>JAQRGA010000042.1:0-1200000 GCA_029237695.1 Conchocele bisecta | reverse complement strand
GAGGACAAAATAATGTCCAAGGTGCCTGTGATATGGGTGCATTGAACGATAATTATCCCGGCTATCAAAAAGTATTTGACCTAGAAGCAAAAGAAAAATTTGAAAAAATATGGCAATCTCCTAATCTATCTTCTGAAGTTGGATTAACGATGGTTGAGATGATGAATGCAGCTGCAGAAGGAAAATTTAAAGCTTTATATATAATGGGTGAAAATTCTCTTGTTTCCGATGCCAATACTAATCATGTAGAACATGCAGTTGAAAAATTAGATCTTTTAATTGTTCAGGATATTTTTCTTACTGAAACGGCTCAGCGTGCAGATGTAGTTTTTCCTGCAAAATCTTCCATGGAAAAAGAGGGTACTTTTACTAATACTGAAAGAAGGGTATCAATGGTAAATAAAGTCCTTAAATCTAAAGGTGATATAAAAGATGACTGGGCTATTATTCAGGCATTGGCAGAAGGTATGGGATATTTATGGCACTATAACTCATGGAAAGATATCATGAAAGAAATAAACATTGTAACACCTCAATACAGAGGTATTACACCTAAAAGGATATTGAATAATGAAAAAATTCAGTGGCCTTGTCCTGATATTAATCATCCCGGAACTCCTATTTTACACATTGGTAAATTTACACGTGGAGTTGGAGTATTGCATCCAATAGAGCATACACCACCTAAGGAGATTACGGATAAAGAGTATCCATTTATAATGACAACAGGAAGAATTCTTTATCATTATAACGTCTCAATGACAAGAAAGAGTAAATCACTTAATAAATATGTTAATGATCCTTATTTTGAAATGAACGCTAATGATATGAAAGAAATGAATATTTCAGATGGAGAAAAAGTACGACTTAAGTCCCGCAGAGGTGAAATAATAATACCTGCTCAAGCTTCAGATAAAGTAGCTGAAGAGAACGTATTTGTTCCTTTTCATTTTGCTGAAGCTGCTGCAAATAGACTAACACTTGATGATTTAGACCCTGTTTCAAAAACACCAGAGATGAAAGTATGTGCAATTAGCATACAAAAACTTTAGACTAAATTAACAAGTTAGCTCTCTGATTATGGTAATTTATTATCAGAGAGTTTTTTCTGTCTAAAATATCTAGATTTAATAATATTAATTTTAATCGTTTTCTATTAACTTTTTTCATTTCTATTTTAATGAGCTATCTCCATTCACATAGACCTGTGCCATTAATAATAAAGCATTTAGATATAAAGATTTAAAAAATAACTCTCAAGGGTACGTTAAATCATGCAAAAATACTTTTCTCGAATCAACCATTAAGGAATGATCCTAAGTGGAAGTACACGTAAATATAATAGATACTACGGAGAGATCGTGGAATTAAAACATACACAGGGTGATATCTCCAAACTGCCTTGGGTTGTATATGCTTACACGCATAAAAAGAGTCCCATTTATGGGCATTAATTCAAGGTAAAATAACTCCAATTTAATTCAATGACAAACTTGACAGTTAGCCTCATGTGTTAACTCTCCTGCACTCAAAGAATAAAAATAGATAATTATAAAAAGTTAATCGAGATAGGATGGATTAATTCCTTCATCTGCTAATCTATTATTGAATTCAGGATCAAGACTATTGAAGTCTCTTCCTAGATCTTTTTCATCTTTTTCATTTTCTTTTGGCTTATTAGGAGCTTTAGCTTTCTTATTTTTAGAATCATATTTCGGTTTCATAATTTTACTCCTTTTTTAAAATTATATAGTATATAATATACCCATAAAAATAATAATAAAAATTTTTTACAGAAGTAATTTACTTAATAAGTCTATTCTATGATATTATTTAAAATTGCTATTAAATTAATAAATCAATTAAAGACTACCGAGCTATATATGAGGCTTACATATTAGTTTAATATAATATGTATTATGCGACGTTACTAGAATGTAGCAAAAAATGAAAATTCTGCTATTATTAATACTCTTTTTCCAAGACTTGTTACAATTAAATCCAGCATTTCATATTGTTGTCATAAATTTTTGCCATCTGTAAAGTACGTGCAAAATCAGATAAACCAGAATTATCTCAACTAGATTTTACATGTCTGAATAAATAAAGTGTTAACATTTAAATCTCCTGAAATAATTGCTCTTCAGAAGTTAAAAGTTTAGTATTATTAATAATATAATTCTATATATAAAAACTGCACATCCCCAATTGAATGAACTTTTCAAAGTGCCATTTAAAAAAGAATTCATAAAAATATTTAAATAATATAGTCACTATTATTTAAATATTTTACTACATAAATTTCTTTTTTCCAACTGAATATTTTTTTCATTTAAATTTTCAATTTTATGTTTGAAAAAGTATCCTTACGCAGTAAACTTTTCTATTATAAATTTTGGAATTTAGAGTTAAAATCAAATTCAAACTGTATATTTCCCAACCATTATATTCATCCATGCTTAATATTTTTATACTGTTTATAATTAAGATGTTACATATATAAAAACAAGGTAAAAGAACATGACAAAAACAAATGATTTACTGGACATTAGTAAAGATATATGGAATAGGAAATATCGCTTCAAAGGTAATAGTGAATGTAAGGCTGATGAGTCTTATAAAGATACTTGGAAAAGAATTGCAAGTGCGTTATCTAAAAATGAAAAAAATGCTAAATATTGGGATGAAAGATTTTATGAAATTCTATCTGACTTCAAATTTTTGCCTGCAGGACGCATTATAGCAAATGCAGGGACAAAACTTGACAGCGTGACAATGTTTAACTGTTATGTAATGAATGATGTTGAAGATTCCATTGAAGGTATTTTTGATACGGTTAAAAATGCAGCACTCACACAAAAACAAGGTGGTGGAGTAGGATTTGATTTTTCATCAATTAGACCTGCTGGAGCACATATTCAAGGATGCGGTGCTGCAGCATCAGGCCCTATTAGTTTTATGCAGGTATTAGATGCAACATGTAGAACTATAATGAGTGCAGGTCAAAGACGTGGTGCACAAATGGGTGTAATGCGTTGTGACCATCCTGATATAGAAGATTTTATTACATCCAAGCAGGAAGATGGTAAATTAAAAATGTTTAATTTATCTGTAGCTATTACAGATAAATTTATAGAAGCAGTGCAAAGTAATGAAAACTGGGAGCTGAAATTTCAGAATAAAATTTATAAAACAGTAAAAGCAGTTGATCTTTGGGATCTTATAATGAAATCAACTTATGATTATGCTGAACCCGGATTCTTATTAATTGATAGAATTAATAATTTTAATAACCTATATTACTGTGAAGAGATAAAAGCAACCAACCCATGTGGAGAACAGCCACTGCCACCATTTGGTGCATGCTTATTAGGGTCGGTAAATTTAACTAAATTTATTAAAAATCCTTTCAGCGATAAACCTGAAATAATGTTTAATGAACTAAGTAAAACTGCAAAAATAGCTGTGAGAATGCTTGATAATGTAATTGATATAAGCAATTATCCACTAACAGAACAAAAAGCAGAAGCAGAAGCAAAACGTAGAATTGGTATCGGTATTACAGGGCTTGCAGATTTATTTCTCTGTGTGGGCGTAAGATACGGTTCTGCCGAATCTGTTAATCTAGCAGAAAAAATTATGCAGACAATTACATATTCTGTATATGAATCAAGTATTGAATTGGCAAAAGAAAAAGGTGCTTTTCCTCTATTCGATGCAGAAAAATATATTGAAGGTAATTTTATTAAAACATTACCTGAAAAAATCCAGTTTGGAATTAAGAAAAACGGAATAAGAAATTCTCATTTAACGTCTATAGCTCCTACTGGAACAATAAGCCTTCTATCAGGTAATGTATCAAGTGGACTTGAACCTGTATTTGCATTCCATTATACACGTAAAATAAGAAATACTACTGAAGCAGATGTTACCGAAGTAGAAGTTATGGATTATGCATATAGAGAGTATCTAAAACACTTAGGTGTTAAAAAAATAGCTGACAAAAAACTACCTGACTATTTTGTGTCTTCAAGTGATATAGAACCGCTTCTTCATCTAAAAGTACAGGGAATTCTTCAAAAATATGTAGATAGTTCAATTTCAAAAACAATCAATATTCCTGTAGATTATCCATTTGAAAAATTTAAAGATGTCTATATGCAGGCTTACAAACAGGGTTTAAAAGGCTGTACTACTTTCAGACCATCAAAATATATAACAGGTGTTCTTGTAAAAAAAGAGGATAAAAAAGAAGAAGAAAAAGAAACACATATACTCCATACACCTAAACGCCCAAAAGAACTTATGGGTACTACATATAAGATAAAAACACCTATGACCGCTGAAGCCATATATGTTACTATTAACGATATTCTTGAAAATGATAATACAGTTAGACCTTATGAATTATTCATAAACACTAAAAATCTGCAGCATTTTAGCTGGATTGTTGCTATGACAAGATTAATTTCAGCTGTTTTCAGAAATAACAAAAATCCTTCCTTCCTTGTGCAGGAGCTAAAGAGTGTTTATGATCCTAATGGCGGATATTATAGTGAAGGTCAATATGTACCATCACTTGCTGCAGACATAGGAAGAACTATAGAGAAACACCTTAATAAAATAGGTCTTCTTGAAACTCTGGCAATATTAAAGGGAAATACTAAGAAAAAAGCAGTTACTAAAGATGCTATTATTTGCCCAATGTGCAGTGAAAAAGCACTGATAAACCAAGAAAACTGCTTAAAGTGTTTATCATGTGATTACAGTAAATGTAATTAGATTTTTACAAAAAAATCTAGTTCTGAACTCTAAGTTAGAAATCATTTTTATTTAAAAAATATTGAAAACTCAAATAAAATAAATTTTTTACAAAAAACCCGCAAAAATTTGCGGGTTATTTTTACAGACTCTATCTATCTTGTATTATGTAGATTATACTTCATAATTTTAAAATGTTTTTTCTGTCATTTATCTTTTTAAATTTAATAATTTATATTCTTATAATTTGTTTACTACAAATAGAAGTAATTAGATTTATTCTAATATCCACTTCTCTGCAGCCTTCATATCATCATAACAAAACTGTTTTATTTCTGCAGAAACAAAGTGATTAGCAATTTTTGGAGCAATTGACATAAATTTTGAATCAGTAACTGCAGCTATTTTTCTAATTTTTTTATGATGATTCTTTATAAATTGCATATGATGTATAAATGAACCAAAACTATCCCATCTAGGAAATTTTTTACTATGTATGATTATTCCGTTAATAGAACCTTTTTCATTAATATATGCATCAATTTCTTTGGTTAATTTTTCAAAATCACTTTTTTCAAGTGCACCTGATGGTTCAATTATAACTAAACTATTTTCTCTAATAAGTTCAAAGGCAATCATGTTACTGCTCCTATTTAATATTTAAATAATAATATAAACATTAGTTTATTAATAGATTGAGATCATAATTTAATTAATCGTAATTATTTTTACCTGTTGCTTAACGTTTTCTTTATTGATATGAATTTTAATACTTAAAACACCATTTTTATATGTAGATAAAATTTTATTTGTATCTGCATCATTAGGAAGAGTAAAACTTTGAGTAAATTGAGATGTACTCATACTGTCAGAAATAATTTTTTTGTATTTTTCTTTTTTCGTTTCAGTACTATTTTTGCCAGATACAGTAATAATATTATTATTAACTATTACTGACAAATCTTTTTTTTTCATTCCTGGAATTATTAAACTTAGAAGATAGTCTGTATCAGTTTTGCCAAATTCTACCTGAGGATATTTTGAAGGTAAAGCAATATTTGAATTAAATATTGGATTTTTAGAACTATAGAAATTATCAATAAATGGATCATCTATAACTCTATTCATTTGCTGCTTCATACGTTCCATTTGAACCTGCATAGATTTAAAAGAACTAATTCTAGAATTAGAATTCATCGCTGTATTGGCATTTGTATTAGCAACTGGTTGATTATTAGTCTTAATTGTTAAAATTTTATTCTGATCAACTTTATTTGTATTCTCTGCAAATAAGCTAAAAACAAACAAACTACCGGCTGATACAGCAATTAAAGCAATTTTTGTTTTCATCATAAGAATTCTCCTTTTAAAATAATTTTTATTAAGGTATTTTATGAAAGAATTATTGTATTATAATATTATATTTACCTTATAAGGCAAGGTAGATTAAAGATAAAAGAAGAATTATATAATATTATTATTTAGTAAAATATTTTATTGTAATTTTCAACCTTACGCATAATTCTATTAATAATGATTAAAATGATAATCAAAGCACAAAATACAGGTCCAATATAAATTGCATAAATTTTAGGAAGAAAAGAACCTACTGTTGCAGAAAAAACCAGAGAAAAAGCACCTCCAAGAGAACCACACGTCACAATAAATGACATAGTTATAGCTGAAATATACTTGGATTGTTTCATACCATATCCAACTAGAGAAGGGTATATCCCTGAACACCCAAGCCCAAGTAATATAATTACCAAATATATCATTATTGGGTTGGTTGATATGATGAATAAAATAAAGCTAATCAGCACAAATAAAGTTGAAAACATTATAAAAATATAATCTTTAGTCTTCGGTATAATAATCCATCCAGCAATCAATCTTCCAACAGCCAATGCAAGCCAGAATATACCTAAAATTATTCCAATATTTTCTACACCCAAATTTAATGACTTCTGCAAATAAGGCGAGAACCAATATGTAATAATGTATTCACAATAAACATAAAGTATTAGTGCAGAACTAATAAAAACTACACCTAGAGTGATAGGGTTAAATTTTGGTTTATCGAATTTATTTTTACTTTCATTTAGCTCAGTAATCTCACTCTCTTTAAAATCAGAGAGAAAAACTTTTAATAATGTAATTAGAAAGATTAAAGAGGTTGAATAAAAGATGCCCCTCCAAGATAAATAATATGTAATATAACCAGCTGATGCACTACCAATAAAACATCCTATACCTACAAAAAAATTCATTATATTCAATTTAGCATTACTTCTATTATATTTAGTGAAAGCTGTAACTATCATAAACCCGACAGCCGGAATTAAAAGCCCCATACCAAAACCTGAAAGCAATACAAGTAAACTATAACAATATAAATTATTCTGAGCAGCAATACCAAATTGTCCGATTAGCAAAATAAAAAGACAGATTAGTAAAGTTTTTTTATTCCCCACTCTATTTATCAATTTACCGCTTACTAAATTACCTATAATTAAACCAATTAGAGTAAATACATCAATAAACACTATATTTTCAACAGGAACATCAAAATGCATAGCAATCTGTGGTGAAACTATACCCGCTACGGGAAAAGCAAATCCGGCAAAAACAGCTATAAAATATGTGAGAGCTGCAATTTTTTTTGCATTGTCATCATATATAATTTTTTCTTTTTTAAATACGATTTTAGACATAATCTATCCATTAATAATCAACAATTATCAAACCAGTTTTTAACTACTTCTCTATTTGATGCGAAATGAATATGTATATAACCAGCACAAATATTTTTTGCAGAATAACCAGCTTCTGACCATTTCTTTTTTCTTGTACCTCTCGTATTATAAAGCCCCTTAACTTCTTCTTCAAATTCAACACTCGACCAATGAAATTCATGTCCTCTAAGTGTAGTGTCTATTTTACCTAAAAAATTATCATTAGAGAGAATTGCTTCTCTATACCCCAGCGACCTGAGTTTATTATTCATTTTGGAAACAGCAGGTATTAATCCACACATTTTATATACATTACCTGAACAGTCTTTCAAACTCTTAGTCAAATACATAAAACCACCACATTCAGCAAATATTTTTCCATCATTTACAGCATATTTTTTTATAGATTCAATCATACTTTTATTTGCTTCAAGTTCCTTTGCAAACATTTCAGGGAAACCGCCTCCTAAATAGACTCCTGCAATATCTTTTGGAAGGTTCAAAGCCTCTAGTGGAGAAAATTTAATCAGCTCAAAACCATTTTCACGTAGAATATCAAGATTATCTTCATAATAAAAATTAAAAGCTTTATCATAAGCAATTGCTAATCTTTTTCTATTTTTATTAATAATGATCTTATCAGGTATACTCTTTTTTGTTATTGAAAGAGCTAAAATTTTATCAATATCAAAACATTTTTCTGCTGTTTCAGCAAGAGTATTAAACCACTTTTCAGATTTCTGATTTTCACTGGAAGGAATAAGTCCTAAATGACGCTCTTCAAGATTCCATTTTGTATCCTTAATAAGATAACCGACCAATGGCGGTAAGCCAGCTATATATAACGCCTCGCGTAAAATAGAAGCATGATTTTCAGAGCCAACCTTATTGGCTATCACTCCGACGATATTAGATTTTTCATAAAATTCAGAATAACCTTTTACTAATGCAGCAATACTTCCAGCCATTCCTGAACAGTTTACAGTTAGAAAAACAGGTAGATCTAATTCAGCAGCTACCTGTGCCGTACTCCCATTTAAACTCCCGGGCTTTGATGAATCAAACATTCCCATTACACCTTCTACAATAGCACAGTCAGAGTTCATTACTGCACGTCTATATGACTGTTTAACACTGTCTATTCCCATCATCCAGCAATCTAAATTTCTAGATTTATTACGACAGGCAATATTATGAAACATAGGGTCAATATAGTCAGGTCCACACTTAAACGGCTGCACTTTCAATCCTCTTTTATGAAAAACTCTTAACAGAGCCAATGTTACTGTAGTTTTTCCATCTCCTGAGCTTGTTCCGGCGATGCAGAAAGCACTTAATTTATTTTCCATATTTTTCTCCGTAACCGCGAAGAGTATACAACTTGCCATTTTTATAAACAGTTTTATCATTACCTATAATAACAACAGTTGACATATCTATTTTTTCAAATGGAAAATCTGTAATTTTACATACAGAAATACATTCCTCTTTTCGTGATGCATGCCTAACAATTCCACACCAGATATCATGAACATATTTATTTTTAAAAATATCTATAACTTCATATATCAATTTATTTCTTTTTCTACTGCTCGGATTATACAACACACAAACTAAACTTGCTGTCGCTACACCATTAATTCTCTTCAAAATAACACTTTGCGGAGTCATCAAATCTGAAAGACTGATTATAGCAAAATCATTCATTAAGGGAGCACCTAAGACGGCTGAAGCGGCTGAAGCGGCTGTAATACCTGGAATTACTTCAATAGCTATTTCCTTGTATTTTATATTTTCAGAAAGCTCCATTAACAAACCTGCCATTGCATAAATACCTGCATCACCTGATGATATTACAGCAACAGATTTACCTTCAACAGAAGCATCAAGTGCACTAATACATCTATCAATTTCCTGACGCATTTTGCCCGGAATTAGAATCTTATCTTTCAATAAGTCATAAAATTGATCTAAATATTTATCATATCCAACAATGACTTCGCACCTTTTCAAAACTTCTTTAGCCTTCGGTGATAACAGGTCTTCAGCACCAGGACCAATACCAACGGCATATACTATTTTTTTATTAATCATTATCTTTTTCTATTTTTAGAATAGCTACTGCTATCGTTACATTAGTATATTTATGTTTTTCAAAAATCAGTTTTTCATTGCTGCCAGCAAAGATAGCTGCGGCTTCAGCTACAGAATTCAGTCCAAATTTTTCTTTAGCTTTCGGAGAGCTGTTTGGTGTTGTAACAGAATTTAATTGATTCTTAGTAAAGAATTTTATCGGAATGCTATTTACTGATGCAAACTTATGTAAACCATTTTCATATCTCTTCACATCACTACTGGCAATAAGGGCAATATCGTCAAAATCGATATTAAGTTCTGCAACGACCTTTCGTACAGCATCAGCTACCTCTTCATCACCTACATTTTTTTTACATCCAATACCTATAACATATTTTCTATCGATAAATCTTAAAATCGGAATATCAGTATCCTTTAATTCTTTATTCAATACCACAGCACCGGCACCTGATATATCAGACAATTTACCAATTAATCGAATATTATCATATGCTTTGTAGTATTTATTAAAAATATTTTCAGGAATTAGCATATCAATATTTTTTTTCTCCAGTAGCATAGAGTTTAAAAATTTAATTTTATCTGGGTTTTTTATCTGCCATTTTTCAATCGCAGACAGTTCATCAAAAGCCATTAGCTTATTAATATCTGTTGCAGTTGTTATAACTGAATTACCACCTGTAACTCCAGCAATAAATTTAGCCAGCCTATTAGCTCCACCAATATGACCACTTAATAAACTTATCGAATTATTACCAAGTTCATCGCAGACAACTACTGCCGGATCCACTGTTTTACCTTCAAGTAATCCTGTAATTTTTCTAACAACTATACCTGTGGCCATAATAAAAAGATGTGCATCATATTTCTTCCAGTTCATCGTCACTAAATTATTAAGCTTTCCATAATGGAATGAGTTAAAATTAGTATATTGAACCTCAAATTTTTCAGGTATAAAAACTTTAGAATTCTGTAATGCATTATTTATTTCCCCTGCTTTGTCGCATCCTTTTTCTGTCAAAGCATAAATTGCCACGCTGCCCTTAAATTCATTTCGCAAATCTTTCTTTCTGTAGCCGTGAGCAAAGTTTTTATCATAAAGTCTTGATAAAGCTCCATCACGATTTAAAACTTTACCTATAATTACCATTGCCTGTCTTTTAATACCTGCCTTATTCACTTTTTCAGCTATATCGCTGAGACAGCCATTTACAATAATCTGATTTTTCCAGGTCGCTCTATAAACAACAGCAATAGGAGTATCTAAAGGTCTCCCTGCATCAATTAAATTTTTTACCAGACCTTTCATATCTGAAATACTAAGAAACATAGCCATAGTGACATCATTATTAGCAAGATTTTTTATACTTTCTTTTTCCGGCACAGGTGTCCTACCAGCTCTGCGCGTTAATATTACACTCTGAGTAATTCCCGGCATGGTTAATTCTATTTTTAATTCTGCAGCGGCAGCAAATACACTGCTTACTCCCGGTACAACTTCATATTCAATCCTTAATCTATCAAATTCGTTCATCTGTTCTGAAATAGCACCATACATTGCAGGGTCACCTGTATGAAGGCGAACCACATTTTTACCATCAACAACTGCAACCTTTATAATAGCTATAATTTCATCTAAATTAAGCTGTGCACTGTTAATTTTTTTTGCACCTTTTTTAGTAAAACTTAAAATTTCAGGATTAACTAAAGAACCTGCATAAATAACTACATCAGCAGCCTCTAAGACATTTTTTGTTCTTAAAGTAATTAGATCCACTGCTCCAGGACCCGCACCTGCTATTATAACTCTGCCCTTCATTTCGCCCCTTTTTCATATACAAATAAAGTTATTGGATTTTCAGCTTTCATCATAGTTAATCCACCAACCGGTTTAGAATGGCTTATTGATAAATTTACTACTTCTTTTCTATGAGTAATAAGCATATTAGAAAGAGTGGCAACTGTATCTAAAGTTACAGTAGAAACAACTAATCTACCCTTAAACTTTAGACGTAAAAAAACTGTTTTCACTATCTCTTTAACATTTACACCGCCACCGCCTATAAATATCATATCAGGATCAGGTAATTTTTTTATTTCAGTTAATATATCACCATATACAGCTTTTATATTATTTAAGCCTGATGCTTTTATATTACAGTTAATATCTTTTATTCGGGATAACTCTTTTTCTACAGAATAAACTTTCAGATCATTTAACAAGCCAGTTGCTTCCAATCCTACAGAACCACTGCCTGCCCCCAGATCCCACATAATACCAGGTTTTAAGCTTAGTTTAGATAGAATAACAGCTCGAACTTCAGGTTTAGTTATGAGACTATTCTTATGATGATAATCAGAGCTATTTAAACCCAATGAAATTGAAGGCATTAAATCTGAGGGACACTCTAAAACTGTGAGCATTGATAAACCATCTATTCTGCATGAAACCAATTCTTCAAGCGTACCTCGGACAATTTTTTCATCAGATAATCCAAGATTCATTGCTGCAACGGCATCTCTTGTTTTAGAATCAGGATATTTTTCGATAAGCAGTTTAGCTATTTTATCTGCAGTTAAAATATTATCACCGTAAATTACTGCTTTATTTGAAGATAATATCTGTCTCCATGGAAGCCTGCCGTTACTACCATGGGCACTAAATAATTTTATATCATTCCATGAAATACCAAGCTTGGCAAAGAGATCCTGAAAAGCTGTTATATTCGGTATCACTGTAAATTTTTCTGAAGATATAAGATTTCCAATTGTACCTGCGATCCCGTTATAAAGAGAATCACCAGATGCAAGTATTACAACTCTTTCAGCTTTAGAACGTTTAATAAGCTCTTTACATACATCAACAGCATTAGCTCCTATAGTAATCTGCTTATGATTTTTTTTTGCATATTTATCTAATAATTGACTTCCGCCGGCAACTATTTTAGCACGTTGTAAAAAAAAATCAGCAGTATCAGATAATGTATCTCCGCTAATACCGCAGCTTATAATAACCAATTTATTTTTTATATCCATCCTAGTCCTATCTATTTTAGAATTTAGATTTCAGATATATTAAGCTTATATTTAAAACCTAAGATCAACAATCTAAAATTTTAATGTCCTATCCTACTTTACTAATAATCAACTCTCCGTCAGCACTATATAAATAGAGATTTACCTGTATGTCTTCAGCCCATTTTTTCAAATTGAAATAAGCTAAATTAAAAATCTTTTCAACCAGTTTAAGATATTTTTCACTTGAGATATAGTAACTAACTTCTTTTAAAGTTTTACATTCGGTAACTCTTTCAAGTAATTTTCCATTTATATCACACTCAATAAGCAGATGCCTCATCATATTAATATCCAGCTTTGCTTTATGTGCATGAGTATTTTCTATACCACATGCATACTTATATAATTTACCGGGCATACACCCTATATTTATTTTTTTTATACCTTCTGCTACAGATATTTTTATTGAATCAAAAATAAAATCTCCAATTCTTATACAAGTATAATCCGGCAGTTTTGGACACTCCCTCCGAACGGCCTTCAAAGTCCTACTGCCTGTCGTTAATGCTATTTCATAAATACCAAGTTTTAATACAGATTTTATCATAATTTCAATAGTTCTTATATATGCAGAATTTGAATATGGTTCAACTATCCCTGTAGTTCCAAGAATAGAAATTCCACCTTTTACGCCGAGAAGAGGATTTAAAGTTTTCTTTGCTATTATTTCACCATCAATAACTCTGATTTCTACAAGTAAAGTTTCTCCTTCATTTTTACCAAAACCAGCTTTAAACAAATTATCAACTATCATCTTACGCGGTCCTGGGTTAATTGCCCATTTACCGCATTCAACTTCCAAACCCGGTCTAGTAACTAGTCCTACACCTAGACCACCTCTAATAACAACTCTACTTTTACCACATAATTCAATGTAATCTTCAGTTAAAATAGGAACAGTCTGTTTATTTGTTGAAACTTTTATAATGAAAATAGCTCTGTCTGTAACATCAGGATCATCTCCTGCATCCTTTATTACTTTTGAAAATGCTGTTCCTTCACTATATTCTATAATGCTAACTTTCAGTGAATACTGTTTGCCATTAAGAAAGTCAACTTTCACTATATTACAATAAATCTCTGCACTTAATGCAATATAGGAAGCAACAGCACCTGTTGCAGCACATGCTCCTGTAGTATAACCTTTGCGTAACTTTTTATATCTTTCTTTCATATAATTTCTGCTTCGCACTAGTTTTCAGTTCATAATTTTCTGTAATTAATAACTAATCATCAACAATTATTCAAGTATCCTTCAATTATTCCATGGAGAGCAGCTACTGCTAAAGGACTGCCTCCTCTTCTACCTTCAATAGTTATATGCGGTACTGTTATTTGACGAAGAAGTTCTTTTGATTCAATCACATTTACAAACCCTACAGGCATTCCTATAATTAAAGCTGGTCGAATTCCGTTTTCGACAATCATTTTTATAGTTCCGGCTAAAGCTAACGGAGCATTCCCACATAAAAAAATACCGCCATCTAATATTTTTTTAGCTTTCCGTACACCTGCTAAGGCTCTGGTAATATTTTCAGATTTTGCTATTTTAGCTATTTCAGGATCAGCTATATAACAGTGTATAGACTCTCTTTCGTAATCAGAATTAATTTCCTTCAATTTTGCAATAGAAATACCTGATTTTATCATATTTGAATCTGTATAAATTGGCACACCTTTCTTTAAAGATTTTATGCAGGATTCTATTGGATTATTTCTAAAACATAAATTATTAATTATATCAAAATCAGCAGTAGTATGGATTAATCGTCTTGCCACAATCCATTCTTTTCCAATAAATTTATGACATTTCATTTCAGAATCTATCTTTTTTAAGCTTTCATATTCTATCTGTATTCCAGATAAATCCCATAAAATATTATCAAATCTCATAAATCAATTTCCTAATTACGCTATTAATAAAACTATAATTAAACTTTAACACACCTTTATTTTTTTGACAACTGACAGTATAATTCTTTTCAAGTTAATATTTTGATTAAGGAATCCTGTGAAAATCAGGAACTGTGCCGCAACTGTGATAACCTGTTTTAGGCATCAGTAAATAGTCATCAGTAATCAGTTTATGCCTAATAGGTGAACTGATTACTGTTAACTAATCGCTGATAACCAAAAAAAACGGTGTTAAGTCAGGAACTTATAAAAATACTTCTTCAATTCATAATATTATTGAAGAAGCAGTCTTTGAATTAGTGCGTAACACGCGAAACAAAGGAACATGTAAATTATGTTAAAAAATTATTCATTCTCATTCCCTGCAAGGCTAATCAGTATAATAACAGTAGCTGGTATAATTTGCTTCTCTGCTAAAGGTTCACAAATTTCAAATAATAAAATGGTTAAAAAAGGAATACTTCTTGTAGCTTTCGGCACATCTGTAAAAAGCGGTAGAAAATCATACAAAAATATAGATAAACTAACAAAGGAAAAATTCAAAAATATTCCTGTAAAATGGGCATATACATCTTCATTTATAAGAAAAAAACTGGAGAAACAGGGTAACATAACGTATTCTGTCAGCAGAGCCCTACAAGAAATGAAGAGAGAAGGTTTTACTCATATTATTGTACAGTCATTACATATTACAAATGGAAGTGAATTCAATGAGATGGTAGATGAAACAAAACAGTTTACCAAGGGTAAAAATACTTTTCAAACTCTTGTTATAGGTGAGCCGCTTCTTATTTCATACAAAGATTTAGAAAATTTTATAGAAGCAGTACTAGATAGTCTTCCAGCTACTAGAAAATCCAATGATGCTATTGTGCTGATGGGACATGGCAATCGCCACGGAATAGGAGATATGACTTTTACAGCTGTAAGAGATGAATTTAAAAAATATGATAAAAATAGCTTTTTAGGCACAGTAGAAGGTTATCCTAATTTTAATACGATGAAACAGAATCTTGTTGCATCAAAATGCAAAACATCATACCTACTCCCAATGATGTTAGTCTATGGTGATCATGCTATTAATGATATGGCAGGAGAAGAAAGCGATTCATGGAAATCACAATTAGAAAAAGAAGGTATCAAAGCCATTCCTATTTATAAAGGTCTGGGAGAAAACGATAAAATAGTAGATATTTTTTTACAGCACATACATACAGCCATGAAACAATGGCATAAAGAGGATCAGATTTTAATATGAAAAATGGAATATTTTATGGAATAGGGGTAGGTCCTGGGGATCCTGAACTCATAACTCTAAAAGCAGTTAAAGTACTTAAAAAAGTTGATATTATTTTTCATGTAGTATCGCGTCAAAGCACTCAAAGCATTTCAGGACGTGTTATTGATAAAATAGAAGAAATTACTGCCGAAAGAATTGCTTTGATTTTTGCCATGTCTAAAAAAAATTTAGATAAAAATGAATATATTATAAAAAATGCAAATTATATATATTCAAAGCTGAAACAGGGGCTAAACTGTGCATTCACTACGATTGGCGATCCTTTAACCTACAGCACATACGGTTATATAATAAGAGTACTTATGAAACTTGATGCCGATCTTGAAATAAGAACTATTCCCGGTGTTAATTCATGGTCTGCATTATGTGCAGCTTCTAATACTGTTCTTACAGAAGATAAGGAAGAGCTGCATATTATACCAAGTTATATAAATCCTGAAGATAATGAATTTCGTGATACCATGAAAAACTGTGACTCTGTAGTATTTCTAAAAACATACAAGACAAGAAATAATCTCATAGATAAAATTAGAAAAAAATATTCAAAATATTCCATCATCTACGGCTCAAATATTGGTCTTTATAATCAGTTTATTTCAGATGATATAAACAAAATACTTCCCAGAGATAATGAATATCTATCTATGCTTATAGTAAAAAAGAAATATCACCGTGAAAAAGAATAGATCTAAACTATCTAAATTATCTATTTTATTATATTTCTTATGGATACTCACTGCTTTAATATTAATTATTTATATTTTATCAGATCTTAATCCTAAAATTGTATATAGAATATTTAAATCATTAATAAAACTAATTGCTCTTGTTGTTACAGCCTGCTTTATAGGTTCTATTTTTGAATATAAAACATGGTATCGTTTCGCTTCGTTTATTGCTGCTCCATTGGTACGTTACGGTAGACTTCCTAAAGTATCAGGTTCTTCATTCCTTGTTGCTCTATTTTCCAATCCTGCTGCAAGTACGATAATAGCAAGCAGTTATGTAGAGGGTAAAATTTCAAGAAGAGAAATGTTTATTAGTGCCTTCTGTAATTCATATATAGCAATGGTTTCTCACTCACTACGCATACTGTTTCCTCTAATAGGAGCTATCGGTTTAACCGCTATATATTACTATTCAATTACATTTGGTACTGGTCTTTTAATGACTCTTATTTTTTTAACGTATTCAAGATTAAAAGCCAGTAAAAAGTATTGTAGTTCTATTGATCTAAAGGTCATAAAAAAAAATCAGTTATCGTGGAATGAGATACTTAAAAAATCATTAAAACGTACAAGAAAAATGTTTATAAGAATACTGGTTTTGACAGTACCTCTATATATTATTTTTTTATATGCATCTATAAAAGGAGTATTCACTGTATGGAACAATTCTATCCCAGCAGGGCTGGAAAATTTTATATCTCCACAAATTATGTCTGTACTTATAGCACGTTTCGGCGGGTTGATTAATGCTGCAGGTGTAGCTTCAGAATTCTTACGGACACAGAATATAACCAGTCTACAGATAGTATTTGCTTTTTTACTTGGAAATATAGTTACAAACCCAATTAGATCTATTAGGCGTAATCTTCCTACAGCATTAGGTATTTTTCCTAATAAAGATGGTTTATGGATTGTTCTTATTTTACAAATAATGCGTTTTATATTCATATTGGCTACGGTAATTTTAATAATAATTTATATTTAAACATGATTTAATTAATTTTTTTAAATTGCTGATTTCAAGTAAGATATAACAGAATAAAGACAGGATTAATTTTTATGAAATTTCAACACGGTGGAAATATTTTAAAATTGGCAAATGAAGCAGGTTGTAATACTGATGATATTATAGATTTCAGTTCGAGTATAAACCCTTTGGGACTACCTAAATTTATCCGCCCTTTAATGAACGGCATAATTGACAAAATAATATCATATCCAGAACCTAAATGTGGTATAGTTGTTAATGCAGTTTCAGATAAATTTAATATCCCAAAAGATTGCATAAGTATAGGCAACGGATCAACTCAGCATATTTTTATCATTCCAAATATTCTCGGTGTAAAAAAAGCCTTAATTACAACACCATCATATATTGATTATGAAAAAAGTTCGCATAATGCCAAACTTGAAATAAAATATATAAAATGTTCTGAGAAAAATAATTTTATTCCAACCGCAAAAGATTTTTTAAATAAAATAGAGTCTGATATGCTGGTATTCATCGGTAATCCTTCAAATCCATCGGGAACTGCAATGCCGAAAGATGAACTGGTAAATTTAATAAGATCTTTTCCTAATACATATTTTGCAGTAGATGAAGCATTTGCTGATTTTTCCAATAAAAATATTTCTCTATTATCAAACATACCTAAGAATGCGATTATACTTAAATCACTTACTAAATTTTTTGCGATCCCAGGAATTAGATCAGGAATATGCTTTGCTTCACCTAATATTATTAAAAAAATTAATGCACAAATACCCGACTGGTCAGTAAATACAGTAGCTCAGGAAATAACACTAAAACTCCTTAATGAATGCGGTGAATATACCAATAAGACAATTAAGGAAGTAAACAGGCTAAAAAATATATTCATAAAAGAATTATCAGAAATTAATAATTTTAAAATATATCCCAGTATTGCCAATTATATCCTTATAAAACAGGTTAAACCCATAACCGATCTATATAAAAAATTATTGATAAAATATCATATCGCTGTTAGAAACTGCAGTAATTTTAAGGGACTTGGCAAAGAATACTTTCGCATCAGTATAAAATCAGAATCTGAAAACAAAATTTTTATTCATGCCGTAAAAGATATTTTAAGTAACCATACACCTGATATCTCTTTCTTTTTCAAAAGAAAAAAACGCAAACCTTCATTAATGTTACAGGGAACATGTTCAAATGCGGGGAAAAGTATATTAACAGCAGGTATCTGTCGAATATTGTTTCAGGATGGGTATTCAGTTGCTCCTTTTAAATCACAGAATATGGCATTGAATTCTTATGTTACACAATATGGTGAAGAAATGGGTAGAGCTCAGGTTGTTCAGGCAGAAGCCTGTCGTCTTGACCCTGATGTTAGAATGAATCCAGTACTGCTTAAACCTTCCAGTGATACCGGAGCACAGGTTATTTGTATGGGAAAACCCATAGGCAATATGGGTGTTACAAAATACTTCAATGCAAAGCGTGAGCTTTTTGGAAAGGTTAAGAATGTTTATGATTCACTGGAAAAAGATTATGAATGTATAGTGCTTGAAGGTGCAGGCAGTCCGGGAGAAATGAATCTTAAAGATTCAGATATAGTAAATATGAATATGGCACGATATGCAGAAAGCTCTGTTCTTTTAGTAGGCGATATTGACAAAGGCGGCGTTTACGCATCTTTTATAGGCACAGTAGCTACATTTGAAAAATGGGAACGTGATCTTTTAAAAGGGTTTATTGTTAATAAATTCCGCGGCGACTCATCACTGCTTAAATCAGCACATGACTATGTCAAAAATTATACAAATAAACCAGTGATTGGGGTAATTCCATATATTCATAATGTAGGTCTGCCAGAAGAAGATTCGATTTCATTTTCATTTATAGAGAAGCCTGAAAAATCTGATCAAACACTTGACATAGCTCTTATATCATTAAAACATATAACCAACTTCACTGATTTTTCTCCATTTAAAATTGAACCCGATATCAATATAAGAAAAGTAAAAACACCTCAAGAACTTGGCTCTCCTGATATCATAATACTCCCAGGTAGTAAGAGTGTTATAAGTGATCTTGGTGATATATATAATAATGGGCTGGCTAGTGCAATAAAAGTAAAGATAGCAGAAGGCTCATGGCTTATAGGTATTTGTGGTGGACTTCAAATGGCCGGAGAAGATATTGAAGACCCTTTTAAAATTGAATCAAATATAAAGACAATAAAAGGTCTTGGTCTGCTACCTATAAATACTAATTTAGGAAAAACTAAACAGTTAAGCATCACAAAAGGAATATTAACTAAAAACAATAGAAAAGTTTCAGGTTATGAAATACACCACGGTAAATCATACTGTAAATCAGAAAAATTTATAAGTATGGTTAATGAATTAGGAGAACCAATAGGATTTGCAAAGGATAAAATATGGTTATCTTATCTTCACGGTGTATTTGAGGATGACAGATTCCGACGTGAATTTATTGATATAATAAAGATAGATAAAAATCTACCTCCATTAAATAAAGTACAGGCTGCTTATAGTACAGATAAATCATTAAATAGATTAGCAGATATAGTAAGAGAAAGTTTAAATATAAAGCAGATATATAAAATTATGGGATTAAAATAATGTATGAATTGTTGTTAATTTTTATAATTGCTCTCATTCTTGATTTAATTATTGGTGATCCACATTTTAGATATCACCCTATTTCTATACTTGGCAAATATACTAAAAAAATCGAAAGATTATGCCGCTCAACTTTAGGTCATGGATTTTACTCAGGAATGGTCTGTTCCGTTATCATAATTTTAACCTCTATCTTTTTAGTCTGTATTATAGTCTATATCGGGTTTTTCATCAACTATTATATTGGTATTGCTGCAGCCTCAATATGCTTATATATTACTATTGCTCCGCATAGCCTAATATCACACGCATCTGCAATTGAAAAAGAATTAAAAAATAATAATATTGATAAGGCAAGAGAAAAAGTAGCGATGATTGTTAGTCGCGATACAAAAGCACTGGATAAGCAGGGAATAATAAGATCCTGCATTGAAAGTTTAAGCGAAAATATTATAGACGGAGTAACATCAGCACTATTCTTTGCCGGACTTGGGTATATCATTGCCGGGGCAATCGGTTTAGTAGCAGGAGCTGTTTTTCTAAGATCTGTAAACACTTTAGATGCAATGTTCGGATATAAAAATAAACGTTATATTAAATTCGGTAAATTTCCAGCAAGACTGGATGATATTGTACACTATATTCCGGCACGATTAACTGTCATAGCTATATTTTTTGCTGCATTATCAAGTCGAATGAGAGCTATTAGTGCGGTTAAATATGCAATTAACGATAGCAATAAACATCCAAGTCCAAATTCAGCATGGGGCATGGCCGGTTTTGCCGGTGCACTTGGTATTAGATTAGGAGGTCCGACACAATACAAAGATTGCTTGAAAAATTATCCTCATTGGGGTAAACAAATTGAAAAATTAAGTATTCAACATATAGGCAAAACAAAAAACCTTGTGGTATTAACTACACTTTCATTTACAGTTATTATCCTTATTCTTATAAAGGTAATATTATTTTTTTAGGTCCTATTCTATCATATATAAATATAGGTTGATAAATATTGAAATAATTTTTCTCAATGGTAAAGTAAATATTATCAATTGATAATATTCTACTCTCTATTTTTTAAAACTATTTTATAATAATTTGGGAGAATAACATGTCTATCACTAATCCTAAAGAGATCGCAAAATATATCGATCACACAGTATTAAAAGCCAATTCAACAACTTTTGATATTGAAAAAATGTGTAAAGAAGCAGATGAATATAAATTTGCATCAGTATGTATAAATCCATATTATGTTCCTCTTGCAGCTAAACTTCTTGAAGGCTCACAGGTTAATATTTGTACAGTTGTTGGTTTTCCTCTTGGAGCAACAACAAAAGAATCAAAAGCAATAGAAGCTATTAAAGCTGTAGCGGATGGAGCAAATGAAGTTGATATGGTTTTAAATGTTTCAGCAATGAAATCAGGTGACTATGACTATGTAGAATCTGATGTAAAATTAGTAGTTGATTCTCTACCTAAAGGTATCTTAGTTAAAGTTATTTTAGAAATATGTTATTTAACAGATGAAGAGATTGCAAAAGCTTCTGAACTTTCAATGAAAGCCGGGGCTGACTTTGTAAAAACTTCAACTGGTTTTGGCACAGGCGGCGCTACAGTTGAAGCAGTAAAAATTATGAAGAGTGTTGTTGGTAAAAATCTTAAAATTAAAGCTTCTGGAGCTGTGAAAGATCTTGAAACTGCAGTAGCAATGATTGATGCCGGTGCTGCAAGATTAGGAACAAGTTCAGGAATCACAATAGTATCTGGTTCAGCAGGTGGATCAAATTACTAGAAGGTTTTAAGGTTATTATAAAAAGTTATCAGGCTCAATATGGAAATCTGATAACTAGCACAGAGTACGATAAAAATAGCCCGCTTTAATATAGGCTATGGTTTTTGTTTATTCCTCATTGCAAATAAGTTTGTTATAGTAAGCGTAACATTATTGTTACCTTCTCAAAAATATTTATTATCGATAGTAAGATAAACAAAATAAATGCACCTTTCCTTTCCACAAATATACTACTCCCTCTACAATGCTTACCCGAATAATATATTAGTTTTATATAACTTTAATAAATAAAAAACTATAATTTTACTTATTTTTAATATAATCAACTGTAGTTTTTAGCCCCTCATCAAATCGGTCATTTAATATAAAACCTTTTGACAAAAGTTTATCTATTGAGGCAGTAGAATGCCTTACATCCCCTGCCCTCACAGGTAGATATTCTATTTTAGAATCAGAGTTTGTCAATTTAAGAATTTTTTTAATTAAACTGTTAATCGTCGTCTGTCTTCCGTATCCAACATTAAATACTCCGGAAGAATCATTTTGGGACAAGAAAACATTAGCACTTACTATATCTTTAACATAGATAAAATCCCTCGTCTGTTCACCATCACCATATACAGATATAAGTGTATTTTTTATAGCACTGGCTGTGAATATTGGAATTGCTGCGGCATATGCACTTTTAGGATCCTGCCTAGGTCCGAAAACATTAAAATATCTTATACATGCCGTATTAAGTTTTTTTTCATGTGTAAAAATATTACAATAAAATTCTCCATCCAATTTAGTAACTGCATATGGACTCTTTGGTTCAGGCATCATTGTTTCAAGTTTAGGAGAAATAGGATTATCCCCATAAATAGCACTTGTACTGCTTAGGCATAATTTTTTAACCCCGGCTTTGACTGCTTCTTCAAGAACTATTAATGTTCCTTTAGTATTTATATCTACACACTCAGAGGATTTTTCCATAGATTCCTGAACGCTGACCATTGCTGATAATAAAAATACATAATCAACTCCCTGCATTACTTTTCTCACAGCATCTCTATTGCGAATATCATCTTCAACGAAGTCAATATTAAAATTTTTTATATTTTCCACAAAACCTGTTCTTAAATTATCATAAACTATTACATCTGCATTTTTATGGAAATGTTCAACAATATGACTCCCTATAAATCCTGCACCGCCAAAAACTAATATACGCATCACAGCTGTTCCTATTTTATATTTTCATATTAATTCAATAATATTATTCATTTTATCATACTGTTTTTCAATTGACTGCACCAATGCAATCTGTGTTCTGGCTCTATCTAAATTATGCTCTTCCCTATGTATTTTATAATATATATCCATCTGAAGATAATCCATTAAAAATCTTACAGCATTTTCAAGTGTAATAAGTAATCCGCCAAAAACTAAATTTTCTTTTTCGTATTTATTTAAGAAATCTCCAGCAGATTTTAAATAGCCTCTAGCCAGAGCTTTAAAAATATGTAGCTGCATTATTACTTTTGAAAGATCTCTTTCATCTTCTGCAACGGGGGTTGTTGCTGTTCTTAGTAAATCACCAAAATCAAACATAACAAACCCCGGCATTATTGTATCCAAATCAATAATACAAATACCTTCTTTTGTTTTATCATCAATCATAACATTGTTCAACTTTGTATCATAATGACAAATCCGTTCAGGAAATCTTCCAGTTCTGTGAAGTGCTATTAATTTTGAAGCTAAATGTTTTCTGGACATTATAAATCTAATTTCTTTTTTTATATCTTTTGCTCTGTTACCTACATCTTCATCAATTGCTTTTTCAAAAGCTTCATATCGTTTTGGCGTATTATGAAAATCAATAATAGTTTCATTCAACCTTTCGCCAGGAATATCAACTAGAATTTTTTGAAAATTTCCATAAGCATTAGCAACATTAAATGCCAAATCAGTATTTTTAGCGATATCATATGTTTTAGCCTTATCAATGAATATATATATTCTCCAGAAATGCCCCCAATGATCTTTATACATATTTTCCCCATTTTCTGTTAGAATTAAGGTCATAGTCCTACGCGAACTATCACTAATATTTTTCATTTTATTTTTCTGATGTTCAAGAACTCTTGATATATTATCTATTAAGGCGTATGGATTCTTAAAAACAGTAGTATTTATTCGTTGAAAAATATATGAAACTTTATTTCCTCCCTGATTGAATCTTACTTTATAAGTCCAGTTAATGTGTCCTGATCCATAGGAAAGACTATCTAAAAAATTACCATAAATTCTAAAATGTCTGCTAATATCTCTTAATATATTTTCCATTACACTCACCAATATAATAATAATTCACAGCTACTGTCATATACTCAATAGCTTCCTTTACTACAGGTATAAACTTTAATCCTTAATAATTAAAGTATCTACATATAACATTAACCTTGCGAATTTGAAATATTTTTCCATTCTAAAGTATGGAAGTTATATTATTGGCTCATATTATACAATTCTTAAAATAGAGGATACGTTACTGACATTTATCAAAAATAATTGTTAATTGAAAAGTCAAATATTAAGTATCAATAAATATCTTTATGCATTTTAAAACTAAAAATAAAATATTAGTATGTATATTGTAAACAAATTTGATGTAACTGCTATAATTATAGGAAAAAATGTTAATTCTGATTTTATCATGCTTTATTGAATTTAGGGGTCAGAATAAAAAATTAAGAAATATATATATGATGGTATATATAATATAAATCAACGGTAGCGAATAGCAGTTTAGTTTTGCAATTAGGTCAGTCTAAATTTAAATGTTATATATAAAGTGAATTCAAAATACAGCCAGCAAAGCACATTATAAAAAAATAGATAGGTGCTTTCAATGAAATTAATGCCGAAAAGCTAGCTTTATTTTATCGTGAAGATATAGTGAGCCACCGAGTAGCAGAAATACTTATTGAAAGGAAAAATACAATAAAGGAAATATTTACCAAAGATTTTTCTATAACAGATATGACCTGTACATGAGATAAATCTATTTAAGTCTGAAGAGTAGGCTATTTAAACTAGTAGAATTCATTAGGATTACACAGTTATGGTTTTTTCATAATTATTGACTGGAAAATTAAATTCCAAAGAAGCTAACAGTATAAATTAGGCATTCTGAGACAGCAGAGACTTCCTCTATCGATAAAATAGAAACACTCTATTTCTTGACTATGAAGAAAATAGGATTAAAATAATAAATTAATTTATTATCAGTATCAGATTTTATCCTGAATAATTCTATTAGTAGATGCTAATAGCTAATTTAGCCTCTATGTCCTATTTCTAAAACTTCAACAATTCGCTCAGGGTTCAATCGATAAAACGATCCCACCCCCTGATAAAAGCCATGTTTTTTTATGAAATGAATACTTAGATCAGTATAATTTATTTCATCTCCAGTTTTAAGATTTTTGACTGTAATACTATCTTTTGGGATTAATCCTTTATCTTCAAATGGACAGAGAATACCACCACGTACAGAAATAACCTGTACATCAAAATGTGGTTCAATTTTTATAAATTCACCAAGACCAGCCTCGCCTCTGTCTCTAAATTTCTGCATTTTCTCAGCTATCATACAATGAGTTAATTTTAATTCTCTAACAACGCTATTATCCTGATCTAAGATTTGCACTAAATCTCTTTTATCATCACCAAGAAAACCACTTACAGCAATAATTCCCGGTTTCATATTTTTTTGGACTTGTTTCATTTTAGGTGACTGTTTCATCATTAGCCTCAGTTATGCAAACTTATCATAATATATTTTATTTTCAGAAACACCATTTTTCAAAAGGACTTCTATGCAGGCATTTATCATTCCGGGACTTCCACAAAGATATGCTTCTGTATTACTTCCATCACTCAAGTACTTATCAAGTACATCTGTAATTAATCCAATTTCACCCTCCCAATTATCTTCATCTTCAGGACTCGACAGCGCTGGCACGAACTTAAAATTAGGCATATCTTTTTCAAATTTTTTCATTGTATCCTCTAAAAAAAGATCTTTACGTGATCGAGCTCCGAAAAAATAACGCGTTCTTCTATTTATCTGCTTTTCATTCATATAGTGCAAAATCGACTTTATGGGAGCCATACCTGATCCACCGGCAATGCATACTATCTCGCTGTCTGTATTCTGTAAATAGAAATCTCCATATGGACCATTAACGGTTAATTTATCACCTTCTTTGAGATATTGATGTATGTATGAAGTGCATATACCATTAGGAATAAGTCTTATTTCAAACTCAACCTTATTTTTATCAGAACTCGAAGAAGACAGAGAATATGCCCTGTAAACTTCTTCATTACTAAGTTCGTATTGAGGAAC
The DNA here is from genome assembly GCA_029237695.1 of Conchocele bisecta. Lineage (NCBI taxonomy): Eukaryota > Metazoa > Mollusca > Bivalvia > Lucinida > Thyasiridae > Conchocele > Conchocele bisecta. The sequence continues at coordinate 1,173,560 of JAQRGA010000042.1, read as the reverse complement.
TTTTATCTGCATGAATTGCCCAGGTTTAAAATTAATTTCAGAAGGCTTTTTAAGATCAATTACTACTTCTTTAATGTCATCTGTAAGGTCTTTGATTGAACTAACAATAGTACTGAATTCCTTTACATTAAAATACTCATCAGGAATTTCCAATTTTATGTCATTTTTAACTTTAACCTGACAACTTAAACGAACCTGTTCTTCTATTTCCTCTTTTGTCAGCCATGGAATTTCTGTCAGCAATAAATCTTTACCGCCTTCAGTGATCTTAAGCTTACAAAGACCACATGAACCTTTTCCTCCGCAAGCTGATGGAATAAAGATTCTCCGTGAATTAAGAGATGAGAGTAAAGATTCACCACCTTCAACTGTTAATTTTTTAGAGTTGTTATTTATATTAAGTTCACACTCCCCATAATTGCCAACAGTGGCATTAACTATTAATATCACAACAGTCAATACAACTGTAATGCCACAACAGACAAGGACGGCTAGTAATACTTCATTCATTTTTACCTCATTTTTAGTATTTCCTGTATGATTTCACCTAATACTAAAATTTTATTTAACTAATCATTAATAATTATTTTATAACTCCTGCAAGCCCCATAAAAGAGATCGCCATAATTCCTGCAATTATCAAAGATATTCCTGCTCCTGCTAAAGGTCCAGGAACTTTAGATTTTACCATTTTCTGTCTGATTCCAGCCATTGCCAATATTGCAAGCATCCATCCTAAGCCACTGCCAAGACCGTAAAAACATGTAGTAATAAAGCTATATTCTCTAATTACCATAAATAAACAAACACCAAGAATAGCACAGTTAACTGTTATTAGCGGCAAAAAAATACCAAGAGCCAAATAAAGCTTTTCAGATATCCTCTCTATTACAATTTCAGCTATCTGTACAAAGGCGGCAATAACAATAATAAATATTATAAATCTTAAATATTCAAGCTTTAGAGGTATTAGTATGTAATAATAAACGAGCCAGTTTAAAGCAGTCGTACACGCCATAACTAAAGTAACAGCAGTACCTAATCCAGTTGCAGTTTTCACCTCTCTTGAAGCACCTAGAAAAGGACACATCCCCAAATAATATGTTAAGAGTACATTCTGTGTAAATATTGCTGAAAAAAATATTGTAAACCATGAAAGTACTATATTATCCATTTTTAGCTTCCTCTCTAAATATTCCTTTAACTATCCATAACAATACTGCAAGGACAAAAAATCCTCCGGGAGCCATAACCATTATTGACCAGTTTATCCACCAATCACCTATAATTTGCACACCCCAAAGAGATCCAGAACCTAAAAGTTCACGAATAATTGCAATAATAACTAAAACTAGAGCATATCCAACAGCATTTGCAGCTCCGTCAATCATTGATTTAAATGGACTATTGCCCAGAGCATAAGCTTCACATCTCCCCATAACGATGCAATTGGTTATTATTAAACCAACAAACGGCCCCAGCTCTCTAGACACTTCAGGTATATTGGCTTTCAACATAATATCTACTAAAATAACACCTGTAGCTATAATTAGAATTTCGGCCATCATTCTAACTCTTGATGGAATCAACTTTCTTAAAAGTGAAACAGTAAAACTTGAAAAACTGCAGACAAATATTAAAGCAATTCCCATTACTACTGTATTTTTCAATACATTAGTTACAGCCAGAGTAGAGCATATTCCAAGCACCTGAATGAGAATTGGATTATTCTTAAAAATACCGTTTAAAATAATTTCTCTTGGTGAATTAGTGTTAATAGTAGATTTTTTATCATATTTTTTAGAACAGCAACTACCCATCATTCACCTCCTTAAGAATTTCAGGAGCATTTTTTAAGGTTCTATTTACCATTTTCTGAACAGCTCTGGTTGTAATTGTTGCCCCTGTTATTCCATCAAATTCTCTATCATTACCTTTTGCTCCTTCTGCAATAAAATTCATAGGTCCTTCTTTACCTTTGAATTGCCTACAAAACCATTTCTCTGTTATTCTTGCACCTAAACCAGGAGTCTCTTTATTTTTAATAAAACTGACACCTGTAAGAATTTTCATATTACTTTCAATTCCTACAACTCCATCAATTTTACCCCATAGACCTGTGCCTGTTACAGGAATGACATAATTACCATTTTTCAAAATATAAACAGCTTTATCATCCAGCTTTTTTTCAATAACATTTTTTTGAAAAATATCACTGACATCTTCAGAATTTACACTACCTATAGGCAACAACCCTGCAGCTTCCAGAACTGCTTTCCTGGCAAACATATCATCATTTATCATTATTTTTTTCAAAGATTTATGATAAACCAATGAAACACCTGCAACACATATTGCTGTGGCAACAATCATAAAAATGATTGTATACATCCCCTGCTTTATCTTGCTTTTTTCACTCATTTTTTCCTGCCTTTGATTTCTTGTACAAAGTGATCAATCAACGGGGCAAACATATTACCAATAAGTATTGCAAACATCATGCCTTCAGGCCAATAAGAAAAAGTTCTTATAATTACAGTTAATGCACCAATTAATGCTGAATATATCCAACGGCCTATATTAGTTTTAGCTGAACTGACAGGCTCAGTAACCATATAGACAAGTCCAAATAAAAAGCCTCCTCCAAGCAGTGCCTGCAAGGGCGATATAGTGTTAGAAACACCACTATAGAACAGAGTAGCCTGAAGAATTAAAAAGCCAATTAAACAACCAAAAATGAGCCTGTAATTGGCAATTTTTTTCCATAATAAATATATGCCTGCTAAAATGATTAAAATTGCACTTGTTTCACCAAAACATCCTGAAGTATTCCCTAGAAAAAGCTCTAGGAGAGGAACTGAAGTTCCAAATTTCATCAATGGAAGAGGAGTGGCACTAGTTATTGCATCGACTCCATATTTAGTGAAGCCTCCAAGTATTCCTGAAGCAGGATGGTACCATACAGCTCCATTCATATATGTAGAAAAATTTACGTAGATAAAAGCACGCCCTACGATAGCAGGGTTAAATATATTTTTACCGAACCCACCAAATACCATTTTCCCAAATATAACACCAAAGGCAATTCCAATAACCCCCATCCAGTAAGGAAGTTCAGGAGGAAGCGTCAATGCGAATAGTGTTCCTGTAACAAATATTGCAGAAGTTACTTGGTTTTTATAATATTTAGCAAAAGCATATTCGCATAGTAAAGCGATAGTATTTGATATTATAATCATTATCAAACTTCGCCAGCCAAAGAGATAAATTGAAGTAAAAACGACAGGTGCCAATGCATAGAGCACTTTTGTCATTGGTTTTTGCCATTTTATAAAACTTTTTTGAACCAAAATAATAGCCTTTTATCTGTCAATTATTTGCTTATTTTAACGGAAAGCTTTTTATTGTCAATAGGAAATATATACTTCTCATAAAAAAATTTTATTAAAATTAAATACTATCTATTCAAATACTTATTGTGCTTTTTATTATTTTGTTCATCAGTAAATATTACTTTATATTTGACAGCTTTCAGTTGGTTTAGGGATCTAGAATTTTCTTATTTTTCCAATCAACCTGTTTTTCTATACCTTTTTTCAATTTATTCATAGAATTGTAATCATGCAAAAAGATATTTTTATATTTGTTACTTATAATTTGAATAGTCATGACTCAAACTCTCCAGCAAAATTGCAGATTTGACAGTATCTTCAAACTATAGCTATCCGATTCTCTTTCACCATGAATTAACAAATGATGCAAGAATTCATACATTGTATGACGCTCCAAATGGCCTAGGTGTAACAGAGAAGAACAACTTGATAGCTTTTTCAAAATATTATAAAATAAAAAAACCATGTTCATCAAACATAATTTACTATTTTAGATCATTATTTATCTATTCTTTAAATTTACTCCCATCATTAAAAACATAAACAGTGTCCCCAACTCTCATGTCCCGTTACCTCCAAATAATTATTTAACTATTGGGCAATTAGCTTTATCAAAAGCAGCTTTACCACAGAAAACAGTTAATTTAGTACCGTCTTCATCTTGAGACTTAAAAGCATATCTTTCCTGAGTACCTTTTGGAGTTTCTTTTTTGTAAATTACTTTTGTGCATTTTTCTTCAGCTATTTCTACTGAGTTTTTTTTTCTGACGTTGTAAAACTTGATTGTCATGATAATGACTCCCGTAGTTAATTATTTTTAGTTAATATCCAAAATATTTATACTTTTTATTTTATTTTTAAGTCTTATTCCAGGTTTAAATCTGACTACAGTATTGGCAGGAATAGTCATTTCACTTCCAGGTTTTCTTGGGTTTCTACCTTTTCTTTCTCTATTGACTGCAACTTTAAATACACCAAAATTTCTTAATTCTATATGATTACCAGCAGAAAGTTCTTCAGATATACAATCAAGTGTTTTTTGTACCACTTCTTTAATCTGTATCTGGGTTAGACCATCTTTTGAGTTAATGTTGTCGTCATCCTTTGCAATTTTCAGCACGATATCTCTTTTTGTCATGTAAATTTCCTTGCGTGTTAGCTTTATTATTTCTCTAATATTATATGAGTGTTAAAATTTTCTATACTTAAAATAAATCTTTTATGTATAAAATGCCCTTATTTAGGCATAAAAATTCTATTTTGGCAGAATATTTCATAATAATAGAGTAATTAGATCATCTATTAATGAACTTAAATCCTTATAAATAGTAGATCTAATTAATATTTCAGGTTTTAATTTTATCTTTATTCTTATATTTTATGAATTTCCTATCTTTTATACTGTTTAATCTAGAAAATTTTCCAAACCGTAATAAAGTTTATTCTTATCAACAACCTGAGTGCATGCTATAATGATACCTTTTTTAAATGCTTCTCTACTTGTTGTATCTGCTCTGAGAGTTAAAAGTTCTCCAACTTCTCCAAAAATTACTTCTTGGTGTGCAAGAAATCCTGCCAGCCTAATTGAGTGAATGGGAACATTTTTATAAACTCCACCCAAAGAGCCTTTTACCATTTCATGACCTCTGTTTCGTTGAATAATTTTATTTTCAGAAATAAGTTCTGCTGTTCTTACTGCTGTTCCAGAAGGAGCATCCTGTTTTTTATCATGATGATATTCAATAATTTCGACATTTTTCATATAGTTAGCAGCAGTCTTGGCAAATTTCATCATTAGTACTGCCGTTATACAAAAATTAGGAACAATTATTCCACCTATCTTTTTTTCTTTGCATAACTCACTTAATTTTTTAACTTCAACCTCGGTAAGTCCGCTTGTTCCTATAACAGGAATAGAACCGCATTCAATTATTGTTTTTGTGTTATTATATACAGTTGAGGCAAGAGTAAAGTCTAAAACTATATCAGGCTTGAGTTCTAGGATTTTTTCTTTTAAGCTATCACTTAAATCACACAGAGCAATAATTTCTAAATTTTCACTGCTCTGTATTGCTTCAATAGATAGTTTTCCCATTCTGCCTTTGGCACCGTTTATTATAATTTTAGTTTTCATATTTTTTCTTTTTATTAAATATTTAATATTTTAAACGCTACGCATATTATACTTCTATAATGCTATAAAATAAGTTATATAATCTAAAATTTATGAATTATGGCTATTACATCTATTATATAACCGCAGATAATTTCTTCAAAAGGTTAAACATACAAGTTAAATGGTGATATGAAAATTAATTTTTTTCTATTATGTTTATTCATAATTAATGAAGATTTTTTTAGATATGCAGATCGTATGAAAGTAGTATTATGGTCGGATCTATAAAGGTAAACTAAAACTTTCCTTAGAGTAAATTTTTAGCTGTTTTAAGATAATTAGGATTAAAGAATTAGCGTATAGTTAATTTTCTAAAACAAATCTATTAAGAGTATAGTAGGTTCATAAGTAGAAAATCTTTGAATTTTTTAAAATAAGTTATATTCATCAGCAAAAATTATTATTTCTACTCATATTACATATAAGCACCTAATATTTCAAAATTGGGTTAATATTAGTTTTTCTAGTCTCAAAATATATTCATATTAATTTAGATAAAAAATAAATATAACTCCAATAAATATTTATAGAATAGTTATTTAAAATTTGTATTATTTAGAAAATGATTAAATTATAATAATCATCAATCAAGATACATAAATATTATTTGGATCACTATAAATATGAAATCTAACAGCCTTGTTCTTTATAAAAATAATCCTGCTTTAGTTAAAAGTGTAAGCGATAAGATTGAAATAGAACTACAGGATAAAAGCAAAAAACGAGTCAGAAGCAAAGATCTACTTTTAATACATAATGGTCCAAAAAATAATTTAAATAACTTAGATGATCTTACAGCATCTAAAGAAAATTTAGAAGATACTTGGGAACTATTGCAGGAAGACAGCGTAAATTTATCAGAACTGGCAGATTTGATCTTCGCAGAAATTACTCCTAATTCCTGCTGGGCTGCATGGAAATTACTTTACGAAAATTTGTATTTTAAGGGCGATATTAACACGATTAAATCTAGAACTGAAGATGAGATGCAGGACACATTGTCAAAAATAGCATCTAAGGCTAATGCCATACAGAAAAGAAAAAAGCTATTAGAAAGAATAAAAAATGGCGAGTTACTGCCTGACGATTCAAAATATATGAGAGAAGTCGAACAGGTAGCTTTGGGTGAAACATCAGCAAGCCGCTTAATGCAGGAATTAAATAGGGAGCAACTTCCTGAAAAAGCACATTCACTTCTATTAAATATTAATATTTGGGACAACTATGTTAATCCATATCCTCGACGCTTTAAAATTTTAAATCCTGAAGAACAGACACCTAAAATACCTGAGTTACCTGACGAAGAAAGACGTGATTTAACCTATCTTAGGAGTTATGCAATAGATGATGAGGGCTGTACCGATCCAGATGATGCTTTAAGTTATGAAGGCTGTTTTCTTTGGGTTCATATCGCTGATGTCGCTGCTATTGTAACACCTGGAAGTAAACTTGATCAATATGCTCTTGATCGTGCTTCTAATTTATACATTCCAGAAAAAGTAATACCAATGCTTCCTAAAAGAATAACAGAAATTCTAGGATTAGGACTCACAGAAATATCCCCTGCCCTTTCGTTTAAAATAAAACTTGATAATGACTCCAATGCTGTAATAGAAGAGATCGTTCCAAGCTGGATAAAAGTAACTAGATTAAGTTATAAAAAAGCAAATGAACAAATAAATAATGAACCTTTAAAAAGTATTTATGAAATAATTTTAAAATTCAAAGATAAGAGATTACGAAATAAAGCTATAGAAATAAATTTACCCGAAGTAAAAATAAGAGTAAAGGGTAAAGATATAATATTTAGCTCTATTCTACCTTTGGCAAGTAGAAATATGGTAGTTAATGCTATGCTTATGACAGGAGAAGCTATCGGTAATTTTGCCATAAAAAATAATATATGTATTCCTTTTGCAATTCAAACTCTTAAAGAAAAAATTGATATCACATCAGATGAATTGTCAGAAATGTTTGCCTGCCGGAAGAAAATGAAAGCAGCAATACTCCAGACTTCACCCGAAAAACATGCAGGTTTAGGGTTGGATATCTATGTAAAAGCAACAAGCCCTTTGAGAAGATATTTGGATTTATTAATACATCATCAGCTTAGATCTTATTTGAAAGATGAATCCTTAATGAGTGAAGAAATGATATCAGCTAAAATAGCAAAAGCTCAACCGTTAAGCAGAGATATCAGAACGGTAGAACGGCTTTCTAACAGACACTGGAGTTTAGTATATTTAGACTCTGTAAAATGGAAAGGAGAAGCTATTTTAGTAGATAAATATGGCAGTAGAGGTACTTTTATTATTCCTGAACTGGCATTTGAAACAAGAGTTTCAATTGACAGAGATATGGAGTTGGACACTAAAGTTGAACTGGCATATAATGAAATGAATTTAGCTAACTTAACAGGAAGTTTTTTAATTGTCAATAATTGATTAATAGAATGTAGAATAAGCTTCTGGCTTGTTTATTGAGAAGGAGTATGCATGTCCTGCATTAAAAAATTTAATTCAACAGCATTGAATAGTTATAATTGAGTATTTCAGCAAATGTTGTATCCCTTACATAAGTATGTATCAATAACTTAAAGAATAATCTTCAACAGCCAAAATATGAAAAACCTGTTAAATATTAGCGTTTTACCTAAAGGATATATAAATTGCAAAAGAATAATTTAAAAGACATACATGAGTGGTTAAAACCTTTGGAGCTTACAGGCGACAGAGTACTGCCTCATCGTATAATGCCAGGTCCGATGGAAGGCATTATGAGTCCATTATTCTGTAAGGTAGTTAATGAACTAAATTTACTAGATTACTGGATAACGCCATTTATAGGATTATCCACTGCTCCCCCTAGACTGTCAGTACTAAAGAAAAAATTGGCTCAATTTACAAATTCAGGTAAACCTGTTATTGTGCAAATACTTTGCAATAATCCTGAAACTGCTATTTTAGGGGCAAAACAAATCAGTAAATTAGGAGTAACAGGAATCAACTTAAATTTCGCATGTCCAAGTAAAAGAGTACTGGCAAGCAGTAACGGCAGTTCACTTCTGCTAAAACCTGATGTTATGCTTAAAATTATAGAGTCAATAAAGCAGTCATGTCCTGAACTATCTATAAGTTTAAAATTAAGAATAGGTTATTCCTCACCTGATGAATTCAAAACATTTATTCCAGCACTTATTGATAGCGGCATCGATTTTATGATGCTTCATTTCAGAACAGCAATGGAAAGATACAATCATGTTAAAAATGGTTCTGCCAGAATAGCAGAAGCAGTACAAATATCTTCTTCTGTTCCAATAATTGCCAGCGGTGATATATTCACATTAAATAGTGCATCCGAAATGTACAATATTAGTTTATGTCAGGGAATTACTGTTGCGAGGGGTATATTAAAAGATCCATTCTTAATTCGTCGAATTATATCAAATCTAGAGGGGGAAAAATTTAATATGAAAGGTGATTCTAAACTTGTATTTTCAAATTTAATGGGGAAAATTGTAAAAGAATCACCTACATATTATAACCGTTCAAACTTTCTTGGTTTATTAAAATCAATATGGGGAATGAATCATCCAAATTTTAAAAAGTTGACAAATTTGCCAGATGAAGAAATTATCAACTATTTTGTTAAATGTACCAATAATTCTAAATTCGAATTATAATTAAAACTGGGCAGTATCAAAATATTTAACTGCATCAGCATTTCTAATTATCTATAAAATTCTACAACCCCAAATGCATCAGATTTTTAAAGAGAACAACTAAGATAACATATTAATAATATTAAATTAAATCATAATTAATTATGATAAAAAATATTTTAAACATTAAATAAGTAAGCAATATGGATACAATCAATTAAAATATTACACAGTAGGAAAATTTATAAATAATTGATTTTTTATATTCTAGAAGTAGGTTTATTATTCCATTTACTGGACTTTAACAATTATCAGGCACAATGAATATTATGATTAAACACAAAAAAAAAGATAACTTATTAGCACAAAACAAAAAAGCTTTTCATAATTATATGATACTGGAAAAATATGAGGCCGGGATAGAATTAAAAGGCACTGAAGTTAAAAGTTGCCGAGGTCACAATATTTCTTTAGCAGATAGCTATGCAGGAGTTGAAAGAGGTGAACTGTTTCTTTACAATGTTCATATAGCACCCTACGACCACGGTAATATACATAATCATGAGTCAAAACGTCCAAGAAAACTTCTGATGCATAAACGGGAAATTTTGAAACTCAATCAGCAGATAAGAGAAAAAGGGAATACTATTGTTCCTCTAAAATTTTATCTTAAAAATGGCAGAGTAAAAGTTGAAATTGGGATTGGTAAAGGAAAAGATAAAGGTGACAAACGTGATAGCCTGAGAAAAAAACAAGATAATATGGCTATGAAAAGAGCAATTAAAAATTACTAGAAACCTTTAAAGTAACTGTTAAATATTATTAAAAAAATATTGCCTTAAGTCAATTCATAAAAGTTAATGGCAATTTAGTGAATACATATAAAAATATGCTAAATGAAATAGTTGATTCAAAATCAAATAAAGAAGAGATACAGTGCCAAGAATAAGTGCAGTAGATTTTATTATTCTTCTATTTACAGTACTTGGTATTTTTGTTACATTAATATCAATATCCTCATCATTAACAAAGGAAATTAGACAGGATTTATTTAAAAAATATTATTTTAAATCTAAACTTATTATTTATTTTTTAATTTGGATTTTAATATCCTTCCTATTTTCCATTATAATTAGTTTATTCTATCCTTCCTCATCACAAAAAGTTAACTTTCTCCTGTTATCAATAACTTTTATATGGTCATTCACTTTTATTATTATTTTTATATTACGATTAAATAGAAACTCGTTTTATGATAAGTTATTTAAAAAATTTAGAAATGAAATAAAAGGGCAAACTAAAAAATCTATAGATGATCAGGAAATAACTGAAAGCATTTCAGAAATTTTAACCAATTTTATAGAAAATTTATACTATATTATGTCTTTTTCGCAAGATTTTATCAAAGAGAGTGATTTTTTTAAGAAAATAATTATTTGTTCAATTAATGAGAATAGAGCGGATATTATTAGATATTTATTCGTTAAGTTCCTTTATAAAAAGCCGGATAACTTTGCTTTAAACCATCAACTAATTTCAATGTTTCATGATTTACGGTTGAAACATTGGGAAAATATAGAATATGTGAAGATATGTCAAGAGTATCTTGTAAGATTGGTTTATAAACAGTTATCAAATGAAAAATCCTGTATTTTTCATAAATATTATGCTTCCTATATTAAAAAATGTATTGATAATCGAACAAAAAAGAATATAAAAAACTATGATGAGAAATATATTGCGTCATATAGTAATCTACTGATAGAAAGTATTGATAATCTATACAGAATTTGCATATACATTCTAAAGAATGATATTCTGGAGAACAAGGAATATCTATATTTAGAAGAATATATGAAATCATTATGTCAAGTATTAGACGGATTGTCTTTGAATTGCTATGATTATAGATCAGCTTATTACAAAATGATAGAAGAGCAAAAAGAATATCTAAGATCAAAAGAATTAAACTTAATATTTATAATCCTTTTCCTAATTAATAATCAAAAACTAAAAAAGTCATTTTTTGAATTAGCTGTAAAACTTTATAAAATTAAATTGGATATTGCCCCATTCTATCGTTTTTGTGACGGCGATTTTGAACTAATAGAGCTATGTAGTAATAACTTAACAGTAGTAAGCGATGTTTCCCCTTTTGAGTATAACAGATATAGACTTGTTTTATTGTTTTATGAATTTGTTAATAATCCAAATTTTGAAATAGCTAAATATTTAAATTCTTTTAATAAAGAAGATTTTCTTGGCAATAACTTTCAAATATTAAATGACTCCATCTCTAAGATTACAATTAAATTCTACAATAAGTACTTTGATTTTGAAGAGGATAAATTTTCTGAATTCATAGAACTTTTAAAGAAAAAAGTTGAAGAAAAAGAAAATGATATTAAAAAAAGAAAAATAGAATATATAACTGAAACAGAATTAGTTCCGAAAAATGTTCAGAAATTTCAAAAAGATTACCGGGAAAACTGGGAGAATGAGAGTGATAAACTGAAGGATTTTATAAAAATTTCTGAGATAAAAATCTCCGACTCAAGCAAAGACGTAAAAAGTCTTATTACAGTTTTAGATAAGGAAAAAGAGTATTTTATGAAACCTTATAGCGATAATATTTCCTATGTTAAAAACTTTGGGGAAATATACGGGAAAAGACATGCAGAATGGAAATATCTGAATATTATAATGAATATATATAGTTTAGCAGAGGACGAAGTAATAATAAAAGATATTTATTCTGATCTATCAGACTTAGTAGCAGAAAACGGAAGTGAATATTTTTTATTTTTAAAAAATTTAAACCTAATTAGGAATATTCCAAATTTACAATGGATTAATAGTGGTTATGTAAGAGCCAGAGCTACCATTAAAGAATCTGTGATTAATTTTTGTTATGGAAATATACCAATAATACTCTTCATTGAAAAAGAATCCTTTATCTTAAATAAAGTTCCTGTAAATGATAAGAATGAGTTTTTATCTATAAAAATTAAAAAGGAGAAAGTTAACGTAACTATTGAAATTGAAGAAAAATTTGAGATTATAAAAAATACAAAGCTAAAAAAAACTATATTAAAAAAGCTTAAGTTTTAGAGCAGTTGCCATGACACTGCAGTATTTTTTATTTTTGGAATATTCCCACTTCTTATTGCGACATCACCAGTACTTCAAGCAGACATTTCCTAGGAGCTGCTATTTTTGAAGGATGTGCTTCCTGCATTTATTTTAGACACGCTTATAATACCTTAATTTTATGTAATTGTACAAAAGCTGGTAGAATACGAATTTAATAATAAAAAAACAATTATAACAGTTATGCTATTGTTTTTTTAAAAGCTTTCTATTAACATCCTTATTTATAATAAATAGATTAGTTAATAACTGCCAAAATAGAGAGTGGAAATTTATAATGCAATGGTGGAACATATTATATGTATTGGTATTCAGTTTTGCACTGGTAATATCTCTAGTGATAACGCCATTTTTCAAAAAACTTGCAATACAGATTAATCTGCTCGATAAGCCGGCAGAAGAATCACATAAAAAACATAAATCTGCTATTCCGTTAATGGGTGGTTCGGCAATGTGCGTTACATGGTGTATTACATTATTAATAGGACTTTCAGCACCATCATATCCATTAATAGATCAACTTCCTCAAATAATCATTGAAAGTTTAACAGGTATAGCAGATGTGACAACAAAACTAATCACTATTATGATAGGAGGAATTCTGATTACAGTTTTAGGATTCATTGATGACAAATATAACATGAATGCTCAAACTAAATTTTTTGGACAGGTAATAATTGTTGCATTAGTTGTTATATTTGCTGATATAAGAATTACTCTTTTTATTCACTCAGATATAATCAATATGCTTGTCAGTATCCTATGGATTGTTATTCTTATTAATGCAATTAATTTTTTTGATAATATGGATGGATTGGCTGTTGGAATCGCAGGTATAGCTTTTTTATTTTTCACCATTACAGCTCTAATTTTCAATCATTACTTTGTGGCATCACTTGGAGCTATTGGGTTAGGAACCTCACTCGGATTTTGGTTTTACAATCACTCTCCAGCAAGCATATTCATGGGAGATTCAGGCAGTCATTTTTTAGGCTATACACTTGGTGTAACTAGTGCATATACAAGTTTTTACCAATATGGAATAACTCATTCTTACTTCTCCATTTTAATTCCTCTTTTTATAATGGCACTACCTTTATTTGATCTTTTATCTGTAGTAGTTATTAGAATTAAAACTCGAAAACCTATCTATATAGGAGATAACAATCATATTTCACACCGCTTCTGCAAAATGGGAATGAGCCGTAAAACATCAGTCCTCTGTGTACATTTGCTTGCAGTAATTATTGGACTAAGTGTCCTTCCATTATTATGGGGAGATGGAAAAACAACAGTTGTATGTATTTTTCAAGCGTGTATCATACTAATATTAATTTCTATAATGCAGTTCACTTCTAAAAATAGTAAAGTAACGGGTGATGATGCCCATTCATAAAACTGCATATGTTCACTAATATTGAATATTAAATAAAATTATAATAATTCCAACTCAAAGTGCCGATTTGAAATCATTATAATTCATTGATTAAAATATCTTTTTTGTCTATTCAAAATTTTAGCTAAATCCTACCAAAAAGAGATCAAATTATCTAATACTATAATTTTTCAATATCTTCAAAACTTATTTTGTTATCATATAATGCTTTTCCAACAATAACACCCTCAAGATTTTTATATTTGATAGCTAATTCTTTTAATTTAATTATATGTTCAAGATTTCCTACTCCACCTGATGCAATAATATTAGCATTTGGAACTGAACGGCATAGATCTACTGTAGCATCAAAATTAGGTCCTGTTAAAGCACCATCTTTACTAATATCAGTAAAAATAAAACGTTTTACTCCAATTTTACTAAACTGTAAAACTAATTCTTCAACCTCGATACTAGAAGTTTTCAGCCACCCTTTTACTGCAATTTTTCCATTTTTAGCATCTACACCAACTACTATCCTGTCATCTCCATATATATCTAATAATTCTTTGACTAAATCAAATTTTTCAACAGCAATTGTTCCAAGTATTATCCGATCCAATCCTGACTTTAAAAGCAATTTAGCATCTTCTAATGTACGGATACCTCCTCCACATTCACATGGCATTTTTACAGAAATACAAATATTTCTAATTAATTTTATATTAACAGGATAACCTGCTTTTGCACCGTCTAAGTCAACGATATGTAAATATTCAGCACCTTTTGATTCCCAACCTTTTGCAACGTCAACAGGACTGCCTGAATAAACTGTTTTATTACTATAATCGCCCTGAAATAGACGTACACATTTACCTGAAATAATATCTATTGCCGGTATAACTTTCATATTTTCCCTATCTTTTTTTTATATTATCAATAAAGTTTTTAATCATATCTAAACCTGCATCCTGACTTTTTTCAGGATGAAACTGTGTTGCAAATATATTACCTTTGCCAATACAGGAACAAAATTCTATGCCATAATCAGTAGTTCCAATAATTATTGAATTATCTTCAGGTACAACATAATAACTATGTACAAAATAAAAATATTCATTATCTGTTAAATTTTTTGTAAATTTGTTAGTTTTTTTAAATTTTAGACTGTTCCAGCCAATATGAGGAACTTTTAAATTCATATCATTGCTAAATCGAAGAGATTTACCTTTAAAAATTCCCAGACCTTTAGAATTAGGTGCTTCTTCACTTTTTTCCATAAGTAACTGCATTCCAAGGCAAATACCAATTAATGGCTTTCCTTTAGCAATATTATTAACAATTACTTCAGCAAAACCTGATTGCTCCAAATTTTTTATTCCGTCTATAAAATTACCCACACCAGGTAATATTAATGCATCTGCATCAGACAACCGTGAAGGTTTATTAATTATTTCTATATTGTCAGAACCGGCAGCAATAAAGGCCTTCCTGACACTGGACAAATTGCCCATACCATAATCTATCAAAGCTAGCATAAAAAAATTCCTTTAATTCCAAATTTAAAATTAAGAATTATTGCTAATATTATAAATATATGCAACAATGTATTCATACTTTATCTCAAAAATAAAGTTATATTATTAGCCTGTGATACCCGCAATTTATAATTCATCATTAAGAAAGGGTTCCTTTGGTTGACATAAGTCTGCCCTCCAGCCGTCCATCTTTAGAAGATGCCATATCAAGTGCTTTAGCAAAACATTTAAAGATAGCCTCAAATAAATGATGAACCTCATGCCCGCTATGATAAACTATATGTAAATTTATTCCAGCCTTGACTGTTAATGCCTGAAAAAATTCATAAAACAACTGGGTATCAATATTATTAATCGCATTTACAGGAGGCTTTACATTATAAACTAAATAAGGTCTACCTGATAAATCTACAGCCACTGTAACAAGTGTATCATCCATAGGAAGTATAAAAAAACCGTATCGTTTAATACCAATTTTATCACCAAGAGCATCTGCAATTCCCTGTCCTATCACCAACCCCAAATCTTCTATTGTATGATGACAGTCAACATCAAGATCACCTACAGCATTAATATCTAAATCAAAGAGACCGTGTTTAGAAAATAGTTCAAGCATATGATCTATAAAAGGCATCCCAGTAGATATATTATACTGACCAGATCCGTCAATATTTATACTAATTTTTATATCTGTCTCTTTGGTTTTTCTATTAACATTAGCTTTACGCATATCACTTACCTCAAAAAATTAATAACAGTAAAATCAAAATAATAATTATAACTTATTTACACATCAATTAACAACCAAACCTAAAATCTAAACCGAAATTACATCGCATAAATCAGAATCTAATAATTTACTATTATTTCTTAATACAGGTTTTACTTCATCAGCTAAGAAATCTCTAACCTGTTCAGGAGACCTTCCAATAAAGTCATTAGGTTTCATAAGAGAATCAATATTATCTTTGACAATTGCAAAGATAGGATCTTGTTTTATCCTATCTATAAGATCATTGCGGAATCCATGCATTTTTATCTGTTTTACTGCTTCCATCGAGTGTTTCCTAATTGCTTCGTGTAAATCCTGACGATTTCCGCCGGCTTTCACAGCAGCCATCAATATATTTTCAGTAGCCATAAACGGAAGTTCCTGACTTATACTACTAGCAATTACATTAGGCCATATTTGTAAACCATCTATAATATTGTAAACCAAAGACAGTATAACATCTACAGATAAGAAAGATTCCGGTAAAACAATTCTCCTGTTTGCAGAGTCATCAAGGGTACGCTCAAACCATTGATTAGCATGTGTATTAGCTGCATTAGCTGGCAGTGTCATTACAAAACGTGCCAAAGAACATATTCTTTCACTTCTCATTGGGTTACGTTTATAAGCCATTGCACTGGAACCTATCTGCGAACTGCCAAATGGTTCTTCAATTTCTCTTAAATTGGACAATAAGCGAATATCTCCGGCAAACTTATATGCAGTCTGGGCAATACCTGATAGAACAGATAAAATATAAAAATCAACTTTTCTAGTATAAGTTTGACCTGTAACTGCTATTATTTTATCAAAACCAAGCTCTTTTGCTACTTCCTCATTAAGTTTATTTACCTTCGAATGATCACCGTCAAATAAAGCAAGAAAGCTTGCCTGAGTTCCTGTAGTCCCTTTAACGCCTCTGAATGAAAGTTTTTCACTTTCAAAATCTAATCTCTGTAAGTCAAATAATAAATCCTGAAGATATAAAGAAAATCTTTTTCCTACTGTAGTTAATTGAGCAGGTTGATAATGTGTAAATCCTAAAGTAGGTAAATCTGCAAATTCTTCACATCTTTCTGAAAAGCGGCTGATTACATTAATAAGCTTCTTTTTAATAATGGCTAAAGCATCTTTAAGCTGAATTAATTCAGTATTATCAGTAACATAACAGCTTGTAGCTCCAAGATGTATTATGGGCATTGCTGTAGGACACTGCTCTCCAAAAACATGAATATGAGCCATAACATCATGTCTTAACTCTTTCTCTTTTTTAGCAGCTTTATCGAAATCAATATCTTCAAGATGTGCAGACATTTCACTTATCTGTTTTTCCGTAATATCTAACCCAAGTTTTTTTTCTGCTCTTGCCAAAGCAAGCCATAGCTTTCTCCATGTGCTATGTTTTTTCTGCGGAGACCAATTAAAGCTCATCTCTTTACTGGCATATCTTCCAACTAATGGATTTTGATAAATATCGTTACTCATTTTAATACCCTAATATTATTTTGATGACTAATTACAATAAAATATAATGATGGTTAAATATATAATTTACCAATTCAATTCTAACATACAAATTTCAAATAACAACAAAAAAGCTTTAACTCCGAAAAGAGCTAAAGCTTTGTACAATTTAATAATAATTTACAAATAAATTATTTTATATATTTTTTCAGTTTAGGTACAAACATAAACATTATTATACATACTACAAAAGCAAATAAACCAAGTTTCAAAAATAGGTTTGAATAGATTTCAATTGATAAAGAAGGATCTGCATGATTCGTTTGCGGAACACTGGCAAGAGCAGCAATAAATCCACCCAATGACATTGCAACTGCAGATCCCATAAACCATGCTCCCATCATAAATCCCATGACTTTTTGCGGAACAAGCTTAGTAACCATGGCAAGACCTAATCCGGAAATCAGTAATTCACCTATACTCTGAAAACCGTAAACTGCTACAAGCCAGTTACCTGACATTACAGATTGTCCCGGAACAATAAATTTAAGAGCAAATGGAATAGTCAAAAATCCCAAAGAACATAACAACATACCAAATGCAAATTTACCCGGAATGGAAAAATCTTTACCTCTTCTGCCAAGTTTATTATATATAAAAGCCAAAATAGGACTACCAATAATAATCCAAAATGGATTTAATGACTGAAATGAAGGTCCTGGAATCGTAAGACCGAATACGATATGATCAGTATTTCTAATAGCAAAAAGATTTAAAGAAGTAGGCATCTGATTATACAGCATAAAGAAAACTACTGCTTCAGTTATCAGCACAAAACAGACAATAAAATTATTTCTTTCCTGTTTAGTTTTTGCAGTAAAAATAAATTTAAAAAGAATACCTAAAGTTATAATTAAAGCAATTCCTAACAATATATTTGTTACAACTAAATTTTTCAGCAGCCACGCACTGATAAATGTCATTATAACCAGACCGATTATCATATAGAAAAGATGTAAATAATTTATAGGTTTAAAATCTGCTTCA
The DNA here is from genome assembly GCA_029237695.1 of Conchocele bisecta. Classification (NCBI taxonomy): domain Eukaryota; kingdom Metazoa; phylum Mollusca; class Bivalvia; order Lucinida; family Thyasiridae; genus Conchocele; species Conchocele bisecta. Next base: position 1,154,985 of record JAQRGA010000042.1, on the reverse strand, counting down.
GAACCAATGTCTTTAATTAAACGTCCAAATATTAAATATACGAAAACTGCAATAAAAAGACCAATAGAACATAGAATAAATGCAGCTCCAAATCCATAATAAATCTGCAGAATAGGACAAATCATCATGGATAAGAATGAACCAATATTAATTGACATATAGTAAATGGTAAAAGCACTGTCAACCCTATGGTCATTAGGATCATATAATTTTGCAACAAGACTGGATGGGTTAGCCTTAAACATCATATTACCGGAAATAATCACACCCAGAGCATAATAAATTGTCGTTTGAGGATGATAAGATAAAAGTGCATATCCAATGGCAAGTACAATTGCCCCTAAAAGCATTGTTCTTTTTGTACCGAAGATTTTATCTCCAATATAACCGCCAATACTTATAAAAGCATATACAAGTGCAGAAAAAGCACCAAAAGTAATGGTTGCAGCTGCATCTGAAAATCCTAAATGTTTAACAAAGAAAACTACAATTAAAGCCTGCATTCCGTAGTAGCCAAAGCGTTCCCACATTTCTACCATGAAAATTAAAGAGAAAGGTTTGCCCGGGTTTTCAACACCCTGATGTTTTAAATGCTCCATTTTTATCCCCCCCTAAGAAATTGGTTTTTAAAAATTAACTTACGCTAATGCTTTAATCACCTTATCTTTGTAATCAGATATAGAATCAAAAAATAGTAAAGATACATTTTAAAATTTCTGACAAGTTTCATAATATTTATTATATAAAACTATTTTATGAAAAAACTTCCATAGCCACTCTATTATATTTAAATTTGGTGAATATGGCGGAAGATTATATAGCTGTATCTTAGAATTCTTTAAAAATTCCTTCATTTTTTTACAACAGCAATATTTAGCATTATTAGCAAAAACATAAATTAATGGAATCTCAACTTGTTCACCTTTGTAAATCCAACCATAATAAGAGATTGAATTATGCTGAGGATGTGAGATATCCATAAATATATTAAGAGCATTAATAAATTTAGCCTGTTTTTCTTTACCTGCGTAACCATTATAATTGTCAGACAAAAGTCCAGCGGTTCCATTTGATTGATACCTACTTATGTAATTATGAATTATCTGATTATTTAGGAAGAGTAAATCTGAAATTTCTTTAAAACTTAAACCATGATTCAGCCATAATACTACTTTTATGCGATCTGCATATTTAGATAAACCCTCATGATGATGGAGAGAAATGAGATTTAATCTTTCACTTTCTGATAAAAAAAAATTATATTTGCTCATACTATATAGTAAACTATACATTATAGATATAATCAATCTCTTATTAAAAATAATCTTATTTTAGTATAGATGATGGAAAAATATCTGTTTATGAAAAATAGAGAGAAATGATAATTTTTTCAAGGAGAATTATTTTAATACAGATAAACCTTATAAACTAAGGTTTATCGTTTAGTTACCTTACTTACTATTCCAGCTTTTAGGATAATTAAAGAATGGGAAAATAGGTAGAAATCCATTTTCCATAATATTTATTAAACCAATCTGAATTGCATTTGATTTCTTTGCCTTATTTATAATTCCAACCTGTGCTCCATGCTCTATAATATCTGTTTTATTATAAGCACCAACCTGAGCACCTGAAACATTTTTATTAATATTTATAAAAGATAGCTGGGCTCCACGAATTACAAGACCTTCTGAATAAATAGCAATCTGTGCTCCCTTGACATAATGAGTCAGACTGGCAAGAAGTCCAAAATCTGCACCTATTACATATCCTTCCTGACCAAATGAAACCAAACCAAGATTTAAACCTTCAACATATTTCTGGGTAGCTGCCGGCGGCCAGCTCTTATCAGGCCATAAACAAAATCTACCTCCAGTGAACTGCGCACCTTTAGGTTTCTTGAAAACATTATTAGAAACGTTTTCTGCTCCTGTAGCAAGCATTCCTGAAAACAACAGTGATACCATTATTGAACAGAGTACTATATTTTTTTTGAGTTGCATATTAATTTATTCCTTTTATAGTAAGTTAAAAGTTGAATAATATAAAAATTAAATAAGAATTACTTTTTTACATTTTAAAATGTTATTATTAGTTTTGTAAAATAATTATGTGCATCACCTCCCCTATATACTTTTCTTATAATTTTATATTTTGTTCAATTTTGTGTAGCTAGACTATTTCCTATATTATAATCTACAAATATTAAGGTGTAAATATTCTAAAACTCTTTAGCACCAAAAAGTGAAAATGAATATTTTTTATTTATATCAGGATCTTTCAAACAATAAAATGTTCTTCAAACTTTTTTCTTCATCCGCTGCAATTGATAATGAATTACTAATTATTTTGAGATAATTGTTTCTTTTATCAATAGACTTTTCAAGTATGATATATATCATAAACTCTCAAATTACCTAACTCATATTATAGATGATTTTTGAAAATATTATACAGATGAAAGCAATTTAATTTGTCGATATCGAAATCAGAGCAGACATCGTTCTATTAAAAGTATTAATTTACTTACGGCTTTTTATCATACTGTATCGAAGATATGGAAATTCCATATATCAGAATACAGACTTGTAAAAGCTTGATTAAAAAGCTATAAAGAGTCTATATTTCTAATCAGACAAATTTTTAAAAACAAGTATGGTTTTATAGGTATTAGGTATCTGCTATCAAGTAATCTGAATCAATGCGTAGCACACTTGACGCTCTCAAAATATAAATTCAATATTGATGAGCTTATGATTTATAAAAAAATATCTCATATAGGGAACATCATAAAACCATATATTGAAGCCAGTATAATAGGTAAGCTGAATAATAAAATATAAATAATGGATATAATATGAATATTATGCAGATGGAAAATAATATTAAAAAACTGATAGAGTCTTTTAAAAAAGAGACTTTTATCTACGATCTACTACGTGCTTATGGTTTACCAAAAGCCTCAATAACCCGTTTACAAAAAGGGAATCTTAATCTTTCCAAAGAGAGAGGAGAAATCTCTTGGAAAAAGAAATTGTTTTTTAAAGAGGTTTATAATTCAGATTTGCATCTAACTATTTCAGATATAAGTAAGAATTTAAAACATAATCAACGTTTCATAATAGTTACAGATTATAAAACAGTTTTAGCAGTTGATACAAAAACAGAGGATAAACTTGATATACTGTTAAACGATTTAGCAAAACATTATGATTTCTTTTTGCCGTGGGCAGGTATAGAGAAAACAGAACATCAGAATGAAAATCCGGCAGATGTAAAAGCCGCAGAAAAAATGGCTAAGCTGTTTGATAAAATAAAAAAGGATAATCCTGATGAATCCCCTGAATTTATTCATGGAATGAATATTTTTCTTTCACGGCTTCTTTTCTGTTTTTTCGCTGAAGATACTAATATTTTTTCAAAAGCACAGTTTACTAATGCTTTAGCTTCTCATACAGAAAAAGATGGTAGTGATTTAGATAGATGGTTTGATAGCTTTTTTAAAATTTTAAATACAGAAGAATCAGATAGAGAAAATATTCCTGATTATTTGAATCTATTTCCTTATGTCAATGGCGGTTTGTTTGCAGATAAGATAGAGACTCCTATGTTTTCCAAGTATTCTCGTAAGGCGGTTATTGATAACGGCGAACTTGACTGGTCGGCCATTAATCCTGATATTTTTGGGTCAATGTTTCAGACTGTTATTACACCTGAACACCGTAGTGGCTTGGGAATGCATTATACCTCTGTTCCAAACATCATGAAAGTGATTAAACCACTTTTCCTAGATGAGTTGTATGAAGAGTTTGAAAAAGCTAAATCTGAAGAAAATGTTAAGGCAAAGGATAGAAAACTACAGAAATTAAGAGAACGTTTATATAATCTTAAAATATTTGACCCGGCCTGCGGTTCAGGCAATTTTTTGATTATTGCTTATAAAGAGTTAAGAAAACTTGAGATTAAAATCTTTAAAGAAGGGCTTATTTTGCCTATATCAGAGATTTTAATTTCTCAATTTTACGGAATAGAGATAGATGATTTTGCTCATGAAATAGCCACACTTTCTCTTTGGTTGGCAGAACATCAGATGAATGTAGATTTTTATAAAGAGTTCGGCAAAACAAATCCAACACTGCCGCTAAAAGAAGCAGGGAATATTATATGTGGAAATGCCTGCCGCTTGGATTGGGAAGAAGTTTGTCCCAAAAATAAAGGTGATGAAATTTATATTTTAGGGAATCCTCCGTATTTAGGGGGAAGAATGCAAAATTCAGAGCATAAAGCGGATTTAGCGTTTGTTTATACACATTATGGTAAACCTAAAAAAGTAGATTATATAACTTGTTGGTTTTTTAAAGCATCAGAATATATTAAAAATATAAATTCCGTATTTGCATTTGTAACAACTAATTCAATCTGCCAAGGTGAGCAAGTTTCTATGATATGGAATCATATTTTAAGTTGTCATTTAGAGATTTCTTTTGCTTACACTTCTTTTAAATGGACAAATAACGCTAAAGGGAATGCTGGGGTAACAGTTTCTATTGTGGGTGTTAGGAATATTAATAAAAAGCCCAAATATATTTTTAGAAATTCTATAAAAAGTGAAGTTAGTAATATAAATCCATATTTGGCTGACTCTCCAAATATTTTTATTGTAAAACAAAATTCATCTATATCATTACCATTTAAAATGGAATATGGAAATATGGCGATTGACGGAGGATACCTTATTCTTTCACCAAAAGAAAAAAAAGAATTAATTAATAAAGATGTTTTTGCAAGTAAAATTATTAAACAAATATACGGAGCCCAAGAATTTTTGAACGGAGTGAAACGATTTTGTTTATGGATTAAAGACGAGCAACTAGAAAATGCCATTAAAATACCTGAAATAGCTAAAAGAATTTCTTTAGTAAAGGAAAAACGATTAGCAGGAAATGATAAAGGTTCTATAGAGTTAGCAAAGAAGCCTCATCAATTTAGAGAAATGAAAGAAGGTGTAAATTCGGCTTTAATAGTGCCAACAGTTACTTCTGAAAGACGAGAATACATCCCTGTCAACTTTATAGATACAAAAAATGTAATTATTGCACCAAACCAAGTTATTTATGACCCACAACCATACATAATGGGGATTATCACATCTAGAATGCATATGACCTGGATGCGAACTGTTGCTGGAAGATTAGAAGAAAGATATAGATATTCATCAACGCTGGTTTACAATACTTTTCCGTTTCCTCCAATCTCAAAACAACGTAAAGATGAAATTACCCAATTTGTCTTTCGTATTTTAGAAGAACGAGAAAAGCATTCTGAAAAAACCTTAGCACAGCTCTATGATCCAGATAAAATGCCGGAAGGTTTACTAGAAGCACACCATCAGAATGATTTGGCAGTTGAACGATGTTATCGCAGTAAACCATTTACCAGTGACGAAGAACGGTTAGAGTACCTATTCAAACTTTATGAAAAAATGATAGCCGAGGAAACAACTAAAAACAGCCTGTTTGAAAAAAAGAAAACTGGGGGAAAAATAATAGTTATGGATAAGAACTTGAACTAAATGGTAAAATTTTGATTAGAGTTAAATAAATAATTTAACGATTTTTAGATGATAGATATGAATAAATAAAAGTTTTTAACTTTGTATATAGTATTTGTAGGCAATAATATATATAATATTTAAGTTTTCTTTTTTATGTTTAAAATAAATGGAAAGGTTTATATGCCGGATTTAGTTAATGTTCAATATAATCAGACAGGCAAAAGCACTAAAGTAAATGCATTGGGAATGCGTGAAATGCAGGAAAGGGTTTATGAGGCTAGAGATGCTCAATATTTACTGTTAAAAGCACCGCCAGCTTCAGGTAAATCCCGGGCGTTAATGTTTGTAGCATTAGATAAATTGATTAATCAGGGAGTAAAAAAAGTAATCGTAGCTGTTCCTGAACGTTCCATTGGAGGATCATTTGCTAAAACAGATTTAAAATCATTTGGATTTTATGCAGACTGGGAACCTAAAGATCAATATAATCTCTGTATTCCAGATAGTGACAGAAGCAGAAGCAAAGTAAAATCATTTCATAATTTCATTAATAGCAATGAGCAGATTTTGATTTGCACTCATGCAACTTTGCGTTTTGCATCTGAAGGATTGGAAGAAGAAAAATTTAATAATGTAGTGTTGGCTATAGATGAATTTCATCATGTATCAGTAGATATAAATAATCGCTTAGGTGAACTATTACAAACAATCATGGAGAAATCAACTGCCCATATTATCGCAATGACAGGTTCTTATTTTCGTGGAGACAGCATTCCTGTATTAATGCCAGAAGATGAAGGCAGGTTTACCAAAGTAACTTATAATTATTACGAACAGCTAAATGGTTATACTTATCTAAAATCTTTAGGAATTGGCTACCATTTTTATCAGGGAAAATATACTTCTGCAATTATGGAAGTACTTGACACGGATAAAAAAACTATTCTGCATATTCCAAATGTAAACTCGGGAGAATCTACAAAAGATAAACATAATGAAGTTGACTCTATTCTTGATTTAATTGGAGACGTAACTAAACAGGATACTGAAACAGGTGTAATTTACGTTAAACGTAATTCTGACGGGAAGATATTGAAGGTTGCTGATTTAGTTGAAGATACACAAAAAGAGAGAGATAAAATCGTAAACTATCTTAGAAAAATAAAATCAGTTGATGACATGGATTTAATAATTGCACTGGGAATGGCAAAGGAAGGTTTTAACTGGCCATACTGTGAACATGCCCTAACTGTTGCCTACAGAGGATCATTAACAGAGGTTATTCAAATCATTGGACGTGCAACCAGAGATAGTGAAAATAAAACTCATGCTCAGTTTACTAACTTAATTGCTCAACCTGATGCAGAAAATGATGAAGTGAAATTCTCTGTAAATAATATGTTCAAAGCTATTACAGCTTCTTTGCTAATGGAACAGGTTTTAGCTCCAAACTGGAATTTTAAAACTAAATTGAATGATGACGATAAAGCTAAACCCGGTGAAATTAAAATCAGAGGTTTAAAAGAACCAAGTTCTAAACAGGTAAAAGATATTCTGGAATCTGATTTAAATGATTTAAAGGCGACCATTCTGCAAGATAAAAATATGCTCAAAGGTATGCCGGGGAATGTTGATCCTGAAGTTATAAATAAAGTTTTAATTCCCAAAATAATTAAAGTAAAATATCCGAAATTATCAGAAACAGAGGTGGAAGAAGTAAGACAGCATGTTGTAATCGATTCCGTTATAAAAAATGGAGAGCTAAAAGAATCAGGAGACAAAAAATTTATTAGAATGGCAGATTCATTTGTGGATCTTGATAATATTCATATTGATTTAATTGATAGGATTAATCCATTCCAAAAGGCTTTTGAGATATTATCAAAATCAGTAACGAAAAAGGTTCTTAAAATTATACAGGAAACGATTGCAGCGACAAAAATAAAAATTACTGAAAAAGAAGTTTTGCTTCTCTATCCAAAAATCATAGAGTTTAGAGAATTACACCAAAAAAACCCAAATCTTAACTCCAATGATCCTCTGGAGAAAAGGCTGGCAGAAGCAATTATTTATATTAACAATGAAAAGCACAAAAAAAATGCAAAATCCTAAAAAATATCTCTCTATGGATGACATATTTAATGATGAAAAATTTCATCTGATAGAAGAAAAAAAGAAGTTTGTTTCTGTAACTGAAGATGAACGACTAATAAGTTCATTCCATGAAATTAATATATTTTATAAAAAAAATGGTAGAGAGCCTAAACCTGATCAGAATAATATTGAGGAAGTAAAACTTTATTGCCGATTAAAAAATTTGAGAAAAGATAAAGAAAAAATATTCTTTTTAAAAAATGAGGATAAATATAATCTATTAAGCATACAAAAGAAAGAAATCAACTCTATAGATGACATACTCAATGATGATGCAATATTGGATATTTCGGACGATGATTCAGAGGGATTATTTGATTTTAAACATACCCCCAAAGATTATGAAAGAGCAAGCAGTGATTTTGTTGCAAAGCGTAAACCATGCAAAAATTTCAAAAAATATGAATCGAAATTTAGAGAGGTACAGAGAGATCTAACTAATGGTAAACGACAACTTCTTCCTTTTAAGGAAGATAATTTATATCAGGGTAATTTTTATCTCCATAATGGTATATTAATGCTGCTTGAAAAAATTAACCTCTCTCAGCAGGAACAATCGTTTTCCAGTGGTAAACGGATAAGAAAAGATGGACGAACGAAATGTATTTTTGAAAATGGTACAGAATCAAATATGCTTTACAGATCAGTTGGAAAAGCTCTTTATGCAAATGGTAGGATCGTAACTCAAAATATAGAGAGAGTTAACAAGGATTTCATTAAAAATTTCAGTAATATAACAGATGAAGATAAAGATGCAGGATATATCTATATTCTAAAATCAAAGAGCAGTGATGAACGTATTAGAGCAATCGAAAATTTATATAAAATAGGTTACTCTAAAATAGATATTAAAGAACGAATTAAAAATGCAGAACAGGAACCTACATACCTGATGGCACCGGTAGCAATTAAAGGTGTCTGGAAATGCTATAATTTAAACCCTCAAAAACTTGAACAACTGCTTCATAGTTTTTTTGGAAATACTTGTTTGAATATTGATGTATTTGATCTAAACGGAAAAAGGCATACCCCACGTGAATGGTTTATTGCTTCATTTGAGGCAATAGAGCAGGCTATTCAATTAATCATTAGCGGTAAGACAAACTTTAACTGAGTCAGTGCCCATAGCGGGCAGTTGAGCAATAGTCAATTTCTTATCGTCCAGCAATGTTTTATATACCTGATTCGGCAGTTCATTAACAATGCGTACAGATCTTGTAGACGGATGTTTGTAGTTTAAAAGGTTGTTAAGTGCTGTTAAATTTAATAATTTTTCCCTTAATTTTTCTAATACTTCAGCCGCATTTTCAGGTTTTAAATTATTTTTAATATGCATTTACCACTCCGCTAACTAATATGAATTTTATAATTGATCATTAATAATTATGATTTATATTAGAAATAATCACTAAAAACAAATAAGTGCCAACATTAGAAACTGATAGCTAAAAAATAACTGAGGATGTCAAAATGAGTTCAATATTATATATAGAGCCAAATTCAGGCATAGCAGGAGATATGTTTGCCGCCGGGATAATTGATTTACTGCCTGATAAAAAACAGCTGTTTGATGCATTAAACACTCTTCCAATTAGTAATGAGTTTGAAATAAAAATTAAAAAGAGAACTGTAAATGGTATTACAGCAAATCTCTTTAAAGTTATTACAACAAATAAAGATATACATGGAAGAACATTAAATGATATCCGAGATATTATAAATAAAGCTGCAGGAATTAGAGAGAGTGCTAAAAAACTAGCAATCAATATTTTCAGAAGACTCGCTAAAGCTGAAGCAAAAATACATAGCTCTCAAATTAACATAGTTCACTTTCATGAAGTTGGAGCTATTGATGCCATAGTTGATATTTGTGCCGCAGCTATCTCCATTGATATTCTTAATCCTGATAAAGTAATTTCTTTATCTACAGTTCTAGGTAACGGTACAATAAAAAGTGATCATGGTATAATTCCAATACCCTCACCTGCCACACTTGAAATACTTAATAATTACCCTGTAAAATATTCTAATATATCTTTTGAACTCACAACACCAACAGGTGCTGCTATTCTTACTGAAATAACAGATGAATGGAATATTACTTTTAGCGGCAGATGCAAGAGAGTTGGTTATGGTGCAGGAACAAGAGTACTTCAAAAAACAGCTAATCTGCTTAGAATATCAATATATGATAATAAAATTAATGATAAAGAAAATGATATTGCTGTCATTGAATGTAACATAGATGATATGCCGGGAGAAGAACTCTCTTTTTTAGGCCCTGAACTTTTAAAAAATAAGGTCATAGATTATTCTGTCATACCTGCAACTATGAAAAAGGGTAGGCATGGTTTTATTCTGCAAATATTATGTGAGCCAATATATATTAGTAAAATTTCAGAACTAATTCTTAAAAATACGATGACTTTAGGAGTTAGATATAAAATAGAACATCGACACTGCCTCAAACGCGAAATCAGAAAAATAGAAACGTGTTATGGTAAAATTAAAGTCAAATTTGCATTTAACAACACTGGGGAATTAGTTAAATATAAACCTGAACATGATGATATTATTACTGTTTCAAAAAACAAATCTGACAGCTACATAAAGATAAAAGAACAAATAAATAATGATATCAAAGCTTATATTAAGCAATCTAACTTCATAGTTTCATAGTTTTACTGAGTTTATTGTAATATTTAATATTGTTAATTATTAATCTCCTGTTTATAATTAATTATGATCGAATTTACATATTCAGATTACATTATCGACTATTAAAAATAGATAATAACATATAATCATCAATAGGATTTTAGTATGAAATTAATATCGACACTACTACTCTCTCTTCTTGCCCAAATACTATTAATTAATATCAGTACAGGTGCTGATTTAAATTATTCTTCAGGAAGACTTGACAACAGAACTATTTTAATAAAATCAGGTAGTGTTAATTCTAAAAAATATCCCAACTCAAATGAAGCATTAATTTATGAATATAATGTCAGTAAATATAATTTGGACGGAACGGCAAAAACATTAAATGATTCATCGTTAAAAATACTGACAGAAAAAGGAAGAAAAGAGAATAAAACATTGTCTTTTCAGTTCACTATTCCATATTCAACTATCGAAATTAAACTTTTAGAAATAATTAAATCTGATGGCAGTGTTTCAAAGGTCAACATTCAGCATCAAAGCAAGATTATGGTTGATAATTCACAGATGAACTCCAACATATATAATCCCAATAATAAAATTCTAAAAGTTACTATTCCTAATTTACAGGTGGGCGATATAATCAGGTTTGTTACTGAAAGAGACAGCACTAAAACAGTCATCCCAAATGAATGGTATGATTTAAATGTTTTTGAAAACACCTATCCTATAGAACACGCTATTTATAAAATTATAGCACCAAAAGAATTACCACTTCAAAAAAAAATAGTTTTGGATAAATTTAAAAAGAGTATAACATATAAAGAAGAAATTAATAAAAATAATATTATCTACGAATGGGAAGCTAAAAATGTTCCACGAATATTTGAAGAACCAAGCATGCCTTCACCCGTTTCAGTCTTACAAAGAATTTTAGTAAGCACTATTCCAGATTGGAAAAAGATATCAATATGGTACTGGAATCTTTGCGAACCGGCTATCAATGCAACAGATGATGCAATGAAAGAAAAAGTTAAAGAGCTTATTAAAAATACAAAAAATGATGAAGAAATAATAAAAAATATTTATTATTTTGTTGCTCAGCAAGTTAGATATATGGGCTTAACTACAGAAGATGAGGCACCTGGATTTGAACCTCATGAAGTAAAATTAACTTTTAATAATAGATATGGTGTCTGTAGAGATAAAGCCGCCCTTCTTGTCTCAATGTTAAATTTGGCAGGTTTTAAAGCATATCCTGTATTAATTAAAGTAGGTCCTAAACTAGATCAGAAAGTTCCTCTACCCTATTTCAATCATGCAATAACATGCGTAGAACTGAATGGCAAATATATTTTTATGGATCCAACGGATGAAAATTCAAAAAAGATGCTGCCTGCTTATTTAAACAACAGAAGTTATCTTATAGCTAAACCTCAAGGTGATACATTAAAAACTATACCAATCTCTCCCGCAGAAGATAATCTTGTTCTAATTAACACAAAAGGAACATTAGATGAAGAGAATAACCTCTCTGCAATTGTGGATATCTCTTTTAACGGCATTAATGACACATCATATAGAAATTATTTTGTCAGATTAAATGATAGTCAGAGAAAAAGCTTTTTTGAAAAAATTTTAAGAAACTCTATTCCTTCTGCAAATATTATTAATTATACTTTAAGACCAGCAAATATTCTTAATACTAAAATTCCTATTACAGTTCAATTAGAATATAAAGCTTCAGATATCCTAATATCGAATAATGGCAATACCTTATTTGAAGTACCATGGTTAGGCAGAACAATTGGGATAGTCAATTTTAGCATTAAAAATACAGGTTTAAATAAAAGAAAATATCCCTTTGTAACGACAATAGCATGCGGATACAGTGAAAATATCAATATCAAAATTTTGAATAAAAACCTAAAAATTATATCTTTACCTAAGTATAAAAGTAGTAATAATAAGCTCACTGAATATAAACAAAACCTTAAATTTGAGAATAATAAACTTATAGGAAGTAATAAATTTCTTCTAAAGGTTGTAGAATTTTCTCCTAAAGAGTATTTAAGTTTAAAACAGAGTCTTAAAGAGATTGAAATTGATATAAAAAAAATGCCTATCTTAAAATTAAAAACTCAAAATATAAACAGGGCTAACATTAATAATAGTCTTATAGATTCAGTAATTCTTAATAAAAAAATCTCAATTATTTTAAAAAATGGACATAACTGGTCAGAAAACTATAAGATTAAAAAAATCATAAAATCATATAATGGAAAAAAAAATAACTCTGAAATTAAAATTCACTATAATCCTACTTGGGAATCAGTAAAGATTATTAAAGCTTCTGTTACTAACACAAAGAATGTCACCAAACAACTTGATAAATCTGAAATCAATATTATGGATGCTGCCTGGAATGCAGGGGCACCAAGATATCCTGAAGGCAAAATCCTTGTTGCCAGTTTACCGGCAGTAGAAATAGGCTCATCTATAGAGATCGAATATGAAAAACAAATCAAAGATAAACCTTTCTTTTCAGGAATATATAATTTAAGATCAACATCTCCAATTGCTAAATACTCTTTAGTTATAACTGTGCCAACAAACATTAAACTTAATATAACAAAACTTAATGCCGAAAATATCAAAGAAACAGTTACACATAAAAATAATAAAAATGAATATAGCTGGTCAGTTGAAAATCAGACAGCCTTAAAAAAAGAAGAGTCAACACCGCCATTATGGACTTTTGTTCCAAGTATTATTATATCTTCTGGAAATTTTCAAGAATATACTGAGTTAATACAAAACAGTTCTATGTCAAAAATTGGTGAATCTAAAAATACATATCTAAAAGCTCTATCTTTAACAAAAGGTCTAAACGAGACTAAAAGCAAAATTTTAAAAATAAGAGATTTTATTTCAACACATATTAAGGAAGCGGGACCTTCATTTATACAATTACCACTTAGCTCAAGTTCTTCACCTGACACAACACTAAAAGATGGATATGGTAATAATTTAGATATTGGACTTCTTTACTATACAATGCTCAAAGCTATAGAGCTTAAACCTGAATTCATTTTATCTTCTGAATACACAGATATTAATGATATTATTAAACCAATTTTACTATCGCCACAAAGAACTTTTTTTGATTGCATTCTTATTAGAGTAAAAGATAATAAGAATTATATCTATCTAAACGATACCAATAAATACTCGCCTTATGGTAGCACACTGCATGAAAATTATGTAGCATTAAGAGTTCCTGACGGTCAATTATTCACAATAAAACCACTTAAAAATAAAGAGAACAAAATAATTATTGATAATCAGTTCAAGCTTTCAAATAATGGTTCATTAATACTTACAGTTACCAATAAATACTTTGGCAGTTATTTTTCATCAAATAAAAGAAAATTTGCTTTTATGAGACCAGAAGAAAGAGAAAGATACTACAAAGAAATGATTTCAAAAACTTCACAATCATCTGAATCTCTGACTGAATTATTTACTGATTTCAATGTTTATCCAGGAATAGAGAGATATAAAATTAGTATAAAGAATTTCAGTGTTATTAATGATAATTATTATTATTTTAATAATCTTGTAAAATTAAGAAATATCATAAGTTTGGGATTAACCGAAAGGTTTTATCCTTATTATTTTAACTCTCAATATAATATAATAATTAACAATAATATTTTTTTACCATCAAATATGAATGAGATATTAATTTCACCTCAAAACAGGGACATCATTTTCCCAGGTAAATCAGGTAATGTGGAAATTTCTAAAAGATATAATGAGCTAAAAAAAATGATAATAGAACAAATTAGAATCAAAACAAAATCATCGATAATTTCACCAGAAGGATATCAAAATTTACTAAACATCAAAGAAAAAATATCATCAAAATCAAACAGTACATATTTGTTAAAAATGAATAAATAATACTTTGAGATATCAAAATTGTTACAATTAATTACTTATTTAATTATATTTTTTTCAAAAAATAATAAAAACTAAAAGCAAAATACTTACTAATAAAATTATCCTTGTTATTCTTTATCCTTGTCCTGCTGTTCCAATTCATTTAGGATCATATCTATAGGGGTGTAGTATTTTTTTTCATTATTACACTCTTTACAGCAGGGAACAATATTACCTTTAGTGCTTTTACCACCACGTGAAAGAGGAACAACATGATCCATGGTGAGTTCAGAAGGAGAAAATTTATTTTTACAGTAATGGCAGATTTTTTTAGCTAACAAATTTTGCCACCAATTAGTTTTTCTTAATTGTAGAGCCTTGGCTTTCTCTCTTTTTATATGTGCCTTATCTTTTTCTATATGCACCCAGCTAGTATAATCATCCATCTAAAATCTCCTAAAGATAAAAAAAGAGAGTATCTTCAAGTCTCTTTATTTCTATAATATAAAATAATTTTTATTCTGATTTTTTAAAATTATTCAGAACATCTTTCTCTGTTCTATAATATACTGAAACCATTTGCTTAACTGCCGCTGTAACAGCCCTGCTTGTAATTGTTGATCCTGTTACATATTTAAAAGCACCACCATCTTTCTGCACCTGCCATTTTGAAGCAGAAATAATATTAGGATTACTCTTATCAGAAGAAGTATAAGCAGTATCAGGTACATATTCTTTGCGGCTAAAATAATCCAAAATTGGATTAGGCGTCAATTTATCCTTACTACCTTTATATTCCCCTTTAATTATTCCCCAAATACTTTTTTTGACTCTTCTATGAAAAACAGCTGTACCAAGTCCGGGGGTTTCCTTATTTTCTGTAACAACAACATTTTCAATTATTCCTTTTGGAGTCATAGATAACAATACAGTCATATCACCACCGTATCCTTTATTCGTTACAGTCTGTGATATTATTGATATTAATTTACCATCTTTTTCTGCTGGATAAAAAATTACTAAATCTGTAACTTTTTCCACTTTATCTGTTGAAGATATAATTTTCCATTTCCCATCAGACAGATAAACATTAGTTTTGCCCTGTTCAGGGTCATTATTGAACTTATTCTGCAGTTTTTTAAAAGCCGCTAAAGTAGATTTGAGTGCTGCCTGTTCTCTTGGTCCTCTGGTTATATAATCAACCATAGCCAATATGCCTGCAGCAATCGCAGCAATAACAGACAGTGAAATAATTAAAACAATAATATTATCTTTAAAATTCTTTTTAGGAGTTTGATCTGTCATCTTAATTATTCTCCACAGCTTTTTTTTTCTTTATAAAACCAAACGGATTACCTGCAGTATACCTATCGATAAGAGGAGTAAGAGCATTCATTAATATAATAGAGAACATAACACCTTCAGGATAGCCTCCCCAATCTCTGATTACAGAAGTGATAATCCCACAGCCTATTCCAAAAATAACACCTCCTTTAATTGTCATCGGCGTAGTTACCATATCTGTTGCCATAAAGAAAGCACCTATTAAAAGTCCTCCTGTCAGTACCTGAAACATAACTCCAGGTAATGCCGGTGAAGACGTCTGAGTTAAATGTACAATTAAGCTAATAGCAGCAACTGTACCAATATATGCAACAGGCACCTGCCATTTTATAATTTTCATAACTATTAGGAAAACTCCACCAATAATTAATGCTATAGCAGATGTCTCACCAATACATCCACCAATATTTCCTATAAAGTAACTCCAAATATGGCTCCAGTCAACCATAGTACCCATATCACTAGCTGTGTTAAGAGATCTGGAAACTTTAACCATATTCAGAGGAGTTGCAGAAGTTACACCATCAATAACACTATGAAAAAAAGGCAGTGAAGGCAAAGATTTTATTGCATCAATCTGAGTCTGGGAAAGTATAGTCTTATCAAACATAGACAAAGATGTATCCATGAATCTTGTTGGAACCCATGTTGTCATCAATTTAGGAAATCCAATCATTAATCCAATTCTTGCAACACAAGCGGGGTTAAATGGATTATTACCTATTCCGCCATAAACCTGTTTACCAAAGGCAATAGCTAATAAACTACCTATAACACATACCCACCATGGCATGCCAGCTGATAAAAGCATGCCTAAAAGTAGTCCTGTTATAATAGCACTACCGTCTTTCCAATCACTGCGACGCCCCATCATTCGACATAAAATATATTCAAAAATGAGAGATGAGATAACACATACTGTAAGTACTCTCAGTGCTGCGAATCCAAAATAGTAAATTCCCATAGCACAACTTGGCAGAAGTGCTAATATCACTAAATACATTATTTTTTTCACACTTGATCCATCATGTAGGTGCGGAGAGAAACTAGCTATTAATTTGCTTGTTTCAGGTAATTTAATTGCATTTATTTTTATTTGGTTCATCTAAACATTCCAATATTGATTTATACAGTATTAATACTATTTATTTTTTATATCAACGTTTTCTCTTAGCTTCAATTACTTCTATTTTTCCCCGCTTAAAATGCTGAACAAGAGGTCTTAAAGCAGGACATACATAGGCACATGATCCGCATTCTATACAATCAATCACATTCGCATATTCTGCAAGATCAAAATTCTTACTTTCTATCATTACACTTAAGGTGCTCGGCATCAAATTCATAGGACAAACATCTACACATCTACCACATCTTATACATGGATGTGATGAATATTGAGCAATTTCATTTTCAGCTAAAAGTAATAATCCCGAAGCATTTTTTGTAATAGGAACATCTAGAGAAAATTGTGACTGCCCCATCATAGGACCACCTAATAACATCTTAGCTGGCTGTATTTTTATTCCTCCAGCAAACTCAAGAGCTTTTCCTATAGGTGTACCTATTCTTAATTTCCAATTACCCGGTTCGCATACAACAGTACCAGTAATTGTAGTAATTCTTTCTATTAGCGGTTTTCTATAAATTACAGCATCTGCAACTGCTGCTGCTGTTGCAACATTCTGAACAACACAGCCAACATCCATAGGTAAACCTCTACATGGTACTTTTCGTCCTGTAACAGTATATATTAGCTGCTTTTCTGCACCCTGAGGATATTTAACTTTTAGGGAAGCTATATTGATGTTATATGGTATGCCCAGCTCAGTTAATTTTGCTATTGCATCAGGCTTATTAGACTCAATACCGATATAAACATTTTTTGCATCTAAAATTTTAGCAAGTAATGAGACTCCCTGTAAGACCTTTTCAGCTTCTTCTAACATTAAACGGTGATCTGCAGTTAAAAACGGTTCACATTCAGCACCATTAATAATAAGAAAATCAATATATTTATCTAATGGAGATAAAAGCTTCACTATTGTAGGAAAAGCAGCTCCACCCATGCCTACTATGCCCGCATCTGCTATTCTTTTTTTCAGCTCATCAATATCTAATGAATCCCAGCTTTCATCAAATTCTACACCGGAAATCCATTCATCTTTTCCATCAGAAATTAATTCAACTGCAGACATATTGACCCCTGTAGAAGCAGGCCATTTTATAAGTTTTACTTTGCCGCTTGTAGGGGCATGAACAGATGACGAGACAAAACCGCTGCTTTCTGCTAAAACCTGTCCTTTTTTAACTTCTTCACCATTTTTGACTATCAGTCTAGGCGGTGTTCCAATATTTTGCTGCAGTATAATATAATACTTATCAAGAAGAGGTGCAGTTTGTATATTCTTTCCCTCAGTAAGCTCTTTACTTTCCCAAGGGTGCACTCCTCCTCTAAAACTTTTTAACGAAAATGACATTAATTGAACCCTATTCAGTCGTGCTGAGTTAATAATTTAAAATTAATAATGTTTTAAAACATTGTATATAAATTCATACCAGTTTTCAGTTTAAATCTCCTATCCATGCAGGCATTTAGTCGGACATCCAGCTTTTTCAACAATTTCAGAAGACGGAGCATTTAAATAATTCACCTTTGCAAGAAAACCATCCATTACCATCTGTCCTTCTTCTGAGACCTTTAAACATTTACGACATCCTATACAAGAAACTTTGCAAACTTTTCTCTTATCCAAAGCTTTTTCTTTTGAATTACAAAAAACATGTATCTTAGCTGTTTCAGGAACCATCTTTATAAGATTTTTAGGACATCCTTCAACACATTTACCGCAACCTACACAAAGCTCAGCATGAACAACAGCTAATGATTTACCTGTAATTTCAATAGCACCAAACGGACAAGCACCAGCACATGTTCCTAATCCTAAACATCCATCGTTGCAACCCTTTAAACCTCCAGCGATTAAAGATGCAGATTTACAGTCATTTATGCCGTTATACTGAGCTTTAAATTTCGCATTATCACTATCACCGCCGCATAATATAACTGCCACATTTTTAATGATATTATCTGACGCTTTCATCCCCATAATTTCAGCTATAGCCTGTATGTTTTTTTCTCTACATATTGGACATTTTTCCGGAATAGTAGCACCTGAAACTACAGCTTTTGCAAAATCTGAACATCCTGCAAGACCACAAGCACCGCAGTTAGCTCCCGGCAAAGCATCTGAAACAAGTTCTATTCTTGGATCCTGTTTTACCTCAAAAACTTTTGCAACTACACCTGTAGCAAGACCAAGAATAATGGCTATTCCTACTAACAAGCATACAGAAATTACTACTAATTCAATCATTGTTATATCCTTAGTAAAGAGAATTACATTTTAACCAGTGCTGAAAACCCCATGAATCCCATAGCTAATATACCTGCTGTGACCAATGCTATAGCTGTACCTTCCATTGGTTTTGGAAGCTTTGCCAAATCTATTTTTTCTCTTAAACTGGCAAAAAGTATCATCGCAATAGCAAAACCTATTGCTGAACAAAAACCAAAAACAGTAGATTGTAAAACACTTCTGAGTTTAGTTGAATTAAGTAATACAACTCCCATTACAGCACAATTAGTAGTTATAAGAGGTAAGTATATGCCTAATGATTTATATAATGCAGGGCTTAATTTTTGTAGAGATATTTCGACTACCTGAACAAGAGAAGCAACTACAGTAATAAAAACAAGAGTCTGTAAAAAAGCTAAATGACCTGAAAAGAGATGTCCGCCAATTGTAAAGGATATTTCAGTGTTCAGGATAAAATTGAATATTAGCGAGGCAATAAAAGAAGATAGTGTCATAACAAAAATTACTGCACCTGACATTCCAATTGCAGGTTCTAATTTCCTTGACACACCTAAAAAAGGACATATACCAAGAAATCTGGATAGAACAAAATTATTTACTAAAATGGTGCCAACTGTTATTGCCAGCCAATCCTGTGACATAAAATCTCCTAATGCGGTTGTATTTCATCTATTGGAATATTATAAGGAATGTAAAGATTTTTATAAATTTTATTTATAATATACAAATTCTAGAATAATAGATATGATAAATTATTTTTTTTATAATGCAATCTTTTAATCAATTTTTTTATTTAAAATCAAATACTTTCATTATTAGAAACTAAAGGAGAAGCAATAACAGGTGTACCTGATAAATATTTAGGAAGCATACTATCTTTTGGGGCAATTGAATATGAAGGCGTAGTTGTAAAACTTAAATTTGCATTAAAACTTTGATTTGAATGAATACCATTTCCACCGGTATTGATTCTTTTATTAACAGAATAGCTTAATAACAACATTAAATTACATGGAAGTTTTCTATTAATATTAATATTAAAATTTGGCATTAAATTATTTTGAAAATCATATTCGATATAAGTTTTTCCGAAAGTTCTATCATTAAGCTTCCATTTTAAACCCACCTTAGAATAAGATGAAGCATTAAACATTCTTTGAAAATAAGTACCACTTTTAGCCTGAGTTAGTTCACTCCCCATAGAAACTACGGGACTTGTAATATTATCACTGGAGTAATACCAGTTGCCGAATAATCCCCATCCATCAGCAAAATCATAATTAAACTGAAAATTGCTCATAGCAAATGCATTATCAAAATCACCTGATGCCATCTTGCCGCCGTCAATCAGCAGATTTAAAGTCAATTTCATATCCTGCGTAGGATTAATTGTTACAATATGTCCAAAATCTCCTAGATAGTTAGCATATTTACTACTATCCTTACTGGCATTTGTTGCTGTATTATTTCTATTTTTATCATCAATGAGAAAATCTATATAATTATGCATTGACGCCCATGTATAGACCTGTGATGACTTCCAGCCGCCTCTCCTCGTCTGTAATCTATTTTCAATGCCCAAACGTACAAAATGCTGCTCATTATATCTATCAGTATCATCAAAATAATAGATATGATCCCTACTCGAAGTTTCACCGATTAAAGTGTAGTTAATATAGGGTTGAACAACATGCCTGATGCCATCCATTTCCCAATATGCATTTTTTACATTACTCCAAGATTTATATATTTTAGTATTAAGCTGTAAACCTATTTCCGGAAGCAGTCTAGCTCTAGCACCACCTTGACTGTCGTAATTATTAACTGCTCCGAAACTACCAGCTTCCATTTCAGGTTTTGAGATTAATAACATAGTATTAACATCAAGATCATTAACTTTATTTTTTGAACTTCTACTATATGCAGTGAATCTCCCTCCAGCTCTCGGCTCTATATTCAACCAACCAAGCTTTAGAGGATAGTATACAAAATGAAGCGTATCAAATCTTGCAGCACCATAATCTTTAGGCTCAACTGTATTATCAAAAGCTGTATTTGATGGCGGAGGATATTCAGCAGCATATTGAGCTCTAGATTTTTTAAATTTGGTCCACCCCATACGAAGGTAAGAAGTATTAGTTTCACTCTGATAATAAATATTATTCCATATTTCCTGTTTTGGCACCATCAATTCAAGCTTAGGTAGTTCTTGAACAGTAGTAAATTCACGATTAATTTTAGGATGAAAATTTAAGCTCAATGTTCCCCAATCAAACTGATAATTTAAATTAGCATATGCAGAAGGCTGTGGATCAACCTTAAAAAAATCATCAAAATAATCATTTAAAAAGTAATAATCACTCAAACCGGCAAACCGGGCTTTAAAATCCATTCTATCGGTTATATGAGTTTTATTTTTAAGATCAATATAATATCTAAAATCATTTATACTTCTAAATCTACTCTTATTTGGAATATTATAATTGGGAGCTTCATCATTTATGCCATAAGTAAAAAAATCTGTTTCAGAATTATCAGTACGTATTATAGTTCTATCTCCTATTGCAAAACCTCTTTTCTGATAATAATCGAGTAATGGTAATGTATCAATTTTTACACCATTATTATCTAAAAGATTCCAAAAACTGGATGACTTAAAATAGTATCCAAACGGAGTACTACTACCTGTACTAAAACTCCACTGCCCCATTTTACTAGGTGGCGGTTTATACAATACAGGCAGCCACATTACAGGTACAGCGGCAATATAAATAATATTATTATATGACCATAAATGATAATCATTGACATTTGCGGCAGCTCTCTTATCTACTCCAGTTTCATTATTTAAAGATGTAGAAACACGATCTATCCCAGGAATAGCAACCAACTTAGAACTCTTTATACTAAATAAGGCATTACTCTCCATCAAGCCAACGCAAGGACTCATTACAGCATTTTTGATTACCAATTTTCCATTCCCATCTTTCTTTGCAGATCCACCAGCGGTGTACCAATTACCTAAATTAGTATCATAATTACCGAATTCAAAAATGCCGCTTTTTATATTTCCTATTGCACGTTCTCCATTCCATGCTAAATTTTCACGAATAATATCTACTACTAACATCTGACGCCCTGCAGGAGTCATTGTCGTCCCTACAACCTTAAATTTAATATGCGGATTCTTTTCTAAATTAACTAATTCGTAATATTCTATTTCCTGTCTGTTCTTTGTCAGTCTAAAAAATTTCACATTACCTGACAATTCAATATTTTTATTAGTCTTATTAATAATGGCTTTGTTAGCATAAAGTAGCATATCCCCACGTCTTACAAATACATTTCCTGTGCCAATCATATTATCACCTATAAAATCAAATGAGTCTGCTCTTGCATAGAGGTTGTCTATTTTTTGAATTTGCGGCAGAATACTTTCAAAAGAATCATCGCCTCTGCGAGCTATAGCACCAGATTGCCTTTGAGATAAATCATCAGTCATGGCAGAAACACCAAGTCTATTAAAAGCCATAATATCTGAAGTAAAAAAATTACATGCTGCAATTATTATAAAAAAAATGAGTAAAATATGATTTTTTCTAAAATTCACTTAAAGCCTAGTTTGATTTTTGAAGTGTTTTAATATATTGAATTTATATCAATATTAGGTTCGGAAAATTTATTTATTTAACAGCAAGTATATTTGAAGTATCTCAAGATTACAATATATAAATTCCTGTTTTAGGATATAAATTATGTAAATAATTAAACCAGTATTTTATAATTTAACATATAGACATAGTAAAAAACTGTGATACAAATATATGATATATTGATTAGCCGAAATTATTTTTAAGAAAATATTGACGAATCTATAATATTAGTTTATCATACAATATGATAAGATATAAAATTTTCTGTTAAAAGACGAAAGATTAAATTTCATTTCTCTTCATCATCAGGAGATTTTATCCAAATATGCAAATTGCACAAAATTGGTGCTATGGCTGGGTCATGGTTAAAGTTTTAAACAAATTTCAAATACACCGGGTAAAGCAGGTAGAGAACAGCTATGGAAATTTTTCAGAAAATAGTTTTATATAATAGATATTATAAAACTTTTCAGAAATTTAGAAATATATGTCTATTATTTTCTAATTCTATATCTGATTACAAAGATAAAGTGAAAACTTGGTTTAGATTAAATTTAAAACTGTTCTCAGATAAGATGATTAAAGTATTGGCATATACTTAATTTGCTAGAACAAATCTGTTAAGGGTATGTTTATTAAAAAAGTCAAAGGAATACTTAAAGATAAAATAAAAGTATATATTCAGTTCAAATATTAAATTGTAAAATCTCATACTTATTATGGATATAATTAAAATAGAAAATCTTTCAAAAACTTTTACAGATTTTTGGAAAAAACCAAAATCAAAAGCTGTCAATGATATTTCTTTTTCTATAAAACAGGGCTCAATAGCGGGGCTACTTGGTCCCAATGGTTCAGGTAAATCAACCACAATTAAAATGATACTTAATTTGTTATATCCTACCTCAGGATCTATATCTTTGTTCGGTAAAAAAAATAGTGATATAAATATAAAATATAAAATTGGTTATTTACCGGAAGAAACATATCTCTATAATTTTTTAACAGCAAAAGAAACCCTTGATCTATTTGGCAGCCTATTTAAAATACCTAAAAAAATCAGAAAAAAAAGAATAAAAGAGTTACTCGACATGGTCGGTTTAACCAATTCTTCAAAACGTCAGATAGGTGAATTTTCAAAAGGCATGGCAAGGAGAATCGGTTTGGCACAAAGTCTTATTAATAATCCCGATTTATTGATCTTAGATGAGCCTACATCAGGATTAGATCCGCTTGGCTGTAAAGATATAAAAGATCTTATTACGTTTTTTAAAAGTCAAGGAAAAACTATTTTAATATGCAGTCATCTGTTAAGTGATATTGAAGATATATGTGATCGGGTGATTATCCTTTACGGTGGAAAAATAAGAGCTGAAGGAACAATTAATGAACTGTTGACTGTTAGTAAAAAACAGCAGATAACAATACCTACTGCCAATCATGTTGTCTTTAAGAAATTTATAAAAATATTAAAATCAGAGCTTAAAGAGGATGAATTTCTGATTAGCAATCCAAAAATAAGTTTAGAAGATTTCTTTATAGATGTTATAGACAGAGCAAAATATGATAAAGAAAATACCTACGGGGCTGAATCAGGCGGAACAATAGCAAATTATCTTAAAAACTAAAAAACAGAGGCAGGAATTATTGGAATAACTATCCTCTAACAACTAAAATAATGATTTCATATTTTTCTATAGTAAGACTTACAATAAAAACCATAATAAGAACAAAGTTTTTAAAAATCATACTTCTTCTTATCTTAATTTCTTCAGTAATAATGCCGATATATCTCACCGGTGACGGTTCACTAGCTTCTGAAATTCAGGTTTCTATTGAATATAGTTTATTGTCTGTTAATCTTATACTGACACTCTCTTCTGTATGGATCGCATGCTTAATAATGAATTTTGATATTATTGGATATCAATTGCATATGATTAGTGTCAAGCCTATACGCAGATCTACAATATGGCTTGGTAAATATACAGGAATTTTGGTTATATATACAATCCTACTTATCATATCATCAGTAATCATTTTTTTCATAATTAAACTAAAAACAGATAATAACATTAAATATACAGAAAATATAATTCATAAAATAAATGAAAATATTTTTGTGGGTAGAAAAAGTTATTACCCACACTTAACAAACCTAGAAAAAGAATATAATGAGGAGCTGAAAAAACAAAAGCAAATTACACTGGAAGCAAATGAAAGGCTAACTCAATTTGAAATTAAAAATATGCAAAGAGATATTCTATATTCCATCATATCTCAGCAAGGCAAAGTACCGGCCAATTCTGAAAAAATATTTACTTTCAAAAATATAAGTAAAGTCAATGTAGGAAATATCATACTTCAATATAGGCCTTATGTTGCAGTTATTAATACACTCAGTAGAGAAAAAAGCAGAACATCTAAAGGTATTTGGTATATCAAACACTATATAAAAAATGGTGATTCAGAATTTTTAAAATTGAAAAATAATAAAAAAATTATTTCAAATAATTTATATAAAATAACGCTTCCGGTAAAAAATTATATTTCACCTAAAAATGTAGTTACATTAAAATTTAAAAACTTAGACGATAGGCAGCCTATATTTTTTATACTTTCAAACAGTCCTAAATTAAAAATTAAATATAGCGATTTCCAGAGTAATTTTTTCAGATGCTTCCTTGTTAGCTTTATAGGTCTTCTTTTGATAATTGCAATCAGTTGTTCAGTAGGGGGAATATTTTCATTTCCTATAGCTATATTTTGTATTATTGCTTATTTGATGTTTGGTTCTATAGGCAGTTTCATACTTTCAGATTCTTCTATAGGCAATCCAAATATGACAATAGAGACAAAAATTGGCTATAATTTAAGTAATGTAATATTAAAAGGAATAACACCAATCCAAAAATTCCAACTCTATGATCATCTATCACACGGCAGACTTATAGAATATAAAGTAATTAAAAATATCATTTTACGATATGTATTAATACAGTTATTGGCTTTTGTAACATTGGGTATTTATATATATTCAAAAAAAGAATTAGGTTCAATTATAAAAAAATGAAAAATTTAAAAACTCTTTCTTCAATATTTATAGTTATTATTTGTATATCCATACTCCCTGTTATACAAAAAAACATTAACACGATAAAGGAAGAAAAAAAATTAACAGATACAAATATTATCAAAAATGCACCGCCAATAGTGGCATTTACAACTATAGCTTTAGGTGGTTTTAGGGGATTAGTAGCTGATATTTTATGGTTAAGAACAATCACCTTACAAAGGCAGGGCAAGTATATTGAAATGGCTCAACTTGCATCATGGATATCAAACCTGCAGCCTAGATTTACAGGAGCCACAGTTTTTTTAGCGTGGAATATGGCATACAATATATCTATAACATACTCTGAGCCTAAAAAAAAATGGCAGTGGGTAAAAAACGGAATAAGCTTAATAAAAGATTCTATAAAATACAATCCTAATTCATCTACTCTTCTTAAAGAACTTTCATGGATATATATAAACAAAATAAGTGGTTCACGCGACTCTGGAAATCTATATTTCAAAACACAGCTTGCACTTCAGATAGAAAAAATTTCTGGTGGAAAAAATCTAGATATAAATTCTATTTATAAGATATCAGAAAAAATCAAAACCAATCCACATATTATATCTGACCTCCAATCCGACCTAGAAAAATTAAAAGATTCAAAGATTAATAGTTTAGATAAATTATTCAATTATTTTGAAAAATACGAGATCTTGCCACCAACAATACTAAGCTCATTTACAAAAGAAAAAATCAAAATTATTATTGGATATTTTAAAATTAAAATCCTTAAAAATAATCTAAGTATGAATATAAAATCTATGTATAAAATCTATGAGGTTTTCGGTGATGTTGATTGGAGATTACCTCAAACACATGCCCTTTACTGGATAATGCAGGCGGTCAAAATTGCACCAGAAAATAATGACTATAAATCCACCCAGAATATGATTTTTCTAGATTTCATATCAAATGGTACACTGCTTCTATTGGATAAATCAGATTACAATAATTTCAATACATATCCAAACTTCAACGTAATGTCAAGCATAAAAAATTACCTTAAAAAAGATAAGAATAAAAAATACTATGTAATCTATTTAGAAAGATGCATACCACTTTTATACAATCATGGCAGGGTAGAAGAGGCTAAACTTTATTTAAAAGAAGTCGCTAATAATATTGATGGTGGTAAATATTCAACAGTAAATATTAAGCAGTATATGAATTATTATTGGAAAGACTATTTAACATCATTTGCTAAATCACAAGCTATTAATTTAATTGATAAACAAATATTTTTAGGTTATTTATTATATGCATTAGATAAACCAAAAATATCAGATATACAATTTAAACTTGCAAGTTCTATATATCAAAATTACAAAAAGATATACCCTGCTGTAAACCTGCCTAAATATAAAAATGAATTGAAAAAGATACTATTGAAAACAAAAGAAAGGCTGCCTACTAAACTTGCAGAAAAATTAAAATCTAATCTAAATAAACAGATCAAATAATCTATTAAAATTTATAAAATGAATACTTCACCTTTATTAGAATTAAAAAATATTAAAACACACTACTTATCAAAAGAGAGAAATAGATTTTTTTCAAAAAAAATTATAATAACAAAAGCTGTTGATGATGTTAATCTATCTATTTTTAAAGGCGAATCAATTGGATTAGTAGGAGAATCAGGCTGCGGTAAATCGACACTGGCAAAAAGCATACTGAGATTAGCCCCTATGACATCAGGGCAAATTCTTTTCGAGAATAAAAATATTAGTTCTATCAGTGAAAAACAATTTAAAAAGTTTAGAAAAGATTTACAGATAATTTTTCAAGATCCTTATTCTTCCCTAAACCCTAGAATGACAGTAAAACAAATCATATCGGAACCATTTATTGAACATCATATCTATCCTAAAAACAGAATTTTTGACGAAGTACTCAACCTTATGAATTTAGTCGGATTATCACCCAAACTAATAAGTAAATTCCCTCATGAATTTTCAGGTGGCCAGAGACAGAGGGTTGCTATTGCGAGAGCTTTAGCATTAAAACCGAAACTCCTAATTGCAGATGAACCTGTTTCAGCTTTAGATGTTTCTATTCAAGCTCAAATACTTAACCTTATAAAAGATCTTCAAAAAAAGATGAACTTATCATTACTGTTTATATCTCATAATCTTGCAGTAGTTAAATATATATGTCCCAAAATAGCTGTTATGAAATCAGGCAGAATTATAGAATATGGAACACGACAGGAAATTTTTAATAATCCCCAACATCCATATACTAAATCCTTAATTCAGGCAATTCCTTCACCTTTTCAACATAAATCTAAATAAATCATTTGAAGAGGAGCCATATAAAGACAAAATTATATATAATTAGATATTCGTATATTTACGGCATATCTATATTAATCATTTAATTGTCAGTTATTACTTATAGATTACTAACAACAATCAACTATACTGAATTTAAGGTGTTATATATAAATGAAACTTGAAACAGCTATTAAAAATTATTGTAATAAAACAGAGCGTTTTACTTTAGACGATATTATTTCTAGTTTTGATGTTAAAAATCAAAAAACTGAACACCTGATAGAAGATTATCTTGAAGAAAACCTACTTACATTCATAAGAAAAGAGGAGGAGGAAAAATATTATTATTCACGTAATATTTTTCTAAAGGATTACTCCTTTAAAATTACAATAGATAATGAAGAAATAGAAAAAAAATTCATCTATCCGGGTCATAAATTAATTCCTTTTTTTAATTCAGAATGTTTTCCATCTGAATTAAAAATCATTGGTAAAAATATTGCTGGGAATTTAAAAACAAAACAAATAAATAGAAAATTAAAAAAACTCTATTGTCACCACTCTCTGCTTGGTGCAGAGAATATTATTGATTATTTTTTAACAGAAAGTAATTCAAATAAAGATATCATTGGTAATCCAAACCAATTAGTAACGCTTTCTGTTTTTGACATAGCCGAATTTTATAAAAATAATAATTTATCAAATGAACATGAATTAGAGTTAACTGTAATTGATTGGGAAAAAGGAATTTTATCTCTATCTCCTGTAAAAAATGCTTTCAATAGCGAAGAGATATTATTATGGATAGAAATAATGGAAGAGGCATTATATACAGTTTTTCAGGAACATGGTTCCTATCTTGATATATATGAGCAACTATCTTATGCTCTTTTTTACGCCAAAAACCCAATACTCAAAAAACCATTGGTCAGTATTGAAGAATTTATAGGAATTTCTCAAAATATTAAATTAAAATTCGTAGAAAATAATACTATTCTTTGGTATAAGACAGATGAAAATTCATCTGATGACGAAAAAACAAATGATAAACTTCTAAATATTTCACAAGGTAATATTGAATCAATAAACGACATACTTGATGAACATAAATATTTATTAAGTTCAATTGAAATAGAATCATATTTTATAGATGCAATATTAGATAACAGTTCCAACCTTAACGAAATCATGGATAAATTAATATCCACAGATTCAATATCATTTAAAGATGAAGCTCAAAAAATCTCATTTAAAAATCATATTGAAGAATTATGGGAAGAATTAAATTTAAATATAAAACAGGATTTTGAATCAAATTTTATTTCTGACATCAGAAAAAATATCCTTGAAAATCTTGATATTTTCTATGAGTGGTATAAAGAGAATAATTATACTATTACTAAAATAGAAAAGATTAAATCTACTTATACTCTCCTCTGTAAAAATATTTATGACCTACGCTATCTACTGGAAAATTTAAATGACAAACAGCAGAATATAAATGAAGAAGACATTGAACAACTTCAAAAGATTTCTTCATCATACATACATAAATTAAATGAATCAGTAGAAATTATCAAAAATATGATCGAATGATAATTATAGAGCTAATAAGTTTAATATCCTATTCAGATATACAAAAATTAACTAGCCAACCGCTAAAGACGATTGGGCTTCCTGTTTCATCATATCCATAACTAGTTGTTGTATAAACTCACTCCATGCAGCGTCAGCTATGCCTTTGGCAGGTTTTCTGTTTTTTTATCATACCTTTTATATGTAGAGTTTCTAAGCATATAATATCGTATTGATTGGTTATCCCGTTTGATATTTTATGTAAATAGTCTTTATTTTGGTATGAAGTTTTTGCTTTTTATAATTATTGCTTTGAGGTATTGTATCTCCTTTATTTATGCCAAAATATTATCAGGTTTTACTATTTAAGCTCTGCAGTTGGGAGAAAAAAGCCGTCCCCCGCGACTTTTATCCCTTTGGCTCTTAAACAGCTAATCTATATATTTGAATTTCTGAATATAAAAAACCTTCTTATTCGCGGTCTCAGAATCTTCTCTACTTCCTATAACTGCAAATATTTTTTCAGAAGCCAGTATTTTATCCACCCCGATATCAAAAACACCTTTTTTACCTGTAATCTTCTTTTTCTTTTTGGGATCATATACTGTTACATTTCCAAGATCTTTTATTGACTCCCCCATCGCTATAATGTTTAAAGTACTGGGATTGCCCATATTTGTTGTAGCCTTATCCATAAACTTACCGATTATTTCTTCCTGCTCTGCGTTATTATCCTGACTTAAATTTAAAGAACTGTTTTTACCTATTAGTAATTTTCTAAATTCATTAGATTTACCACCTAATAAATTACTTAATATTTCTGCTCTGGATTTGAAAGGATTCTTTTTGTCATAAATATTCTTCAACTTTGTTGCCAACTTTTCTGCTTTAGATGAATTAATTTCATCTGTAGTCAGGTAGTCAAAAATCATTCCACTACCTTTATCCTTATTAGTAGTATCTTTAAGGCTGCCGACACATTTTCCTTGAAACAGCTTCGTTAGGTCACCGATATTTTCTGAATTTATATTAATTTTTCCATAGGTTTCTGTGGCATCACTCATTTTTACCTGATTTAGGATATTGGCGTCGCCTTCGCTGTAAGCATCTCCACCGGCACCATCCTTTGCAGCCTGTATAGTGTTGAATTTTTTCAAATTAATTGTCTGCCATTTTTCTCCCCTATGGATAAGACCTAATTCCCATGGTGATTCCATAGGTGCATTCCGTATATAGGCTGTAGAAACTTCCCATGGTTTTTGTGCATTAGTTTCTATATCTCTATTAGGATAATTAACATTATTTGGTTTAGAAATATAATTATTCTTTCCCAATGAATTAGGAGTAGCAGTTTTACCGAAACGAGGTGTCATTGTACTATTACGAGACCAGTCTTTACGGAGTAAATTCTGGCGAGGATCTCCAACCTGTGCATTAAAATAGATTATTTTTTCCCCAACGTAGCCATTATTTGTCAAGATTGTCTTAGGAAAACCTGGTGCAATCGGATAAGGTGGATCTGTATCCTTAATTATATATGCAAAATCATAAAAATCTCCGTTTAAAGCATTTTCAAATTTTACTGTCAGTTCTGTAATCATTATACTTTTAAACGATAAATCGTTAGGCGACCTATTAGTAGGTTTATTCTTAGCCAAGACCAAGCGGGGGGAAGTATCATATGGATTAAGGACAGTTGAATTAGCAACAATATTCTTAGAAGTAGAATCCGTTATTTTTGAGATTGACTGACTAGTATATGATGGGTAAGTCCCACCGACTCCATCATTAATAGCAACCTCCCACTTCAAATTCACAGTTATTTTAAGCTCAACACCAGAAACAAGCGGCTTATACATATATATTGATTCAACATCTGATTTTATACCAACTTCAATATCATACTTTGAGGTACCTCGAGTACCTGCGGTATTTGGAATAACTGTGATCTTAGTATCAAATTCAATATTAACTTCATTAATGTAAGGAACTCTTTCCAGACCGACATAGGTCGGTGCATTTTCATCATCTGTTGTTGCAATGTCATCAGAGTCGCAATAATCAATCAGGTTTGCCATAATCTGATTTTTGCACTGTTTATGAGTATCAAAACCGCCTTTTGACTTCCAGTTTCTCAGCCATGGTATTCCGCCTTTCTCTATTTTTGCCGAATCTGTTTCTGAAAATGCAATAGAAGAATCTGCCAGTAGTGACTTAGCAATTTTATTGTTGAAATTATCCCAGTCTGTCCTTGCAAGGTTAAACCTATGATATAACTCACTATATCTTTTTCTACCATCATTATTTTTATCAATCCAGTATGCTTCAGGCGATTTAGGAGTTTGGGGAGGGATTACAATAAAAGCCATTCTTGAAACGATTGGACCATCCACTTCATCTCTCAAATAAATCCATGTTAACGGCTTTGATTTATCCCTCTTGACATACTTATAGTATTCTATTCCGTTCGTTGTTGTCGACATCTTATCTAAATCATCGGTAAGTCTTTCATATTCTTCTGTAGTAAGAGAAGTAGGAGTAGGAAACTTCTTAGTAGAAAGACGCTTAGTAGGATTATCAAAACTCATTATATGACTATAATCGGCAACTGGGCTTACACTATATATTTTTATTAATTGAATAGCTCTGTTTAAGGCAGTATCTGCAGCCATGCCTGCTTTTACTGAATTATTATAATTTATACTGGCTTTTTTCTCTAAAGTAGCAGTAGTGAGAAATGTTAATCCCAATATCATAATCATTGCAATAATGCCTAATACAAAAATAGTGATCATGCCGTTTTGGCTGTTTAGGTCGTTTCGGCCGGACAGCGGCCGGACAGCGGCCGGACAGCGGCCGGACAGCGGCCGGACAGCGGCCGGACACAGCGGCCGGACAGCGGCCAGACAGGCCGGCGACAGCGGCCGGACAGCGGCCGGACAGCGGCCGGCCAGCGGCCGGACAGCGGCCAGGACAGCGGCCGGACAGCGGCCGGACAGCGGCCGGACAGCGGCCGGACAGCGGCCGGACAGCGGCCGGACAGCGGCCGGACAGCGGCCGGATTTTCTTTTAGGGTTGGCTGGTGGTTAATGCGGGATTTTGGTGTACAATGCATAGCTCTCTCTTTATCATTTAGATTTTAAAGATTAACAATCAAAACATTACTAACTACATTGTAATGAATATCATGCCAATTAACAAGAATGCCTAATCAGAAAATTAGTTAAAATTTTATTAGAGAGTTAATTTTAATGTAGAACCTAGTTTCTTCGTAAATTGACGAAGCCGGTATAATAGAGATATTTTTTATTCTTTTAACTTTTAAATGTTTCTTCAATATTTATCATATTTAGCCTTATATGACCAAATAATCTATGATTTTTTTATATTTTCCAATAATTTTTCATAATACTTTAAACCAATATTAATATTATCAACTACAATATTTTGTGATTATAGTGTAAGCATTATATAGTGATATCCTATTTTGAATTTTATTGTACCTAAAACCTAAATGAAGAGCATTACAATAATAAAGCAATAGTAAAACACTAATCATACAATCTAAAATAATTATGACAAGTAAATTCACGTTAGAACAGCCATAGAGCAGACATATCACCTACTTAAAAGATAAGGCAATAATCAGCGGGACTGATTATTTTTCTAAGTAAAATATCTATTAGCCATATAATATAGCCACCCTCCTTTAAAGTGGGTGGACGGTGGTATAGGTTAGCTGATTGAATAATATTACACCTGATATTATATTGTAAGTAGTTAGTTATATTAATTTTAATATGATATTAAAAAAATGATTAATTGAATGCTTTATAATTATCTTATTTAATTGACAGATTAAACTACACCTGTTGAATATTATTACCAAACCCTAGTCTGTACATGGGTATAGCACATAGAAGGAAAAGTATATTTTAGTAAATAATACATGTTTT
Organism: Conchocele bisecta; assembly: GCA_029237695.1. Classification (NCBI taxonomy): domain Eukaryota; kingdom Metazoa; phylum Mollusca; class Bivalvia; order Lucinida; family Thyasiridae; genus Conchocele; species Conchocele bisecta. The sequence continues at coordinate 1,121,363 of JAQRGA010000042.1, read as the reverse complement.
TGCTTAATAACATGTTTTTCTATATCAGTTGTTACTAAAATTACAGTCTCTTCTATTAAAAAGAATTCTTAAGTCTTCGTTTTATAATATTTATCAGATTTATTCTATTTTTCTTTAAAATTTAATTCAAAATTCTTTTTTTACCTTTTCTATGATTTAATAAGCAACCCTTATTATCTTAAGGGATTTCTAAAATATCTGGATATTTAGTAATACATTCATTACCATTTTTAGTTACATAAAGAATATCTTCCAGTCTAACACCACCCCATTCAGAATAATATACTCCGGGTTCAACAGTAACAATATCACCTGTTTTTAATGGTTCTGTAATCAAAGATCCACATTTTGGTAATTCATGAACCTCTAATCCTACGCCATGTCCTAAACTATGAAAAAATCCAAAATAAGAATCATCATTTTTTCCAGTTCTAAATCCGGCTTTATCAAGCATTTTTATAATTTCATTTTGCAAAATATCAGGAATAAGACCAGAACGAATATTTTCTTTGGCATAATCTTTGACTATTTTGATGGCTTCATAAGCACTTTTAAGAGTTTTAGAAGCCTTGCCCTTAACAAATGTTCTTGTCATATCTCCATGATATCCAGTTGCTTCAACTCTAGGAAATATATCAACGATGATCGGAACACCCTGTTTTATTACACCATAACCTGTTTCATGTGGAATAGATGACTGAATTCCTGAAGAAGCAATAGTTTCTGAAGCAAAACCACCATTACCGACAATATCTAAATTGATAGCTTTGATTAAAAATTCAGATGTTAGTTTTTGATTTTTATATACAAGATTATCATAATTGTCAACTATTGATTCTCTAATTATAGTTTCAGCTCTGAGCATACCGCTTTCAGTCATTCTCATGGCTTCATTAATATAGTCTACTTCTAATTTTGTTTTACATCTTCTCGAAGGGAAAAAAACCTCAGTCATACATTTAATATTAACGCTCTTATTTATTAAAAAATCGGCATAATAGAATGGAAATGTTTTAGGAACATACCATATTTTACATGGATATTTTTTGGTAATCGAAAATAATAAATTTTCAGCATTAGATTCATCACCAGCTTTTAATATTTCATCTCTGTCTAATACATTAACATTACTTTTTGACTGTTTTTTAGCTCTTTCATATTCTAAAGCTGTAACAACTACATATTTACTGTTATTTACCTCAAAAAAGAGATAAGGGTCAGGTGCCATAAAACCAGTTGCATACAGTAAATCAGCAGATTGATTCGTAGAAGCAAAAATCATTTTCCCAAATTCATTCATAAAAATTCTCCCAAGCTATATATCTGTATGTTTTAATTTATAGATTATGAGGCATTTATCTTATTAAGATAAAAATATGCTACTATTGCATAAAAAACTGTGTTTTTAAAAAAGTACAGTTTAAAATTATTATTTATTGATTAAAAATCAATTTATCATCCTTAAAATCAATATTTAATAGTTTATTTTCTTTAACATCTCCTGCAATAATTTTTCTTGAAATAGGAGTTTCGATTTCTTTTGTAATTAATCTTTTCAAAGGACGTGCTCCATAGTGTGGATCATATCCCTTATCTCCAAGATAACGTTTAGCTTCATCACTTATATCAAGATCAATACCAATATTGGCAAGACGCTGCTTAAAATTATGCAGTTGAATATTAACAATTTTAGTTATATCATCTTTACTTAATGAATGAAAAATAACTATTTCGTCAATCCTGTTCAAAAACTCAGGTCTGAATGCTGTTTTTAATTCATTCAAAACAGCACTTTTAACTGTTTTATCCTCGATGCTTCCTTCCAGTAGTTTTCTACTCCCAATATTTGATGTCATTATAATAATTGTATTTTTAAAGTTCACAAGCCGTCCCCCTGAATCAGTCAATCTACCATCATCAAGCAGCTGCAATAATGTATTGAATACATCAGGGTGTGCTTTCTCTATTTCATCGAATAGGATTACAGAGTATGGCTTACGCCGTACAGCTTCTGTTAACTGTCCACCTTCATCATAACCAATATACCCGGGAGGTGCTCCAATTAATCTTGCTACACTATGTTTCTCCATATATTCGGACATATCTATTCGAATCATTGATTTTTCATTATCAAACAGGTTTTCAGCCAAAGCTCTTGCTAATTCAGTTTTTCCTACACCGCTTGGTCCAAGAAAAATAAATGAACCAATAGGTCTATCATGATCTTTAATCCCTGCTCTGGCTCTTAATACAGCATCTGCCACTGCAATAACAGCTTCATTCTGTCCAATAACTCTATTATGAAGATAATTTTCTAAATTAAGAAGTTTTTCTTTTTCACCCTGAACAAGCTTACTTACAGGAATATGGCTCCATCTTGAAATAATTTCTGCAATATCCTCTTCATCAATATCCTCTTTTAACAATCTTGTATCTTTTTTTTCTTCACTAAGCTTTTTTTCAGCATTGATTAGCTGTAGCTTTAAACTCGGTAAAGTACCGTGTCTAATTTCAGCAGCTTTATCCAGTTTATAATCACGTTCAGCTTTTTCCAAACACTGTTTTGCTAATTCAATACTCTCACGAAGCATTCTAATATCTAAAATTTCTTTTTTTTCATTTTCCCATTTTGTTTTTAATTTCAGTTCTTTCGCCTTAACTTCAGCTAATTCTTTTTCAAGATTCTCTTTGCGTTTTTTAGATGAGTCATCTTTTTCTTTTTTTAATCCTGCTATTTCAATTTCCAAACGCATTTTTTTTCTGGATACTTCATCTAATTCACTGGGGCTGCTATCTATTTCAGTTCTCAATTTTGCACCAGCTTCATCTATTAAGTCAATTGCTTTATCAGGTAAAAATCTATCAGAAATATATCTGTCTGACAATATTGCAGCTGACACAATTGCACTATCCTTAATTTTTATTCCATGGTGAACTTCATATTTTTCTCTAATTCCACGTAAAATAGAAATAGTATCCTCAACTGAAGACTGCTCAATAAGTACTGATTGAAAACGCCTTTCCAAAGCTGGATCTTTTTCAATATATTTTCTATATTCATCTAAAGTAGTAGCACCAATACAGTGCAATTCGCCTCGTGCCAACATTGGTTTTAATAGATTGCCTGCATCCATTGATCCTTCTGCGGCACCGCTTCCGACAACTGTATGTAACTCATCTATGAATAGAATAATTTTACCATCATTATCCGCAACTTCTTTCAATACAGCTTTTAGTCTCTCTTCAAATTCACCTCTATATTTAGCACCGGCAATCAAAGTACCCATATCTAGAGAAACTATACGCTTATTTTTTAATCCTTCAGGTACATCTCCTCTAATAATTCTCATTGCCAAACCTTCTACAATAGCTGTTTTACCAACACCAGCTTCACCTATAAGAACAGGGTTATTTTTTCTTCTGCGTGACAAAATCTGAATGGTTCTTCTAATTTCATCATCACGTCCTATAACAGGGTCAAGTTTATCTTTACTAGCTAAATCTGTGAGATCAGTTGAATATTTTTTCAAAACCTGAAAACTATTTTTAGGATCTTCTGAAGTTACTTTTTGGTTTCCATGCAATTCCTTTAACGAATTTAAAATTACATCCTTACTAAGATTAAACTCTTTCAAAATTTTACTACACTCATCTGAATTATTAAAAATACTAAGAAATAAATGTTCCACACTTATATATTGATCTTTCATATCTTCAGCAATTTTTTTTGCGTTCATAAGAACTTTAGTAAACTCTCTAGATGCATAGACCTGACCTACACCGAATCCGTCGACTGCAGGATAGATATTTAAGCCATTATTTATTTTAAGTTCTAAATCTACTAAATTAACATTAAGTTTTTTAAGCAGTTCAGCAATAAAACCATCCGTTTGCAAAAACAATGCCTTCAATAAATGTAATGATTTTATTTCCTGATGTTTATATTTAACACTCTCTTCATGAGCACCCATTATAGATTCTCTGGATTTAATTGTATATTTTTCATATTCCATAATTTTACCTCCTATTATCGCACTGCATGCGGGTTAAATATTATCATATTGAAGATTACAAATTCTCGAATATTAAAGATATTCATCTTTTTAAAATTTTCATTATATGTTTTGCATGTACACTATACTTTTAAATAAGAATATCATTACATAATTTTTTGTATATCAGACAATTATAAATAAAAACAAACATATCAATAGAGACGTAATAACAAAAAACAATAAATATATTAAAAAACCATGCTTTATTTCCTGCAAAATTTTTGACTTAAATATAATTTTACCATACTCAGGATGTGCTATTTTATTGATAATATGAAGACACTGTATAACATCAGGTGTATTCATATAGTATATTTTGGAAATAGCATTTTGGCATATTTAAGTGTTGATCCTATAAATATTATGCTATTTATATCCAGATAGGAATATAACTTTCCACCTTGAGAGCTTTGATAAGTATCTCTTTCTATACTTACATAAGCATATAGGTATAATAGATTTTTTTGAGTGATTCTCTAGAACTGAAGCTCTTATTGCCAAGCATAATTGACCTACCAGCTGTATCAGAACTTTTTAATAGATACTTGGTGGCTGTATTTCTAAGTACATTGCAGTATTTTTCTACTTTATCTCCAACTACTCCAATATTTTCACTCAATGAGATCTCTATATGAAAAACTGATTTCTCATTTTGGGTAATTATAACTTAGACACTCATTAATTGAAGCCTATAGTAAACTCGCAAATTTAATAATATCTTCAAAGTATGCCACTCTTCTTTGCAATTATCTCCTCAGAAGGCTAACATTATAGTAAAAAATAATCCCTGCAGCAAAAATTAAAAATAGAACTAAAAATAATATATTTTAAAAAACAAGTTTTGTTTAAACAGAAGAAAATTCTCATTTAAATATTGATAAAATTATTAAAAATGGAAAAATTATAGATAATAAAGATATATATTTATGCGTTCTATATTCTATAATTCAAATGTTCAAAAAACAGTTTATTGAGTAAAATATCCTGTCTTAGTGTATCCACTTCAAAGAGTTCAATTTTAATTAAAATGAATTTGATAATTTATTTTAATGATAGAGATTAATTGATAATCTTTACCAAATAAAAAGAAAAAGGATTTAATATGAAAGGTATAATTCTAGCCGGTGGTTCAGGCACTCGCCTTCATCCGATAACAAAATCTATAAGTAAGCAAATTCTACCTGTTTATGACAAACCTATGATATATTATCCATTATCTACACTGATGCAGTCAGGTATTAGGGATATTTTGATAATATCGACACCAGATGACTTACCAATGTTTAAAAATCTTCTCGGTAATGGCAAAAAATGGGGAATATCTTTATCATATGCAGAACAGCCAAATCCAGAAGGTCTCGCTCAAGCTTTTATAATAGCTGAAGAGTTTATTAGTAATGATAATGTATGTTTAATTTTAGGAGATAATATCTTTCACGGACATCGTTTTAGGAATACATTAAAAAAAGTAGTTGAAAATCTTGATGGGGCAACAGTATTTGGCTACTGGGTAAATGATCCTGAAAGATACGGTGTTGCCGATTTTGACAAAAATAATAAAGTTCTAAGTATTGAAGAAAAACCTGAACAGCCAAAATCAAATTATGCAGTCACAGGACTTTATTTCTATGATAACAGTGTTGTAGAAATTGCAAAAAATCTTAAACCTTCTCCAAGAGGTGAATTAGAAATAACTGACGTAAACAAAGTCTATTTAGCTAGAGAAAAACTTAATTTAATTAAGCTAAATAGAGGTTTTGCATGGCTTGATACAGGCACTCATAAATCTTTACTGGATGCTTCAGTTTATTTTTCTATTTTAGAAGAAAGACAAGGGTTAAAAGTGGCATGCCCAGAGGAAATAGCTTGGTCTAATGGGTATATTTCAGATAGCGAATTAGAAAAAATTGCTAAAGAAAGCTATAAAAGTGGCTATGGCAAATATTTAATTCAAGTACTGAATTCTAATTATTAATCCAGCTAGTTTGGGCACAGAATTTTTCTCCGGCAATAAATACTTTTATTCATAATATAAAATCATCAAAAAAAGATATAGCTACTAGCTATTTTAAACATGCCAAAGTGTAAAATGGAGAAGGAGTGAAACTCCTGAGCGATTCAGTGAAGGAATTATCAAGCAACACCTGCAAATTCAGGCTTAGAGAATCTAGGCTATTTTATATAAAAAAAGACCGACAGTTAAATAAATTGACAACCTTTTATTATCTTAGATTTTATTAACAATTAATCATTATTTAGTGTGTTGCCCGTACAAGATTTATTGCCTCATGTAGGACTTCTAAATTTTCATGTCTTAATAAATAAGTGTCATTTCCCATAGCCTCTGCAAATATTGTTGGAATTCTAGTATATTCAACAACAATATCACCAAGTCTTTCAAATATTTCTTCTTTGCAGTAAACATAACTTAAATGATCTCTTCTTGAAACATTTGAGACATTGAAATTTCTAGTATACTGCAGAGTATCTACGCCATTGACTACAAGCTGAGCCCATATTTTATATAAATCTATATCACATGAGAAATTTTGCATATCAATAGAAAAACCTCCCGGAGGTCTGACATTTATCTCAAGAGCCATATGCTCTCCATCATACCTGCGGAAAAATTCGCAATGGAAAAATCTTTCTTTAAGATTAAATCCTCTTACTACACGTCTTCCATATTTAACTAATTGTTCAGTAATATCTCTAGTATAAAAATAATACATATCCTTTTTATTAGTTAAAATATCAAGAACATTATCACTAAGCTCAAAAGAAGAGTAGAACATTATATCACCTGATTTATCAACTAAACCATCAAATGTAACTATTTTACCTTCAACAAAAGGTTCAGCAATATATCCGGGAGTTAAATCTTTTAATAATTCATCTAATTCAAATTCATTATTTATTTTGTAAGTATTAGCTGCACCCATTCCTTTGTCAGGCTTAATTATTAATGGGTAACCATATTGTGTAACAAAATCATTTAAAATATCAGGGTTAGCTACAAGTATTGCATCTGCACATGGTACACCTGCTTCAGCAAATATTTTTTTCATCCCAAGTTTACTTTGATTAACATATAAATCTTCAGGTTTTTGACCAAAGATATTAAAATCAAGTCTAAGTTTAGCTTCTAAATCCAGCCAGTATTCATTCTGTGAATCTATTCTGTCTAGCCTGCCATATTTGCTGGCAAAATAAGCCATGGTTTTATAGACCTTATCGTAATTAAGCATATCAATTCTACAGTATTCAGTTAATGAATCTTTAAGCTCCTGACGAAACTCATCATACGGAGCATCACCAATTGCTAAAACGTTGGCTCCGGCTTTTTTTAATTCTACACAAAAGTTAAAAAAAGTTGGAGGAAAATGTGGTGAAATAAAAATAAAGTTCATTATTTTACTCCTCCATTATTTTTAATGTTATCTCTCTTTGCCCATGAATCTCTTAGGGCAACAGTTCTATTAAAAATGAGATTCTTACTCGTAGAATCTTTATCTACACAAAAATAACCGACTCTTTCAAATTGATATTTGTCATTAGGTCTAGCTTTGGATAAACTTGGTTCTAAATAACAGTTTGTTATTTTTTTGAGAGAATCACTATTTAAATTATTCAAAAATGAATCACTTTCAGTGGCTTTATCCATAAATAATCTATCGTAAAGATTTATTTCTGCATTGACGGCATGTTTTAGAGATACCCAATGAATAGTACCCTTTATTTTGCGACCATCAGGTGTACTTCCGCCACGTGTATCTGGATCATAAGTGCAATGCACTTCCAGTATTTTTCCATTTTTATCTTTAATACACCCTGTACATTCAACAATATAACCATATCTTAAACGTACTTCTCTTCCAGGAACCATTCTAAAATATTTTTTAGGAGCTTCCTCTCTAAAATCATCTTTTTCAATATAGAGAACTTTAGAAAATGGAACTTTTCTTGAGCCTTCTTCAGGGTTCTCAGGATTATTTATCGCATCAAGTTCATCTACCATATCATTTGGATAATTAGTAATAATAACTTTTAGTGGATTTAAGACACCCATGACACGTGAAGCTTTTTTATTTAGATCTTCTCTTACGCAAAATTCAAGCAGTGATACATCAATAACCTGTTCTCTTTTTGTGAGTCCGGCTTTTTCTAGAAAATTCTTAATAGATTCAGGAGTATAACCACGTCTTCTTAAACCTGAAATAGTAGGCATTCTAGGATCATCCCAGCCACTGACATATTTACCTTCAACAAGTTGAACAAGTTTCCTTTTACTCATAACAGTATAGGTAAGATTTAAACGATTAAATTCAATCTGCCGAGGATGACAGATAACTTCTAATTCATCTAATATCCAATCATATAAAGGACGGTGAATTTCAAATTCAAGAGTGCATATAGAGTGTGTTATTCCTTCAATAGAGTCGGAAAGACAATGTGCAAAATCATACATAGGATAAATACACCACTCATTACCTGTTCGATGGTGATGTGCATGCTTAATTCTATATATAGCAGGATCACGCATGTGAATATTAGGAGATGACATATCGATTTTAGCTCTTAATATGCTTGAACCATCTTTAAATTCACCGTTACGCATACGTTTAAACAGATCTAAATTTTCATCAATTGATCGGTTTCTATAAGGGCTTTCTTTACCTGTGTCAGTTAAGCTTCCTCTATATTCTCTTATTTCACTTGCACTTAAGTCGCAGACAAATGCTTTGCCTTTTTTTATTAATTCAACAGCATAATTATAAAGTTTTTCATAATAATCAGAAGTATAATAAAGATCATCATTCCAATTATAGCCCAACCATTTAATATCTTCTTTTATTGATTCAACATATTCAATATCTTCTTTTACCGGATTGGTATCATCAAATCTCAAATGACATTTCCCGTTGAATTCACCTGCAATACCAAAATTTAAATTTAAGGCTTTAGAATGACCAATATGCAAATAACCATTTGGTTCAGGTGGAAAACGGGTTACAACTTTTCTATCATTTTTATTATTTAAAACATCATCACTTATTATTGATCTTACAAAATCCAAAGATTTTTTCCCGCTATTGTTTTCAACCATTATCTACCATTCCTTCTGCCATATCTAATACTTTGCATATACGATATATAATTTTATCCCTGCCAATTAAGGCTAGGGTTTTAAATAAATCAGCTCCGCCGCTTTTACCTGTTACAGCTATTCGTACCGGCTGATTTAATCTACCTTCAAATAATTCAGTTTCCTGTTGAGATAATGCAATAGTTTTTTCAAAATCGTTTTCTGATATATTTTCAGGCAATTCAAAAAGTTTATCTTTAAATAAACTTAATCCTTTAATTATTTCTTCTTTCTTAAAAGTTTTTTTAGCAGCCTTTAAATCATATTCATATTTTTTATCACTCAATTTACTCTCAGTGTTTTTTGTTCCATTTAAATAGGATGAATCATCAAAGAAGAAACATTTCCATTCACTTACCTGAGAATAGAGTTTAGTTCTAGATTGCATAAATTCAGCAATTTCTTCAAATTTAGATAATTGAATATTATCACACCAGCCCTGTTTCACTGCTTCGTCGTAGACATTTTTAGTAAAGCTATCTTTATCTACTTCCGACATATATAGAGCATTAAGGTTCAGTAATTTACTTATATCAAACTGTGCCGGCGAACTTTTAACTCTATCTAAAGTAAAAGAGTTTACCAGTTCATCAATACCCAGTTTTTCTCTATCGCCGCCAGGAGACCACCCCAGTAAAGATAGATAATTAAAAAGAGCAGCAGATAGATAACCTTTTTCTTTAAAATCACCAACGAATGCATCACCGTCACGTTTACTATAAGGTTTTCCTACTCTATTGATTATCATCGGCATATGAGCATAGTGTGGTATTTCTTTTTCCAGAGCATCAAAAAGCAAAATATGTCTATAAGTATTTTCTACATGATCATCACCACGAATAATATGTGTTACACCCTGCTTAATATCATCATAAACATTTGCCAGATGAAAAACATGAGATCCATTACTTCTGACAATAATAAGATCTTTCATACCGTCTAACGGCTTTGCTAATTCACCCTTAATTAAATCAGTATAATAAACCTCTCTCCTTAAAAATGAAATTTTATAGCAACTTTCAAATGTATATGATTTTTCATTTGAGATAATATTATCAATATTATCTTCAATATTAAATATAATATTATCGTTAGTATCATATATTTTTAAATCTCTAAATCCTGCAAGAGATGCAAAATTTTCGACTGGTTTGCCTTTTTTACTAATTGTAAAAAATCTAATACCTGTCAAATCTATTTCAAGCTTAGATTGTGGATGAATCTCTAGTTCTACATTGCCTACAAACCTAATATTCTTATTAGGATTCCATGGAATCCTAAATAAGAGAGGACTTTTTTCGCCATCTTTTACAGGCATATAGTAAGCTTTTTTTTCATTTAATAATTTTTTGGCAGCATTTACATGCTCTTCTTCATGCTGACTTTGATAGTAAAACTCACCATCACACTCAAGACCAAGCCACTCCATGCACTCTAAAAGTCTATCGACAGCACCTTGTGTAGATCTTTCTTTATCAGTATCTTCTACTCTTAAAATAAATTCTCCACCCGTACTCCGGGCAAAGAGATAATTAAATATAGCTGTTCTAATATTACCTATATGAACATTACCTGTAGGTGATGGTGCAAAACGTACTCTATTCTTCATGAAATTTCCTATTAATTAAGCAAAAGTTTATAAGTGAATTATAAAAGCATAAATTCAATAATATAAACTTTTTTTTATATTTTTAAATGTATTTATCTAAATTGGTATTAATAAATTGTATTAACGAAATAAATGTTATTTGATATTAAATTATATTTTGCTGAACGATAAAAGAAAAAGGTTAAAATTTATTAAAACACAATTTTAACCTAAAACAGACTAGTTGAAATATTCTATTTATTCAGTTTTTATTTTATTTTATTCCTCTGTCCTATCATTTTCTTTATTTTTTTATTTCTACTTTTCTGTACCATCATTAGCCCATACAATGGAATACTGATTAACAGCAAAATCATCACATAGTAAACAACCTCTTTACTTGAGCTTAGAATAGCGAACATTGAAAAAGCTGCACCTGCTATGCCGATAAAAATATTAATTTTTACTCTAGTTAATTTTTCCTTATTTCTATAAAGATAGGATATTTCTGCAATACAGGTATATAAATAAGCAATTACAGACAAAGATGTAGCTGATAAGATAAAAACCTCAAACTGTTTAATTACATTTAAATAAGAAGTCAGATAAAAGAAAACAGATGAAATAACTGTAGTTATAAATATCCCCCAACCTGGTACTCCAAATTTATTTCTTTGAGCAAAAACCTTCGGAAACAATCCATCATCAGCTGCAGACATAGTAGCCTGAACCCCCAAAAGTGTCCATGAATTAATTGCACCAAGCAGAGAAAATAATGCACCAAATGTAATAATAAATCCGCCGAAACTTCCCAACAATATTTTACCGGCTTCAGAGAATGGAAATGTTGATACCGCAAGTTGCTTCATCGGAATCATTCCCATAATAAGAGTACATGTTATTATATAAAATGCGGCAGCGGCAAGTGTACCTATAATAGTGGCTAGTGGTATATTTTTCCTAGGTTTTTTTACTGATCCTGCAGGGACAGTAGCAGCTTCTACACCTAAAAATGACCATAATGTTAAAGCTGCGGCAATTGTAAATGCAGAGATAGGTGAACTGCCCGACACATTAAAACTCGAAGTTAAATAAGAAGGGTGAAAGTATGCCCAGCCTAAGGTGACAACTATGATCAGAGGTATAAATTTAAAAATTGTTGTAATAATACTTACTAAGCCTGCATTTTTAACACCAAACATATTAATTATACCAAAAAACCAAAGTAATCCAACTCCAATATAAGCTGTATAATTAGCTATGTGAGGAAAAAAGAAAGCTAAATAACCTATAGTTGCAGGAATATAAGAAACATTACCAACCCAGGCTGTCAACCAATAACAATAAGCTGTCTGGAAACCTACAAAATCACCAAATTCTGCATGAGAATATGCATATGGACCACCATTTGCCGGCATAACAGAACCTAATTTTGCAAAAACAAGAGCTAAGAATACAGCACCAATAGCAGTTACTATCCATGAAAGTAAACCTATAGAGCCATATCCTGCTAATGCTGCAGGTAGCATATATACTCCTGACCCTACAATTGTCCCTGCAACAAAAAATGTTAAAATCCAACCTCCTATTTTTTCTCCACTTTTGTCAGTACCCATAACTCTTTTTTTGCTCCTATTAAATCTTAAACTACTTTCATGTGCATAAATTCTTAATTCTATTTTTTACAGAAATAAAAGGTTCATTCAAGAAATCTGTAAAAAATAATCCTAAAAGTATAAAAATTTGAAGCTTATAAATATTATTATCTGCACTTTGATATAGGATTGTTATCATAACTTTTCCATTAAATTTTATTATTTTTTATTCATTTTTGGGTCAATTGCATCTCTTAATCCATCGCCGACAAAGTTAAATGCAAAAAGAGCAGTGGAAAATATTATACCAGGGAAAAAAAGCATCCATGGAAACTCTTCCATAACCTGTGCTCCATCTCTTATTAACAATCCCAGCGAACTCATTGGAGGCTGAATACCAAGACCTAAAAAGCTAAGAAAAGCTTCTATCATCATTACACTTGGTATAGTTAATGTTGCATAAACAATAATAACACCTAATATATTTGGGATAATATGGCGACTTATTATCTTTCTTTTTGACAAACCGATGGCTTTAGCTGCATCAATAAACTCCATCTTTTTTAGGGATAAAACTTCTCCCCTTACTATACGTGCCATTGTAAGCCATTGTATGACACCGATAGCAACAAATATTAAAATAAAATTTCTACCAAACCAAACCATAAGAATAATAACCAGCATTGTAAATGGTAAGGCATACATTATATCAACAAACCGCATCATTAAAGAATCTGTTTTCCCTCCTGTATATCCTGAAATAGCCCCATAAAAAACTCCAATAGTAAGTGAAACAAATGTAGCACAGATACCAACAGCCAATGATATTCTTGTGCCATACATAATTCTGACAAGTAAATCTCGTCCAAGCATATCTGTACCGCACCAATGCTCAAGTGAAGGTGCGGAAGCCCCTAAAATTAAATTTTGCTGAAAATAGTTATATTTAGTAAAAAAAGGACCTAATATAGATACAAAAAATAACAGTGCTATTATCACAAGCCCCAAAAGTGCTAATTTATTAGATTTAAGCCTGTGCCAGACCTCTGTCCAAAGAGAAATTCCATTTTTTGCGTAATTTTCACTTTTAATAATATCTGATTTTTTTTTTGTAATATTCACGTATTTTATCGCACTTTATCTGCTTTTAAATTTTTCCAAAATAGTATTTATTCATTAAAAGATCTTCTGGGATCTATCAATATTTGAATTATATCAACAACTAGATTTAAGACCACTATCATTAAGGCATAAAATAGAACAGTTCCCATTATCATAGTATAATCTCGATTAAATGCAGCCAACACGAACAATCTTCCCAATCCAGGTATTTGAAAGATTATTTCAACGACAAAAGAGCCTGTTATTAACCCAGCAGCAGCAGGACCTATGTATGAGACTACAGATAGTAAACCTCCTTTTAACGAATGCCTAATTATAATCCATTTTTCAGAAATTCCTTTGGCTCTGGCAGTTCTTATAAAATCCTGCGAAAGAACTTCCAACATCCCTCCCCGGCTTAGTCTCGCAATATTAGCCGCATACATTGCAGCCAATGTTATCACTGGTAATATATAATCACTAGGTGTATTCCATCCTGAAACATTTACCCAGTTAAGATTTATAGCAAAAATCCATATTAAAATAGGACCTAAAACAAAAGCAGGTATGCATATTCCCAGCATAACAAAGGACATACTAAAATAATCTCTAAAGTGATTAGGTCTAGTAGAAGCTACAATTCCAAAAAATACACCTATAACAAGAGCAAGTGCCATAGCCATAGAACCTAATTCTAATGATACGGGAAAAGCCTTACCAATCATTTCATTTACGCTTCTATTAGGATATTGAAAAGATGGTCCTAAATCTCCTTTTAACAAGCTCTTCATGTACTCTAGATATTGAATATAAATCTGCTTATCCAGTCCATAATGGTGATTTAAGTTGGCAAGCACTTCAGGCGTTACATTCTTATCTAAACTGAAAGGTCCTCCGGGAGCGATTCTTATTAAAAAAAAAGTTATAGTGGCAACAATAAGTAATACCGGTATTACATGTATTACACGTTTTAGTATAAAAAAAAACATAAATAATAGTCAATTATTAGTGTAAACAGCATTAGTGCTGTCCATTTACTATCAGTATAGTTTATTGGGATTCTAAATAAACATACTTAAGAGGGTGATGATCTAAAATATTAGGATGCCAGCCTTTCACTTCAGGTTTAATAAGAGCTAGCGATGTAGAATAATAGAGTGGTATTATTGGCATTTTCTTCATTAATATTTTTTCAGCCTTACCAAACAAGCTATTTCTTAATATTCTATTAGAAGTATCAGAAGCCTGTTTCATAATTCTATCATATTCTTTATTAGACCAGTATGCTCTATTATTTCCTGCACCGGTTATCCACATATCAAGAAATGTGCTGGGATCATTATAATCACCTATCCAACTAGCTGTAGCAATAGAAAAATCTCGAGTCCTGAATGAATCTAGATAAACTTTCCATTCTTTATTAACGATACTGGTTTTGATATTTAAATTTTTTGCCCACATTTCCTGAATAGCTTCGACTATTCTTCTATTTCTAACAGATGAACTATACATCAGTTCAATTATCGGAAGTCCTTTACCATCAGGGTACCCTGCTTCTGACAATAAATATTTAGCCTTGTATACATTAAAATCTAAATCAGTATCTGCTGTATATCCGGCAGTATTTGGAGGAGTAAAACTTTTGGCAGGGATTTTTCCTCCTTTAACAACATATTTTGCTAAAGTACTTCTATTAACAGCCAGCGATAATGCTCTTCTTAATAAAAAATTATTATAGGGTTTTTTATTTACATTAAATATTAGGTAATACGTACCCAAATAAGGAGTTATATTTATAATGCTAGGCTTATTCTTTTCATAAATCCCTATTTTACTGGTCGGTACTGTGTAGGTAACATGAAGCTGGCCAGACCTAAAAGCCCGTTCTTCTGTTTGATTATCATTAAAGGGATAAAAAATAATTTCATTTAATTTAACTTTTTCAGCATCCCAATAATTTTTGTTTTTTACAACAAGTATAGATTTATTTATGTTCCATTTTGTTAAAACAAAAGGGCCATTACCAATTAGGCGTCCGGGAAGAGTCCATTTAGTTCCACGCTGAGCAATGTTTCCATATTTTTCTATATTTTTTTTATTAACAGGAAACCATGCCATATGAGCTAATAATGATAAAAAATAGGGTATTGGTTTATTTAGACTAATCTGAAGGATATGCAATGATAAAGCTTTCACTCCTACTTTAGAAAAATTTTTAATTTCACCTTTATTAAATTTTTTAGCATTTTTAATACAGTAAAGCATATCTGCATTTTGACTTGCCAGTGCAGGAGATAAAATTCTTTTATATGAAAATACGAAGTTTTCAGCGGTGAGCGGTGTGCCGTCAGACCATTTAGCATTTTTCCTTAAAAAAAAAGTATAAACTAAACCTTTATCTGTAATATTCCAAGATTTAGCTACTCCAGACTCTGGTGCTAAAGTTTTAGGGTTTTCACTAACTAAACCTTCAAATAATGCAGAAATAATCCTCTGTTCTGGAACACCTGTTACCGTCTGCGGATCTAAATTTTGAGGCTCAGATCCATTACCTAAATATAGTATACCTTTTTTATTACCATTTGATACATTTGTCTCTTTTTTAATACATCCAAAAATCAAAAAAATGGGAAAAAGAAGAACTAAAAAAAAACTTATTTTTTTTCTCATAAAAAATACTCTCACTATCAATAATACTGCATTTAAAAACATTAAATAATAAATAATTAAAAACCTAAATCAGGCTTATTTATACCCCAATCATCATCAGTTTCAATACTACCATCACTCTTTTCTAACGAAGTAATTTCTTTTCCTGTATTAAACTTGTCAACGACTATTTCACCCAATTTTTTTTTCTCAGATTCCTTCTTTTTTTCATTTTTTTTTTTAGATTGAAAATTATCTATAGAATCATCTTCTGCATGAGGTTCAGATTTTATTTTTATCTTCTTTTCTAAAAGTATAGGTTTTATGTCAGCTTTTATCCCAATAATTTTTTCTTTTTCATTGATATTTTCTGCTATTGTTACTTCTTCTGCAGAATTATAAAACCCTTGTTTTTTAATAGATTTTTTTTTCAGTAGAGTTGGAGTATTTTTTTCTGCAATAATATCTTCATTACTTTTAGTAATAACAATTTCTGTCTGTTTTAAATATTTAAATTTAACTATCTTTCTGCTTGTAAGCTTAAAACCTCTTGCTCCAACACTTCTCATTTGAACAGTTGAAAAGTCAATATCAATAGAATCAGGCTGATGCTTTCTACCCTTTGTTATTTGACATTCATAAACACAGTTCTCTCTTGTTATTATAAATTCCAACTGACAGTCTGCAGGCAGTATATTATACTGTTTATCTCTTATAAATTTATCAATACAGCATCTTTTAACAAAAAATATACCCCGTTTTTTCTCTTTATAGATAATAGAAAAAACGGTTTCTTTTTTATATTTTCCAAAATAGAACAAACGTCCTATATAAATTTTTTGAGGAATATTCTGTATTTTAAATTTACCTGTTTTTTCTATGCCTAAAATATAATCAAATTCATTGCACATCAAAGAGTCTTCACTCTTTAGACTCGTTCCGACATAGCAATTTTTTCTATCCCAACCAACTTTTATATTATTTAATGCTGCAGCTTTTTTATCTACTTGTTTGAAGTTTTCAATTTCAGTATGTCTAGGATAATCAGCTCCATATTTTTTAATTAAACGTCTTATATATTTTATAGTGTAATTTTTTATTGAATTAAGATTTTCTCCTGTCAACTTAATATTTTTTAAAATATCATCAATATCTTTTCTATTTTTATTAATATCAAATTTAGAAATTTTTCTTATTGGAATAGCTAGTAATTTTTCTATATCTCTGTCTGCTATTTCACGTTTTAATAATGATTTAAATTCATTTAAACCATCGCATATCACAGTAAAAACTGTACCATAAGTTTCACAATCTTCTATTCCTTTATAGACTTTGTTTTCAATGAAGATCCGTTCAAGAGTCCTATCATGAAAATTTTCATTGAGCCTATCAAGTTCAATCTGAAGTTCCCAGCTTAAATATTCAAGCAGAGTATCTGTATTATATTTCAATACATCTGTAACTGACAATATTTTAGGATGATCATCTTTTACGACTAAAATATTTGATGACACGGTAAGAGAACAATCTGTATAAGCATACAGAGCCTTAAGTGCTTTTTCAGGAGAGTATCCACGTGCAGGGACAATTTCTATTTCCACATTTTCACCAGTATAGTCATTTATCGAACTTATTTTTAACTTGCTTTTATTTACAGCTTTTTCTACTGAAGCTATAAGTTTTTCAGTAGTTGTCATTGCAGGAATTTCTTTTATTATCAATTTCCTGCCGTCCTGTTCTATTTTTGCTCTCAGTGTAATTTTACCATATCCGTCATCATACTCAGAGGCATTCATTATACCACCCTGAATAAAATCAGGATAGAGTTGAAAACTTTCCCCTTTAATAATAGATATCTGTGCATTAAGCAGTTCATTAAAATTATGCGGCAAAATCATAGTGGTCATACCAGGTGCAATTCCTTCCTGACCTGACATTAATAATGCAGGAATCTTGGCAGGAAAAGAAACCGGCTCCTTATTTCTACCATCATAGGAATCAATAAAAGATGTGGTATCAGTATTAAACATGGTTTCTTTAGCCAATGGAGTCAGCCTTGCCTCAATATATCTCCCTGCAGCTGCTGCATCCCCTGTAAAAATATTACCAAAATTACCCTGTTTATCTATAAAATAATCTTTATTTGCAATGTGGACTAAAGCCTGATAAATTGAAGCATCACCATGTGGATGATACTGCATAGTATGCCCGACAATATTTGCGACCTTATTAAACTTGCCATCATCCATTTTGTTCATAGACCATAAAATACGTCGCTGAACAGGTTTCAAACCATCATTAATGTGTGGAATTGCACGCTCTTTAATTACATAAGATGCATACTCAAGATAATTATAACTTATGAGTCTTCTTAGGTGAGTATTAGTATTACTGCTAACAGCCAAATGGTTACAGCTAACCTCAGGATCATTTTCTACATCAGCGGAATCACTCTCTAATTGATTTTTAATATTATCAATTTCTCTATTTATCTGATTGTCTTTATTATTATATTCTGACATTTCTCTTTTTACATTTATACTAAATTTTTAACTATATAATCCCTACGCTCAGTGGTATTTTTCCCCATAAAGAATTCAAGAATTTTAGGTATATCACGCATATAATCAACATTAACTTTTATTAAACGAATATTATCGCCGATAAACTGACCAAATTCAGAGGGTGATATTTCTCCGAGACCTTTGAATCTTGTAATTTCTACTCCCTTACTGCTAAGTGATTTTATGGCTTTCTCTCTTTCAGTATTATTATAACAATATATCGTTTTTTTCTTATTTCTTACCCTAAATAGCGGTGTTTCTAATATATACAAATGACCAGATAAAACCAACTGTTCAAAAAATGTAAGAAAAAAAGTAATAAGAAGATTCCTAATATGAAGTCCGTCTACATCAGAGTCTGTAGCAATAACCACTTTCTCATATCTTAAATCATCCATATCTTCTTCAATATTCAAAGACTGCATTACATAATAAAGTTCTTCATTTTTGTAAACCTTATCAAAAGATTCTCCGAAAGTATTCAACGGTTTACCTCTTAGTGAAAATATAGCCTGCGTTTCAACATCACGACAAGTTATCATTGATCCTGCTGCCGACTGACCTTCTGTTAGAAACAGTGTAGATTTTTTACCTTTAATATGCTTGCTATTAAGGTGATATTTACAGTCTTTCAATTTAGGAATTTTAAGAGACATTCTCTTAGCTTTTTCCTTAGATTGCCTTCTTACTGCCTGAATATCTTTTCTAACCTTTTCATTTTGATAAATTTTATCAAGAACTATTTCTGCATTATCTTTATGTTTATGCAGATAGTCAACTACTTCCTGCTTCACTGCAGCAACTATCCAGCCTCTCACATCAGTATTACCAAGTTTATTTTTTGTCTGAGATTCAAATACAGGTTCTTTAATTTTTATAGATACAGCACCTACTACCCCGTCTCTAACATCAGCACCTTGAAAATTCTTTCCTGCAAATTCATTTACTCCTTTTAATATACCCTCTCTAAATGCTGATAAATGAGTTCCACCGTCATTTGTATATTGTCCATTTACAAATGAATAGTGATTTTCTCCATAGTTAGTGGTATGACAAAAAGCAAATTCCAATGTATTATCCTTATAATGTATAATGTTATAAAGCTTATCATCTTTTACTTCGTTTTCTATTAAATCCTGTAATCCAGTTTTTGAATAAAATTTTTCATCATTAAAATATAGAGCTAACCCGCTATTTAAATACGCATATATCCATAAGCGTTTTTTGATATAATCTAAATCAAAAGCATATTTAGGAAAAACATTATGAGATGGTGTAAATACTACTTTAGTCCCATTTTTATCATCAATATCACCTTTATCCTGACTCTTAAGTATGCCGTCATAGAATGTAGCACTAAAAAACTTTCTCTCTCTATATGAAGTAACTGTAAATTTTTCAGATAAAGCATTAACAGCCTTTGTACCGACACCATTTAAACCGACAGAAAACTGAAAGACTTCATCGTTAAATTTTCCGCCAGTATTTATTATAGACACACAATCAATCACCTTTCCAAGTGGTATTCCACGTCCATAATCCCGTATTTCTATCCTGTTTTCAGTAATTTTAATGTCGACTCGCCTACCTGCACCCATTATAAATTCATCAATGCTGTTATCTACTATTTCCTTAAAAAGAACATAGATACCGTCATCTGGATGAACACCATCACCTATTCGTCCAATATACATTCCAGGTCGAGTTCTGATATGCTCCAAAGAACTCAGTGTTTTTATTTTATCTTCTGTGTATATATTTTCTTTGCTCATTTTCTCAACATCAAAAATTTAATAGTATTATTTATATTATATAATGAATTATAAACCTTAACAGAAAGTTTTAAAAATAATAAAATGTATATATTAGAGAATTTTACGCCTCACAGCTTCAAATAACACAACAGTAACAGCCTGTGCTACATTTAAAGATTCGAATCTGCCCGGCATAGGAATATTAAGTGGTATAGAACTTTTTATTTCATCTAATCCGTTAGCTTCATTTCCAAAAATTATTACGCTTTTATCAAAAAGCTTTCCTTCTTCAAAACAACTTTTACCGTTTACAGGGTTAGTTCTATAAATATTTTTATAGCCATTATCACCTGCAATCGCAATTAGTGTATCTAAACAATCATATTCATGTAAATTCAGTGTAAACTGAGTGGACAGAGCAGATCGGATAGTTTTTTCTGAATATGGATCTACACTTTCTTTAGAATACCATATATCTTTCACTCCGACAGCAGCACATGTCCTTAAAATTGTACCAAAATTTCCAGGGTCAGCTATTTTATCCAGTGCAAACATAAATGGCACATCTAATTTATCTATTTTTAATAATTCAGGAATTCCTACGATAAAGATTATTCCCTGTGAACTAACAGTTGCTGAAATTTTTTCAAATGTATTTTTATCCAATAAATAAAAATCAATATCTTTGAAATATTCAATATTAATATCATTTACTGCAATAGCAAATTTTATTATTTCGGGATGAAAATTGTATAGTTCTCTACAGGCTCTTAAGCCCTCACACAAACATAAATTATGTTTCAATCTTTTTTTCTTTTTATATAAAGACCTTACAAGTTTTTCCTGGTTTTTACTAAAATGATTCAATGCTATATCCAATCTTATTTTACATTATGCAGTATTTTTTGTTTAACGATAACTAATTTATTCTATTTAACAAACTATCAGCAAGTTCAGGCCACCCTTCACACTCTTTTGTATTTGCAGCTTCTTTCAAAAAAGATTTTGCCTTATTCATATCACCCAATTCATAGTAAATTCTTCCTGCAGCATATCTAGCCTGACATCTAATAACTGAAGGGATATTTTCTTTGCTTAGGGTTGCAAATTGTTCTGCTGCCTGCTTTTTATTGCCCTGTTTTTCTATAATATAAGCTTCATTTAATTTTGCAGTTGAAGACGGATACGTACCTATATTACCTTTTCCCAGTTTGTTATAAACTTCTATAGCTTTTCTATATTTTTTTTCATTTTCTAAAAGACCTGCAAGCCTAAGTCTTGAATATTTTATAACTTCTGCATTTGGATATTTTTTTATAACTTTTTGAAGAATTTGAACTGTTGATGCACTCTGTATTTCAGTTACAGCCTGTTTGCCCAAACTACTGTGATAATCCTGTACAGTTAAAATAGCTCCTACAATAATTATAATTCCTATAGCAATATAAATATATGACTTCCAATGTTTTAGGAAAAAATTATCGACAACATCAAGTTCTTTAGATATCACATCGACTGATTTAAAACTGTCTTTACGCTTTTTTTTTGCCATAATTTTATTTTTCTCCTGAACATTACAATATATATTTTCTATATATTAAAGCTATAAAATATATATATTCCAATTGCTATTTCAATAAATAAAAACATTTATTTTTGCTAAGTAATAGCTTAGCAAATTTTAATTTAATTTATATAAGTTTTTTATAATACTCAAATAGCTTATAATTATAGCTATAAAAACAATAACAGATGCAATGATACTCTAAGTTCCTAGTACTTTTCCATAAAAAATAGATAGGATTAAGAACTGGATTGATAAGCAGGATCATAATTCTCTGTAGAGCCGCAACTTTTTTTATTGTGTTTAGAAAAAATATAACTGTTAGAACATAATATATATCGAGAATAATAATGGGATTAAAATTAATTAATTATTAACCCGCTGATACTTCAAAAAATTGCCGAAGTTAAAAGTAAGAATACAGCACTACACATTATTTAACGCTTACTTAATAAATATAATTAATATATTTTATTTGCAGAAGTAAACACCATAAGCTTGGCATCAATATAATCACCTAATTCTATTCTCTCTGATATAAAATTATTTAGCGAATTTGCATCGACTAAAATTACTTCGATATCTTCAGTAGCTTCAACTTTTTGTTTAGGATTTTTATTTTCAGGTATACTTTCATCTACTGTAATAAAAGCAAAAGCTATAGATTCATTACTCAGACCTGGAGAGCTGTATACGGGTTCAGTGATTTCTTTTATTTGACCTTTGTAACCAGTTTCTTCCGTTAATTCACGTAAAGCAGTAATACTTAATTCTTCTCCTTCATCAATTAGCCCTGCAGGAAATTCAATCATATAATTATCAACAGGCGGTCTATACTGGCGGATTAAAATAATTTTATTTGACTGCTCAATCTTTGCAATAATAATAACTGCACCATTAGTCGTCCTATTTACAGTTTCCCACGTTCTTATTTTATGTTTAGAATCCTCATAAATTATTTCTTCAAATTTTAACCAGTTACCCTCAAACTTGATTTCTTTTTTTAAGATTTTTGGCATTTTTATTCTTTCTATAGTTTAAAGCTATTTTTATTTAAAAAATATTATCTTTTTTTTGCTTGATTTTAATTATTAGAAATATTATACTTTCTAATAATTACTATTCAATCTAAATATCTCTTAAATTTTACTCCGTTCTTTTTTTACACGAGTCTCTATTTTTAGCTTTGATATAAAAAACAATTCAACCTATTCTTATGCAAATTACACAAAGTAATCTAAATTCCACGCTCATACCATAATGAATAGTTTCAATAAAATGGTCGCTCTGACTGGTGGAATAGGATGTGGAAAAAGTACAGCTCTTAAAATATTTCGGGAATTAGGCTGTTTAACAATTGATTCAGATGCAATATGTCATCAACTTTACAATGAACCGGATAAATTGTTTGTAGATAAGATAGTTGTAAGATGGGGTGATAAAATATTAAGAAATAATGAAATAAAAAGAAAAAATATAGCTGAGATTGTTTTTAATGATGAAGTAGAATTAAAATGGCTAAACAGCATAATTCATCCAATAATTTACAATAGGGGACAGGAAATAGCTGATAAAAATAAAGGTAAGATAATAATTTTTGATATACCGCTACTATTCGAAACAGAAATGCAATCTAACTTCAGAAAAACTATTGCTATTTGGTCTCCTGAAAAAATCCAGATAGAGAGACTTAAAAAAAGAAATTGGAATATTAAACATATTAATAAACGTATTAATTTCCAGTTCTCCAAAGATATTAAATTGAAAATAGCGAATTACGGAATAATCAATAACGGAGATATTGACTACTTAAAATTACAATGCAGACAAATAATAATTAATATAGAGCAAGGAAAGTAAATATGCCTACAAAAAAAGATACTGAAACTTCTAAAGAAGAAGTTAAAGATACAGAATCTAAACTTGTTAAAAAAAGAGTTATTAAAAAAAGAGCAAAACCTGCAGAAGAAGAAAAAGAGAGTGTAAAAAACGCAGAAAAAAAAGATAAAACAACACCTACACCGAAAGAGGAAAAAACAGAACAGACTGCACCTAAAGAAAAAACACCTGAAGCTGATCAGCAAAAACAGACTCAGAACAATAATCATAAAAAGCCTTATAAAAAAAATAATTATAAGAAAGGTAAAGATGATTACCATCAATACAGAGATAAAACAGCTCCAAGTTTAGATCTTAGTGAACTTCAGGCAAAGGAAATGAATGAACTCTTAGAAATGGGAGAAGGTTTGGAGATTGTTGGGCTTGGAGCTTTAGAGAAGCCAGAATGATCTTTGAAATATTAAAGGCAAATGCAGTAAAAAATGGTCTCATGTATGGAAGTGGTTTTTTGGAAATACTACCTGATGGATTCGGTTTCTTAAGATCTGCTAGTTACAGCTATCTACCCTGCCCTGAAGATATTTATTTGAGTCCATCACAAATTAGACGATTTTCATTAAAAACCGGTGATTTTGTTGCCGGTCAAATTAGACAGCCAAGAGAAAAAGAACGTTTCTTTGCAATGCTAAAAGTTGAATCAATCAACAATGAATTACCTGAAACGAAAAGAGGAATTATACCATTTAAAAATCTAACTCCTTATTTTCCTACAGAAAGACTTGTACTGGAAACAGATCACAATGAATTAAGTACTAGGATAGTAGACCTTATTGCTCCAATAGGAAAAGGACAGAGAGGACTCATAGTTGCACCACCAAGAACTGGGAAAACTGTACTTCTTCAAAAAGTGGCAAATAGTATCACCCAAAACAATCCGGAAGTATATCTTATTGTACTTTTAATTGATGAAAGACCTGAAGAAGTTACAGATATGAAAAGATGTGTAAATGCTGAAGTTATTTCATCTACTTTTGATGAGCCGCCGGAAAGACATGTTCAGGTAGCAGAAATGGTTATAGAAAAAGCTAAACGCATGGTTGAATACAAACATGATGTAGTCATACTACTTGATAGTATTACTAGATTAGCCAGAGCTTATAACACACTCCAACCGCACAGTGGTAAAATATTATCAGGTGGTGTTGATGCAAATGCACTGCACAAACCAAAAAGATTTTTTGGTGCCGCAAGAAATATAGATTCCTGTAAAGGCAGCCTTACTATTATAGCTACAGCTCTTATTGATACAGGCAGCAGAATGGACGAAGTTATCTTCGAAGAATTCAAAGGTACCGGTAACATGGAACTTAATCTTGACCGTAGACTTGTTGATAGAAGAATATATCCTGCTATTAACATTGATAAAAGTGGAACAAGAAAAGAAGAACTTCTCCTACATACTGATGAATTACAAAAAATTTGGGCACTGAGAAAAGCACTAAGCGGTGTTCCCCCAATTGAAGCTATGGAACTCATTATAACTAAAATGAAAAAAGTTAAAAATAATATTGAATTTCTCATGACATTACACCTATAATATCAATTAAGAAAAATTATTTCTTGATTGATCATTTTTATTATTAAAAAAATAAACCCTTAAAGCTGGAGAGTATTAAAAAGGAAGATGGAAACAATATTATGCCCATATTGTGATGCTGACGTGAAAGTATCATTAGTAGAAGCCGAAGAAGGTTGTTGCCCTGAATGTGGTTCAAGTATCACACCTTCAACAATTTTTGGCAATCCAGGCGATAGCTATTATAATGATTATAACGAAGACGAAGATGAAGATGAAGATGAAGAAGCATATCAGTAAATAATATATTTCACAAATAAAACTTGGAAGAATATTTATGAAAAGGTTATTGAATATAGTATTTATAGCCGTATTAGTAGCCATAGCTATAACTTCTGTAGTTATGATTTTTCCATCTTTTCATAAATATCAATCTCTTCGCAAAAGAAATTTTGAATCTAAAAATAAATTAAATCAAAATAAAGCTGAATATATTAAGCTAAGAAAAAAATTAAACAGCCTTGATAATCATAAAGAACAGATAGAAAAAATAGCAAGAGAAAAATTTAATCTCTGTAAAAAAGATGAATTGATTATAAAATTCAAAAATAGTGAAGACTAATCTACGTTTATTCCGTGTAAAACATTGTAAATAACAACTTACTTTAAGTAGAAATTAACAACTAGTAGCTCAATAAAAAAATATTCTTTAAAAGAAAATATTTTCTAGTAGGTACGATATAAAATTTTGTTTATAGTAAATATTATATTATGATTTAAGAATGCACAGTTTTTTTTAGTTTGATAATACCATCCTCCATCTCATAAATCGTATCAAACACACCAAGCGAGCGATGGTCATGAGTTACTACAATTATAGCTGTTCCATATTTGTGTGCTACATCACGGAATAACTCCATCACATGATGCCCTAATTTACTATCTAGCGCAGCTGTAGGCTCATCAGCTAATATAATTGCCGGCTGATTAGCAAGTGCACGGCAAATTGCAACCCGCTGCTGCTGACCAACTGAGAGCATTGGTGGATAATTATCAGCACGGTCAGATAAATCCATTTCGCCTAATAAATCAAGCACATGTTTTTTTGAATATTTTTTACTGTGTCCATTAATTTCTAAAGCTATCTGAATATTTTCTCCTGCTGTTAAAAAAGGTATTAAATTTGATTTTTGAAAAACAAAACCAATATTTTTTTTCCGAAAATTTTTGAGATTTACTATAGCCTTAGATCCACTCAATACTAATTGATCACTAATTGTGATCTTACCTGCTGTAGGAGGATTGATAAGTCCTACTGCTGTAAGAAAAGTTGACTTGCCTGAACCACTGGGACCAAGTAGTGCAACTATTTCTCCATAAGTAATGGACATAGAAGCGTGCCGCATAGCAATAACTTCAGTATTGCCATTACCATATATTTTTTTTAAACCTTCAATTTTAAGTGCTAGTTTATTTTTCATAATCATCTTAATTTAATGCTTCATTTGGATTTACCTGCAACGCCTTAGCTATTCCAAGCAGACTGGAAACTACAGAGATGATGAGAACTATTACTCCTAATTGAATGAGGTCACCTGATGATAATATTACTCTTCTGGGAAAATATGGAAATATTTTCTGTCCCAAAAAATAAGCAATTACATAGCCTGATATACCTAAAATAAAAGCTTCCTGCAAAATTAATTTTAAGATAGCCCAATTAGAAGCACCTATAAGTTTTAATAAGGCAATACTGTGAATCTTATCTAATGTTAATGTGTAAAGAATTAAGGCCATAATAATAGCAGAAATAATTGTTAATAGAATTCTAAATAATCCTATTTGCCGGCGAACCTTTTCTACTGAACCTTTTAATAACAGGTCTCTTTCACCATTACTTGTATATGCAGAAACATCCCCCCAACCTTCAATAGTATTCATAATTTGTTTTTTATTTGCACTAGGAGCGAGTTTCAGTATTACAGCACTCACAGATGGACTTGATAATGCAGGTAAACGGGATGATTCCTGCTGTGCATATTCAATTAGAGCAGGCTGTTTAAAACCTAGATCACTTTTACTCATTCTAACGCCGCGGGAAATTCTTTCAAGTCTAACAGCTTCCCCAGATGTATCAAACTGTATATTTAAGGCATCCTGAACTGTAAAAAATCCAACTCCATCACCACTGGAACTTACCATATTTGATGTAATTCCCACTACGGTATAATTATTTTCACCCAAGTGAATTTTTTCTCCTAGATTCAATCCAAGTGATTTATCTGCAATCATTTGATAATGATTTTTAGTCAATCTTTTTCCAGATACTAAAGTAACCCATTCACCCTTATCTACAGGCCAGTCCAAACCAACAACCGACATGCGCAACTGTTTTCCCATATATTGGCGCTGTATAGTGTGCTGCACAAAAGTTCTAGCTGTTTCAACTCCAGGTATTACCCGTGCTCTATATGCAATATTTTGAGGAATGCGAGAAAGTTCTGCAAAAGGACCTCGCGTATTATGCTGAACAACCCATATATTGGCACCTATATCGTCAATAAGCAATGTTGCATCTTCGATAATCCCTCTATAAATTCCGCTCATTCCCATAACAATCATGAGAAGCATCCCAATGCCTAAGGATGTAAAAATAAAACGACCTAGGTTATGTCGGATATCTTTAATTGCAAGATTCATTTGATATATATCCTTGTGTTCTCTTTTAGTTTATTTTTGAGATTAACAGGATTTAAGACATTATCTCCATTCTGCAATCCTTTTACTACTTCAATAAAATTACCATTATTTAATCCAGTTTTAATGAAATGCCACTTGGCAGAACCTTTATTATCAACAAACGTGCCGGGTTTATCCTCCTTCCATCTTATATATTTTCCAGGAATAAAAAGCACATTATATTTTTTGTCAGTTTCAATATAAACTTCAGCTCTCTGCCCTATAGCCCAGTTTATCGGTAGCTTATTAATACTAATATCCACAATAAATTCGCGCGTTTCACTATCAACTTTAATTGCAACACGGGCAACATTACCTCTATAGGTATGATTAGGATCAGAGCGGAAGATAATTTTAGCTGATTGTCCTACTTTTATCTTTGCCAGACTTGTTTCACCAACCCATGCTCTTATCCAAAGAACCTTTGTTGAAATAAGAGACAGAATAGCACCGCTTGGGATAGCAATATCTCCTGGATCTCGTTCTCTTTTAGTTATTATTCCATTAAAAGGAGCTTTGATATAGCTATCGTCTAATTGTGATTTACTCAATTCCAATTTTTTCTCTGCTTCCACAATTTTATTTTTACCTTCCACTAAAGCTTCTTTAGCATATCCATACTTTGCTGTAGCTATGCCATATTCTTCATTTGCATTATCAAATTTTTCCTGACTGATAGCTTTTTCCATAATAAGTTGCTTATAGCGTTTATAATTTATTATCGCATTACTTAATACTGCCTGATTATACTCTAAATCTTTCTGAAGTTTATTAGCTGTTGATTCTACAATTTTAAGATTAGCCTCTTCTACTTCAACCTGCAGTTTAAATTCTTTACTTTCTAATGTGACTAATAATTGACCTTTAGTAACTCTGTCTCCCTGATCAACAAGAATTTTTTTTATACGTCCTGAAATTTTTGAGCTTATAATCATTTTAATTTTTGCATCTAGAGTTCCTGTTCCCATAGCCTCTGCTGATATTTCACCCTTTTTAACTTGATATTTTTCAACTGAAACAGGCGCAAATTTAAACCAATATAAAGCAATAGAAAATACTAGAAGAGATAAAATTATCTTTAAGATTTTCTTTAATAATTTTTTATTTATATTCCATTTCATATTTGATCAATCTCTTTTTATTTAATATTATTTAGTAATTCCTGCTATAAATATAGTCCAAAATCCTTCAGCCTTTGATGTTGGCAAAAAAGCACCTGCAGAAGTAATCCACTGTAAAATTATTGATTGTATAATACCTAAGTAAAACATAAGCGTAGTTTCAATATCTAAGTCAGACTTAAATAATTTATCATCTACACCTTGGCAAAGTATAGTTTTTATTGATTTAATGTATTTTTCTATTACTTTCACCATCATGATTTTTACGCTGGAATTATCGCTATAGTTTTTACTGGTAAAAATAATAAGAGGAGTTCCTTTTGTCATTTCCAAAAGTGCAATATGATTTATAAATATATTTTTTAATCTTCCAGCGGGAGAATCTATAACTTTTGACTTAGATACTATTTTTTGGAGATTAGTATCTATCATTTTTACAATATCTTCAACAATTGCATTCTTGCTGGAATAATGTCGGTATATATTACTTTTTGTAATACCTACTTTTTCAGCAATTACTGCAACAGTAAGACTGTTTAGAGTTTTATCGGCAATGATTTCCATTGCTGCTTCTATTATCTGTCGCCTTCTTATTTCAGTTTTAACTTTTAAATTTGACATATAAATACTATTCCTCTGTTACACTTTGTACAAGTTAAAGGTTGTCATTTTAAATTTTATAGGTTCTTACAATCAGAATAGATAATCTTTGTTAATTAGCAAATAACAATGTGAACTCTAATTCACATTATTGCAAATTAAATTAAAATATAAGACTTAAAAATAAAAATTTTCTTGATTTTCGAGTAGAATTTTTTAATTAATTTTTAATTCAGCATAGACAGTTAAATATTTCACTGAAAATTAGAATAATAAAATTATCTATTATGCATAATTAAAAGCTAAGTGGAAAGCAAGCCATACAAGTTATAAAAATTACAGATTAATTATATTAATTTATCGGTATGGATGTACTTCTGTACATTAGTTTATATAATTATTTATAATATATAGAATATTTAAGCCCACAAACTTAATTAATTCAAAAAATTTCTAAAAGATATTCAGGTTTATTTATTATGATATCTGCGTCAGCCTCAATTAATTCACTCTTACTTCCATAGCCGTAAAGAACCCCGCATGAGAAAATATTATTATTATTTGCACCAATAATATCATTCCCTCTATCGCCGATCATAATAGTTTCCTCTTTAACTAAATTTTCTTCTTTCATGATATAGTCAATCAGCTCAGTTTTATTATTACGATTACCATCTAACTCACTTCCGTAAATACCAACAAATAAATCATAGATATTAAGATTTTTTAGTATTTCAACTGCGTATATCTTAGGTTTGCCTGTAGCTAAATAAAGTTTAAAATTTCTTTTTTTAAACTTATTAAGTACATCTACTATACCACTATATAAAAAACACTCTAAAATACCTTTTTTCTTAAAATTAATTCTGTATAGTTTCACAGCTTTTAAAATTAATTCTTTATCAGCATCTTTTATTAAAATGGAGAAAGAATCTACAAGAGAAGGTCCAATACACCATTCAAGTTCATCAGAAGACGGAATATAAATATCCAAACACCTCAAAGCATAACGAATAGAATCAGTAATACCCTTTTTAGAATCAATGATAGTTCCGTCCAAATCAAACAGAATATTTTTAATATCTTTCATTAATTGTCAAGCATTGATTTTAAATATTTAATAACAGTCTGCGGGTTAGCTTTTCCTCTACTTAATTTCATCACCTGACCTACAAAGAATTGAAGAACGGCAGTTTTTCCTTCTTTATACTGCTGTACCTGTGAATGATTATTGTCTATTGCTTCTTTTACAAATTTTTCTATTACAGATTCATCAGTAACCTGAACAAGGCCTTTTTCTTTTACAATAACTTTAGGAGATTTACCCGTAGCAAACATATCTGCAAAAACTGTTTTAGCTATTTTACCGCTAATTGTTTTATCGTTTATTAATTCAACTAATTGAGCTAAATCTTCTGCTTTTATTTTTATTTCATTAATGGACTGTTCTGACTTTGAAATTTCCCGCAGTAATTCAGAAATAATCCAGTTAGCTAAAAGTTTAGGTGTTTTTGTATTAGAAGCTGCCTTGTCAAAATACATAGCAATATCTTTTTCTGCAGTTAATACATGAGCATCAAAATCAGTAATTCCATAATTTTTAATAAAACGCTGTCTAACTTCTTCAGGCAATACAGGCAGGTTATTTCTAAAGCTACTTAATTCATCATCTGTAAATAGAACAGGCATCAAATCAGGTTCAGGAAAATACCTATAATCCTGCTCACTTTCCTTAACGCGCATAAGATATGATCTATCTTTATCATCATTCCACCCTCGTGTTTCCTGTACTAAAAGATCACCTCTATTAAGAGTATCTGTCTGTCTACCTATTTCATAATTTATAGCTCTGTGTATTGCCCTAAAACTGTTCATATTTTTAAGTTCTATTTTAGTCCCGAATTTAATACGACCTTTAGGTTTTAATGAAATATTAACATCACAGCGCATCTGCCCCTTTTCCATATCACAGCTACCTATTTTTCCATACTGCATAATCTGTTTAATGGAAGTGAGATAAGCATAAGCTTCATCTGCAGTTGACATGTCAGGTTCGCTAACTATTTCCATTAAAGGAACTCCGCCTTTATTGTAATCTAAACCGCTGCAATTAGCAAAATGAGTAGATTTAGCAGCATCTTCTTCGAGATGTATTCTTGTAATTCCTATATCCTTACTTATTATCTCTTTTCCAGAAAAACCTTTTCCTCCAACATGGATTTTTCCGCCAAGGCAGAACGGCAGATCATATTGGGATATTTGATAATTTTTAGCCATATCCGGATAAAAATAACTTTTTCTGTCAAATTTACTAAAATTAGGTATATCACATTCGCACATCATTCCTGCAATAATAGTTTTTTCTATTGCTTTTTTATTCGGCACAGGAAGTGCACCAGGCTGCCCGGTACAAACTGGACATATTAAAGTGTTTGGTTCTTCTCCATATCTATTTGGGCAGGAACAGAACATTTTTGAATCGGTCTTTATTTGAACATGGACTTCAAGTCCTATAACTACATCATAATCAGCCATCTACTTTTTACCTTCTTTTAAATTTGCGGGATAAATGATTTTATTTTTCTATTATCTTCCAAAACTTTAGCAGTTTTCAGTATTTTATCTTCTCCAAAAGCAGGTCCAATAAACTGCACTCCAAGCGGTAAATTCATAGACTCAGCAATATCAACTGGAACACTAATTGCACAAATACCTGCTAAATTAACAGATATAGTATAAATATCAGCTAAATACATTTGAACAGGATCCGTAACTGCACCAATTTCAAACGGCTGACATGGTGATGTAGGTGATAAAATAACATCACACTGTTCAAAGGCCTTATTAAAATCTTTTTTAATCAATGTTCTTACTTTTTGGGCTTTCAGATAATAAGCATCATAGTAGCCACTACTAAGAACAAATGTACCAAGTAGAATTCTTCTTTTTACTTCATCTCCAAAACCACCACCTCTTGTGTTTAAATACATATCCATGAGGTTATTACTATTCTCAGATCTCAGACCATATCTAACACCGTCAAATCTCGCAAGATTGGCACTGGCTTCTGCTGTAGCTATCACATAGTATGAAGCAATTGCATATTTTATATGGGGCAAAGTAATATTAACAATTTCTGCACCTGCATTTTCAAGAAGAGTGACAGTATAGTCAATACTTTTCTGTACACTATCATCCAGTACACCATTAATATAATATTCTTTAGGCATTCCCACTCTAAGACCTTTAAGATCTCTGCCAGAGTTAATTAATCTATCTAAAAAATTAAAGTTATCAGAACTTAGTGAAGTGCTGTCTTTTTCATCTTTGCCGGAAATAATATCTAACAGCAATGCTGAATCACTAACATCTTTTGTCAAAGATCCAATCTGATCAAGACTGGATGCATAGGCAACTAAACCATATCTGGAAATTCTGCCGTATGTTGGCTTCAATCCTACAACTCCGCAAAAAGCTGCAGGCTGTCTTACCGAACCGCCTGTATCTGATCCTAAAGATGCACCTATCTCAGAAGCCGCAACCGCCGCTGCAGAACCACCGCTTGAGCCACCGGGAACATAATTCAGATTCCAAGGATTTTTAGTTGGATAATAAGAGCTATTTTCACATGTAGATCCCATAGCAAATTCATCCATATTGTTTCTGCCAAACAGCACAAATCCTTTATCCTTTAGTTTTTTTACAGCAGTAGCATCATATATAGAATCAACACCGGATAAAATTTTAGAACCGCATGTGCATGGATCACCTTTCACTGCTATTAAATCTTTAACAGCTATCGGTATTCCGTCATAATCACTTAAAGCTTTTCCGGCATTTCTTCTTTCATCAGATTTTTTAGCCTGAGCCAGTATTTCTTTTTTATCAAAATAGACGAAAGCTTTAATTTTTGATTCAACTTCATTAACTCTATTTAAATAAAGTTTGCATAAATCCATAGATGTAATATCACCATTATGAAGCAGTTTAGACGACTGCACTAGTGTTAACGTTTTAATATCAATCATTATTCACTATCTCCTGCTAATACCTGCGGTACTTTTATCAATTCATCATCTACTAACGCAGGAGCATTTTTTAAAATATTTTCAGAAAAATTACCTTTGAATGATTTATCATCCCGCCAAACATTATTAAACTGGGCTGCATGTATTGTAGGTTCAACGTCATGAAGATCCAGTTCAGAAAACTGATCAATATAATTAACTATTTTATTCATATCTTTCTGCAACTGTTTAATCTCTGAATCATCTATTTTTAACCTTGCCAGTTTAGCAACTGATGCGACATCAATAGCTATGTCAATTTTTTCGTTATCATTTCCCATTATTGTTTACCTGTATTTATAAATTAATTATTTTTTCAATTTCTGATATTGTTTTTTCTGTAGCGCCAACATGTTTTAATACTATATTTCTAGCAATTTTACCTAATTTAATTCTTTTTTCAGGATCATTCAGTAATTCTTTTAACACTATTATTAAGGAATCATCATTTGCAGTCATAACTGCATTATTTTCAACCATCATTTTAAGCACGAATCTAAAATTAGATAATTCTTTTCCTGTAACGATAGGTTTTCCAAGTAAGGCCGGCTCAATTATATTATGTCCTCCGTTATTACCTGCAAAACATTTTCCCATAATTACAATATCTGCACGATTCATAAAACTTAACATTTCACCTGTAGTATCAGCGAGAAGGCAGTCAACATTTTTGCCATTGCACTCATTGTTAGACCTTCTATAATAACTAATATTATTCTCTTTCAAAACTGATACTACTTCAGATGCTCTTTCTACATGTCGCGGTACAAATATAAGTCTTAAATTTTTATATTCTTTCTTTAGTTTATTGAAGATATTAATTATTAATTTTTCTTCTCCTCCGTGAGTACTGGCTCCAAGAATATAAATATAATTTTTTTTCCCAAAAACTTTTTCTAAATCTACATCATTAAATTTATCAGGGAGAGTCTGATCAAACTTCATAGTTCCTGTTTTAAGTATATTTAGACTTTTACATATACTTTTTAATCTTTCTACATCTTGATCAGTCTGTGCACAGGAAAGAGATATTTTAGATAAGAAAGGATTTATAAAACAGCTAAACTGTTTGTAGCCTTTGAATGAATGATCTGATATGCGTGCATTTACCTGTATGACTTTAATAGTTTTTCTATAAGCCTCACATATCAAGCTTGGCCAAATTTCAGTTTCAAATATAATTAATGCTTTGGGATTTATTAAATTAAATGTTTTTCTAACAAATAAGAAATAATCTATTGGACAAAAAATAACGATAGCTTTATCTGCTAATTTATTGTTTGCTATTTTCTGTCCTGTAGTAGTTGTTGTAGAAATTACAAAATTAATATTTTCATTAAGATTTTTCCATTTGTTTATAAAATCTACAGCAAGCAAAGTTTCGCCAACAGATACAGAATGAACCCATATAATATTACCTTTCATATTTTTTAGTGATGTTCTTTTCTCATCAGTAAAAATTGCAAATCGTTCTAAAAAGTTTTTTTTATCTCCACCTCTTTTTATATGTTTATATATAATACCTGGGATAAAAAATAAAAATACAATAGGAAACAACAGATTATAAAGAAAAAACAACATAGTTGATTACCATAATTTTATTATTAATAGAGAGATGACCAGTCAGGGGAAGTCAAATTAAGTTTTGAAGATAGCAATTTTTTAGCCTTACCAGTCCAAGTATCAATTACATATAACTGAGATTTATAATTAAATTTTCTTGAACAAATAACATGTCTGTTATCAGGTGCCCATGAAGGACTAAACCAGTCACCTCCTGCATTTAAACCAAAAGTTGAAGAAGTTCCTGTCTTTACATCATATAGAGCAAGAGTGTAATGTCTGCCGAATTTTGCCGAATAAATAATTTTGCTGCCGTCAGAAGACCAGGAAGGTGATACAGCCTCACTTCCAACTATTTTTATCCGCGTTGTTTTCTTAGTTACAATATTATAAATATAGAGTCCAGGTCTGCCGTATTTCAAATCAGATGCATAACAGATATTTAAGCTGTCAGGAGCCCAGCACGGAGTTCCTTCAACTGCATTATTACTGGTAACCCTTCTCAGTCTGGTACTGTTAATCTGTTTTACATAAAGTTCTATTTTTTTGTCTTTACTTAGAATAACAGCAAGAAATTTTCCATTTGGTGAAATAGCACCAGAATTATTGAGTCCCGGAAAATTAGCTAGATTATATAATTTTCTTTTGTTAAAATTATACCCTACAACATCTATATAATTTCCTCGATAAAAAGTATAAACAAGTAATTTATTATTCATACCCCATGAAGGCTCAAGAGAAAGATTGCCATTTTTTGAAATTTGTTTTATATTTGAACCATCAAAATTACAGATAAATATCTCCTTAGTTTTTCCTGAAAAAGATTGAGTAACAAAAGCTATTTTAGAAGCACATATTCCTTTAATACCAAATAGTTTTTTTAATACAGTATCAACAAGTTGATATGAACTCCATCTAGGTTTTTTAGTGTTAATCTTCATCGAAACATTAAATGAACTTGCACCGCTCACATAAAGTTCAATTTGATCGCCTGAAGCTCTGCCTGAAATAATATATTTAGGAGTACCGGAACTAACAACATCAAACCAACCGCATTTTTTAAAATCTGACAATATATATTTTGAAAAAGCAGTATTGCCTGTAATACCTTTAAAAATGAGTTTAGGATTATTAGCAGTTGCCTGTTTAACAACGGTAATTTGACTCGCATTCACTGAACAGGTAATGAACAGAATTGCAAAAAGACTAATAAAACACTTTTTAGAAATCATTTACGGCTACACTCCAAACTAAAATATTGATATTTAATATTATTTAAATAATAAATTATAAATCTAATTTTCAAAAAAACTAACGAAATAAGTCTTTAATATAATTTTAACTATTTAATATATATTTAGTATTTTTTAAAAAATACTATATAATCATTATTTATATAGTAAATAAGACTTTTTTAGTATAGTTTCATAACTATTTGAACTATACAATTAGCTTTTTAGGAAGAAGTCCTATAAAATATACTACATGATCCGTATAAATTAATTAATTTTAAACGGAGGTAATTATCCATGGATTGGGTAAGATTCTTAATCTTGTTCCCACTAATCCCGGCGATAGCATTACTATTCACTAAGAAAAATTATTCTGCTCAGAAATGGATAGTATTGATATCATCAGCCCTCATCTGCATAGGTGTAATAGCACTTGCAGTTGAAAACATGGCATCTGTAGGGAATTACTACATCATTCACTCAGGTTTTGCCAACTCAATGGTGATACTGGGAGATATTTTACTCGCACTAACATTCTTATATATATGCCGCAGGTTACCATTCAAAAGATACTGGATTCCTTTAATGGTTGTTATTCAGTACGGTTTAGTCATTACCTGGGATTTATTAGGTAAAATGCCGGAGATGAACCGCTACATATATGTTGATAATCTTTCCATTATTATAGCATTGATTATTGGTATAGTCGGTACGCTTATTGCAGTCTACACTCTAGCTTATATGAAAAAGTATCATGAACAACATGAAGAAATATCAGATAGATCACATCTTTTCATAGCTACAATATTCTTATTTTTCTTTGCTATGTTCGGTATTGTATTTTCAAATTCAATTGGCTGGATCTATTTCTTTTGGGAGATCACAACATTATGTTCATTCATAATGATTGGTTATAGTCGCAAACCTATAGCACACACTAACTCTTTCAGAGCTTTATGGATGCTTTTATTAGGTGGTTTGGCATTTGCTGTGGGTATTATTTATGCAGCAGATGTCTGTAAAACAATTGATTTACAAATGCTTCTTACAATGAAGAAATCAATAGTACTATTTCCTATTCTTCTACTCTGCTTTGCAGGTATGAATAAAGCTGCCCAATATCCTTTTGGTGGTTGGTTATTAGGTGCTATGGTTGCACCAACTCCTTCATCAGCACTGTTACACTCTAGTACAATGGTTAAAGCAGGTGTATATATGGTACTAAGATGTTCTCCCGTGTTGCAAAATACAGCTGCCGGTACAATGGTTGCTCTTATTGGCGGGGTAAGTTTCTTAGCTGCTTCTGCTCTGGCAATATCACAACGAGACAGTAAAAAAGTTCTTGCGTATTCTACTATTGCAAACCTTGGTTTAATTATTCTCTGTGCCGGTATAGGATCTAAATTTCTATTAGATGCCGCATTATTACTAATAATTTTTCATGCTGTCGCTAAAGCTCTTATGTTCCTTTGTGTTGGTTCAGTCAGCCAGGTTACAGGAAGTCTCAGTATCGATGATATGCGCGGATTTATTTCAAGACATTTCTGGATCACTATTGCTATGATAATAGGTCTTGCCGGTATGTTCCTTGCACCATTCGGTATGTTAATTAGTAAAATGGCAGTTATAGAAGCACTTGCTGTAAAAAATCCAATTTTTCCTCCAATTGTTATTTTCGGTGGTTCTATTATGCTTTTCTTCTATATGAAGTGGATGGGTAACTTAATTACAGTAACAGGATCAGAACCTCCTAAAACTACAAAAGGTTTAAGCTTAGAATGGTTCTCATTAGCAGCATTATCTGTACTTACAATAGCTACAGTTATAGCTTATCCTTTTATCGGCAAATACTGGATTCAACCAATGTACGGATTGACTCCCATGTTTAGTGAAGGAGTAGAAATAACAATATTGTTAATGCTTGCACTTATCATTATACCACCAATCTGTTTTGTTATACGCAAAAAAAAACTAGTATACACAGAACCTTATCTGGCAGGACTTAACTTGAAAGACAGATCAGAGTATCTGAACTCTTTTGGAGAGCCAATAAAATGGTCATTTACTAACTACTACATTGATAAATATTTCAGTGAAAAAAAGTTACTTAAAGCGACAATTATTGGTTCATTATTATTTTGGATTCTAATGTTTTTTATCGAGGCACTATAATGAGTACTGTAGCTATAATTTGGATTATTGCATTTATTGTACTGGCTCCAATAGTCGGTGGCTTTATAGCTGGTGCAGACCGCAAAATAACAGCACGTATGCAGGGAAGAATTGGTCCTCCCTTGGCACAGCCTTTCTATGACGTGTTTAAACTATTGGGAAAACAAAATCTTGCGGTTAACAGATTTCATGGTGACTACGTAAACTGTTTTCTTCTATTCAACATTGTTAGCGGATGTATATTTTTTAGCGGAGGTAACTTACTATTAGTTATATTTGCTTTAATTGTTGCAGATGTATTTCTTGTTCTTGGTGCATATTGCACAAATTCACCATATGCACTTATTGGAGCAGAACGTGAACTATTGCAAATGCTTGCAGCTGAACCAATGCTTATTCTTACAGCTGTTGGTTTATTTGCAGCAACAGGATCATTTAATGTTTCCGATATGGTTACTACTAATAAATGTGCATTTTTAGTAATACCTGGAGTATTTATTGCTTTTACTTATGTTCTAACTATTAAGTTCAGAAAATCTCCGTTTGATATATCAACATCACATCATGCACATCAAGAGCTTGTTAAAGGACTTACAACAGAGTTTGCCGGTCCATCACTAGCAGCATTTGAAATAGCTCATTTTTATGAAACTATTTTACTACTCGCAATGGTTTATCTATTTTTTGCAAATATACCATGGTTAGGTGTAGTTGCTGCACTGGCTACCTATTTTGTAGAAATTCTTATTGATAATATCAATGCCCGTATTAAATGGGAATTAATGATAAAATCAGCATGGATTATTACACTCATACTTGGGGTAGGCAATTTATTACTGCTCTATTTTATCTATCACTAAATAAGGAGTTTTAAATTATGGGATTTTTCAAAAAATCACCATGGGTTCTCCATTATGATGGCTCAAGCTGTAATGGCTGCGATCTAGAAGTACTTGCAGCATTGATGCCTAAATATGATATAGAACGCTTTGGAATGATTAATACAGGTAATCCAAAACATGCTGATATATTTTTAATTACAGGTTCTGTAAATACACAGAATGTTGATGTAATTAAAAACCTCTATAATCAAATGGGTGAACCGAAAGTTGTAATAGCAGTAGGAGCATGTGCTGCTACTGGTCACTTTTTTGCAGAGTGTTATAATACATTAGGTGGAGTAGATAAAGTAATACCTGTAGATGTTTACATTCCCGGTTGTGCTGCTAGACCTGAAGCCATTATAGATGCTGCAGTAATGGGCTTTTCTGCATTAGAAGAAAAGAAGAAAAAATTGAAAAAAAATAAATCAATTAATTAAAAGAGGCGATTATGTTTGAAAAACAATTAATTGAAAGCATAAAAAAAGATGAACTACTTAAAAGAGTAGCTACATTTGCCAAAGAAGGATATCGTCTTGTGCAGATTTCCTGTACAAGACTCGATAAATTAGTTATTGACTATAGTTTTGATAAGAATTATAAATTTCATGATTTGAGATTTGAACTACCCTTAGAAGGTGCAGAGCTGCCAAGTATTTCCAGTATCTATTTTGCTTCATTCACTTATGAGAATGAATTACATGATCTTTTTGGAATAAATGTCAGCGACATAAGTATTGACTTCGGTGGTAAATTTTATCGAATAAATGAAAAAAGACCATTTAATAAACGGGTAACTAAAAGTTAGGAGGAATAAAGATGGGAAAGCGAACAGTAATACCATTCGGACCTCATCACCCGGTCTTACCTGAGCCAATACATCTTGACCTAGTATTAGAAGATGAAACAGTTATTGAAGCTATTCCTAATATTGGATTCGTACATCGCGGTCTTGAGTTATTATGTGAAAAAAAACCATATCAGGACATGGTTTTAGTTGCAGAACGTATATGCGGAATATGCAGTCTTATACACGGCTTAGGTTTTGTGCAAGGTTTAGAGCAGATCATGAATTTGGAAGTCCCGCAAAGAGCTCAGTTTTTAAGAGTATTCTGGAGTGAACTTTCAAGAATACAAAGTCATATTTTATGGCTCGGATTAGCAGCTGATGCAATAGGGTTCGAAAGTTTATTCATGCATTCATGGAGAGTTAGAGAACTTGTATTAGATATCTTCGAAGAAACTACTGGCGGCAGAGTCATATTTGATGCTGTTAAAGTTGGCGGGATAAGAAATGATATCTCAAACAATACACTTGCAAGACTTGAAAAGCAGTTGAGTGTAATTGAATCTGAGTTCAAACAGCTTTCTGATGTATTTGTAAATGACTTTACAATTACACATAGATGGAAAAATATAGGTATTCTCACACCTGAAGATGCTAAAGCTCTTGGTGCTGTAGGGCCGGTACTTAGAGCAAGCGGCATTGCTTCTGATGCAAGAATGTTGAAATACAGTGCTTATGAGCATATAGATTTTGAACCTGTAGTTGAATATGGCTGTGACTGTCATGCCAAGGCTACTGTACGCGTAAGAGAAATTTTTCAATCTTTTGATCTTATACGTCAATGTATAGCTAAAATGCCAAATGGCGAAATTGAACTAAAAGTAAAAGGTTTCCCTGAAGGGGAATTTTTCTCTAGAGTAGAACAGCCTAGAGGTGAATCTATTTACTACCTAAAAGGTAATGGAACAAAATTTCTTGACAGGTTCAGAGTAAGGACGCCTACATTTGCGAATGTGCCGGCATTGGTTAAAACACTGGCTGGTTGCGACTTATCTGATGTTCCACCTATAGTTCTTGCAATTGATCCATGTATAAGTTGTACAGAGAGGTAAATTATGTCTTATTTATTTAAAATGTGCGGTGTAATCTTTACTAGCCTTAAAAGAAAGTCTAGTTGCGAAATGTATCCACTTAAACCATCCAGATCATATAAGAAAACAAGAGGAAGCATTAAAATAGATTCATCTAAATGCACTCTGTGTACTCTATGTGATAAAAAATGCCCGACACATGCTATCAAAGTAGATAGAGCTGTCGGTTATTGGGAAATCAATCGTGGAAAATGTATTCTATGCAAAGAATGTATTCATATTTGCAGACCAGCTTCATTGAGCATAAAAAATCAGTATATGCCTCCAACTAGTACTATTCAAATCGACAGAGTAGATGTTGAGTTGAAGACACCAAAGAAAAAAACAGCTGTAGCTACTGCGACAAAAACAGAAGCTAAAACTGAAACCAAAAGGAAAGAAGCCCCAGTAAAAATTACTGAACTAAATAAAGAAACAGAAAAATAATTTATTAAAATTCTGTCACTAAAAAATATAAAAGCTGATAAAATATAATTTTATTAACCTTTTTTATATATTAATTTAAGAGAATATGATTGTATTGGTAAACGAGGATAAATTTATACGTTATACTGCTAAATTTAATAAGCAATATCATAGAAAACGACGGCTGTATGCTGAGAGGTAAATTTGATATGGTTATATTTCTCTGAAGTAAGTTGATTAAATCACCCTTCCCCTAAAAATTATAAAACATTTTACTATTTTTTAAAAAATAGTTTTTTACATATTCCATTTAATATTAATATATTCCATGGATTTTTTATATTTGCTTTTCTAGTACCTACACCTATTTCAAGATAAAATTTAGCACTATTACTTTTTTTACATATTACAGCTTGATAAGCAAGAATTATAACAATTTTACAAATATCTAAATTATTTATTTTATGAAAAACAACTGATACTAACCTATAAATACTTGCTCCCAATTTTAATGCTATTGCAGTAATTATAGCCTGTTCAAAACTATCTTTATACTTTTTTAGAGTACTCTAATCTCTTTCAACACCAAAATATTTACCATTATTATCCACTCCAATAATCAAAGTTCTTCCATCTACGTTCAAACCCCTTGAAATAATTTTATTATTATATTCACTAAATTTTTATCTAGTTTGTTTTCTTTAACATTCCATCTGAATGAGGATTTAAATTCAGGCAGTTTACTTCCTTATCTATCTATTAAATTATGGAATTTTTTTTCTAGATCTGTACTTGGCTGCATAATTAATCTGGAGCATTTATTGTTAAGCCTAAAACTATCAC
The DNA here is from genome assembly GCA_029237695.1 of Conchocele bisecta. NCBI lineage: Eukaryota > Metazoa > Mollusca > Bivalvia > Lucinida > Thyasiridae > Conchocele > Conchocele bisecta. The sequence continues at coordinate 1,078,371 of JAQRGA010000042.1, read as the reverse complement.
ACTTCCAACACCTAAAATAGTTAATAATACTCCAAAGAGTATAGTTTAATATGGTTCAGCGTTGCCTGTTAGCATATTAATAATTTTTCTAATAACATAAGTCCATAAAGATTGACCTTCTATATAATATGGTAATTCATAGTATGAAAACTATTTTAATGTGCAAAATGGAGGATAAAAATACATAGTATAGTACCTATAGCAATTGAAATCAGAAGAATACTATACTTATTTGTATATTTTATAAAAATTAGTAAAGATATTGCTTTTTAAAATTTGGGTATCATTAAAATCTCTCTTCGATTATTAATTAAATATCAAGAATATGGACACCGCCTCCAACACTGCAAATAAATGTTTGAGGTTCTATACCTGTTTGTAGTTTAAATGTAGTAGCAATTCTTTTTTTATATTGCTCAGAGATATTTTTCTTAACTAAATGGATTGAAATACCACCAAATCCTCCACCACTTAATCGTGCCCCTACACAACCAGGTATTGATCTTGAAAGCTCCACTAGATAATCAAGTTCTGGACAGCTGTTTTCAAAATTTTCCTTTGAGCTTTGGTGAGATTCATATAAATAAGAGCCAAAAAGTTTTATATCGTCATTATTTAATGCGGAAATACCTTTTTGAACTAAACTGTTTTCAGAAATAATATGTAGAGCTCTTTTATAGTCAGTTAACTTTAATATCCCTTTTACTTTCTGTAACATATCTACTGAAACATCACGTAATGCTCTTATTTTTGGAAATTTTTTCTTTATGCCCACTACGGCCCTTTCGCAACTTTCACGCCTAGCGTTATAATCAGAATCAGCCAAATTGTGTTTAACCATAGAATTTACAATCACAAACTCATAATCAGAAGGAAATTTTATAGTTTCTAAAACTTCACCCACCCTAAAGTCACATAAGATAAGTTTATCTTTTTTACCATAAACTGAACTAAACTGATCTAAGAGTCCGCTATTTAATCCCATATAATTGTTTTCCACCCGCTGTCCTAACCTGGCCCATTCTTTAGGGTCAAGTTCAATTCCATATAACTTCCCTAATGCAAAACAGGCTGAAATTTCTAAAGCGGCAGAACTACTCATTCCGGCAGAAAGAGGAATATCACTAGTCAAAGCTGCATCAAACCCCTGTAATACAGAATATGGAATGATTTTAAATAATTCAAATACAACGCCTTTTATATAGTCAGACCATAATCCTGGAGTTTTTACTTCTAATTCTCTCATGCTAAAAGTCGACATTTTATCTAAGTCAAAAGAAGTTATATTACTGACATTTTTATTATTTTTTTTGGCTGCAAAAGAAGTATATAAATCAGTTGCAGCACTGAGTGCATAGCCTTCATTATAATCTGTATGATTTCCTAACACCTCTATTCTACCCGGAGCAGAAGCTATCACCTCTGGTTCTGTATTATTGAGATTCATAAATTTTTTAGCAATAAGTAGTCTATCAGGCATAAATACTTCCTTTATAACTTTTATTAAAATATTATGAGTTCATTTTATAAAAAAACTACCTGTCTCTAAACGTTCAAACGCTATAATAAAATTACCAAAAAGTATAGTTTTTTAAAAAAATAGTTAAGAGAGATATATAATTATTGAATTATAGTAGTTTAGACATTATAATTCTAAAAAATTCATTAGCAATGTATTGTTAAAATATTCATGTGAGCTTTTATATGTTAAACTCAAAACAGAAGTACTGTTCTATTATTTATTCTATTGTACTAATACTTACTATATTTTCTTTTAAATCTTTTGCAGAAAAAGCATTAATCCCTGAAAAGAACTTTGGCATAATTGCAAGAATAATTACAGCCGTCCTTGCCGACGAACATTACATATATAAATCAGACAAAAAAGAACTTTCACAAGAATTTTTTGATGAATACCTAAACAACATGGATCCCAATCATTTATACTTCACAAAAACAGATGTTGCTTATTTAGAAGAGGCTGCTGGATCTTCATTATATAATAAACTGCAAAATGGAGATACATCATTTGCTTTTATAGCATATAATAAACTTTTATTAAAAGTTGAAGAAAGAGAAAAATATACAGCTAAATTGATAAAGAAAGGTTTTAACTTTACTAAAGATGAAAATTACACATTTGATAGATCTAAAGCATCATGGGCAGATTCAAATAAGAGCCTAAATAAAATTTGGAAGAAGAAAATTAAAAATGATATTTTGACTTTTCGCCTGATGAATAAAAGAAGTAAAGAAGATATTGCAATAGATAAAAAAAATAAAAAAATTATAAAATCTCCATCAGATAGAGTATTAAAAAGACTTAAATTATACAGGATATATTTGGCAGACAATGAGCCTATTGACGTATTAGAAATATTTTTATCAACATTATCACATATTTATGATCCACATTCATCATACCTTTCGCCTCAATCTTCAGAAAACTTTAATATACAAATGCAATTATCATTTGCAGGAATAGGTGCTCTTTTATCATCAGAAGACGGCTACACTAAAGTTGAAAAAATAATTCCCGGCGGGCCTGCAGAGAAAGAAAATGAGCTTAAAGCAGGTGATAGAATTATTGCTGTAGGTAATTCAGCAAAGAAGCAGTTAGATATAATAGATATGCCATTATCAAAGGTCGTCAATAAAATTAGAGGTAAGAAAGATAGCTATGTATATTTAACTGTTCTAAAAGGATATGAAAGTACGAATGCAATTCCCAAGATCATTTCAATGAAAAGAGATATTGTTGAGCTCAAAGACTCTGAAGCATCTGCCAGTATTGAAAATATACAAGACAATAACGGTATCAAACATAAAATAGGAATAATAACTCTCCCTTCATTTTATCATGATTTTCGAGGAGCATTTAGCGGTAAAAAAAATTTTAAAAGTTCAACAAAAGACGTAAAAAAAATATTAAATAATTTCAAAAAAGAAAAAGTTGACGGCGTGCTTATAGATTTACGTTCAAATGGTGGCGGCAGCCTTAAAGAAGCCATAGAACTCACAGGATTATTTATAAAAGAAGGTCCGGTAGTTCAAACAAAAAATTCACGTGGAAAAGTATATGTAGAAAAAGACCCTGACTCACAAATTAGTTATGATGGACCACTGCTTGTTCTTGTTAACAAACTTAGTGCATCTGCCGCAGAAATTTTTGCAGGAGCAATACAGGATTATAAAAGAGGTGTAATTGTAGGTGATAAGAGTACACATGGAAAAGGAACAGTACAAACTGTTATAGATTTAGCAAAAATTCTCTCTAGATTCAATCTTGCTTTCAACCCGGGTTCAATTAAACTTACAAATGCAAAGTTCTATAGAATTAGCGGAGGGTCTACACAAAACAAAGGTATTAATCCTGATATAGTATTCTATTCATTTACAGATTTTATGAATCTAGGAGAAAATAATCTAGACCATGCACTAGCTTGGGACTCGATAGAACCCGTATCTTATAATATAAGTAATAGACACATCGGTGAAATATTATCTGAACTAAAAAATAGATCTTCAGAACGGCAAAAAAATAGTAAAAAATTTAGCAAACTCAATAGGTCAATTGATTTATTTCATAAATTAAAAAATAAAAAAAAGATTTCTCTTAATGAAAAAAAACGCTGGACTGAATATCAAAACGAAAAAAAGATACTGGACAAAGAAAAAGATATATCAAAAATAATTTCATTGAAGAATACTGGAGTTGACAATAAAGAGAAAGATAAGAAAATAAAAGATTTGTTTTTAAACGAAAGTGTCAATATTTTATCTGATTACATAGATTATTTGAATGGTATTAAGATCAATAATAAAAAAATAGCAAAAAATTGAAAAATCTATAATTTTACATCCTTGACAATTTAATTTTCTATAGTATCTTTTAAATCTGTTGATGAAACATGCGAGTGTAGCATAGTGGTAATGCACCAGCCTTCCAAGCTGGCAAGGAGGGTTCGATTCCCTTCACTCGCTCCATTATTCAACGGTGGGATAGCGAAGCGGTCAAACGCAGCAGACTGTAAATCTGCCCTCTACGAGTTCGGTGGTTCGAATCCACCTCCCACCACCATTTTTTATTTTCTTCGCATTATCAAATTAGTTCTATTCTATTTCCCTATTAATATTTTCTATTATTTTTAGTAGGATATTGATTAATCTATAGTATCAGTTTTATATACAATATGAGAAAATATAAAAATTTTCTATCAGAAGGCGAAAGATTAAATTTCATTTCTCTCCATCATCAAGAAATTTTATCCAAGTATGCAAATTGCATAAAATTAGTGCTATGACCTGACCATGGCTCAAGTTTAAAGAAATTTCAGATTTACTCTCACTAAATAATCAAATAATTTGCAATTGCAACATAAGTAGATATCAATCAAATATAACCGCTGTGCCTTTACCTGATACTTATAATGGTTATGTAGATAAATTAATAATAAAGTAGAAATCTAAGCTTGTTCAACATTTACGAACTTTAATATATCTTGATCTGAACCCCATAATTCAGTATGTTGAAATAAGTTATAATATTAAATATTCTTCAAATGGCATGTGTACTCTTCTGTATACTTTAGCTTTCATGCATAAAAAAATATCATATACACTAGGTAAAGCAGATAAAGAAAAATAGAGTAAATTTATTAATGTTTTTAATATATTTATGGAACTTTTCAGAAATTTAAATATGCATCTTTATCATTTTTTGATTCTATATCCGATCACAAGAATAAAGTGAGAATTTGACCTAGATCAAATTTTCTAAAATATATCTTAATAATCAATACTATTTTTATAGTATCTGATAAAATTTTCTAATAAATTTGATTTATAAAAAATACTTTTCCAGTCTACAAACTTTTTCTGCAATATGCAGTACTTGTCTATTCTGAACCAATATTCTTTAGTTAATTAATTAAAATAATAAATTCTATATTTACCTTAATTTCAGTTTTTATTTTTTAAAACCTATTCGCCGTAATTCTCACCTAAAACTTTTACTATCACTCAAAATATATAAAGGGATGATTTAATTTTACACTACCAAATAGTTTAGGCAGGTTTATTTTTATAACATTAAATATGTAGATATCTGAAAAAAATTTATCAATATTTGTAAATTTTACCAAAAGTCTATTTAGACTCCTTCACCTACATTAAGGAGTCTGCTTCAGTCGAATTCTATAGATTCAATAAATTGTTAAGAGTATTGCCGATAAGTTCTCCAGTCTTGCCTCCAATATTTTTGCCTATTTCACTTTGAGCTACATTCACTGCTGCTACATTCATAACCGACATGGTTAATTGAACTACTATTTGCTGAGATATCTGATCTGAAGCACCACCAAGTTCATTAAAATACATACTGTTAATAACTATCTTAACCACTTTGCCTATATCTAATGACCTAAATGATAGATCTGCATTATCAATATTAAATGAACCAATCTCATAGATTTTTTCTTTTTTATTTTGCTTACTGTTTTTAGAGTTTGATTCAACTTGTTTTTTACTGGATTTATTCTTCAAATATTTTTATATAAAATCGAAATTATTACTAATTCCTTTCTATTCAAATAAAAAAGAATGATTTTGAATATAAACATTGGAAATTTCTAAAGTTTGATGGTTTACCTATGCTGATATTTTTTTAAAACTTATCATTGCTGTATCTGAAAAGCTTTTTGGGTTTGCTATATTAAAATCATAAATCATAGCTTTACCCTTAGATAATGAAATATTAATTTTTCCAACTGTAGCTGTAGTACCTGTTGCATCCGACACTATTTTTTCAATAATAAATTTAGCAATAAAGTCTAAATTATTAAGGAGGTAAACAGCTATAGCAATAATTATAATACTAATTATACTGGCTAAAATTAATAGTTTTTTCTTCATTGTTGCTCCTCTACAAATAGTATTAAATACAAGAGTGCCATTTTTTGAAAAGATTTCACATCTTTCCAATACTTGAGTTTTTGCCTGCCTGCTGACTCAAATGCTAAAGTTTTTTGAGTATTTATACCTGCACCCTTAGAAAAATCTATGCTCTAATTTTACTAATAATCTTTCTCTACAATTCATTATAACATCCGTTAAACTTAATATATTAACAATCCAAATCTGTCATACCAGATTCAGTAATCAATCCATTCATTTTACAATCCCATTCATCTGCAAAACCTGAATCTATAATCTGTAAATCAAAACATATACCTATTATTTTTGCATTTATATTTCTATACTGGAGGGTAGTATCATAATAACCTCCACCATATCCAATGCGTTCACCTTCCATTGAAAATGCAGTACCAGGAGTTAAAAAAAGATCTATTTTGTCTATACTTATAAGCGGAAGATTTTTTTTAGGCTCCATAATACCATATGCACCTTTTTCAAAATCATCACTAGAACGAGCTACATAAAAATCAAGTTTTCTAGTTCCATCAACAACTTTTGGAAATAATATTTTTTTATTACTAAATTTCATTAATGAAAGAAGATTAACTTCATTTTTGTATGGATAATAGCAAGAAATATTAACAGCATTTTTAAAATTTTCACTGTCAGATATACAATTTATAATTTTATCACTCTTTTCGAGTAAACATTCAGAAGATAGTTTTTTACGATCAATTAGAATTTTTTTTCTTAAGTTTTTTTTATACATAAAATGATAATCCTACTCAGATAAAGTTTTTTAAATAAATATAGTTTCATGCTTGACAATTGCTTTTGCTCTGTATGTTTTGTATGGCATATAAAACAAAGTTACAAAATTGAGCATTATGCCATTTAGAAAAATGCCCAATACTATTTGAATATCAATAAGTTCAACTTTAGAAAATTTTATTAAAATCATAAATATGACTACATACAGGATTTATAACTAGTTCAATAATAGCTATACCTGCACTAACCATAAATAAAAATACACTAAAACTTAAAAATGACAGTTCTAAAAGGAAGAAAACCTGTCTCTACTAATGATAATATTTTAATTTATAAGAGGATAGCGGATTCTAATAGAATTATGGACTGTACAATATTGATTTAATGTTACCTGCAACCTATCTTTTTTTAGTATAAGTATTTGTTCTTCATAGAGATTAGCATGAATATCACGGTTTCTTATATTTTACTTAGTTTTAGAATATTTCAATACAAGAGTTTGATATTTTTGAGTTTTTAGTTTTTTTGTATAACTCTGAGTGCCTCTAGTTTTGAGCTTAATTTTTACGTCTTTAGGAAAAACTGATTTTGTGCTTCCACGCTTACCATCGTTGTAAACCTTTTTGCAATCACTGTAGGCATAAAGTTTTCTCACAGCATTATTTTTAGTCTTATACATTGTCAATATATGAATATTATCACTCCTACAATCTATACACTTTCCTATTTCAAATACATATCCATTCTCTTCAAATGAGAAGATTTAATCATAATCCACATTATTTACTCGATCACTAAATCAAATTGGAGTAGTTCCTAGAGGATTTAAAAAACTATTTATCTTCTTTTTTTCTAAAAATAATTGTATGCTTATAATATATATAGCTCTTTATATAGAAAATATAGGCTTTCATATCTATATAGCAGACTTCGAAGCTATTATAGTTTCTTGTTTGGTTTTTATTTATATATTTTTTCAAATTATTATATTTCTCAATTATAGGTGTATAATATAAAGAAAGAAAAAATAAACTAAAAAACGAGAATTTTTTAGATAGAAAAAATATTATATCATACTCAATAATTCTTCAGCTGCTTCTTTTGGTCCTGTTGCCTCACTACCTGGGATACCGAGTTTAGTCCTTATTTGTCCAACAAAAATCCCATTATCAAAGAATATTTTGAAATATTTATCCGCAATTTTATCGTGAAGTTCTTTGTACTCAGGAGGACCGAATATATTTGCAAAATAAGAATTAGTCAAACCTGTTGTTGCTGTTGTCCCTTTACTCATAACAACACCTTCTCTAAAAACTTTTAATGCATCAGACGATGTATCAAATTTTTCAATTAATAAATGGTTTTTATCAACTGGGTCATAATTATTAGCATAAAGAATAAAATCAATTTTATATCCTCTAACAATATTGGCGTAAGTCGTTACAGGAATAATAGCCCTTGCATTAACTTGGCTTGGGTTCATAATTATAGTCCTATCCAGTTGACCAAATGCATAACCAGGCTGTAAATCATCGAGTCTAACATATGCACCAATTTCAGTGCCATATCCTTTAACTGTACCATCGTTATCAATTTTGATAGATCCCATATCATCAGCAATAATTTTCATTTCTCTGATATGCTTATCACCAAGAATTCTAAGAGCTTCAAGAGTTTCAGATTTACCAGCACCTGAATCTCCAATCAGCAATACTGTAGCCTCTCTGCCATTATTCATAGAAATCTTAACTAAAGCGCCATGAAATGGTAAATTTTCCTGTCTCATTATATTAATATTATGAATAGTAAGAATCATTTTTTTCAGATAACCAAAATATCCGAATTCATCTCTATTTGGTACTGCTGCAACAATCACTTTATTTTCGTGATCTTCATAAAAAATTGTTGGATCTTCAGCCATATTATCAATGGAATCATCCGGCACCCCAAATATATACACACCATCTGGCTTACCAGTTAACTCTTCGTCATTTGCCAACTCAAAAAGGTTACACATTGATAGTCCAAGCTCAAGAAATTTTTCGTGTATATAAACATAAATTAATAATTCTCCTACTTTAGCAGGATAACATAACCACTCATCACTACTTATATCTATTTTATCTAGAGGATTACTATAAACTCTCAGGAACTTTCCTTTTCTTTTATTCATTGGAGGATTTAAAATTAAAGGAGGATACAAAAGAATTTGCCTAGTCATAGGTATCTCTTTAATTTTACTATATATGCCATTGAGAGCAATTTCATATTTTTGAGATGTAATAGCTGCGATCTCAGCACCTGCCCTCACCTGTCTATATATAGATGGATGTTCACCTGTTATATTTTCCTGTATATCTCTATATACTTTTCTTACAATATGCATAAGGTTTTCAATTGTTTCATTAAAAACTCTATATGGTTTTTTATCAAAATCTGTAGTCTTAGAAGAACATATTATAAATCTATCAAATTCTCTCCAATAATTATAAAGGTACTCGACAAAATCATTTAAATTCTCTTTATTCTGAAAAAAGATTTCTGATCCATTAACAACTTTAGGAATAAATTCACCTTCAAGTTTTGTCAAATAAACTAGAGTATTAATGAATAAATCAATATCCTTTTCATTAATCTCAGTTTTTCCAAATATATTTAAAAGAGGAGAAAACTTATTATTTAATTCGTCAATTGTCTTAGTAAGAAAAAGTTTAAAAAATTTATGTTTTAATAATTCTTCAGAAGTATAACTAATGTTACTGTCAACATTCATTAATATTTTCTTTTCTAGAATTTTAAAAGATTTTTTCGTCATTTTGGAATCTCCTGATTTTTCCTCTTTTTAATAAAATGCGACAGAGCAACTTAAGTATTTATTTATACTTACTGTAAAGTAAATTCTCATATTAAAAATAAATAATTAAACCTAAAACGATCATTAAATATGCCTATTATGCAAGAAGAGTTTATAGCTGAATTATAATGAAAAACTATTTTTGAGTACGTTAGCTCAAAAAAACTAATATAAAAATTGAATTAATAATATATTAGTAATATAATACAATTCAACCTAGTCAAACTGATATTTGATTAGTATAAATCAGATGTTCCTAGAAAAACAGCCAAAGTAGTCTGAAATACGTTAAAAGCCAATCTATCTTTCATAAAGTTAACTAGGAATAGAGCACTGCGTATTATAGATCTATTTTGCTGTGGCAGAGCTTTAGTTTTAAACCTACCTTCTTCAGATACAGTTAATAATATTATATAAAGTAAGTATTTTAAGTGATTGTGTTTTTAATTAAAACCATCAACAATAAGTAGCAGTAAAAAAAGAAAACCAGTTAAAACAAGAGAAGCTCCTCCTATAAACGTAACGATGAAGAAATCTGCAACTATTCCCACAATCAAAAGGGCGAGTGCTAATACACCTATAATCATAAATTGAAGCCAAAACATTACTCAAACAAAAAAATATCAACATATTTGAGTTTATATATTATGAGTACTAATTTCTACGTCATTCTTTATTCATACAATAATTTTATTTTTAATACCATATAAGTATATATACCCTCGATAAATTTGTTTTAGAAAATTAACTATAACGCTAATGCTCTAATCATCTTATCTTAGAATGTTTTTAAAAATTTCTTTATTCTTTTAAAATGGTAATATTTAGCATTATCAGCAAAAACATAAATAAATGGTGCTTTAGGGTAATAAGTTTCTATCCTCTAAATCTACTTATTGCCGTACCCGCATCAATTTCATGGTAGCCTATTAGAATTACATTCTAGGTTATTCCCTACACCGGTTAAGATTTAAACGCTCTCTACCTGTATTTTGTGATAGAATCTCCACTCCTTATCTCTGTAAATTTAATCATAATAAGATATTAAATTATATTAAGGACGTGATGTATACATAAATATATTAAAAGCATTAATAAATTTAGTCTGTTTTTTTACCTAATATATGTGATATTTTTTTTATGTACGAAACCTAAAGTATGCAGAAGAGTACAGATGCCGTTTGAAGAATATTTAATACCATAACTTATTTTAACATGTTGAATTATAAAATTTAGATCAAAATATATTACAGTTCGTAAATATTGGACAAGTTCAAATTTCTGCTTTATTATTAATTTACCTGCATAACTATTATAAATACCAGACAAAGGCACAGCGATTCCATTTGATTGATACCTACTTATGTAATTATTAATTATCTGCCTTAAGCATATAAAAAAATTACTTTTACTATCACAATAGACGAACAAATTGTTATTTTTTTATACTTTTACAAAGTATGAAGTTTCCATCTTCAACAGCACTAATTATTTTTTGAGTAGCGGGATCGTTAGGTTTTAATTTTTTATAATCCTTTAAATAATGGAAAGATTTCTTCTTATCACCAATTTGTAAATATACTATTCCAAGATAAAATGAAGCCTTGTCTATCCCTAAAGAGAGAGCTTTTTTAAGAAATGGTATACTCTTATTGGATTTTGAAGCACCTGCTAGAAAAATTCCATACAAATAATTAGCTTTAGCATTATCAGGAGAAATAGACAATAATTTTTTAAATTGATCAGTTGTCTTTTTCATTGATCCCAGAATATCAAGATTATATCCAATACTATTTATATATGCACTTTTTAAAAGTAATTGTGTATTCGGATGAGGAATATCCACCAATATTTCTAAATTTTCTGATAAATATTTTACATCCTTAATAGCACGTTCTTTGCCAAAAGTATTCTTAAACTTAGTTGGATACATACCTGCATGGGAAGATAAATCCTTTATTACTTCATCCAAATATTTATTATCTATTTCACAATGATATTTTAATTGTTTTCCAGAAGGAGTCTTAATTAGATTAAATATTTTTATTATATCATAATGTCCATATTCTTTAGCAAAAATACTATAGTTTAATGTAAATGCAGTTAATAAAACCAATACAAAAGTGGTTCTAAACATATAATTTTTCATTCTACTCTATTCCCTTATTTTATTAATCTTATTTTTTACCACTGAGCTCACCAAGACTCACAGAAGAAGAATCTCTGTGTAACTCAGTCATTTTAAGTCAAAGTAGAAACACTAACTCTTAAAAATTATTATTAATTATTATTCTTGATTTTTGTTTAATAGTCCCTCATGTATCAATAAAAAATATTCTAATTTTTTCTTTAAAACCTTTTGCAATCGCTTTGTAATCATAATGTTGAACTTAAGAGATAAGTGGCTCTAATGATTTGAAACTTTTCTCTTTATATTTTATTTAATCGACACTTAAAAGCTCGAAAAACTGCATTTTCAACTTCTTGCTTTCCAAGGTTTTGGCAGAGGTTCTTAATGCTTAATTGTACACTTGTTCTTTTCGAGGGATTTATTAGGTATTTAATTGTTCCAGCACTTCAATTGTTAACTCTGTTGATGGATAAACTCCATCTATATCCTGTAAATATTGATATGAATTATATACTTCATCTGCAATAAATAAAAATACATCATGATTTCTAATAGCCTTAACTTTTTCTTCTGTTAAATCAATTCCTAAAGTAATTTCTATCATTACATCAATTGTACTCATTTGAGCAGTTTTAATAAATTGTTTATATCTTTCTCTTAAAGTTCTTTTTGCACCAATACCATAAGTTTTATTTTGTAATTCAAAGAAAAAATCAAATTCTGTTGAGCTATCATCTTTATCGTGAGTTTTTTCAATGCTGTTTTCATCAATTCCTATTGATGTTAAAACTGATAAAATTCTATCTTCGTAATTTGAACCACTATCACTGATAATTGATTGATTTATGCTTTCACTAAACATTAACATAAATATTTGATTTGGCTCAATACCATTATTTTTTAATTCAATTGCTAATGTAGATAAATTTTTTATAAAATTATCTGCATCTTGTGAAATAAAATTAGTTTCTTTATTGTCTAATTTATCAAAAAAAATTAATGATAATAATGCTCCATTTACTCTGGTTGAATATGGGCTGTAAATAGTTATTTTATCATACTCTAAAGATAAAGGGTCTAAATTTTCTAATTTAGAGATATCTAATAGATCTTTTAATTTTGATTCTTGTAAAAGTAAATCTTTAATCATATAAAGTTTTAAACTAAAAATAAACAATTTTAAATCAATATCTGACTTAATTTCCTCAATTACTTCAAATATTAATTTTTGTTTTAGTGAATTTCTTTTAATTTTCTCTTCAATATATTTTAATATTTTTGCAATAGTTGTTTTGAAATTAATTCTATCCCATAAAACATATATATTTAAAATCGCATAAATTTGACTATCAGTGAAATTTATTTCCAATATTGATTTAAGTAAAAAGTGAAATTTTTCATTTATATTTTTCATTTATATTCCTAAAAAAATATGTTCATTATGATATTTTAAAAATTCCATTGATGGATAAAATTTTTTGGGAATGTTTAACTCTTTATCTTCATATATACTAAAGTAATTATTAATTGAACTATTATTTATTTGTTTTAATTCATAAGAAATTAGTAATTTTAAATTTTCATTAACAGTTATCAATCCTACATCAAACGATTTATCATGAATAGAACATAAGCATAAAGCGTTATGAGGATTTAATCTTTCTTTTTCATTTTTAGACCAAGGCACAATATGACTTGCCACTAATAATTTAGGATGGTTTAAATCACAAATTGCACAGGTCTCATTGTAATTTGACAGCACCATCTTTCTAAATAAATGTTGATTAACCCGTTGCTTAACTTTTACTATTTTATCTACTCCTTTTAGAGTTTTACTAGCTATTAACTTATCATCTTTTAAAAACTTTCCTTTATTATAGCTTTCAAGCAATAATTCACTTTCAACTAATAAATTTGTCCAATCTCTACTAAATTCTTCAAAAATTTGCTTATCTAGTTTAGAATGACTTGACATTCCCTTAATACCTCTTTTTTTTAGTTCTGGATCTAAACTAGCAAAATTCACAAGTTTTAATGCTAATGCAGATGAAGTTCTGCCTATTAAATTTGATAAATTAATAATTTCAGGATTTAATCTATGCAATTTACCAAATGGTAATTTACAGTATAAATTAAATGCTAAAATTAATTCATTTCTTGTCCAATTTTTTTTCAATGTATTAATCCTGCATTTGAGAAAGGCTGACAAGGAAAACCACCAAGTAAAATATCAAATTCTGATATTTCATCAGGACTTATTTTAGTAATATCTCCATGTGGTGTTTCTCCAAAATTTGCATTATATGTTATTTTGGCATATTTATCAATTTCTGATGAAAATACAAAATTAGCATTTGATTTAAAAGCATTTTCAAATCCTAATCTAATCCCGCCAGCTCCTGCAAATAAATCAATAACTTCATATTCTACATTTTGATTTTTGATTTCATCAAAATTAAAAAAATCTTGTCTTAATGGATGTTTCAAAATTATTTCCTTTTTTGATTTATTTTATCTAAATATTTTTAAGAGTAGTAAATAAAACTATCATCGGCTGGAGCTGTGTCTATGTCCTTCCAGCGAATATTTTATTGTTTGAAGTTCAGCAATAATTGATATAGCGATTTCATCTGGTGAAGAACCTCCAATTTTCAATCCAATCGGAGAATAGAGTTTTGACAGATCAGGCTTATTCTCTTTTAGATCTCCACATAGACGTTCAATCATTTTGGCAGATTTTTTCTTAGAAGCAATTACACCTACATATTTAGGTTCTACATTAGATTCAAAAACATTTTTCATTACAATATAATCAATTTCATGAGAGTGCGTTGCTACTATTATATATGCATTTTTAGGTATAATATTCTTATAAAAGATATTTTTACTATCATCAATTATTATTTTCTCATTATCAGTATAATTGTCAGCGATTTCTTTTCTTGAATCAACAAGAACTAAATTATAATCTAAATGCTTTATATGATTAGAAATGGCTTTGCCTACATGCCCTGCTCCAAAAATATAAACCGTATCTTTACTTGCGAAGTATTCATAAAACAGAGATAGATTTCCACCGCAGATCATTCCAGTATTAACTGCATCAAGAATATCATTATCCTTACCTAGTATATAATCAGCAGTAGTGGATTTTTTCGATGAATTAATAATATCAACTGCAACCTTTGTACCTATATATTCTATTGCTCCGCCACCAATTGTTCCAAAGGTTTCACCACTACCGAGGACAATCATTTTAGCTCCCTCTATCTGTGGACTGTGACCTTCTTTTTTTATAATTGTGATTAATGTAAAAGGAGTGTTTAAATTTTGAAGTTCAACAATTTTTTCATATATAGTCATGATATTTCTTTCCTTAAAATTTTAAGATTTGGGTTATTTATATTTTGCAATATAATCAACAATTTTCTGCCTTTAAATAAAATAAACCAGCAGGCATATAATAACAATAACTAAGAATACAATAACAAACAAATCTTATTTTTATAACCTTTATAATAAGTTCTTTTTTATATATCTTGTTTAAATTTACTACTCTGAGTTGAATAGTATATATTGCAATTTTTTTCGTACTGCTGAGTTTTGCCCTTCACAGTGATTAGTATGAATATTATACTCTGTTATATTTTTTAGAATTTTCCGATACAGGAATCTGATATTCTGGTCTTTTGAATTCTTTTGTATAAGTTTGATGTCATTTTTTAAAAACTTAACTTTTAGACCTACAGGAAGAACTAATTTTATATGCTTGCGGTATTAAATATTTAAGAATTGCAGCCACTGGAACTGCGAATATCATACCGGAAATTCCAGCCAGTATTCCGCCTACCAGTACCACAACTATAGTTTCCATTTCATTTAGCCCTAAAGAACCACCGACTATTGCAGGATATATAAAAAGCTGATCTATGATTCCTGTCATAACAATATAAGACAAAATAACCAATAAGATTTGAAGCATACTTAGATTACCTACAGTCAGACAGATAGTTACTGTTATAATAACACTTATCATTGGGCCTATATATGGAAGCAGGATTGTCAAGCCGGCAAATAACCCAAGTATTATTCCAAATGGCACACCTATAATAGAAAAAATAGTAGTGTAAAAACAGCTTTCAATAACAATTATAGTACAGTATCCTCTAAGCCATATTTTTAATTTATATAAAATATTTTCTAATATCTCAATCGTTATTTTTATTGTTCCCTGTGAGGTATTAGGGAACCAGTCACTACTCATTATTGAACTGGCTATATATTTACTTGGTGAAGTTTTTTCTTTAATTTTACTTTGTAGATTTGCAAGTTTTTTAAGAAAGAATGCAAAAAAGAAAAATGTAAAAACTATATTTAAAAATAATATAAAAATTGTACTTACTGCTCCTGCTGTATATGAAAAAATACCACCTGTACCTACAAAAAGCCTTTTTGCCAAATCTTTAATGTTATCAGGATTATTTAAATATTTAAGAACAGACTTTTTTAATATTCTGAAGAATTTATATTGTTCGAGTTTTGGCTTAATAGATTCAAATTTAAATATTATGGCATTTATAAACTGATTGTAAGGATCAGAATTTTCTGTATTGAGTATCTGAGTTTCGCTGTTAGATAAATTTAATCCGTTTACTGATTTTTTTTCCAATATTTCTTTATTCTCAGTATAATCTGCTGTCGCCTTATGCGCCCATGTTGTTATAGAATTAGTTGCACTCGTTAAATATGTTGTTGATATCCAAACCATACCACCTATGAAAAAGAGAAAAATTATAAATACTGTTAGAATTGTTAGATGACATGATTTTGATATTTGTCTATTTGCAATCTTTTCTTCAGTACTTATTTTTTTTGTTTTTTTATTTAACATTGTCATGAACAGTAGTTTTTTCTGTAAAATCTCTATTGGTTTTACTATAGGATAAAAACATGTTTTTATGAGCAATGTAAAATACCTGATTAACTTATTTGATATAATATATTTTTTATACCATATCTGCAGAGGTAAAAATAAGAATGCCAAAAGCAGTCCGAAAATAACAGATTTAAAATAAGTGGCTGCCAGAATAAAAATGATTAAAATTACAATAGCTGCAATTAGACCCGCACTATATTCTAGTATAGATTTATTTTCTGATATAGCTTTAATCTTTTTTATCATAATAATAAGGGTATATTTCTATATAATATTTTAATAGGTAATTATATTAAGTATGCTCTTGTTAATCAAGATGTATATAGCGTCAAAGAAAGAAAGTCATATTTCTAGTGAAATAGAGTTGATTCATTTTCTGATTTGCCAATTTATGATATTAAACTTTTATTGTTATCCATTAGATTTTTTCTGAACTTCTGCTTTAAGGATATGCATAAATAAAGTTTAAAATGTAAACTAATGCCTATTCAGAAAAAATGAACTTATTAATATAAAAAAACAGAATTATTTATTATGGGCATGTTATTTAATTTATAAGTTTTTTGGTAAAAATACTTTTTTTTGTACGTTATAGACCTAATTTAAATTAGAAAATATGTAAGTTTTCACAAACTATTTTAATATATAAACTGATACGACTGGAGCTTTAATCATGAAAATCTTTAACTTCGCACCTGGTCCGTCCATGATACCTAAGCCTGTAATGAAAAGAATTCAGAGTGATTTTGTAAACTATAATTCAAAGGGAATTGGACTTGTTGAATTATCACACAGAAGTGAAGCATTTTTAGAAATTATTACCAAAGTTGAAGATAATATTAGGGAGATAATGAGGATTGGCGATGATTATTCTGTTTGCTTTATACAGGGCGGTGCCAGCCTGCAGTTCGCTATGATACCAATGAACCTTATGGAAAAAGATGGTTTTGCAGAGTATGCCGATACTGGATATTGGTCTGAAAAAGCTATTTTAGAGGGTCAAAAAATAGGTAAAGTAAAAGTAATATGCTCAAGTAAAGAGTCTATGTACAACAAAATACCTAATGTGAGAAAATGGAAAACTGATAAAAACTCTTCTTACTTACATTTAACTACAAATAATACAACTTTTGGCACACAGTTTCAGTCAATTCCTGTACGTGATGACGGAGTTCCTATTATCGCTGATATGTCAACAGATATAATGACAAGAAATATTGATATAAATCAATTCGATATGGTTTATGCCAGTACTCAAAAAGTACTGGGATCTTCAGGGCTA
This sequence comes from Conchocele bisecta, assembly GCA_029237695.1. Lineage (NCBI taxonomy): Eukaryota > Metazoa > Mollusca > Bivalvia > Lucinida > Thyasiridae > Conchocele > Conchocele bisecta. The sequence continues at coordinate 1,060,481 of JAQRGA010000042.1, read as the reverse complement.
GCCATTGCAATTATAAAAAAATCTCTTGTTGATAGAGCTGAAGGTCGTAATCTTCCTTTAATGCTTGACTATCAGACATATATGTATGAGAGATCTATGCATAATACTCCTCCAACATTTTCTATTTATATGTTACAGTTGGTGACTGAATGGTTGAAAGATCAGGGCGGAATAAAAGCTATGGATAGTATAAATACTTTGAAATCAGGTGTAATATATGAATATCTTGATTCAAGTGATTTTTATTCAAATTTTGTTGAACCATGCAGTAGATCTAGAATGAATATTGTATTCAGAACTTCTTCGGAAGAATTGGATAATTTATTCATAAAAGCAAGTGAAAAAATAGGCTTGCTGGGACTTGGAGGTCATAGAGCAATACATGGATTAAGAGCTAGTATCTATAATTCAATGCCTCTTGAAGGGGTTGAAGTTTTAATTGATTTCATGTCTGAATTTGAAAGAAAATATGGATAATACTTTACGGTATAAAGCTGAGCTTTAGCATTTATTTAATAATAAATTATTATAATGCACCTTATGTCTAAGAAAATTATATTATTAACCTTGATAAATATGTTTTTTTGTCAAGTTAGATATAAATAATAACGGTATTTTATATTTTTTAGTTCATGGCTATCCCAAAGTACTTCAGGTTGAGCCAATAGAAAAAATCTTTAACTGAATTTATTATTTAAACGTGGATTTTTTCAACAGAAACATTTACCTGTAATTTAGACTACCTTTTTTATCAAAGCCATACTTTGTCAAGAGATAAGCCTGCTGCTTTTTTATTTAAAAGTTAATTCATATTTTCTTACCCACTTAATCCAAAAAGCTATTGCAGACAGGTATTTTTCTGTAGTATTTACCTATAATGATCAAAGTATACTATTCATATTGCTAAAGAGGCTAAAAAACAGTTTATAAGTAGTGTTATTTCTAAACGTATATTTTAAAATCAATAAAATATCTATTTAGTTTAAAAAAACATATAGAATTAACTAATCTAGTTATACCTGAGAAGAATTATGACGAAACAATAATTGGTAATACCTTGACTGAATAAAAGTAAATTTTGATAAAAAGCTTTAGTGAATAATTGTATTAAGGAAAATTATGGCTTATTTAAAAATTAAAGATATTACCGTTTACTATGAGATACATGGAAAAGGAACACCGTTAGTATTGGTAAGTGGATTAGGTTGCACCTGTGATACATTTAGAACTATTCTGAAGGTCCTAGCCAGACATTATCAAGTTATATTGTTTGATAACAGAGGTGCAGGAAGAGCTGCCGTCACCGATGGTGCTTACTCCATTGAGCTAATGGCAAATGATCTATATGAACTTATACTAAAACTGAATTTAAATAAACCTGATATATTAGGTTATTCTATGGGCGGATACATTGCCCAAGAACTGGTACTTGCACATCCAGATAACGTTAACCGGTTAATACTTTCAAATACTATGGCTGCAAATAATTATAGGACTTATCATTTAATTGATACTTTAAGTTTGATGCATTCTAATAATGTTGATATAAAATTAATTAATAGGGTTTTTGCTCATCTTCTGTATTCTGTCGAGTTCATTAATGATAAAGAAAATTTTAATTTATTAATGGAGTTTATTGATAATTATCCATACGCAATTACAGCAGAAGGTTTTATTAGTCAGGCAGAAGCCTGCATAAATCATAATGCGTTAAATCGATTAATTAACATAAAGAATGAAGTGCTTGTTATTTCAGGAGCAAAAGATTTTATGATCCCCTTAGAAGAATCTGAAAAAATGTTTATGCAGCTAACAAACAGCACTCATGTAGTTATGGAAAATTCTGCCCATGTACCAATGCTTGAAAATAGAAAAGAGTATTTAAATTTAATATTAAATTTTTTAAAATAAAAGATAAATAGTTTAAAGACCTATTATAGAATATATTGCATCACATTTTGTCAAATCACTTGGGATAAAACTGGAAAATATTTATGAAATAGAATATGGCAAAAAAGCTCCTGACAATTGGCTTTTTAAAGTCAACCTATGGACTATTAGATGCATTTAAAATTGTTAGAAGTTAGTTGATAAGGATTATTCAGATCAGGGTAAATGGATAAAAGCACAGCAGTTTCACTTAATTGATACCTACTCATCTAATTATAAATTATTTGATTATTTAGGAAGAATAAATCTATTTTTTTTAAAAACTTGACCCCTGCTACACTCATAATACTACTTTTATGCGATCTGTATATCTGAATAAATCATCCTGATGATGGAGAAAAATGAGATTTAATCTTTTGACTTCTAATAGAAAATTTTATATTGTGTCATATTATGTGTTAAACTAATATTCTAGATTAATCAATATTTTAGTAAAAATAATTCAGATTTAGTATAAATTATAAACGACACGAAATATTTAAAGAATGTAGAATAATTCTAGCAGAGGATATTTTTATTATGGTGGAAAAAAATAAAAATAAAGCTTCAAAACCTAAACTTATGGTGTCAAAAGCTATCAATGAAAATAAAATGACACTAAGACACTGGGCATTATGGCTCATTACGGGTGCAGGGTTCGCATTGGATGGCTTTGATCTGTTTATTATAGGTGTAGCCATGCCTCTTTTGATGCAGAACTTTACATGGCTCTCAAATGATCCGTTGATGATAGGTTTAATCGGAGCAGCCGCTCCTATAGGTGCAATCATTGGGGCAGCAGTATTCGGTCGTTTGACAGATACACTGGGAAGAAAATTTATTCTTCTACTTAACATGCTTATTTTTATCGTATTCTCTATTCTCTGTGCCGCTGCTTGGTCTGTATGGTCATTAATTATTTTTAGATTTATTGCCGGTATTGGAATCGGCGGTGAATATCCTGTAAACTCTTCATACATTGCAGAACTTATTCCTAAAAAAAATAGAAAAAGAATGCAGGTAGGTAATTTTTCATTTCAGGCTATTGGAGCAGTTGCCGGTGCTTTAATGGGTGTTATTCTTCTCCAATTTATACCTCATGTATGGACTTGGAGAATAATGCTTGGTATTCCTGCACTTTTCGCTGCAATACTATTCTTTTTCAGACTTGGAATGCCTGAAAGTGCAAAATGGCTTGCATCTCAAGGAAAAATTAAAAAAGCTGCTAAAAATCTGTCAAAAATTAATAACGGAAAAGTCAGACTCCAAAAGCAGGAAGTTCATAAAACAAAATTTACAGATATTTTCAAACCTCAGTTTATTAAACTCACAATATTATCAGCAGTTCCATGGTTTTTAATGGATATTGCTTTTTATGGAATAGGTATTTTTACACCGATTATACTAACCAAGATTTTTACTAATAATCCTCATGCATTTATTGAAAAAGATCTGCACTCAATAAAAAGTGCTCTTGTTATTGATCTATTTCTTCTAGTTGGAATTGTCATAGCAATTATACTTGTAAAAAGACGAGGCATGATAAAGTTATCTTCTTTGGGATTTTACGGAATGGGACTTGGTATGCTTATACTGATGTGTACAAATTATACATTCGGCACAATATGGTATACACCTATGATCTTTTCAGGATTTATTATATTTTACCTCTCTGTAAATGCGGGACCAAATCCAATGACATTTATGATTCCTGCCAGAGTATACCCTACAAATTTAAGAGCAACAGGCCATGGTTTTGCAGCAGCATTTGCAAAAGCCGGTGCTACACTAGGAATTGTACTCCTTCCATGGATGCAACATGAAATTGGTATAGATAAAATGTGCCTTATTATGGCTGTTATTTGCATACTTGGCGGAATAGTAACGCAGTTTGTTACCTACCTTATCATTCAGGATAAGCAAGTTTATAAATATAAGAAAATTATTGCAGACCTTAGAGGGAGTAAAATAAATAATACATATTAATTAACCTATAGCACTTCATGCAGGTGAAAAGTTGTAATGCTATAATATTTTAGCTGTTTTTCAGTAAAATTTACTACTAGTTTCATAACTTTTCTACTTCTATCTAAAGTTTTATAGATCTTTAAGATTATAATTATCAATTACTTATATAATATATTAATAATCAATCTAATTATACTCAAAAATATGTGGAAATAACAAATATTATAAATTACTCCGATTAACTTTCATTTAAGTCCTGCACAAGCAGAAATTTTACCATTTACTTTTTTATGGCTTACACTGTTTCAATTCCAACAGGATATATAATAGAGAAAATAAATGAAAAAAATTTTAACAGTTTTTATCATTTTGCAATTAATTACTTTAAGCTTTGCATTATTTAGCACAGCTAAAGTTTGGGTAGCTTTATTTATAATTTGCAGATTCTTAACTTTATTAATGTACAGAAGTATTTTTTTACTAAAATTGAATTTTATTTTAAAATACCATGGTTCACTTTCAGGTATCATGTGCAGAGGTATATTGGCGGTGTAGTTATACCTTTCTTTATAATGCATTAGGAGATATTATAAATTTATGCTATATATTAAAATAACATCCAAAGCTTTGGCAGATGATAAAGCTTTTAGGATTAGAGATTTACCCAAGAGAGAAAATAATTAGCATAAAATACTGTATTCAGATAACCAAATATTATATATATAAGTATAAAATAATATGAAAATTTTTTAGGTCGTACTATAGGTATCTAAATTAGTATAATATATATTAAAATTAGCAAATAATTTTTCTACACATGATCAATATCTGTATGCTCTGATATTTCAGAATTTATTGTGCAGAGATTATCAATTGATAAACTATGAATATCTTTATTTCCTGTTAACCTTGCAAATGATTTTAACTCCTCAATCGAAACGGATAAAAAATTCTTCACTCTTTCAGCAGATTTATTAATATCCAGCCGTTTTCTAAGTTCTATATCCTGCGTTGCAATTCCTACAGGACATCTACCTGTATTACAAATTCTATACTGCTGGCAGCCTATAGACATCATAGCAGCCGTAGCTATTGCGACAACATCTGCCCCCATCGCTAAAGCTTTAGCGAAATCTGAAGATATCCTTAGACCTCCTGTGATAATTAATGAGATATCAGGAGCGTTCTTTTTTAAAAATTTTTTAGCTCTGTAAAGTGCAAATAATGTAGGTACTGAAGTTGAATCTTTAATAAATTTAGGGGCTGCTCCTGTGGACCCTGATCTTCCGTCAAGTGTTATAAAATCAGGGTTGGCAAAAACAGCTATTTCAAGATCCTGCTCTATGTTTCCCGCTGCCAGTTTTATGCCTATAGGCTTTCCGCCAGTCAACTCTCTTAATTTACTAACTGTATCCTTTAGATCTTCACGATTATTAATTTCAGCAAACTTTGCAGGACTGATAATATCTTTTCCATGCTCTTTTCCGCGAACTATAGCTATATCCTCTGTCACCTTGCTAAACGGTAAAAATCCTCCCATTCCGGGTTTTGCAGATTGTCCAATTTTAATTTCAACAGCATCAACTCTTTTAAGATATTCATCTGTCACAGAATATTTATTAGGTACATATTCAAATATATATTTGTAAGAATTCTCGAGAGATTCGTTAAGAATACCTCCTTCTCCAGAGCAAATTGCTGTTTGAACAGATGCAGAACCTTTTGATAATGCTATTTTTGCCTCTTTAGAAAGTGCACCGTAAGACATGTGTGAAATAATAATCGGTGCATTTAAAATCAGTGGTACAGAAGCTTTAGCACCTATTATTGTTTCAGTTAATACCTGTTCATCTTCATTTAACGGCATATTAAAAAGCTGAGAACCTTTGAATAAGATATCATCCCACCCCAAACAGCTTTTTTTACTTTTCATCGGTTCTACAATATATTTCCCACTAATAGAAATTTTATGAATATCATCCATATAATTTTCAATATCATCGGCAGATCTTTCCCATTCACCGAGATACTTTTTTTCTACATAATCTTCTGACGCCGATTTAGAGATAATTTCATCTACTGCATCACACTTATTTTTTTTATTAAAATAACTTTTACCGGAAGAACAAATTGGACATATCCACTTTTCGTCCAATTTATTCCATTGTATATCTTCTTTTTCTTCATCATAACAAAATGCACAGACACTGCATTCATATATTTCTACTGTAGAAAAATAAGATTTACCTGAATTGCAGAGCGGACATATCCAGTCATGATGTAATTCACTCCATTTTCTGCCTTCTTTTATACCATCATACTTGAAGCCGCAAACTCTACACTGATAAACTGCCATAAATTAACCTATATTTAAAATTATTCAAAACTTAAATCAGTAGGTTCATAATACTCTCTCGGATGCTGACAGCACGGACATTTAACTGGAGGCTCTGTACCATCCATAACATAACCGCACACACTACATTTCCATGTAATTTTTTTATCTCTTTTAAAAACAGTACCTTTTTCAACCATTTCGAAAAGTTTCTTATATCTGTCTCTGTGATGAGTTTCAACTTTTGATATCTGTGTAAAAAGTCTTGCGGCTTCCATATTACCTTCTTCTTCTGCTTCTTTGGCAAAAGTAGGGTACATTTCTGTAGTTTCGTAATGCTCACCTTCAATAGCACTTTTTAGATTATCAGCAGTTTTTCCAATTCCATTGAGAAGCTTAAATTCATCTTTAGCATGACGTTTTTCATGTTCGGCAGTTTCTTCAAATATTTTAGCTACATAATGATAGCCCTCTTTTCTTGCTACATCTGCAAAATAATTATATCTATTCCTTGCCTGAGATTCTCCTGCGAAAGCACATTCTAAATTCTTTTTTGTCTTACTCATCTTCATACTCTCCTTAATTTAAAATTATCATACTATAAAATATATATAAAACAAGTATTTTCCATAATTATTCAACTTCATTTGCAAGACATAAATTCCTTACCCGCCTATTTAAACGCTGCGGTACATTATTAATTTATTTTTTAATTATTTTGGTAAAATATTACTCATAATTAAGTATAGTAAAATTTGATAGAGCTACTGCTTTTTATTCAATAATATACAGAAACTGAGGCTGGAGATACTTTGTAGAAATATTATATTTCGCTATTCCATTTTTTGTAAAATTTATCAAAAATTTATTCTATAAACTTATGCCTATAAATTGCTATTTTACTGCCTGTTTCAATATTCATTCTATTTTTAAGCAGAAGAAGTTTTTCATAAAAGTGATTTAGAATTGGAGGATTACTATTTTTATACTCTTATTTACTCATATTTAGTTTTATGCCCGAATTATATATTTCTCTATTCATATTCTACCTAATTTCATCTTCACAGTTATGTTGTATCATGTCAAGAAGAATAAGCTCAAGTCCTTTAAGAATTTTTTTATTTGAAAGACATTGCCGCATCTGATTATTATGGGCAGCACTACTCTCCATTACTGCATTACATACTGCCGCCGGATAGTCACCAAGTAATATTTGTTTTCCAGTATTATTTTTTATCTGAGCCATTACTTTTTTATTTTCTAATATTTTATCTCGCACTCCACAAGCATAATTTATCATATCTTTTGGTGTGAGCTCATCTGTATTAAAAAGTTCATTGAGCCTGTCAATAATGGCCGACAGAAATAGTTCCTCGCCATTTTTGGCTTTTCCCGTGCCAAGTTCAGAACCTGCTTCTATTCTATAATCTCCCCTATTGTCCAACACTAAATTTTCTTCACGAATTTTTGAAAGACGATAATGTGTTAATATCACTGATCCCAAATTAATATCATCTTCATCCTCCTCTTTTTCACGTAATAGCGGGTGGAGATGTCTGGCAAATAAACTTAATTCATCAAGTTCTTTTTTTTCATAGTCAATAATCTGTGACATAAATTCATAAAAACGTGTAAAACTTCCTAAATCTTTTTTAAACATTACTAAAGAATCAAATTCTATCCTGCTGTTTTTCATTTCAGTTTCGGCATTAGTTATCAAAACTGTATCAGTCGATAGTTTACGCATACGTTCAAATATCTCTTTTCTCTTTTTAAAATGCGTATTAGCTTTTTTATAGCGATTCTGCCATCTTTCTACTGCCGGTTTGCAAATATTACTAATTGCCGCCGCACTTTTACCCTTAGTAAGAAAAGCTTTATAAAACTGTTCCACTTCAGTCCATTGATATATTTCCTCTGCCTTAAGTTTATCAAATAAATCATACACCAGATCAGGGTCTGAAACATCAGCCAGTTCAGCTATTTTATAATAAGGCAGAAAGGCTTCAAGAATATCTTCAGAATTATTATAAAAATCCAGCACAAAAGTTCCTGTCTCTTTTTTCCCGGGGTAATAGCGGTTAAGTCTTGAAAGAGTCTGTACGCATTCCACACCACCGAGCTTTTTATCTACATACATGGCACAAAGTTTCGGCTGATCAAATCCTGTTTGAAATTTATCAGCTGCCAACATCAACTGATAATCTTCTGAATCAAAAGCTTTACACATATCACGCCCTTTTAAGTGAGGGTTCATATTTGATTCAGTATAAGAAATATCACTGTCCCGCACTTCACCAGAAAAAGCAACTATTGCTGCAATATCAGAGTAACCCTGCTCCTTTAGATATTTGTCCAGAGCCAGTTTATAACGCACTACAGTTTTTCGTGAACTGGTTACAATCATTGCTTTTGCCTGACCACACAGGCACTCTTTTACATTTGTTTTGAAATGCTCAACAATTACTTTTACTTTTTGTGAAATATTGTGTTCATGTAAAATTACCCACTGATTAAGTTTAGTTCGTGCCTTTTTGCTGTCAACTTCTCTGTCGCCTTCTCTGGCTTTTAATGCTAAATTATATGCCGCTTTATAAGTGATATAGTTTTTTAATACATCCAGAATAAAACCTTCTTCTATTGCCTGACGCATACTGTAAACATGAAAAGCAGCGGGTAAATTATTTTTAGACGGCGGACTGTCCAAATCCGGACAGCGGCCGAAAAGTTGTAAAGTTTTATCTTTTGGAGTAGCTGTAAAAGCAAAATAGCTTATGTTAGGTGAGTTCCGTTTTGCCAGTTCATTTATTTTCTCTTCTTCGTCACTATCTTCATATTCTATTTTTTTACTGAGAATTCCTTTCATTCCTTTAGCGGTTGAACCACTTTGGGAGCTATGAGCTTCATCTGCAATTACTGCGAATCTATTCTGCCTGAGTTTACTACTTTTCTCTATCCAGTCCAAAACATATTTAAAAGTCTGAATAGTTACGATAATTATACGTTGGCATGATTCCAATGCCTTTGCCAGTTTTTCTGACTTTGAACCCTGTCCCTCTTTGTGATTGATACGCCCGACCACTCCGTCAATATCTGTAAATTGTGAAATAGTATCCTGAAGTTGTGCATCTAAAATAGTACGGTCTGTAACAATAATTACCGAATCAAACTGTTTATTCCCCCCGGCGTCGTATAATGCCGACAGCTGATGTGCTGTCCAAGCTATTGAGTTTGATTTGCCGGAACCGGCACTATGCTGTATCAAATATCTATGACCTGCACCTTCCCTTCCAGTTGCTTCTATTAACTTTTTAACTACATCCCATTGATGATAACGTGGGAAAATAAGTGTTTCTTCTTTATTTTTTAAACCGTTGGCATCCTGTTTTTTTTTAATTTCTAAATGAATAAAATCACTGATAATTCTCAAAATATTATCAGGGAGCAATACTTCATTCCAAAGATAATCAGTTGCATAACGGTTAGGATCTTCCGGTATATCATTACCTTTGCCGCCGTCTTTGCAACCTCTGTTGAACGGCAGGAAAAATGATTCAGTACCTGATAATTTGGTACACATAAAAACCTCATACTGACTAACTGCAAAATGCACCAGAGCCCCACGCTTAAAAGTCAACAGCGGCTCTGTTTTTCCAGTGGTTGGGTCTTTAGGCAGACGTGTTTTTTTATACTGTTTTACAGCTTTATTTACAGACTGTTTAAATTCTGATTTCAGCTCCAGCGTAATAATAGGTAAACCGTTAATAAATAAGACTAAATCAATGCGGTATGCTTTTGCTTTGGTGCCTGTTTTCTTTAGATGTTCTTCTGTGGCATAAGGTGAATAAACCAGTTCCCCCACGACCCGCAGACGATTTTGCTTGTAACGTTCTAAAGTTTTCGGATTGAGATTATGTTCAGGCTTAAACTGACAAAGAGTGAAACTGAATGGAGTGTCATTAATTTTTTTGCGTAAAATACCTAAAGTGCCAAAACGTCGTAAATCTGAAGTGTTGGGATTACTTTTCTCCAAACGCTTAACTACTGCATTAATAAGACGTTTTTCTCTATCCTTAGGATGAGACCTTCCATACTTAGCCCATTCTTCAGGCTGAGACTCCTGTACAAACCCAAGCAAATCTTCTTCATATAAAGCAGTTTTTCGATTATATTTATTAGATTCGCCCAAAAGCCAGCCGTTAGCCAGCATAGAATCTATTATTTCCTTTTGAAATGTACGCTCGTCTGATTTAGTCATACTGCTGATTCCTATATTTTATTGCTCCAATAATAATTTCATTTATTAAGTTTTTTATATTTAAGATTATTCTTATTTTGAAATTAACTTTTCGAAAGAAATCGTCTCACTTTCAGGCTTATTTTCATCCTTTAATTCGTAAACTTTAATCTTCAACGGCATTGAAGTTGCTATTCCACTGAAAATACATGTTTCTACAGGCAGTGTTGGTATTGATTCTTCTGTTATTTTGTCAATATAAGAAACTGCATTACCGATTGTCTGAAGGTCTCGTTGATTAATAAGCTGATGTATAAAATAGTTATGTGCTTGGGATATAATTGTTTCCGAAATGTCGTTTGGCCGTTGGCTTGAAATAGTCAAAAAAACTCCAAACTTGCGACCCTCTTTAATTATTTCCTCAAATGTTTCCAACCTGTAATCTTTCCAGTCAGCAGTCTCCCTAAATGATGATTTAGAAAGTATATTATGAGCCTCATCAATAATAATATTAAATGTCGTACCAGAATTTTTTTCTTTATGCTCTGCGTACATTTCTTTTGCAATCAAAAGAGGTATTGTCTTTCGCATATCAATATTTACATCTTTCATGCTTATAACAATGATATTTTTTTCACACCAAATATCAGCAATCTCAAAAATCTCAAAAATGCTCTCAAAAATCTCAAAAATGCTCTCAATATCTTTCTGTTTAGATTTTATTCTATTAATAACTGGATAAATGTGGTCATTTTGAACTTTATAACTGTATAAATCAGATATTAATTGAAGATGTAAGTAAATATATAGTTCATCAAAAGGAGTTAATTTATTATTATTATCATTATAATCCTCAACGATTTTATAGTATTCTAATTTTTTTATTTCATCATCTGAGTCACGATTTATATATTTATCTTTAATCATAAAACATCCACTTTTATTATGAAAACCAATTCCATCTTTTGAGCGAAAATCTTCGTCGCAGTTACAAAACTTTTTTATGACAATATCTAGGTAATCCAAAACTTTAAAGGCTACATCCTTATCAGTCATTTTTAGGACATCAATGATCTTATTTTTTATTATGCCTTTTGTGTAAGAAAAAAAATAATTTTTAGCCTTTGCGTTTTTATAAAAACGCAGAACTCTTTTTAAAAATGGTTTTTGTGTTTTTTCTGTAGCTTCAACTAAAATAGACAACGTTTCAAGTGAAAATAATTCTTCCATCTTTATTGGTATTTTATCTCCCTTATCTTTTGTTGAGAGTTTATAAACCTTTTTAGATTCACTTAAACAGTTAACTTTTGTATACTCTCCATTAAAATCAAAAAACAAAAATTTACATTTATCTGTCTTTTCTATTTTTTTAAATAGTGCTTGGTATAAAGCTGCAAGCGTATTAGATTTTCCACTACCAGTATTTCCAAATAGAGCTATATGGGAATTAAAAAGGCCATCAATTGGGATTGATATAGGTATACTTTCAATATCAGTTTCTGCTATTTTTATAGTATTGGAAACCTTTTCTTTACCCAAAGTATGAATTTTTTGAATCATATTTTTTGTTAAAATAAACGCTTCATTGCCTATAAGCGGCAACTCTTTTATTCCTCCAATAAAATGTCTTGAATGGTCAATGTAACCAGCTAATGAAATAGACAATATACGTTTATTACAGTTATTATTTTCTATAAAGCGATTTTCAGTTAGTTTTTCTCCCTCGACTTTTCCTATTAGACTCATAAAACCTTTTCTGATTTCAATATATGCACCTACAGAAATATTTTTGATTATATCACCATTCAGAAGTAAGTCTGATGTATTTTTATTAGTATCAACCAAAATATAAACTTTTCTTCCTTCTACACCAGTTACTTCTCCAATGCGAAGAACAGAATCTCTAATTATTTCATCTTTCACTTTATCTCTCCTGAAAAGTTCCCCTCAAGCCTTGATAAAAGCTTCAAAAAATTACTAAAATCAAAATTTTCATCTTTGTAAATGCATTCAACATTCATAAATCCTTTAAATTTTTTTTCTAAGGATTCTGAAGCTGCCTCATTAAAACATGAAATAATTAATTTTGACGTAGGATTTCGTAATGCCCTTTTAGTAATCTCTAATAGATGTTCATCAGCAAATGAAAAGCCTAAAGCAATGATGAGAGAGTTCTCTTTTTCAAGCTCATTTGAATAAATCCTTAATAAATCGTAGTAAGTTTGTTTCAAAAATGTATGTTCAAACTTATCTTTATTAGGAAGTACTATTGATAAATTTTCATTAAATGACTTAACATTTTCGGGGGATTCTATATCCTCTAAACGTTCAGGGGTTTGGACTGAAAATTTCAAATCATCATCTCCATGTTTCGCCCAGCTAAAAGACCCATGTAGCTTAATTAAGTTGATTGAGGGTACTTCTACTTCATAATTAAATTGATATCCACATTTTTTACGTGAAATAAAAAACTCAGATGTAGAAAATAAATGAACATTGTTTAATGATGGACTACGGATAAAACCATCATTCATATAATAAGCTCCGTTGGATTCATCAGAAGCTTTCTCCATAAACAAATCATAGTTTGTGGTAAATACAGAAGCTTGTTTTGGAAATAGATTACCTTTTCTCTCAAAAATAAACCGTGCTATTAATTTCAATAACAATGAATAATTCTTTATAGTTTCCTCTTCCTTAGTTTCCTCTTCCTTAGTTTCCTTATCCTTTTCCTTATCAGTAGATTTTGAGATTAAACTATCAGTTGAATCTAGCATAGGCAGAATAAACTCATAAAGCTTTTTATTAGCTTCTTCCTCATTTCCAGCATCTATTTGCTTTGTAACTTTTTCTTCAATATTACCAAGTACTTTGATTGCAGGTAACGAGCACCCACTACCAACAATAAAGTTGAGGTGAGTTGACTGTATTGTCCGATATAGCTCTTTCAAAAAATTATTTTCATTTTTTTTATCAGATATATTTGTAATTTTTGCCATTAGTTAGTAATCCTTTTTGCCTCACTAGTATTAAAATTTTTGATATCTATTTTGCCGGTTACTGCTGCGGATATTAAAGCTGTTCGACGCTCCAACATTAATTCTATTGCAGTTTTTGCTTTGATTATTAAATTATCTATTTTTTCTGTTTTGCAGTCAAGATAGCCAGCTATGGCGGTTTGTTCTGCAGGGGAAGACAATATAACATTAGAATTTTTTAATATTACCTGAGTTATACTAAAAACTTTTATGCCTTTAACTTCACTGCGTATTTGATTTCTAAATTCTAATGAATCAAAATAATAAGCTAAAAATCTATAATTATATTCTTCTTTCTGTCTGACAATTATAGTATGATAGCCTGCAAATGTTGGCATTTCACTATCCAAGCAAGTAAAGTTCCCTGAACCTTCAATATCCTCTGATGTATCAGCAAAAACGAAGTCGCCTTTACTTAATAATGATTTATTTGAACTAGAAAGATATTTTTTATCAACACATTTTAAAATATGCTTATCAGGATTAACCTCAAATCCAAATTTAGAATGAATTTCACCATAATTTATACAAGGTATACCTTCATCTTGCAAGTTTTGTTTTGTAATTGATAATCCTCTTGAAAAAGAAAAGATAAAATTAAACCTTTTTACTTTCCAATGTTTAGGGATTTTTCCAATCCATTCAATACCGCTCTCTTTCATCGGGACGGTTGAATCGAGTCCTTTGGTAACGGCATGGCTTATTATCGCACGGCGTTTTTCCTCCAATAAAACAATAAGCTCTTCCTGTTTCTGAATCAGTTTATCAATTTTTCCTGTTTCATAATCAAGAAATGCAGCGATAGTTTCCGACTCTTTATAAGAGGGGGAACAAAGGTATACATTTTGCATTGCCGTTTTATTTGAAATTGCGATTACAACTTTATTTGCAGTTAATTCTAATTCTTCCTTTAGAAGAAGAAATTAAATATTTACTATAAGCAATGCCAATTGTTTTTAATGGGATAAAAGAATTGATTTGTTGATTTGTTATTACAGCAGTTCCAGAAATACCAAATTTCCCAACAGTTCCAATGCCACAGACCAAAATACTGTTTTTGGGAATTATTGGTATTCCAACTATTCCAGTTTTTGATACATGTTTTTCAGTTTGTAAAATAGGATTAAATTCATTTAGATTTGTTGGTTTTACCCATGGTATACCTTCTTTATCAAAAGGTAGTAAGGGAGTTCCTCCTGTTTCAACTTTAAATAAATATTTAATTTTACTTACTTTCCAATGTTTAGGAATTTTTCCAATCCATTCAACGCCTGAGTCTCTATATTCAGGATATATTTTATATTCGTTCATGAATCTATCTCCGCCATGTTTATATTTGTAAATGAAATATAGTCCTGTCCCTGATGAGAAATAATGTAAATTTCCGACTTCTCTACTTCTGTTTTAATATTTTTTTTCATGAATGCACCTCTTGAAGAAGTGTCATAATTTCTTTTGTAACAGTATCAAGATCTAAATCTATTTCTTCTAAGGAGCGTGGAGCTATATATTGATAAAAGTGTCGATTGAAAGGTATTTCGTAACCGACTATACCAATTTCATCATCGGCTTTATCCCGTTTTCTATCATCAATCCATGCATCAGGTAGATGGGGAGCTACTTCTTTATTGAAATAGGTTTCAACTGTCTGAATAGTTGGTTGAGCCGGATCAAGTGAGATATTTTCATAATCACGCAGTTTACTGTCGGCTTTATATTCTATAGTTTGACCGTCAACCTTAAATAAACCATAAAGCGGATTAGCCTGTTTGTTTTTATGAACTTTTTTAATGACGGGTTCAGCCTCTGGATTATTCCAGCTGATTGCGTTATCAAGTTGTTTTTTCTCTCTGTTATCCAGCTTGACCCCGGTTTGCTGTAAGGCTGTTTTAAATTTTTTCTCAAAGTCCTGATAGTCATTAAACTGTTCTTTACCAAGAACGGACTGCACTCTTTCTATTTTTGCTAATAGTTCCTGCTGAAAAATCCATGTTTCAGATAATAGAATTTCTTTAAGCTCTTTTTCTTTAAGCTCTTTGAAATTCTTTTTTAATAGAGTATGAATTTTTTCAATATCCTTTTCTTTGAATGAACCATTTACAGAAGTATAGGTTTTGTCAAGAAACTTCATTGCTGTGTTGAGTGGTTTCGGTGCATATTTTAGTTTGCCAACTCTTTCATCCGACAGTTGTGCCGATATTCTAAGAGGACGTTCCACTGTAATCCTGCGATAGCCAAAATCAGTAGTTTTGAAAATCTTACTTGAGAATTTTTTAGGTTTTTCTTTTTTAGCCGCTGCTGCTTTACGACCTCTTGCGGAGGCTGCTCTCTGTTTAGGAGAATCAAGTAGTATTTCCATCTCTTCAAATTCACCAAAACAGCGGGTGATTTGCTTAATATGTTCATCATTCAGCATACGCCGTTTAGAACCTAGCGATTTTCGCATGGAAGAATAGAGTCCAGCAGCATCAATCAATTGAACTCTGCCTTTGCGTTCAGAAGTTTTTTTATTACTTAAAATCCATATATAAGTAGCAATGCCAGTGTTATAAAACATATCAGTCGGCAGTGCAATAATAGCTTCCAAAAAATCTGATTCCAGCACATAACGGCGAATCTCGCTCTCGCCACTTCCAGCACTACCTGTAAATAGCGGTGAACCGTTGAGAATAATACCGATACGGCTGCCGCCGTCCTGAACATCGCGGCACCTGCTTAACAGATGCATCAAAAAGAGCAGTGATCCGTCAGAAACCCCCGGTAGACCGGGGCCGAAACGACCATTAAAACCTTCCACCTGATTTTCAGTTTTTATAACGCTTTCTACTTTCTTCCAATTTGCACCGTATGGAGGATTTGAAAGCATATAATCAAATTTATACTGCGGCAGTTGATCCATCGAAAGAGTATTGCCAAATTTAATATGTGAAATGCCCTGATTTTTAATCAGCATATCACCTTTGCATATAGCATAGGATTCAGGATTAAGCTCCTGCCCAAAAGCACGCATAACAGCATTTGGGTTAAGCCCGTGAACATATTCCATACCGCCAGACAGAAAACCGCCCGTTCCTGCGGTCGGGTCATAAATTGTACGAATAACTCCGTCCTTAGTCAATGCATCATCATCTTCCATAAAGACTAAGGATGTTGTTAAACGAACAATATCACGGGGAGTAAAGTGTTCCCCTGCAGTTTCATTAGAACCTTCTGCAAAACGTCTGATAAGCTCTTCAAATATTAATCCCATCTCATGGTTGGAGAGAGCATCAGGGTGCAAATCATAAGCAGCAAACTTTTTAACTATTTTAAAGAGCAGTCCCGCATCATTTAGCTGTGCTGCAAATTCCTCAAACTTAAATTTGCTAAAGATCTCACGGGCATCTTTAGAAAATGCATAAATATAGTTATTTAAATCATCCTCAATACCGGAAGCACTTAGTTTAGCCAAATTCATAGGAGAGGTATTATAAAAAGCCACGCCTGATTCTTTGCATAAAAATTTATCTTTTATGCTGTCATCCAGTTTCTCATTAGGCATAACACGTCCAGCTTCTTCCAGTACTGCTTCTTTACTACTTTCAAGGACACATTCCAAACGTCTCAAAATAGTAAAAGGTAGAATAATACGTCCATATTGGCTTTGTTTAAAATCACCACGTAGAAGATCGGCAACAGACCAGATAAAGCTGGCTCTATTCGAAAAGTTTGTACTCATAAATATACTCTTTATATTTTTTTGATTAATAATAGTTATAACTTAAGAAGTTACATATTTATTTTTTAAAGTATAGTTTAATCTGTAAGAAATTCTCTGCACTTTGTATAACAGTTTTCTATTTGATCAGAAGTTGATGGAAAATCTCTACATATTTTTGAACGCACATTATAAACACTACAGAAATGAGTGCCATTTTTATCTGTCAGGAAGACACATTCACCATTTTTTTTGAATTTTAAAAAGTATTCTCCCTTCTCTTTATTCTTCGTGTTTATAAATATATCAGCATCTAATCCCGTTGTTTTTTCCAGCAGCTCAACCTCACTTAATGTTAATTCAATAAAAGGATAATTTTTACAACATTTACAGCATTTTTGACATATTTCAGAAGTTATATTAATTTTCATATTATTTATAGTTTCCATCTGTTATGTATTATTAATTGTTCCTGCGATGTTTAATACACTAAATCACTTTATAACATATTTAGTTTAAATAGTATATAGTATTTTTAAAATAAGAGTTTATCAGATATTATAGTAGAGCCTCTTATTTAGTTTATTGATGTGAAGATTACTTTTTATTTTATATATATATTTACCCACAAGAGTAAAATTTCTATTTTTTTCACATACTTATGCTACTACCTAGAGTACCATATTCAGATGATATCTCAGCCAGTGTTTTTTCCTCTTTGACTGCTTCTATCACAACCTTCTGTTTAAATTTCTTATTATGGCATTTTTTAAATTTTAATATCTCTTATTTTAACGGTTATAAATTAAGCCATGAAAGATAATTTTACAGCCCCGTTAGCTCTCTGAATTAAGGAGGTGCATTATCGATTGAGTTAGATCTATCTATTTCATCTTTAATGATATTTACTATACTTGTAATAAATTCTGTGAGACGATATTTTCAATATCTTAGAATCTAATAATTAATATTTATAAATTGAATTTAAATAGATAATCAGAGGGAAATAATTATGATTACTGCCAGTAGAATTAAATCAGGTTCTGTTATTGAAGTTAACGGTTCACCTCATATAGTCCAAAATGTCGGTAAACATACTCCAACAGCCCGCGGTGGAAGTACATTGTTTAAAATACGTGCAAAGAGTTTGATTAAGGCCGGAAAGATTGATTTAACATGCAGTGGCGACGACCAATTCAGGGAACCTGATTTTCAGAAACGCGAAGTTCAGTATCTTTATGCATCAGGTGATACTCATGCGTTTATAGACATCGAAAATTATGAACAGTATGAGCTTAACAGTAAAAATATTTCAGAAGAGCTAAAATATATAAAAGAAGACATGGAAGGAATTATTGCACTTTTAGTTGAAGGTTTTATTATTGCTATAAGACTCCCTGCTACAGTAGTCCATCAATTAGTCGAGTGTGATCCGGCAATAAAAAGTGCATCAGCCACCGCCCGCACAAAACCTGCGGTTACAGAAACAGGTTTAGAAATTCAGGTTCCTGAATATATGAAAAATGGAGAAATTGTTAAAATAGATACAGAAACAGGCAAATTTATATCTAGAGCGTAGACTATTAATTGAGAATGAAGAGATTGGCAGTTTCAGTATATTAAATCTGCTAATTTCAATTATTTATTTTTTTTGAGAATTTTATTTTTCTGTAATTGGTCTTTATCTATATGAGGTGCAAGATACAGTGATTGGACAATAACAAAAACTATCATTAACCCCAAAGTACCAAATAGTTTAAAATTCACCCATGTATTTGTAGAATAGTTATACAGAACATATAGATTTATAAACCCCAGTACCGCAAAAAATATTGACCATGTTCTGTTAAGATTATTCCATACTTTTTCAGGTAATGAAATCTGTTTACCAAGCATTGATTTTATAATATTTTTCTTAAAAAACAGCTTTGTTATTATAAGACCTAAAGAAAAAAACCAGTAGAGAATCGTCGGTTTCCACTTAATAAACATATCATCATGCAATATTAAAGTAAAACCACCAAATACTATAACTAGTACAAGAGTTATCCACATTGTCATTTCAATTTTCTTTTTTCTATGAAGAGCAACATATAATATCTGAACTATACTGGCTATTATTGCAACGGCAGTAGCATAATATATTCCCTCTATTTTATATGTTATAAAAAAAAGAATGATTGGAAAAAACTCAAATAAAAATTTCATATATAATATATCCTATAAATTTTATACATGCATTAACATCAAAAATGAGATGTATCTGTAGACTATTAAAACAATAATAAAATACATTTGATTCATTTAAATACCATAAAAATTAATCATTTTGACTATAAACTTAATATACAATTCATTACATTTCACATGAGTTAACAGATTTTAAATATCAGATATGAAAATTTACTTATTATAGAATGGTATTATATAAATACCTATGTTAATTGTTGCAGGTATTTTTTGTAATTCCATCGATATTATGACAGAATGTGGCGGAGATATATCACTATCACTCTTACTAAACAACTTAAATACATACAATAAATTAAGATGATTGAAAGATTTTTCTATAAAACTAATGCCTGATAAACAGAAATAATATTTGATCCAATTATTAAATTGCTAATATTATAGATTTTAGTTTAATAGTTCCATATATTATTATTGTTTGATGTGAGTATATATTTTTACTATAGCTATTCCTGTTTTTACCATATTCAGTTTTTCTGCTGCTCTTTG
The DNA here is from genome assembly GCA_029237695.1 of Conchocele bisecta. Classification (NCBI taxonomy): domain Eukaryota; kingdom Metazoa; phylum Mollusca; class Bivalvia; order Lucinida; family Thyasiridae; genus Conchocele; species Conchocele bisecta. Next base: position 1,040,538 of record JAQRGA010000042.1, on the reverse strand, counting down.
AGATAAATCCAAAATTCTACTTTTAACGAATGGTCCTCTATCATTTATTTTCACATAAACAACTTTTCCATTTTTTACATTTACCACTTTGACAGCTGTGCCTAGAGGCAGTGTACGACTTGCAGCAGTAAGTGATTCGGGATAAAAAATATCACCACTTGCAGTTTTTTTGTAATAGAAACCTTTACCATAATAAGAAGCTGTTCCAGTTTGATATAAATGCCATGGTCCCCAATGCAGAGGAGGATAAATAAAAAAAGCTATAATAATAATCAGCATAATACTAAAACATCGTTTTAATCTTTTAGAGTCTGTTATTTTATCCAAAAAAAAGCTGTAATTATCAAAAAGAAAAACAAAGATACATTTCATCTTTGGATAAAATGTTCTAAAAAAATCATTGATTTTTCTATAAGGTTTGGAAATGCCTTTTATTATGCCAATAGAAGTCCAGAATGCAAATGAAATAAATATTATACCTAAACTGCACCAATAAACTATTTTATTTAATAACAGAAAACTAATCCACACAGTAAAACAGCAGCAATCTATAATTTTCACTACAAAAGACATCAGTTATCAATCCTCATTTTTATATATTGAAATTCTTAAATAATTAAGACAATTGCAAAAATTATAAAAAGTTAGAGTAACTGCTTTATCAGGTTTATACAGCTATACTTTTTTCATCTAATGACAGCACTCCAACCAATAAGCATTAATGATATAGTTTAGCTTTTCAATCAGCCGGCTTTTATTATTTATAAAATTCTAATCCTTTAGCAGAAGGTAAATTCTTAAATAGAGACTCCTGTTTAAGACTTATTAAAAAATTACTTTCAGATTCCCCTAAATTTCTATTAGCCCATTCCCATAAGGACATTATATAAAAATAATCACAATGGAGTGTATCGCTTTTTTTACTTCTTTCCATATGTGAAGCATTAACACATAAGCTCGGCTCAATATCATACAATATTATACTGTCATCAGAATTTTCTACTTTAGGAAACAGAGCCCTCAGCCATTTTTTCAAAAGATTTCCTGTTTGTCTGGATATGAAGCACGGAGTTTCTACTGAATTATTATGATTTTTTGCAATAGCAGTTTTAGGCCACAGGCATTTATCTATCGTATAACAATATGCATCTGAAATTTTATTCACTGTCAGTTTTTTATTATGAACTTCAAGTCTATTTTTTATGACATCAACACTATTATTTTTAGTTTTAGTTCCCCAGGCAAAATACCATGTAAATCTAAGATTATTTCTAGGAAAAGCATAATCTTCATTCCAAATAAAAGGCTTCCTATTAAATAAAATTCCATTATTCTTAAAAGTAAGTGAATAAGTGGATTGTGCTTCAAATCGTTCGGCCTGATTCCAACGCCATAAATCATAACCTGTACCAACTTCAATCTGAGTTCCATCTTCAGCTTCAAATAAAATAACTAAAGGAATACAGGTAAACTTATATTCACTGTTTTTGAATGAAGCAACATCAATTTTTTTAGAAGTAATATTTAAATCATTAACACTATCCTGCCCTATAACTACTATTGTTGACCATTTACCGGGTAGTTCTAATGAGTCTATCTTCATATATTTCATTGGAGTCACAGAGTGAAGAGTTATATCTGTAATAACTTTTATATGATTTGAAGCCTGCTCCCATTTTCTTTTTATTACAGGTTCAGAACCAAATGGATGTATTGTTTTTGAATCTACCCATTGCCAACCAGTTTTTATTGAAGTATGTGTACGGGTATATTTACTCAACCCAGTAATTTCTTTAAGCATTCCAAGCTCTGTTCCACTACTTTTGAGCAGAGCCCGATTATTATAGGAAAACTCCATATCTCCAGTTCCAGCTATATCAAATTCAGCTTCCCAATGCTTTTCAGCTGGATTATTATTTTCTATTTTATAACTCATATATGTTAATTATTCTCTTAGTTATTTTACAATTGGCCAGTATCTATTTTTTTTGGTTTTTACAAGTTCTACACTTATATCGAACAAATTCTCGATATTATTCACTGTCAATATATCCTCTCTATTACCAATTGCTAAGGTCTTACCGTTTTTAAGCATCATACCTTTATTAAATACAGGTATGATGTCTTCAATTCTTTGAGTTACAAAAATTATTGTAGGAGAATTTCTGCTCTTAGTTAAATTTTCAAGCATTGCCAGCAGATGCTCACGACTTTTTAAATCAAGGTGTACGCAGGCTTCATCAAGTATCATAATTTTAGCTTCTGACATAAGAGCCCTTGCAATTAAAACCTTAACCTGTTCGCCTGAAGATAAATCCAAAAATGATTTATTTATTAGTTCGAATGCATTCAGTGTAGACAAAAGTTCACCGGATTTATTGATTTCATCATCTGTAGCAGTTCTATATAGACCAACTGTAGAATCAACGCCTGAAATTATAATATCCTGAACTGTCCATTTAGAGTTTGAAGTCCATTTCAATAGATAGGGGCTTATCCAAGCAATTTTTTTTCGAACCTGAAAAAGATCACACTTTCCGTAGGTATTTCCAAATATAGTAATTTCAGAACCATATTTAGGCCATATATATCCGAGAATCATTCTAGTCAAAGTAGTTTTACCTGCACCATTAGGTCCTAGAATAAACCAGTGTTCTCCCTGTTTAATTTTCCAGTTTAAATTAAACAGTATCTGTTTACATGTAAAAAATAGATCTGCATCCTTTATATTAACAACTAAGTCATCCATCATATATTAAGTCCGTAGCATTTTAAATTTTAAATTAATATGGTGCTTCATCATACTCTTGATAATCTAGACCTTCCTGAGCCTTAATCCCACCGCTTACTTCTATTTTTCCAGACTCCTTATTCTCAACAAGTATTGGCACAGATTCCATGAATTTACGATAAATAGTTTTTTTCTCAAGGTTACAATTAATATCATAAACAAAGTAAGAATATATTTTAGAACTTGTCTGTACAATCACATGCAGTCTTGAAAGTCTATCAATTCTACATTCAGGTTTCTGTGTACCAATATCAATACCGAGCTTAGCTACTCCATATACATATTTTTCATCTTCTACTTTTAAGCAATATATTTTATCCTTACCATCAAAATACCTTGAAATAATATATTTTCTTTTATCAATTTGTGTTTCACTTCCAGATTCTTCAGATATTGGTACGCCGACAACGGTACTCCAAACAATATGCCCTTTTGCAATTTTAAAATATATATAATTAGACTGATAAGATGTAGAAAAATTAGAATGCTCAACAACAGCTTTCAACTTATATCTCCCCTTATCGGGGAAGTCATATATACTTGTTAACGGAATAATAAATGTTTCTTTATCTCCTGGCAATATAACTTTTCCTTCGACTTTATAATTATTATCCAAAAGTTTTGGTACACTTCCGGAAATAGTTTCTATCTCAAATTTAATATTTCCTTGGAGTTTAGGGTTTAAGCCAAATATAATTGGATTACCAGACTGATTCATGAGTACAACCTTGGCATAAATTTTTTCATACTTTATATAGCTTTGATGGTTTAAAGCTAATTTCATACCGATTTGTGCAAATGAAGTGTGAGAAGATAATACTAAAACTGCAATTAAAACAAATTTTATGATTTTCATAATTTGGTATCCGTTAATAGTTCATTTAATTTATTATTAATATCTCTTGAAACATCTTTCTGCGAAATATTTCTCTGGCATTCCAGCGTGCTAATAGCACAATCCCTTTTTAGACACTTAATACAGCCTTTTTCAGATTGATACACTCTGTTCCAGTCCCAATAAGGACCTGTTTTTTCTGAATAGGTAGGTCCGAAAAGAGCAAATACAGGAACTCTCAAAAAAGCAGCTATATGCATAGGACCGCTATCGTTACTCAATAGTAATTGTGAGTTTCTAATCAATTCTACCAGTTCACCTAAGGTAGTTTCTCCAACAGTAGAAACAGGTTTTGCAGTTTTACATAAAAAAGTTAACTTTTTAGCTATTTCTATTTCAGCATTTGAACCTATCAGAACAATCTTTATATCAGGGTGTTCTTTAGTAATATCATCAGATATTTTTGCAAAAAATTCAGGCGGCCATGTTTTAGTTGTCCATCTTGCACTTGGGGAAATTGTAATATATTTATCATTTCCTCCTATTTTTTTTCTTTGTAGAATTTTTTTTATATCAATCTCCTTATCTATAGGTAGAGTGTAGTCGGGAACAATATGATTTTTTTTAAAAATTGATGAAACTAAATATATATTTTTATCTATAGCATGTGCTATTTCTTCAGGAATATATACTTTTTTATTATAGGCTAACTTTGAAATCTTTTCTCTTACTTCAGAAAAACCAACTTTATTACTCGATCTTGCAATAAATGTGAATATCGCACTTCTCATCAATCCCTGCATATCAATGACTAAATCATATTTTTGCTTTCTTATATCAAAAAATAATTTTAAAAATGTTTTTACACCTTTAAAGCAATTTTTAAAATCCTTGCGTCTAAAGAGAATTACCCTGTTTAAATCTTCTTTAATATAGGAAAAGATTGGAGCAAAACGAATATTAACAAGCCAATCAATTTCAGCATCAGGAAAATATCCTTTTAACAAGTAAAAAGCTGGGAATGCATGAAATATATCACCTAGACTACTTGGTTTAATTATAAGGATTTTTTTTATATTATAATCTTTACAGTTAATTGCATTAATATCATTTATTTTAACAATTTTAGGTGTAAAAGTTTTCCTCATTTAAAATAAACCTAATCTTTATGTTCTTCAAAACACCTTGTCAAAACTGCTTAGAATGCATCAGAGTCGGCATAGATATCACTAATTATTGTGTAGATCATTTTATTATAAAAATTAACTATTAATATGTAATAATAGTATTTACATTTTCTCCTGCAAGTACTTTTCTTCCCTTAAGTGCTTCAAGTTCAATTAAAAATTCAATTCCAAGAACTTCAACATCAAACTTCTTAACCAGCTTAAGGGTAGCTTCAGCAGTACCACCGGTAGCTAAAAGGTCATCTACAATTACAACCCTATCTCCTTTTTCAAGAGCATCCCGATGTATTTCCAGTGTAGCTTCACTATATTCCAATGCATATGATGCTTCATAAGTTTTGCATGGTAATTTACCTTTTTTTCTAGCTGTAACCATACCTATTCCAAGCTTATATGCTAAAGCTGTGCCAAAAATAAAGCCACGGGATTCAATACCTATTATTTTAGTAGGTTTTTCTTTATAGTTAGCATCCATAAGATCAACAATCATCGAAAGAAGTTTTCCATCCTGTAAAACAGGTGTTATATCTTTAAATAAAATACCTTTTTTAGGAAAATCCATTACATCCCTGACAGCATTTTTTATTAAATCAGCATCCATTATTTTTTTCCTGATAATTATATTTAGTAAAAAAAAGAAAATGCGACGTTAGAATAAGCCGGATTCTGTATCCTGTAAAACAGAATTAGCAACCATCTATCTATGCAGCCAGAACCCGAGATTTTAGCCGCGAGCAGCAGCGAATCCCCTATTTGGCCTTGCTCCGAGAGGGGTTTACCTTACGATCACGCTTACGCGAAAACCCGGTGGGCTCTTACCCCACCATTTCACCCTTACCTATTTACCGAAATAAAAAGGCGGTATATTTCTGTGGCACTTTCCTTCCTCTGGTGTATTGTCCAAAGTATCCTGCTATTGCAGGACTCCCTGCTCTTTGGAGTCCGGACTTTCCTCTCAATTTTCATTGAGCAGCTGCCTACTAACGTCGCAAAATTTCTTATTTTAATTTTTTCTTTTTCCAAAACAATACAATATATCACCTTGTAGAATTTTTTCACTAGGTTTTGGATTTGGAATAGCTTTATTATTTCTTTCTATTGTGAGTATTTGGGCACCAAACTTCTCTTTGAAACCACTATTTTTAATTGATTTATTGCAAAATTGGCACTCTCTATCAATGAGTATTCTTATTATACCATACTGATCATCTCCTATCAGCATACTTTCAAAGGAGGCAGAATTAACTATATTTGACTTTTTCATTCTATCTCTTATTTTCAAAGTAACCATAACCCATAATTTAGTTTTAAAGAAAAATTTATAAATAATACCAAGTACCAAAATTAATAATGAAACAGCAAATATTCCTACTACAAAACTTGGAATCCAAATATTTACAATAGGAATAAGTTTATAATGAGTATTTGAATTAAACATTTTACCTAGAAATGTAACAAATGTAGCAAAAAGCGAAACAGATCCGGCATAACCAAAAATCATCATTAGTGATGCAATTTTTTTTCTACCCGGATGATTTATAATAGATTCAGCTTCTCTTGTAGTGAAACCTGTTAATGTAAAACATGATAATGCCTGAAATTTAGCCTGGCTCCAGCTCATTCCTGTAAGTTCAAAAGCAATTGCTCCTATTCGGACAATAACGACAACAATCAATATAGTAAGTAAAAATAGAAATAAACTATCCATAATATATAACCTTTTTTAGTTAATCCATTAATCCTCAGCTTCCTAATGAGAAAAAATATTAAACTTTTTATTTAAAGCTTTGATTATTTAAATAAAGTCTTAATATATATTATCAATGATATATTGGATTTTCATATACAAAAATACACGTATTTATATTTTTTTTGATAAAATAAAATACTTAATCTTTTAATTTTTAGTATTATTTACTAAAACAAGAACATAAGGATAATAAAAAATGAAACTTGACTTTTCAAAATCTAAAGATGGATTAATTCCCGCAATAGCTCAGGATTGGCAAACTAATGAAGTTTTAATGCTTGCTTATATTAATGAAGAATCTTGGATTTTATCTTTAAAAACTGGCAATGCTACTTATTGGTCTAGATCTAGAAATAAATTATGGAAAAAAGGTGAATCATCAGGAAATGTACAGAAAATTAAAGAAATCTATTTCGACTGTGATGAGGATACCGTTATTTTCAAAGTTAATCAAATTGGTGGTGCTGCCTGTCATGTCGGCTATAAAAGCTGTTTTTATAGAAAATTAGATAGAAAAACAAATGAAATAGAAAAAATTGGCAAACCTGTTTTTAACCCTGATGAAGTTTATAACAAATAATAAAAAGAAGTAAAAGGTAAGAGCTGAGAAAATATAATTTCACCACTTTTTCCTTGCAGTCGATATAGTGGATAACTTAGAATAATTAGAGAGAATAAAGAGGATAAATCTCAGATTTAATCACTGAAAATAGACACTTAAACTGAAGGATAATACAATGGCAGCAGTGGATAATTCATTATTAAATAAAATTAAAAACGTCTTTCCAGAATTAAAAATTAATAAAGATTATTCTTGGAAAGATTTTACTACTCTCGGTGTCGGAAATGCATATCCTTTATTAGTTGAAATAGAGAAAAATAATGCTCTCTCAAAATTTCTTAATTATTGCTATAATAACGATATTAATATTCTTCCTATCGGTAATGGCAGCAATATTATAGGCACTGATGAAAAAATTGATTCTATTGTATTAAAGCTAACTTCAAAATTTTATTCATATATCAGGATAGAAAACAGTATTATTACATGTGGTGCCGGTGCATCTATCCATTCCATAATAAAAAGTATTTCACCTAATAGTAAACTATGTCATCTAGCCGGAATTCCAGGCAGCATCGGAGGTTCTTTGAAAACAAATGCTGGAAGATCAGGAGTCTGCATCGGAGATTTTATTATAGAGCTAAATGGATTTGATTATAAAGGAAATGTATGGTCATCAAAAAACAGCCCAATAAAATGGAACTATAGATCATCTTCAATACCTAGCGATGTAATTGTTACTTCAATCAAATTAAATAGTGATAATACAAAATTAGATGTGAACCATAGCATACTGAAAAAGAGTCTTCCGGTCAATTGTTTGAAAGAAAGAAATGCCGGCTGTTTTTTCAAAAATCCCTTACAAGGATATAGTGCAGGAAAACTCATTGAACTAAGCTGTTGTAAAAATATAAGTTACGGCGATGCTAAAATAAGTGACCGACATGCAAATTTTATAATCAATATTAATAATGCATCCGAGAAAAATATACTTGATTTAGCTATACAAATAAAAAAAAATGTAGTTAAACATACAGGAATTTACTTAGAAACTGAAGTTATTTTTGCTAATAAAAATACATATAAAAAATTTAATAATTCAACAAAACCTTTAAAAGTATTAATTCTTAAAGGTGGCAGTTCAAGGGAGCGTGAAGTTTCCTTGGAATCAGCTCAAGGAGTCTCAAAAGCACTAAGAGATGCCGGATATCTTGTTGAAGAATTAGATATTACTACACCAAATATTCCAGAAAAATATAATAATTTTAAAGGAGTGGTATTTCCTGTCCTACATGGTGGTTTTGGAGAAAATGGAGAAGTACAACAGGAGTTGGAAAATAAATCAATAAAGTATGTTGGATGCTCAAGTAAAGTATCGCAAATAATTATTGATAAAATTAGGACTAAAGATTTTTTCAAACTTAATGGTATACCTATTCCTAAAGATACAGTGCTGAAGGTTGGTGAAACATCTTTTCCCAAAAATTTAAATTTGCCTGTTATTGTTAAGCCCCCTACAGAGGGTTCAACTTTTGGTATTTCTATTGTTAAAAATATGAACCAATGGCATGATGCACTGGAAAAAGCATCAGGTGATATTACTGGCACTATCATGATTGAAGAATTTATTAGAGGAATAGAACTTACAGCACCAATTCTTAATGGTAAAGCTCTGCATCTTGTTCATATTTCTCCACCAGGTGATTTATATGATTATGATGCTAAATATACATATAAAACAGGAAAAACTATTTATACATCACCTCCTTTGGAATCAAAAATATCACTAGAAATTCAAAATAAAATAAAAGAATATTCCATAAGAGCCTATAATAAAATTGGTGCAAGACATATGCTTAGAGTTGACGTAATAGTTTCCAATAAGAATAAAAAACTATATTTTATAGAAATGAACAGCATACCCGGTTTTACTGCAGGCAGTCTACTACCAAAAGGAGCAAAAGCCAGCAGTATACCATATATTCAACTATGTAGCAAGCTAATACAAATGGCATATATATTGGAATAAAAAAATACATCTATCGAACAAACCAAATTTTTACTTAAGCAGCTTTGCATTCCTCCCGCTCCAATGGGTAAAGAAAAAAAGATAATAAAAGATGTAGGTAAAAAGAAATTACCTCAGAATGATTTAAATAATATTAATGATGATGTCAATAATAAGAGCATTAAAAAATCATACAAAGCAGAGTGAGTAAAATTTGTTAGAAAAAATTTATAGATATAAAAATTTTGATTTATTTATGTACACTTCCTAAGCTGATTATTTAATTATAATCAGTAGTGATATAAAAAAAACAGTAAGAATATTTCTATTGTTTTATCTTTTTCTTTCTTATTTTCTTTAACATAGTTTCTGCAATTTCCACCCTTTCTTCAATTCTATAAAATAACTGCCAGCATTCAAAGCAGGTTTTTACGTGCTCAGAATTAATTTTTATTCCGCACCACTTACATTTTGATATTTTACCCATTTCTAATCTCATTTTAAATATCTAATTAATATAAATGTAAAACTATATAAATATGTACATGGGATATTATTATTCATCAAGATGTAGGTAATATTGTTAACATAAAACTAACAATAGATTATTGATTGGTAATAATATTATGCATTCTAGTGGCGGGCAGATTTAAGAGATTGATAAAAATAGATATATTGATATCTTACTATAATTGATAATTTTTTTTAGTTAAAATGGATAAATTTTATGGATAAATTTGAAAAAACTGCGGATAAAAGGCGTATGCTGAAAAAACGCTTTATCTTTTTAATTACTTTTATACCAACAGCTTTTGTTGTTTTATTTATATTATGGCTGCCTATTATGCTATGGGTATGTGCTGTTCTTGTTTTCTCGTATACTATTAAGAAAATATTAGTGTATTATAAACAGTAGATATATTTTATATCCTGCCTGTTTAGTCTTTTATTTTATGTATATTTGCTTTTATAAAAGTAATATTTGATTTTAATAATATATTGTTTTGATGCATTATTTTTTACTTTTATAAACTTTAAGCTATGCCAGTCGATTTATAATATTTAAATAATTGTATGAAAGTTAGAGGAATTGATGGATAAAAAAAGTGAAGTATTGGGAGATTTAAAAGATCTCTTAGGATTATATCAATCAAGTTTTTGTATGATTAATAGTTTATTGCATGGAAACAGCATGATTGATAAAAATGATAAACAATTAAAGTCAATAAAAAATAATTTAGGTTATACCCACGAAAAATTAATTGGACTCAAAAATTCAGTAAGTGAAAATATCTGGAATAAAGTTGTTAAAAAAAATGGTTTTACTGATGTTTGCAAATGGGATAAATTTAAAAATATTTAGTTAACAGTTAAAATATAATTTAATACAGCTCTTAAATAAATATTAAACTAAGGATTTTTTTATGAATGTTGTAGTTTTTGGATACAATATTTTGGGTTTACTGGGATTTAAGAAATTATTAGAGAATGATATCAAAATATTAGCCTTGGTTACTCATGAAGATAATCCTGATGAAAAAATTTATTTTAATTCAGTAGCAAATTTTGCTAAGTCTAAAGGGATAAAAGTTTATACACCAAAATCTCCAAATACAGATGAGTTTATTGATATATTAAAATCAATTAAACCTGACGCTATCTTTTCTTTTTATTATCGTAATATGATTTCACAGAAAATATTAAATATTGTTCATGGCAATGCTTATAATCTACATGGGTCGCTTTTACCTAAATTTAGAGGTAGGTGTCCACTAAACTGGGCACTACTTTTTGGAGAAACTGAAACTGGAGTAACTCTGCATAAAATGGTAAAAAAAGCAGATAGAGGATATATTATTGACCAAGAAAGTTTTGCTATTTTAATTGATGATACAGCAAAAACGCTTCAGCCCAAAATGGAACAGGCTGCTACCATATTACTGAATAGAGCACTGCCGTTGTTAAAAGATGGCAGAGCTATTTTTACTATGCAAAATGAAGAAAATGCATCATACTTCAGTGGTAGAAAGCCGGAGGATGGTATAATTGATTGGAGCAAAACTACAATTGAAATACATAATTTGATTCGAGCTGTCGCAGACCCTTTTCCCGGTGCTTATTCTGAATCATCTCTAGGTAAATTAATAATTTGGAGCAGTAAAATTATTGCTGAAACAGGAGATGATGGACTCCCTGGACTTATAGTAAGCATTTCTCCCATGCAAATTTCTACAGGAAAAGGCAGATTAGAAATTCTTAATGCTCAACTTAATAATAGTGAGGTTATGTCAGGCATTGATTTAGCTGAAAAATTAAATTTAAGCATTGGGACAAAAGTATACTAAGGAATGCATTCAAATTAAGTAACCAACCTTACTGAAACTGTTAAATAATTTCATTTTGGCAATACTTTATAAAAAAGGATTTTCATATTCTCTTTGAATCCTTTTCTAACTTTTAATCCCGTTTCAGATGCTTATAAATAATACTGACAAAAACTTCCAATCCGGTTTTAGTGAATATTTGACTTATATCTTCTTTGATAATACTCATTTTATTGAATATTAAATCTTTGCACAATCTTGCTATATGCTGAAACAGTCTGTACCTACCGGTTTATACTTCCGTACTTCATCTACACTCTCTCGTACATCTTTATTTTTAACTTCATCACTATATATAAAAAGCTCACTATAACTTGCTAACTCATTTTTTTGTAATGCTTCAACTGTTTGTCCTGTATGCCATGGACTATTATATACAAAAAGTACTATTAGTGATAAACTCATATTGTTATCTCCTTGTAAAAACCTGGTACAGCCTTTACGTGATACTCCACTTTAGAATTAAATCCTAACCAATATTTAGGTGCAAATACAACTTTCCTATCTTTCATAAAATAACTACCCCACCATCCAAAACTACTAGGACTAAGAATAGCACTATTGCAAAGTGTCATAATAGTCAAATCTGTCCCAAAATCGTTATCTATAGAAATCAGCTTATTTTCTAAATATTTAAACTCTTCTTTTATAAACTCTGGTTCATCACTTAAAAATATAAAATAACAATCCTTCCTATTTTCTAAAAACCAATCTATTTGATTCTTATAATAATTCATAGGCAATAAAGCACTTTTTCCCAATACTTTATAATCACCATAATCACCTCTTCTGATATGAATAAAAATTTTATAACTATCATTGGGAATATGCTTTAAAGATTCAAAAGCTTTTTTAACATAAATATTTTTTATTTTTAGAGCATTTGCTATTTTTTTATTAAAAAAAGTCTCACTTTGAAAAAATCCAACCTTTACAAAAATAATATTTTTAATAATACCAATAGCTTCATTAAAATTTGTTAATTCTCTACGATATTTATTAAAAACTTTTTCATGCTGTACAGAGACGGAAGATATTATTTTTTTATCACTCAAAAAAATAAGGATAGGCTTAACAATCCTAAATAAAAAAATCTTACTCAATCTAGATTCCTTATTTAAATTTACTACATCGTCTATCTCAAAAACTTCATTCAACTCTTCAAAACCTGAAACAATTAATTTTTCATTATTTTTTTGAATAGTTTTTAAAAAAAGATATTGAAAAATTTGATTTTCAAGTCGTCCTTCTGCGAAAAAAAATTTCTTTTATTTTAATCTCTTATTTGAAATGGCTACATAATTTGCATAATTAAAATTATTCATATCTATGATATCTGATTTATCAACAACCATTTGGGAATAATCTCCAACATTTGCTCCTATATCAAATACCACTTTGACCATCTTACTTTTTGTTCTTAATTTATGAAATAACTTATCAATAAAAACTTTTTCTCCATTTGTTTCAAAATTACAATTTTCATTATTCTCAATACAATTAAATATTTTTAGAACCAACCCTCTAAATTTTCTTTTTATATATGATATTTTAGTAAACATTATATCTCCTTTTTAAACATATATAATCCTGTTCCAAAACCACTATTAGTATCATATTCGTTATCCATTCTTATATTTTTCTTCTTAATAATCTCTTAATAGCAATCTTTAATCTAATAATTAAATTTGATTTGATATCTTTGCTATATTTTTCCCATCTTTTCGTAGTAAGTTTTTGAATAAAAATTCTAAATTTGATTTTTATTTTTTTTGAAAATAGATATATAACATCTTCAAATTCTATCAAGTCCCAATTTGGTGGTAATATTTGTAATATATTGACTAATGATGGCCAATTCTCTATTTTGTGAGGATAAGGTGGTGGTGCTAAAAAAAGTCTAGCATCATCTATCAAAATTATATAATTTCAAATTATTCAATTATTTTAAATCATGTGTCCCATTTTTTCTTTTTTAGTTTTCAGGTAAAATTCATTATGAGTATGTGGTACCATAATGATCGGAACTCTATCTTTAATTTCTATACCATAACCTGAAATACCAATAATTTTTTTAGGATTATTAGTAAGAAGCCTTACACTTTTTATGTTCAAATCCAGTAAGATTTGTGCACCTATACCATATTCTCTTAAATCTGCAGGAAAACCAAGTTTTTCATTAGCTTCAACTGTGTCGGCACCTTCGTCCTGTAACTTATAAGCGTGTAGTTTATTAGCAAGTCCAATCCCCCTACCCTCCTGACGCATATAAACGATAACTCCTTTCCCATTTTTGGGTATCATTTTCATAGATGCTTCAAGCTGATCCCCGCAATCACATCTGGAAGAATGGAAAACATCACCAGTAAAACATTCACTATGGATTCTTGTAAGAATATTATCTCCATTACTCACATCACCATAAACCAAAGCCATATGTTCTAAATTATCCATAGTAGATTTATATAAATGAAGTTCAAAATCTCCATATCTTGTCGGAAGTTTAACTGTATGAAGTTTTTTTATAAGTTTTTCAGTTTTTCTTCTGTAAACGATCAAATCATCGATAGTGCAAAGCTTTAAATTATATTTTTTTTTAAAAGCTATAAGATCATCCATTCTAGCCATATTGCCATCTTCATTCATAATTTCACATATAACACCAGCAGGATAAGTATCTGAGAGTTTTGCAAGATCTACAGCAGCTTCAGTATGTCCAGCTCTTTGAAGTACACCTCCTGCCTTGGCTATGAGAGGAAAAATATGACCGGGAAGAAGAAAATCTTCTCCTGTTGCCAATGGATCTACAAGTTTTTTAATTGTCATAGATCTATCAAATGCTGAAATTCCGGTAGTTGTATCATCTTTTGCGTCAACACTAACTGTAAATGCTGTTTTATATTTATCTTTTTCACCATATGGAACCATTTTTTTTAATCCAAGTACTTCAGCTCTGTCTGAAGTTATTGGAACACAGATAAGTCCTTTTCCAAAAGTAGCCATAAAATTGATTACTGCTGGTGTTATTTTTGAAGCAAGAGCTACAAGGTCTCCTTCATTTTCTCTATTTTTATCATCTGTTATAATCACCATCTTTCCATTTTTTAAATCTTCTATAACAGATGATATACTATCAAAATTTTCAGACATCACTGTACCCTATTTAAAACAGTTTCAAATATTAAGTTTTTAATTTTAAAGCCCTGCATACTAAAAGTAGAATAGCAAGACTTCAAAAATTTAAATTATTTGTTTTCTTCCCAATAGGGAGAAATTTCTCTTAATCTTTTAATGATGGGAATTAATGTTTTAATTATATAATCCATTTCATCTTTAGTATTAAATCTCGATAAGCTTAATCTTAAAGAACCGTGAGCTGAAGTATATGGAACTCCCATAGCTCTCAAGACATGTGAAGGTTCAAGACTTCCTGTCGTACAGGCACTACCGCTTGACCCTGCAATACCTGCTCTGTCCAAAAGTAGTAATATTGCTTCGCCCTCAATATAATCAAATGCAATGTTAGTAGTATTTGGAACTCTGTTCTCTATATCTCCATTAACTCTACACTTAGGAATCTTATTCATAATACCCTGTTCAAGGTAATCTCTTAATTCTTTAACTTCTTTGTTCTCATAATCCATATATTTTCCAGCAAGTTCACAGGCTTTGCCAAATGCTACAATACTGGCAACATTTTCAGTTCCTGCACGTCTTCCTGATTCTTGATGACCACCAACAATAAAAGGTTTAAAACGAACACCTCTCTTGACATACAAAATACCAACACCTTTAGGAGCATGCAGTTTGTGCCCAGAAAGAGAAAGCATATCTATTTTGGTTTTTTTGAGATTTATAGGAATTTTACCAGCCGCCTGTACTGCATCTGTATGAAATATAGCACCTTTTTTATTAGCTATTTCTGCAATTTTTTCAACTGGAAAAATATTACCTGTTTCATTATTTGCCCACATAATAGAAACAATAGCTGTATCTGTATCAATGATTTCATCTACAACTTCTAAGTCAACTCTACCTTTTTTATCTACAGGTATCTCTGTAACTATATATCCCATCTGTCTTAGATGTTTTCCTAAATTTAAAACTGCAGGATGCTCTACTTTACTCACAACTACTTTTTTTCTTGTAGGACAATTATTCAAAGCACTGTAAATAGCAGCACTGTCACTTTCCGTACCAGAACTTGTAAAAATAATCTCTTCTGAATCTGCACCTAACAAAGAAGCAACCTCTGCTCTTGCATTTTCAATATGCTTAGCAATCTGACCTCCAAATCTATGAATACTTGAAGGATTACCATAGAAGTCAGTTAAAAAAGGTGTCATAGCTTTAAAGACTTCAGGATCAATTGCCGTTGTTGCATTATTATCTACATAAATAACTTTTTTTTCCATTTTAATACCTTCTCTCAAATACATCTGTATTTATTCTCTTTTTTTTTATTTAACTTCTTCAACTTTAAGTTCAGGATCAACAAACTCTTTCAGTTTGCTTTCCACTGTATTTCTCAAAGTTACTCCTGAACTTGGACACATTGCACAACGACCTCTCAGTCTAACAATAACAGTATTATCTTTTAAATCGACAAATTCAATACTTCCACCATCCTGTTCAAGCATAGGTCTAATATCAGAGTCAATAACAGTCTGCACCTTAATCACTTTCTGTGCAAATGTCAGTGGCGCTTCTTCTTTTCTATTTTTTACTTTACTAGATATATCTGCCTGCCAGATACCGTCTAATATTTCTTTTATCTCTTCATGGCATCTGCCGCATGCACCACCGGCTTTACAATAATGAGTAACATCTGCTAAAGTTTTCAGTTCATTCTCTTTTGCCATTTTTCTAATTTTAGCATCTGTAACACCAAAGCAGTGGCATACTACTCTTCCCATATGATCCGTTTCGTCAGGTTCTTCGTATTCTTCACCATGAAAATTAGCAATAGCTGCCTGAAGAGCTTCCATTCCCATTACCGAACAGTGTATTTTTGCGTCAGGTAAACCGCCAAGTTCATCCACTATGTCCTGATTTGTCAATTTAGTTGCATCTTCTATTGTCATACCCTTAATCATTTCAGTTAAGATAGAGGAAGATGCTATTGCACTTCCGCAACCAAATGTTTTGAATTTTACATCTGCTATTTTACCTTCATTATCTAATTTAAAAGATAATTTAAGAGCATCACCGCAGCTAATGTTTCCAACAGTAGCTTCGCCGTCAGGATCTTTAACTTCACCAACATTTTTGGGATTCAAAAAATGTTCCATAACTTTATCTGTATAATTCCACATAATATTTTATATCCTTCAATATTTATATTTTATATTCAGTTAGGTCTGTAATTTCACCAATCAGACTAATTCATCTAATGTCAAATCCTTTAAATACGAATCTATATGACTTTGAATAATTTCTAGCTTTTTATGCAATTTACAAAATTTATTTCTTTTACATCCATTATTTCTTGGTAAACATGAATTTAGCTCTACAGAATTTCTTGCTACGGAATGAAGTATATCTAAAACAGAAATTTGTTTTTTCTTCCTGCTGAGTTTTATTCCACCCGTTTTACCTTTTTTGGTTTCAATAAAATTGCTGTCCCTTAATTTTTTCAATATTTTTCTAAGAAATCGATAAGGTATATCCATTTCTTCTGATAAAGTCTGAGTTGTAATAATTGAACTTTGATCTTCACTGTTCATTAAAAACAGTAAAGCTCTAATAGCATAATCTGCTTCTCTTGTGATCATATAATAAACTTCCTTTTAAAAAACAATATAGACACATGAAAGGTAGCATTATATAAGAAATACTTCAACTATTTTAAAAGTGTTATAGAATAAATATATTATCAATAAAATAAATCTTTTAGCTTGAATTATACTTATCACTATTTTAGTTTATATGAAATAATGAGTTTTATTCAAGAAAATATTAAAGTGTCAATTAACAATCACAATTTTAATATATTTGTATTTTATTTGAGGAGAGAATAATGGCGCAAGAACTTCAAGGTTTACTGGATCGCATACATAAAGAAGGAATTGAGAAAACAGAGGATGAAAAAGTTGAAATATTAAAAAAAGCCAAAGAAGAAGCACAGTTCATTCTCAAGGCTGCAAAATCTGAAGCAGAAGTCTTAATAAAAATAGCTAAAGAAGAAGCAAAAAAAGATGAAAAAAGATCTAGAGCTACAATATTACAAGCTTCAAGAGATATTTTAATTTCATTAGAAACAGAACTTAGAGAACGCCTAAATTTATGTGTAAATACTCTTTCAAAAGAAGCTTTAACGCCTAAATTAATGAATGAAATAATTAAGAAAATGGTGACTACCTATTCTGAGGATAGTAATAGAGACCTCACAATGGAATTAATATTTTCAACCAAAGATCTTGAAGAAATGACTAAATTAGTACGAACAAATTTATTTGAAAATTTAAAAGAAAAACCTCATATACTAGCAGGACATAATTTTACCACAGGAGTAAAAATAGGATTTAAAGACGAAAATGTATTTTTTGATTTTTCAGATAATACTATTACAGATATAATATCAGCTTATGTTGGACCACGCCTAACTCATGTATTAAACGGAGAAGATTAATGGCATCCCTATACTACCTAGTCAGTAGTTTGCCTCTTCTCATTCTGGGAGAAAAACTTCCATTTACTACTGAAACATATCTAAATATGTGTAAAACATTTATAAGTGAACAGCAGATGAGTGAACTTTCAAATTTGAGTTTAATTCCAAATGACGATTCTTTAATAAAGACGAAAGTAATAAACAACTGGTACGAATGGGAAACTTGTTTAAGAAATAGTATAGTTAAAATACGGTCATTAGTTTTTAAGAAAGATTCTACTTTTTTTTTAAAAAATGAAAAAAATTATTTTTCTGAAATAGATAAAGGGGTACAGGAAGCTTATTCTGCAGACAATCCTTTAGAAAAAGAAGATGTGATAGATAAACTAAGATGGAGATCTCTTGATACAATAGAAGCAAATCATCAATTTGATTTTGGCAAACTATGTATCTATAAGATTAGATTAATGCTATCCGAAAAAAGAATAAAAAGATCTGAAGATAAAGGGAAAAAAAAATTGGATAATATCCTATCCTTACTTTACAACAACCAAGTAAATAAAATAATTTATTCTTAAGATAATCATAGGAGAGCAACAATTATGCTTGATGACAACCAAGGTCATATTATTGGAATAAACGGGAATATGATTACCGTTAAATTTGATACTTCTGTAACACAAAATGAAGTAGGCTATGCAATTACTGGAAATATAAAACTCAAATGTGAGGTTATCCGAGTCAGAGGCGACAGTGCAGATCTTCAAGTATTTGAATCAACTAACGGATTAAAAATTAACGATATTATAGAGTTTACAGATGAGCTCTTAAGTGTCGACTTAGGTCCCGGACTTCTGACTATGGTTTACGACGGTTTACAAAACCCTCTCGATAAACTGGCAGCTAAATCAGGTTTTTTCCTGGAAAGAGGTGTATATCTTCCAGCTTTAAATGAAGAAAAACTATGGGATTTTACTCCCTCTGTAAAAATTGGAGATAAGATAACAGCAGGAGATCACTTAGGTCATGTACCGGAAGGTATTTATACCCATTATATATCCGCACCATTTGGACTTAAGGGGACATGGCGGCTCAAATCAATTTGCAAAAAAAGTAAATATACAATAGTAGAAACTATTGCTACAATAATAAATGAGTGTGAAGAATCCATGGATTTATCCATGCTTCAAAAGTGGCCCGTCAAAATGCCGATTACATGTTATAAAGAGAAAGTACTGCCTGAAAAAACGCTGATAACACAACAAAGAATAATTGATACATTTTTCCCTGTTGCCATTGGAGGAACATTTTGTACACCTGGTCCATTTGGTGCTGGAAAGACTGTTTTACAACATGCAATAAGCCAACATGCTGAAACTGATATTGTTATTATTGCAGCCTGCGGAGAACGTGCTGGAGAAGTAGTTGAAATATTAAGAGAGTTCCCTCATTTAGAGGATCCCAAAACAAAGCGTACTTTAATTGAAAGATCTATCATTATCTGCAATACGAGTTCTATGCCTGTAGCAGCAAGAGAAGCATCTGTTTATACAGCAGTAACTCTTGCTGAATATTACCGTCAGATGGGGTTAAATGTATTACTTTTAGCAGACTCAACATCAAGATGGGCACAGGCTCTCAGAGAGATGTCTGGGCGATTAGAAGAAATACCGGGCGAAGAAGGCTTCCCAGCCTATTTAGAATCATTGATAGCAAGTTTTTATGAACGTGCTGGTCTCGTGGAATTAAATAATGGAGAACGCGGCTCAATAACAATTGGCGGAGCAGTAAGTCCTGCCGGTGGTAACTTTGAAGAGCCTGTGACCCAAGCTACATTAAAAGTGGTAGGAGCTTTTCTGGGGTTGTCAAAAGAAAGAGCTGATGCAAGAAGATATCCATCTATACATCCTTTAGACAGCTGGAGCCACTACAAAAGCATTATAGATAATGATAAAATAACTAAAGCTAGAAACACATTAAGACACGGTAATGAAGTCAGCCAAATGATGAGTGTCGTCGGTGAGGAAGGCACAAGTATCGGAGATTTTATCACATATCTAAAAAGTGAATTCATCGATTCTGTATATTTACAGCAAAATACTTTTGATGAAGTAGATGGAGCAACTAGTGAAGAAAGACAGATACACATCTTTGATAAAGTAATTACTATCATTGATTCTTCATACAAACTGGATGACAATAAACAAGCAAGAAAGTTCTTTGCTGAACTTAGGCAAATGTTTATTGACTGGAATTATGTAAAACTTAAATCGGATGAATTTTTACAATATGAAAGTTCAATAGATAGTAAACTAAAGGAATTTGTCAATGCGTAAAGTATATCATAGAATATTACAGATAGCAGGAAATGTTATTACTGTTGAAGCAGAAGGTATTGTCTACAATGATTTAGCTGAAATTACAACAAAACATGGAGTTTCATTAGCCCAGGTTATTCGTCTGCAGGATAAAAAAGTTTACTTACAGGTTTTTGCTGGAAGTCGTGGTATTTCAACTAGTGATGAAGTGAAATTTTTAGGAAAACCTATGCAGGTTTCTTCTTCAAAAAATTTACTGGGCAGAGTATTTAACGGTGCAGGAAAACCTAGGGATTCGAGATCTCCGATTCAGGAAGATTTAAAAGAGATAGGCGGACCATCCGTAAATCCGTCAAAAAGAATTATACCTAAGAGAATGGTACGTACAGGAATACCAATGATCGATGTTTTTAATTCATTGGTCGTTTCACAAAAGATACCGATTTTTTCTACTGCAGGAGAACCATATAATCAGTTATTAGCTAGAATTGCAATGCAAGCTGAAGTAGATATTATAGTTCTTGGCGGCATGGGGCTAAAATATGATGACTACCTTTATTTTAAAAATACTTTGGATGAGCATGGTGCACTTTCTCACTCTGTAATGTTTATTCATACTGCATCTGACCCTGTTGTAGAGTGTCTTCTTGTACCTGATATGGCTTTATCTGTTGCCGAAACATATGCACTTGAAGGAAAAGATGTACTTGTTCTACTAACAGATATGACTAATTATGCAGATTCGTTAAAAGAAATAGCAATAACAATGGAACAAATACCTTCAAATCGTGGATATCCTGGTGATCTTTACAGTCAGCTGGCTGCAAGATATGAAAAAGCAGTTGATTTTGACAGTGCTGGCTCCATTACAATTTTAGCAGTAACAACTATGCCAGGAGATGATGTAACTCATCCAGTTCCTGATAACACAGGATATATAACTGAAGGACAATTCTACCTAAAAAATGGAAGAATAGAACCTTTTGGATCATTAAGTCGACTAAAGCAAAATGTTAATGATAAAACACGTGGCGACCATAGAGTAATTATGGATACAATGATAAGACTTTATGCTGACTATCGTGAAACATGTGAAAAGCAGTCAATGGGATTTCAAATGAGTGACTGGGATAAAAAACTACTCAAGTATGGCGACTTATTTGAATCACGACTGATGGATCTTTCTGTAAATATTCCTCTTGAAAAAGCTTTGGACTTAGGCTGGAAAACTCTTTTTGAATGCTTTGAAAAAAATGAAACAGGAATAAAAACTGATATTCTGAAAAAATACTGGCCTCGTGAATATGAGGAATAGATTAGTCTCAAGTTTGGAGAATATTGTATGGCAAAAATAAAATTAACTAAAAGTGAACTAAAAACTCAACGTGATGCTTTAAAGCAGTTCAGTCGTTTTCTGCCCACCCTGCAGCTAAAAAAACAACAGCTTCAGTTGGAAACACGGCAATCCCAAGAGCGTGTTAATAAAAATAAGATGAAAGAGAAAAAATTTAAAACTCATCTTTCTTCATGGATTGCAATGTTTGGTATTTCAGATGATGTTGAAAGGATTATAAAATATATCAAAGTAGATAATATTAAAACAACAAGTCATAATATTGCCGGAGTCACAATTCCCATCTATGATAAAACAATATTTTCAATAGAAAATTATGATCTATTCTGTGAATCAGCATGGATAGATGATGGCATCAAAGCTATTTGTGATTTAATTGAAATTAAAACTGAATGTGATGTTTTAATAGAGCAATTTAAGAGAATTAGTAAAGAATTAAGAACTACTACTCAAAGAGTAAATTTATTTGAAAAAGTTAAAATAC
Source organism: Conchocele bisecta (assembly GCA_029237695.1). Taxonomy (NCBI): domain Eukaryota; kingdom Metazoa; phylum Mollusca; class Bivalvia; order Lucinida; family Thyasiridae; genus Conchocele; species Conchocele bisecta. The sequence continues at coordinate 1,018,252 of JAQRGA010000042.1, read as the reverse complement.
CTGAAAGCAAAGAAAATATACGTCTAATTCAGATTTATCTAGGTGATCAGCAAACGTCTGCAGTAGGACGTTCTAAAATTGCAAAGAAAAAATTGGCAGAGGCAACTTTATGATTGAAAAAATGCTCAAAGCCACTGTCATTTGCAAAAATGAAGATTGTGAAAGTTCTCTAAAAGAACTTGGTGCAATGGGTGTTATGCATATTGAACAAACATCAGCAACTGTTTCTCATGATGTAAGCACACTTGAAACTAAAATTTCAAAAATAAAACAGGCAATACAGGTTTTATCTGCTCATGCAAAAAAAAATAAACAAATTGGTCCTACAAGTATCAGGATTATACCTTATAAACTGACACAAAAAGTTATTGATATTATAGAACATAATTCTGACATTAAAAATAAAAGAGATCTCTACAGAAGAGAGCGTGAAAAACTTCTGCCATGGGGCAGTTTTTCTTATAAAACTATTGATGAATTAGAAAAAAAAGGTTTTTATGTTTATTTATGCTCATGTACCGAAAGTGAACTAAATAAATATAAAGATAAAAATAGAATAATTGAAATTATCAGTAAATCTAAAATTAGAGTTTATTTTGCTCTTATTTCAGAGGAAAAAATTGATAAAACAGAATTACCTATTGCCCCTCTTCCATCGAATAAAAAATCACTTAGCGAAACAAATATTCAGATATTACTTCTGAATAAGAAGTACATAAAAAATGAAAAAATCTTAAAAAATCTGTCAAGAAATGTATCTAAAATAATTACTTATATTAATTTTCTCGAAGTAGAATTAGAGCTTTTAAAGCATCGTGATTCTATGGGGAATGATGGCAAACTATCATATATTGAGGGATTTATACCTGCAAAAAGAAAAGAAATTTTATTAGGAACTTCTAAAAAATTACATTGGGCTATACTACTTGAGGAACCATCATCAGATGATAGAGTTCCTACAATGATTACTGTTCCCAAAATATTTAAAATAGTAAAACCTATTTTTAAATTTATAGACATTTTTCCGGGTTATCATGAATGGGATGTAAGTATATGTTTTCTATTCTTTTTTACAATATTCTTTGCGATGATTGTTGGAGATGCCGGCTATGGGATTCTATTCTTTGCTATTGCCTTAGTTCTTAAAATAATATATTGGAAAAATGAAAAATATAAACTTCCATTAAATCTCTTTTTTATATTAAGTATTGCAACAATTACCTGGGGTGGTTTGACTGGTAGTTTTTTTGGCTTACCACAAGAAATATTGCCGAAACAGTTACATGGTATAGAAGCTCTTACATCCCCTTCCCTTAAGGATAAGAATATACAGTATTTATGTTTTTTACTTGCAGGAATACACCTATCTCTTGCCAGAATATGGAGAGCAACAATATTTCGGAACAGTCTAAAAGCACTTGGTGAAATAGGATGGGCGCTTTTTATATGGGGGAATTTTTTCACTGCAGTGAAATTAATAGTATTCAGTAAGGCTCCATACCCTCAGTTTGCATACTACTTATATGGAATAGGTGCTGTGTTAATACTACTATTCTATGTGCACTGGAAAAATATTGGCAGTGTATTCAATTTACCTTTTGATTTTATAGGCAGTTTTACAGATGTACTTTCCTATATAAGGCTTTTTGCTGTAGGATTAGCATCCTATTATATTGCTGAAAGCTTTAATAATATGGGTAGTATGATTATGCATGTATCACCTTATTTGATCTTACTGACTATTTTTGTACTATTATTTGGACATTTACTAAATATTGGATTAGCACTAATGGGAGTACTAGTTCATGGCATAAGGCTGAATACATTGGAGTTTTCAAATCATATGGAACTTGAATGGAGTGGTTCTGCGTATAAACCTTTTACACGAAAACATAAAAAAGAATTTAGAAATATAACACATAAACATTAAACAAATATAAATCTTAAAAGGAGATATTTTTTATGGATGTACATTTAATGAATGCATTAGGTCAGGCAGGAGCATTTGCATCAATTGCAATCGCATCAATAGGCACAGGTTTAGGAACAGGTGCAGCAGGATCTGCAACCATTGGTGCATGGAAAAAATGTTATGCTCAAAATAAACCGGCATCTTTCCAATTAGTAGTTTTTGCCGGTGCACCACTGTCACAGACTATTTATGGCATGATCATAATGTTTGTTATTCTTGGAAAAGTGTCAACAAGTCCTGCTCTATGGCCATTTTATCTTATTTTTGGTGTTCTAAGTGGACTCGGTCTCTCTTTTTCATCATGGATGCAGGGAGTTGCAGGAGCAGCAGCATGTGATGCATTTGGGGAGAACGAAAAAGGTTTTGTTAATTATCTTATGGTTATAGGTATTATAGAAACAGTGTCCATCTTTGTAATGGCATTCGGTATTGTGCTACTATCCTCCATAAATTAAATTTTAATCCTGCAATTAAGCAGGATATTTTTTATCATCATAATTTTTATATTTTAACAATAAGTTATTTTCAATATTAAAGAAGAAAGTAAATGAATTCAGATTTTATTTATCATAGAATACTGCTAAAAGTAAGCGGTGAAGCACTAAGAGGAGATAAAGAGTTTGGATATGATCCTGATTCTGTAAGCAACTTAGTGAGACATATATCTACAATCCTAAACGAAGGAGTTGAAGTAGGACTCGTAGTTGGAGCAGGAAATATATGGAGAGGCGAAACAGGTAAAAGCTTGGGAATGGATCCTGTAAAAGCGGATTATATGGGAATGCTTGCAACTATAATGAATGCACTTTCTTTGAAAGATGCATTTGAAAGAGCTGGTATTAACTGTGAAGTTCAGACATCTACTCATATGTATCCTATTGCAGAACCTTTTGATCATTCAAAAGCCATAAAATACTTAGAAGAAGGACGTATCGTAATTTTTGCTGGCGGAACAGGACATCCTTTTTTTACCACAGATACTGCTGCTGCATTAAGAGCACTTGAAATAGGAGCCGAAGCTGTTCTAAAAGCAACTAAGGTAGATGGAGTCTATTCAGATGACCCTATGAAAAATCCAAAAGCTATTAGATATGACAGAATAACTTATGATGAAGCTCTTTGTCAAAATTTAAAAATAATGGACTCCACAGCCTTCTCATTATGCAAAGTCAATAATATGCCAATTATAGTTTTTAATTTTTCAGACCCTGAAAACTTAACTAAAATATTATCAGGTGAAACTAACATATCAACAATAATATCTACTTAATAGTAAAAAAAGATTGGGGCTTTCCAGTAAAGTGTATAATTTTTCAAAGGTTGTATATTAACATAAAAACGATACAGCAGAGAAGTATTATATATAAAAAATTTAGTAATTGATAAAGTAGTAAATCAGGTCTTAGGTTTCATTGCCGATAAACATACAGGTTTATCCAGTATATTTTCAGGAGGTGGATTTTAAAGTAGCTTACCAAAGTGCTTATAGTACACGCTCTAAAAGCTGAGATGAGAGAACAGTAAATATGAACAGAGGCACTCCAAGAACTCACGTAATTATTGTGGCAGTAAAAAATTCAATAACAAAGAAATATACTCTACAACTTGATGTAGGCTATCAGATCCGTCCTTTGGATTCACAGTTTATCTGATCATATATTTTGACTATATAGTTGTTAAACTAGAGCAGGATAAGCGTATTATCAATAATATCTGTATATAGCAGGTAGAAAAGATATTTTGGGATTATAGATAAGTGAAAATAAAGATTAAAAATTTTAGCAAGGTAATCTATAAAAATAAAGAATCGCGGGGGTGAAGGATATATTGATTGCGTGTGCTGACAATTTGACTGGAATATCAAATGTCATTGGTACAGTATATCCTAAAACTGAACATCGGTTATGCATTTAGAAACAGTTTAAAATATTATCCTATAAGTACAGAAAAAAGCTGGCTCGTGATTTAAAATCAGTTCACACTGCGATTAGATAAAATGATACCCGGCTGGTATTAGATTTTGTAAAAAAATGAATTGTTAAACAGTCAATTACGGAAAGTTACTAAAAAAACATATTTTCCCAACCGATGACTCTGTTTTTAAAAATCTATATTTGGCTATAGGTTATATTACTAAAAAATGGTCAATGCCAATTAAAAATTGAAATTTGGCAATGGCTCATTTTATTATAAAATTTGAGTAGCGTATAGAACACCTTTAAAAAGCCTCAAAAGATTCTACCTGATGACAGCATCATTTATATTATAACTAAATTTTACTGAATATTATCCTTCGATAATATGTGTTCCTGTTTCACCTTTTACTGCACGACCTAAAAATTCAGGTGAAGTTATAATCGTTTCTTTTCCACCATTTTCAATAAATTGCACAGCAGCCTCAATTTTAGGAAGCATACTACCTGGTGCAAAATGACCTTCCTCAATATATTGTTTCATTTCTGAAACAGTAACTTTATCCAACGATTTTTGCTCAGGTTTACCAAAGTTAAGATAAACTTTTTCAACACCAGTAGAAATTATAAGCACATCTGCATTCAGTTGATTGGCAAGAAGACTTGTCGCAAAATCTTTATCTATTACAGCATCTACACCTTTCCATTGATTATTTTCTTCAATAACAGGAATACCACCACCACCTGCAGCTATAACACAATAACCTAGCTCAAGCAAATTTTGAATGGCTTCTTTTTCAAGTATTTTAACAGGCATCGGTGATGGAACTACACGTCTAAAACCTCTTCCGGCATCTTCCATTAATTTCCAGTTAGGATTTTTTATTTTTAATTCTTTTACCTGTTCAGGAGTATAAAATGTTCCAATTGGTTTTGCAGGATTTTTGAATGCAGGATCATCTTTATTTACAGCAACCTGTGTTACAACAGTTAGTGCAGTTTTATAACCTTCACCTTTTTTTATATTTCTTTTTCTAAACTCATTATCCATAGCCTGCTGTATCTGATACCCAATAGCACCTTGAGAGTCTGCATCACAGTTGACCAATGGTACTTCATGCATATGTTCATATTCTACGGCAATTTCTGAACGTCTTAGAATAAATCCGACCTGTGGTCCATTTCCATGACTGATTACAACATCATAGCCATGTTCTACTAGATCGGTGATATGTTTAGATGTTTCACAAACAGCCTCAAACTGATCATTAATTGTTTGGTGTTGTTTATCTTTTATTAATGAATTTCCACCAATTGCAACAATAGCTAATTTTCCCATGATTTTACCCCATTATTATTAAAATTCAAATTTAAATAATAATGGGATGGCATGCCATCCCATTATTTATATGTTGTACATAAATTTTATTACTTAGCAGTATAAACAGAAGGCATTGCAGCATACATTGCAGCAGCTTTAACTAATTCACTCTTCCAAGTACATTCGTTTGGAGCATGAGCCTGATCTTCATGACCTGGACCAAATCCAACAACAGGAATGCCATAACGTCCCATTATTGAAACACCATTTGTTGAAAATGTCCATTTGTCAACTACAGGTGCTTCATCATATAATCCCTTGAAAGCATTGACTGCAGCCTGTGTTGCAGGATGATCTTCAGGAATAACCCATGTTGGAAAGAAACATTCAGTAGGATAAACAAGACCGGTATATGAAGGTCTTTCGTAATTATACATTGTAACTTCAGCTTTAGCCTCTTTAACTGCAGGAAGGTTTTTGATTTCCTGTAGAGCAGATTCCCATGTTTCACCATCTGTAAGCCTTCTATCAACAGAGATAGAACATCCATCAGCAACAGCACATCTTGAAGGAGAACTGAAAAAGATTTCAGAGATTGTCAAAGAACCTTTACCTAAGAATTCATCATAGTGAAGATTTTCATGTAAAGCTTTAAGTTCATTTATAATTGGAGCCATTTTATAAATAGCATTGTCGCCTCTTTCTGGAGCAGAACCATGACAGCTGATACCGTGAGTTTCAACTTTTATTTCCATTCTGCCACGATGTCCTCTATAGATTTGGCATGAGGTAGGCTCAGTACTTACTACAAAATCAGGACGAATCTTGCTTTCTTCAATAATATACTGCCAACATAGTCCATCACAATCTTCCTCTTGAACTGTACCTACTACTAAAAATGTAAAATCACCTTCAAGCTTTAGGTCTTTTATAATTTTTCCGGCATAAACCATTGAAGCCATTCCACCTTCCTGATCAGATCCACCACGTCCAAAAATAACGTCACCTTCTTCTTTACCTTTATATGGATCACAATTCCAGTTATTAATATTGCCAACACCAACTGTATCAATATGTGCATCCATCGCAATAAGATGTTTACCATTACCGATATAACCTAAAACATTACCCATTGGATCGATATCAACTCTGTCGAATCCAACTTTCAACATTTCTTCTTTAATTCTTAAAATAACTTCTTTTTCTTGACAGCTTTCACTTGGTATAGCTATCATATCACGTAAGAACTGTGCCATTTGAGGCTTATAAAATTCAGCTTTTTCTCTTATTGCAGTAAAATCAATACTCATAATAATTCCCCTCTTATTCTTTATATAAAATTTAAATAATTAAACCGTTTTAAACGGATATTATTTTAAGGTTTGCTGATTCTAGTAGATTGTTATTTGGATAGCTCCAATGAATCAGCATTATTCAAAAAGACTTATTTAGCTTTTTCGTTGAACTTAACAATTAATTCGTCCCAAATTGGAATATATTTTTTAAGATCTCTCCAGAAGCTCTGATCTTTACGTGCAACAAAGTCCTCAATTTCAACACCTTGTTGTTCAACCCATGTATAATATCCTAAGTTGAAAATTCTTTCTTTGCTCATTTTAGTTAATTCTTCAAAATGATCAACAGTAACAGCATTTAAATGCTGTCCAAAAGTTTCTGCAGCATCAAATTCACCGAATGAACCATTAAAATATTTTTTCTTCTGCTTTGGCATTTCAGTTTTGTACATTATAGCTGCATCAGTTGCAACAGTTAAAATAACATCATCTTTTCCCATGTTATAATATTTAGCTGTTTTAATTGCAGCGAGCATATTACCGATAGATGATAGTCCAAGTAGTGAAAGATTTTTTATCTCAGTATCTGAAAGACCTTTTACTTCTTTAAGATATTTCTTACCTTCTTCTGTATTAAAGAGAAGATTTAATGAGTCTGTTGAAGAATCAGAAATAGCAGCAACATTATCATTATTCATTATATTGTGTACATATGGTACATGTTTGTCACCAATACCCTGGATATTATGTCCACCAAAACCATTATAAAGAAGGGTTGCACATTCAAGAGCTTCTACTGCAACAATATTAACATCCCTATAATTATCTTTTAGATAATCGCCAGCTGAAATTGTACCAGCAGAACCAGTAGCAGATGTAAATGCTCTGAGTTTAGAATTAGGATTGGATTTTTTAATGTCTTCAAAAACATTAGATAAAGCTTTACCTGTGCAATGATAATGTATTACCGTATTACCAAATTCACAAAACTGATTAAAAATAATATTTTTATCATCTTTGTCTAATTCTTTACACATGTCATAAATTTCTTTAACATTACTTTCGCAACCATATGTTTTAAATATATCATTAGCTGGATCCATTGTCCATTCTTCTAACCAGTTAAAACGTTCTTCACTCATTTCTTCTGGAAGAATAGCTACACCATGGCAGTCCATAATTTTAGAAACAGCTACACCGCCTCTGCAATAGTTACCAGTTGAAGGCCAAATAGCCTTATGTTCTGTAGGGTCAAATTGACCTGTTATTAATCTTGGTGCTAAGCAGCCATAAGCAGCAAGTACTTTATGACAGTTAACCATTGGAAAAAATGCACCTGACATAACTAATATTTTTGCATCAATTCCTGTAATTGATTTAGGGACTTCAAAATAATAAGGAACATCTCTGAAGGTTTTGTTTTCAGGATCATTATACCAGTTAATTCTATAGAGATTTAATGGATGTGCTTCACCCGGATCTACATCAAGTAACTGCTTTTTTACTTCTGCTGAAATAGTTGATGGATCACTTAATTCTGATAGTGTAGGTAATTGGATACTTCTTTCTTTGAATCTTGATACAGTTTGATTTAATACCTGTTCGTTTATAACATGATCTTCTAAACCTAGTTTAGCCATTGTTCTTCCTCCAAAAAATTCGTGTGTTAAATGTTATTCAAAATTTATTATTATCTTTAATTAATATTTTGTCGATATTTTCTTGATATTGCTAATGTATAAACTTCTATGGATCTGACAAAGAATGATCTTTAAAAAAAATAATTTAAATATCTCATAATGAAATAATCTTGATGCTATCTTCCATTTAGCAATATTTTATTTTAGTAAAGCGGGGCAAATTACTAATTCTCACCTAAACTTATTCTGATTGTTGATGAATGCCTATATTCATATTCTATGCCGAAAAATTAATTTTCATATGGTGAATATTAATATATTTTAAAGGCGATTTTACTGATAGTCATTAACTTATTTTAATATATAATAATTTATAAATCATTTTATGCAAGATCTTTTAAATACTGGGGCAATAAAATAGGAGTGCAAGCTACAACCTGAACTCCTATTTCATTAACTATAACTAATTAATAGGCATTCCAGGTTTTGATGTTTTAACACCCACATACAAAGCATACATGATTGCAAAGGCTTTAAGTGACTCTGTATTTGAAGATTCCGTTAAAACTTCTTCTTCTGACAGCATATTAAAATTATCTCTATTAAGATTAATTTCATACATATTACAGCTACAGGATAAGGTAGAACCAGAAACTGTTAATTTGAAAATTTCATCATTAAATTTACCGATAATAGAATTATTAAAGAGCATGAATGCATTATTATCCTGACCATCAAATTCTATTTGATCAGTATAAAAACGAGGTTTATCCTTATATGGACTTCCACCTGCCGGACAAAAAGAAGTGCAATTTGCACATTCATTGCAAAATGCAGTAAATATCGCTGTTTGATATTTTTGTTCTAATTTAAATATCTCAGAACCAATAACATTCAATTTCTTATTGTCAATCCTAAACACTGGCAAGTCTAAACTCATAGGAATTGTCCTATAAGTGAATATTGCTCTATTTGGACATACTGTTGTACAGGTACTGCAAATGGTATGGCATTTTAAGCAACGGGCTGCTTCTTTTACAGCATCCGCATCAGAAAGAGTTTGAATAACTTCATCAAATCCATCTCTCTTTTCCAAAGGCAGTTCAGGTACTTCTACTCTGAATTCTCTATAAGATTTTTTCTTGAGTATTTCAAAATAATCAACATCTTCATCAATACTCAAACTGTCATTAATAATACTACCTGTTTCTATATATTCGATAGATGCAGCAATTTTTTTGCCATCATCACAAGCTTTTACTATAGTTAGAGGACCATTCTCAATGGCATCTCCGCCAGCAAAAATATTTTTAGTAGAAGTAGACATAGTTTGAGGATCAACATTTATATAACCTTTTCTATTTAATTCAATGGCATTACCATCAAAAAAATCAAAGTCAGGTTGCTGTCCTATAGCAATAATTAGATTATCAAGTTCTATATCAAATTCTTCACCGGGTATTTCAACAGGTCTTCTTCTTCCTGAATCATCAGGTTCACCTAAACGCATTTTTGCACATCTCAGTGCTTTGATTCTACCATTCTCAGATATAACTTCTTTTGGAGAAGATAATTCTTTAATTTCAATGCCTTCTTCACGCAATCCATCAAGTTCTTCTTTATGAGCAGGCATTTCTTCAATAGTACGTCGATATACAACAGTAACTTTGCCGCCTGTTAAGCGGTTTGCAACTCTGCCACAGTCCATTGCAACATCACCGGCACCGATAACTGCAATTGATGTTCCAAGATCAATGGCTCTATTTTTTCTAGCTCCTCGGAGAAACTCAATACCATCTATTACGCCTTTTTTATCTTCACCTTTAATTCCAAGAGCCATACCTTTTTGTGCACCGGCAGCAATAACAATATATTTAAAACCTTGTGATTTTAAATTGGAGACAGTAATATCAGTACCAACTTTTTTGCCGTATTCAATTTTAACACCAAGTTCTTTGATTACATCAATATCACTGGATATAGAAGAAGGAATAGCTCTGTAAATAGGTATTGTTTCATTTACCATTCCTGCCGGTGTTGATTTTTCCTCAAATATAGTTATAGAATAGCCTTTCTGCAATAAGAAATAAGCTGTAGATAAGCCACATGGTCCTGCACCGATAACTGCAACATTAATATCTTTATCTGCTTCTTTTTCAAAAGTAGGAATAGCACCGTTGTCCATGATATAGCGTTTCAATTCACGAATGGCAATAGGTTCATCATAGTGCGTTCTTGTGCATGTCGTTTCACACTGATGATTACAGGCACGTCCGAGAATATTAGGAATTGGGTTATCTTCCCGAATCAATTCAGCAGCTTTTTGAATATCCTTATTATCTACACATTCAATATATTCAGCAGCTTTTTGACTAATAGGACATTCATCAGTACATGGGGCTTTAATGCAGTCAAAAAGTCCAAGCTCTCTAGATGTTTTAGTATGTTTTCTTTCAAAAGTATCTCTAAGCAATAAAGGATCGCTTAATACATAATTAGCATATTCTTGAAGATTTAAGAGTGCAGAAGCTTTAACTAATTCTGTTTTCTCTGTAATATTTGACAACGCTTTATATCCTGTAAAATTTTTTGCAGTTTTGCAGATATAATCATCAGTGTCTTTTGCAGATACATCAGAATAAGCTTTGACAGTATTTTCTATGTACTGCAACATCCTTGTATAGCCACCAGGACGTAATACATCTGAACATACAGTAATAGTTTTCATTCCTGAATAAAGAAGTTCTGCAATATTAAAGCAGTCTGCTCCACCTGCATATGACATTAATAGCTGTCCGTTAAACTCAATCGAAAGTTTTTTTGCAAGATTAACAGTAACAGCCTGTAATGGACGCCCTGAAAGGTACATCATTTTTTCTTCTTTTTTGAAAATATCTCTATGGTTTTCAACTTCAAGTGTATTAGAAAGTTTGACTCCAAAAGTTACACCTTTTTTATCAGCTTTAGCCTGAAGGTCTCGTAAAAGAAGTAGTGCATCAGGATATTTCAAATCATGTTCAAAAGCTATATCAGGTACTGTAATTTCACGAAAACCAAGCTCCTTATTTAAGATTCCTCTCAAAGTTTCAGAACCAAGCAGTGTAGGGTTCAACTTCACATTAGTATGAAAACCCCATTCCTGTATTAAATAAGAAGCAATTTTTCCTATTTCATCAGGAGGACATCCGTGCATAGTTGAAAGGGTGACATTATTAGACAATTGAGCAGGTATTTCGATATTTTTTACTTCAGGACAATATTTAGCAACTATTTCAGTATATTTTTCCACCATATCAGCTGAGTTAACAATTTTTTTCAAAAAGTTTTGCATATTATCCTGCAAAATACCTTCCATATTATACCCAACACTGGTACTAAAAATAATACCTGGTTTATCATCTATAAAACCAAACTTCTTATGTAATGCATGGATAATAACCCAAGCTCTAACATACTCGTCAATAGACTGTGTAAGTGTTAATTCCTGAGACCATTCAACATTATAACCAACATCAAGAATATCAATACAAGGTTTTGATACTTCCAGCTCATCGAGTGTCTGGACAGTTTTTAATTCAATAAAACGACCACCACATAACCATGAAACAATAATATTTTGTGCCATTTGAGTATGTGGACCAGCCGCTAAACCAAAAGGAGTATCAAGTTTTGAACCGTATATATTCAATGAAAATTTGTCAGAAGGTTGAGGAGTAAAAAAAAGATCTTTAGGAATACCAAAAATTGAGTTTTTTTTCTCTAGTTCTTCAAAAACCCAATGTGTAAGGGCTTCCATACTAAGTGGCATAAATTTATCAGACATCAGATAGATTCCTTCAAAAGTAAGCGATTAATAAATTTTATATTTTTATATATAATTAGAAAACAGACAAAAGCAAAGAATAGCTATAAATTATAATATCCTTTTAATATCATTTTTTACCATTTCTATTAATTTTTCTGAAGGATTTTTAATCTTGCTCAAGAAAATCATAGCAGCAATAATATAAGGTTTATAACTGGCTTCTTTGTAGAGAGGTATTCTATATCTTTCAAATACAGATGCTTCAACTTCACCCTCTTTACAGCTTACGCCTGTAATATCAGCAGGAAGACAATGCATATAAAGAGCTTTACCTTCTTTAGTTGTTTTCATTAACTCTTCAGTGCATTCCCAATCTTTATGATTAGCATTTTGAGCTAGTAAGTCTTTTTCAAGCCTATTAATACCGTCTGTATCGCCATTACCGTAAAACTCTGTTCTTTTTTCCATTGCAGCAAAAGGAGCCCAGCTTTTAGGATAAACGATATCAGCATCTTTAAATGCATCGGCCATATTATTAGTTTTAGTAAAAGTTCCACCGCACCTTGTACTGTTCACACGTGCTACATCTTCAACTTCAGGCATTATTTCATAACCTTCAGGATGCGCTAATGAAACATCCATTCCAAAACGAGTTAATAAACCAACTATACCCTGAGGAACTGACAAAGGTTTTCCATATGAAGGCGAATATGCCCATGTCATAGCAATTTTTTTGCCCTTAAGATTTTCGATTCCACCAAAGTGATTAATAATATGAAGAGCGTCTGACATAGATTGAGTTGGATGGTCAATATCACACTGCAGGTTAACAAGTGTAGGTCTCTGCTCGAGTACGCCGTCAAGATGTCCCTGATAAACTGATTCAGCAACTTCTTTCATATATGTGTAACCTTTTCCAATATACATATCATCACGAATACCGATAACGTCTGCCATAAAAGAAATCATATTAGCTGTTTCACGGACTGTTTCACCATGGGCAACCTGAGATTTTCCTTCATCTAAGTCCTGAACAGCCAAACCAAGCAAATTACATGCACTTGCATAACTGAATCTAGTTCTTGTAGAATTATCTCTAAATAAAGAAATACCCAATCCGCTTTCAAATATTTTAGTTGAAATATTATTCTCTCTCATTCCTCTGAGAAGATCTGCTACGAGGTAAGTTGCCTGTATTTCATCATCTGTTTTCTGCCATGTATGAAAAAAATCATTCAAGTACATATTATTAGTTCTTTTCTTTGACAACTCTTTTATCATTTCGTTCAAACCGATTCTATCCATCTTCAATTCTCTCACTTAAATTTTTTCTTAGTTATTAAATACCTGATTAGGCAAATAAATTATTTTTTGATTGAATATTAAATTAAACAATTTAACTAAATCCCATATTAATAGATAGGAAAAATCATCAATATTTTCATTGCAAATTGCATATTATTATTTTATTTATTGACAATTGAGCTATTTAATATCATAATACTGGTGATAGATTAAAAATTATTCAGCTAATTCAATAAATTAATAGGGATTTAAATGTTCTATCACATTGTTGCTAAAAAAATCAGAAAAGCAAAAAAAATAAAAATAAAAAAAATATGTGAAATTTGCAATATTAATCCTTCGACTTACTGGAGATGGGAAAAAGGTGAAGTTACTCCTACGCATAACGACATCAGAATTTTGGCTATAATATTAGATGTACCAGTACAGGAAATATCAAAACTCAATGACTTTCAAAACAGTTTTTCACTCAACACGCGAAAAATAGAATTGAATAATATATTAAATAAATATAATTTTGAAGAAGAAGATAAATCTTATCTTAAAGAGATAAAATCATTGCATAATACGATATTAAAAGAAAATGACTATCTACAGGATCAGCTTAATTATTATCAATATGCATTTTTAAAAAGTCCAAGTTTACTATATTTGAGGATGAAAACAAATAAGGGTTTTATATTAATTCTCGCGTCAGAAAGATTTTATCAGCATTTTAATCTTTCAAAAGAAAATATAAATTACTTTTTCAATACATTAATCCCCTTAGATGCAAGAATAAAAATTAGATATACAGAAGCTAAAGCAGAAATAAATAAAATTGCAGTAAATAATATAAAAATAAAAAAACACCTATATGGACTCAGAGTAAGGACATATAAATATGATGGTATCGAATATTTGATAGGGCATTTAGTAGATAAATCAGATCTTCAAATAATAGAACAGGCTAATTATAGAATTAAAATTATGGCATTAGCACTAAATGAAATCCCTGAAACATGTTATTTTTCTGCAAAATTGAATAAAAATGAATATGTATTTATTTCAAGAGGTGTATATGAAGTTTTAGCCTTGACAGAATCCGACCTAAGAAAAGACACAAAACTATGGTGTAAATATATTGATAAAGAAGATCATAAAAGAATGTTATATTATGTAAATCAGGCAAATCACAAAAAGCCGACAATATTCAAATATAACCATCCGAAAAAAGGATTAAGAATATTAAAAACACATTTCAATGTTAGGATTATTGATAAAAAGGAAATACTATTTGGTTATTTCGCTGATATTACAGATTATATTTATAAAAGCCTGCCTAATCCCCTCACTGACAAATAAAATCATTGCTCATGCAGACAAACTCTCCTCATTTAAATAAACACGGAATGGACTTTTTTCTTATAAAAACTAAAAACTAGTAATTAAGGATGTACAGCATCGCCAAAAAAAATAATATCATTGTCAGCAGGTTTTTCTTTTAATTGTTTATGTATTTTCTTAAATCATTCCAATTGGCTATATACTCAAAAAAATTGGTTGAAAATTGGTGAATCTAAAATTGTAATAATTAATCTTAAACTTATTAATAAATTACTATTTTAAAATCCTGAAGAATATGATTTCTCTCAATCATTAGCAGATCAGACTGCAATTGCCATAAATCGTTTACAGCTAATTTTTGATAAATTATAGATATAAAGTAAAAATTGACTTTAAGTTGTAGATAAATTATTATATGGGCATAATTAAAATAAATGTACGGATTATAAAAATGAAGGAAATACTTATAAAACGATTAAAAATAAAAAGTTAAGAACTGTTTTATTCAACATGGTAGAGGGATAAGTGTTATAAGAATTTCATTGACACAATTTTTTGAAAAATTTGGAACTATAGATATAGCATACATTTTACTTTGATCGCAAAATGGAAATTTTATGGATTTATTGTAAATAAAATTGCCATTAAAAACCTCTTTTTCTAAACTAATAATAGGTTTTATTTCATTTATAGGTAATATATCAGAAAATTTATGTCCGATTATCTCTCCTTCGATAAATTTTTCAGACAGTATATTCATAAACTTTTGATTCACATATGTCACAATTTGCTTAGAATTTTTAACATATACAGCAGAATCTATAGAATCAAGAATAAAATTAAGCTTAAAAACTCTTTCTTTAAGTCTAATATTTTCTCTATTTAATTTATATATATCATTATAGGAATCAAGAATAGGTTCTAATTTAGCATACTCACCGCACGGCATATTATTAATTATATATTTAAGATAATTAGCACTTTCTTTAAGAGCATCACCTTTTTGTAAATTAGGTTTTTCGTAAAAAAATCTTGTCTCTCTGTAATCAGATATATCATTTAATTTAATATCTAATAAATGAGCAATAGCCATCAAATCTGTTTTTCCTGGATTTGATTTTTTATTTTCCCAATTATAAATAGTACGAGTAGAAATACCCAAAAGTTCAGCAAATTTGTTTATTGATATAGATTTTAACTTTCTAAATTCTATAATTTTTTTGATATTAGCTTTCATAATTTCAATCATCACATCTTTTAATTTTATAAGAAATTATTTCCTCTTATTTTTTAAATAAACAGCAAATAAGAAATTATTTCAATATTTTTTACATTAAATAATCTATTATATATAGAAATATCCAAAAAACATTATAAAAATTAATAAAAAACAGAGGAAGAGTATGCCAAAAGATTTAATCTTCAAAAAAATAATTTGTTCCATACTTGTGACTGAAGACAATAAACAAATCTATAATTTTTTATCACGTATAAAAGAAAATGATTGGTATAAAGTATTTAATTTCTTAACTTTTTTTGAAGTATGTCCACTATTTTATTCTAAAACTAGACAGCATGCTGAACTTGTTCCTAAAAATATATTAAATAATTTAAAAATATATTATCATGCAGCTTCTGCAGAGTACATGAAGGGAGCACATGATCTAAATAAAATTTTAAGTATTACTAATGAGCAAAATTTGGATGTAATCCTGATAAAAGGTGTTTATTTAGGAGATAAATATTATAATAATCCTGTAACAAGAACGATGCATGACATAGATCTGCTTGTCAAAAAAGATGATGCTATGCATGTAGCAGAATTAATTCAAGAGCTAGGGTATAGGTTCAATCGTAAATTTGAACCTGAAACCTGGCTAAAACATGAAAAACATCTACCAGAACTTATAATGTCAAATAAGCGTGCAATTGAACTTCACTGTGAATTAAAATTTGTCAAACTACCGGGAACTCCGGAAGTTCGCATCAATACAGATAATATATGGAATAGAGCTGAACAAAAAGATATTAAAGGAAAAATAGGCTATACTATGTCTGTAGAAGATATTATTCTTCACTTATGTATGGAAATAGTTCAGGATAAATTCAAACAGTGTCTAATTAAAATGTTAGACATTCATAACTTAATTAGTAAAGAAAATATCAATTGGAATATTGTAAAAGATAGGGCTAAAATTTGGAACATTAATAAAATTCTTTTTATTATTATCTCTTCGGTAGAAAATATTTTTAATACAAAATTAAATGATTTTTATGATGAGATCAATAAGTTCACTACTGAAAATTATCAGATAATGGAAATAATAGAAAATCATCTATTATCTGTCGTAAATACAAATGCACATAGTGTTGAAGATAACATTATCAGTGAATTTCAAAATCGTTCATTAAAAGAAAAAATTATATATCTGTTTTATGGTTTTTTTTCTACTCATGTAATTTGTAGAACTTATGGTTTAGATGAAAACTCAAATAAGAAATATTTTTATTATATTCCAAGAGCTCTATTTATTCTAAAAAATTATTTTAAAAAAACTTTTATTTTATATTTTTTAAAGAAAAATAATAATTTAGAAAATAAATCCATTAATTATATACAGATTTTAAACTGGTTAAAGGAATGATAAATTTTATACTTGACATTCTAAAATAGTCAGAATATGCTAAATACATAGAAAAAAATACCAAATCAATGATTTATAAAATAAAAAAACAAAATTTAAGGAGTAGAAAAATGGACTTAAAAACTAATATTCCAACAGTTAACCCAATGGTAGTTTTCAGAGAAGAATTTGATGACTGGGCTGTTTTATTTGATCCAGATGCAAATGAAACTTTTGGATTAGACCCTGTAAGTGCTTTTATTTGGAAAAAAATGGATGGAAAACATTCATTGAAAGAAATATTAAGTGAGTTAGAAGAAGCTTGTGAAAATGGAATTCCAAAAGATTCTACCGTACATATTGAAGATTTTGTAACTGATCTAAAAAATAGAGGGCTTATTGGATACGAAAAGGATTAAGAATTAGCAGTTACGAATTTTTAGTTATTTGAAATCAATTTAATAGCTAATATTTAAATTTAAAATTCTAATATAATACGGATATAAATTATGCGTGTAATGAACACACCAAAGAGTGTTGATATAAATATCACATCAAAGTGTAATCTTCGATGTACCTACTGCTCACACTTCAGTAGTGAAGGAGAAACCAATACTGATCTCCCTACAGAAGAATGGCTTAAATTTTTTAGAGAGCTCAAAGAATGTGCTGTGCTTGATATATGTCTTTCTGGCGGGGAGCCATTCTACAGAAAAGATATAAAAGAACTAATCAGTGGAGTAGTAGCTAATAGAATGAGATTTTCTATGCTAAGCAACGGTGGTTTAATTACAGAAGAAATTCTGGAGTTTATAAAATCAACAGGAAGATGTGACAGTATACAGGTTTCAATTGATGGTCCAGGTCCCGAATCTCATGATATTGCAAGGGGCAAAGGTTCATTTATTGCCGCATTAAGAGGACTAAACCTTCTTCTCAAATATAAAATTCCTGCAACAACTAGAGTTACAATTCACAAACACAACTATCAGGATCTTGATGAAGTCGCTGAACTTCTACTTGAAGATGTAGGATTACAATCTTTTTCTACTAATTCAGCATCATTTCTTGGACTGTGTCGTCAAAATAGTGATGACACAGAATTGAATGCAGATGAATATTCTTTTGTAGTAGCCAAACTTTTTGAATTAAATAAAAAATATAACGGAAGAATTAATGCCCAGGCAGGACCTCTTGCCAGTGGTAAGCACTGGAAAGAAATAGAAGATACAATTAAAGCCGGGATAAAAGAAACACCAGGATGCGGCTATTTAAGGAGCTGTGGTGGTGTTTTTAGTAAAATGGCAGTTAGAGCAGATGGAATTATGATTCCATGTTCACAGATACCTCATATGGAATTAGGAAGAATCAATAAAGACAGATTAAAAGATGTCTGGCATAACCATACAGAATTAATACGTTTGCGTGATCGAAGAGATACGCCTTTGAAAAAGTTTAAATTTTGCAGTGAGTGTAATTATACAGCATATTGCAGAGGCGGGTGTCCTGCCCTCGCATATACTCTCACAGGCGATGAAAATAAACCATCACCAGATTCATGTTATAGAACATTTCTTGAAGCTGGAGGTAAATTACCTAAAGGCTGTTAAAAGTTATTAAAGTTTGATGATATTGAATTATGGAGATTTTCAAGAATAATAGCCCAAAATTTATAGTGTTTTTAAAAAATTTTCTGCACTTATTAAATATTTGAGCACTTTAAGGCAAAGGTAAGAATAATAAACCTGCTAACTTTAACATATGATAATAATAAGAATATATAAGGATTTTTATTTATGACTGATCAAAAAAGTAAAAAAAATATAAAACAGATACCTCTGCCAGAATGCGGATATTACTTAAATACTATATACTTTTATCTAACTGAAGGCTGTAATTTAAGGTGTAGACACTGTTGGTTAGCACCGAAATTTGAAAAAGGAACACCGAAATTTCCAACATTGGACTTTAAACTTTTTAAAGATATTATAAAACAGGGTAAAGAGCTTGGAATGAGCGGTGTGAAACTTACTGGCGGAGAGCCATTGATACATCCTGATATCGGCAAAATAATTGATCATATTGCAGAACAGGGACTTCGCTTAACTATCGAAACAAACGGCGTAGAATGCACACCTGAGATTGTTGAAAAAATAATAAAATGTAATAACCCTTTTGTCTCAATAAGTTTAGATGGTTCAGATGCAGAGACTCATGAATGGGTTAGAGGTGTCGATGGATGTTTTGAAGCCGCTTTAAATGGTGCTAGAAATCTTATAAAAGTAGGATTACGCCCACAATTCATCATGTCTATTATGAATAATAATGTAAACCAAATGGAATCTGTAGTTAGACTTGCAGAGACAATAGGAGCTGAATCTGTCAAATTTAACCTTGTTATGCCAACTGCTAGAGGCGAACAGATGCATGATGCCGGAGAAACTATCTCTATTGAAAAACTTGTCGAATTAGGTAAATGGGTTGAAAGTGAATTAGAACCAAATTCAAAAATCAGAGTAGTTTATTCTCATACTTCAGCATTTCGTCCATTAAGTAAAATATTTTCAAAATCAAGTGGCCGATGCGGTATTTTAGGTATCATGGGAGTTTTAGGCAGCGGAAAATATGCACTTTGCGGCATTGGTGAAACTGTACCTGAACTTTGCTTTGGGCCTGCATCTGAAGACAAACTGGCTGATGTATGGAATGATAGTACTGTTTTAGATACAATAAGAAAAGAATTACCAAGTAATCTAAAGGGTATTTGCAGAGACTGTATCATGAAAAATATGTGTTTGGGAGCATGTATCGCAATGAATTATTACAGACATAAAGATCTTATGGCACCTTTTTGGTATTGCGAAGAAGCCTATAATGCTGGTATTTTTCCAAAAAGTAGATTAAGACCAGGAAGTGAATATGAGAAAAGAATGAAAACTTGATACTAAAAATTGAGTAAATAAATTGATGGAGTTACTGAAAAATATTTCAATATTAAAATTATTTTCAGTAGCTCTACTATATAATAATTTAATTATTAAAAAAATCTAGAAGTTCCCAGCTCGCAATTTTTCCTACCTTCAGCTAGACTGTATTAAGTTTTAAATTTATAATTTCAAGTTTCGATACCTATATGAATAATTGGTTTGTACATCTTAAAAATGCACTAAACTGCAAACTCCCTAAAGATCATATTTCACCGAATCATAAATATGGTCGATTTAGGGATAATGCTAAGTATATATACCCATCTATATTTACTCAATGGAAACTCGGTTTAGTGAGTATGGTTTTATTATTAATTACCTCTTTGCTTGCTTTTCCAGGTCCAATGATTACAAGATATTTAATTGATCATGTACTTATACAGAGAGATTTAAAACTTCTTGCTCCGGTAATAATACTTTTAATTGCCATAGGTCTAATAAACAGTATTGCTGGACAGATAAGGCAGTTTCTGAATACAAGATTCACACAGGAAGTCACACTCCATTTACAGCAAAAATTGATAAAACGTGTATTTTCCCTTCCAAAAATGTTTTTTGACAATATCCATAAAGGCTACCTTATGTCACGCCTCACATCGGACGTAAGCTGTGTTAACTGGTTCATCTCAGGAACATTTGTTCAGATATTCATACAGATAACTAGATTAATAGGTGGTATATATTTTTTATTCTATCTTGAATGGAGAATTGCAGTTCCAATAATGATAACTCTCCCTGTCCCATTTATACTGACTATATTTTTTGCAAGAAGAACTTATATATTGAGTCATAGAAACAGAGAAAGAAGTGCCAATTATCAATCAGCATTTCAGGAACTTATCTCATCAATTCCACTTATTAAAACCTTTTCAAATGAAAAGAGAAGTGAAAATACAATTGTAACTGAAATAAAAAAGAACTACACAATCGCTAATGAAAATATGGTATTGGGTAGTCTTAACAGCAATGTAATGAATCTGCTGCCAACACTTGCTAGGTTTTTTGTACTTGCTTTTGGATCATACTGGGTCATTAAAGGTGACTGGAGCGTAGGGTCACTTCTTGCATTCCAATCTTATCTTGGATTTGTATATGGCCCTGTGGGATTTTTAGCATCTAGTACAAGCCAACTCCAAAACACAAGAGCAGGACTTGAAAGACTTGCTTCTCTTTTTGAAGTTACACCTGAAGAAAATACTGAAACAGGCTTAAAAGTTAATGATATAAATGGAAAAGTTGAATTTAAAAATGTTTCCTTTTCCTATAATCCTCAGGAACCTATATTAACAAATATTTCCTTTACGGTAAAACCTAGAGAACACTGGGCTATTATAGGATTGAGCGGTATAGGAAAAACCACACTTATAAGCCTTATAATGAGATTTTATAAACCGAAGAATGGAGAAATATTTATTGATGATAGAAAAATTTCTAACTATAATGTAAGATCTCTACGAAATAGAATTGGATATGTTTCACAAAAAACAGAACTCCTATCAGGAACAATTATTGATAATATCAAATATGGAAATTCAGATGCTGGACTGGAAGATGTAATAGCTGCGGCAAAAATTGCTGATATCCATGATTTTATCACTAAATTACCAGAAAAATATGATACTATTTTAGCAGAAGGAGCCGACAATTTATCAGAAGGTCAAAGACAGCGTCTATCTATTGCAAGATCTCTTGTCAAAAGACCTGATATTCTAATATTAGATGAACCTACAGCATCACTGGATAATGTAACTGAAAACTCTATTTATAATCTTTTACCGAAAATAGTCAAAAATAAAACTATGTTTACAATAGCTCATAGGCTAAGCACAATTAAAAATGCAGACAGGATAATATTCCTGAGAGGAGAAAATAAAACCCCGTTAATAGGTTATCACGATGATTTATTAAAACATGATGATTATAAAACTTTTTTTGATGGATAGTTTTATGAATTACAAATTATAAATAAATACATGATTAAAAACTTTAAGGATTTACTCAAATTTATTAATTAATATAAAATTTTAAAAAGGAAGTTTAGATACAAAAATGCTAAAACAATTTTCAGGGAATGAAAAAAGATACACTCTTGCTTTAAGTGATGGTCAAACATGGGAATTTAAAGCTACCGAAACAATGGCACCATGGCTTAAAGATTTTTCTAAAATAATGCAGCTGAAAGAGAATATCGCAGATGTAAATAACATCTATAGAAGATTATTTTTTTTAGCACTGAAGAATGATAATCAACTTCCGCTAGAAGATAATCATGATGATTGGAATCATTTTAAGCAGGGCATAGTATATAGAGTATGGTATCATAATCATAAACCAGAAACTTTTATAGAACTAAACAATGATTTCATAGACCATCAGGAAATTAAATTCATTAATATGTCAACGTCATTAATACCAATTTATAAATACTATACAGAAAAAAATGGTGGCGGACCTGCACATGCTGCTTTGGCAGAATTAAATGGTAAAGGCATATTAATTGCAGCCCATGGTGGTACAGGAAAATCAACATGCAGCATAAGACTTCCATCTTATTGGACACCACTATCTGATGATATATCACTAATTGTTAAAGATAAAAATAAGAACTACTGTGTTCATCCTATGCCTACATGGAGTGATCACCTATGGAGTAAAAAATCAAGCACGTTTAGAACGTCATATTCAGTTCCGCTAAAAGCAATCTTCTTTTTAGAACAGTCAGATGTTGATGAAGTAATCCCGATGAGAAATCCTCAAAGCTCTCAAAGAATTTTCGATAGTTTCAAGCAGGTTTGGGAATCTTTTTGGCCTAAGATTGAAGTCGAGGATAAAAAAAAAATGGTGCATAAAATATTTAATAATGCATTTGATATGGCAATTAAAATTCCATGTTATAAACTAAAAGCAACATTAAACGGAGAATTTTGGAAGAAAATTGAGAAGGTTATTTAGAATTACCAATGAAGAAAGATAATATTATATAGAGAAAAAACCATATATATGCAATCAGAATAGTTAAACTATATAAATTTTTGTATAGAGAAGCTAGAGAAACTCATTACTGGTTATGTCTACTCAAAAATATGGACTATCTGATGACAAAAACTTTTAATTCTTTAATCTTAGATTCTAAGAAAATACTAAAAAATATAAATTTAATCCCAAAAAGAATAAAGGATTCAATTTACCATAATTCTTAATTAATTCCTTTTATGAAAAACTATAAATCAAAATTTAATACATGTGTAGGACCAAGTATGTTCCCAACATTAAAAAGTGGGGATGGTCTTATAATGTATGAGTATAAAAATATCGATGAAATAAAAGTCGGAGATATCATACTCTATCCTCACTTTGAAAAATCTTTTGATATTGTGCACAGAATAATCAAAAAATTGGATTCTGGCGTTGTAACACGGGGAGACAATAATAATCAAATAGATCCTCATGTTATTAGTTATGAAGATATTATTGGAAAAGTGATCTCAGCCAGAAGAGGAAATACTACTATTCAGCTAAAATCTGGTGCAGCAGGATATATTCTACATAGAATGTTAATCTACAGAAAATTTATAAAACCATATATAATTACTCCTATTAGCTTTATTACATGTAAGATAACAGAATTTAAAATACTGAATTTTGCACATAATCTCTTTAATGTTCAAATAATATCAATTAAAAGAAACAATATAGAAAGCAATATACTAAAATATAAAAATAAGCCCATTGGTCAAAAATCTCCTAATACGAATAATCAATGGCAAATCAAATTTCCCTATAAATTATTTATTAACAAAGATAAATTATAATTAGAGGATAAAATATGAATCGTCTTAAATTTGTGAAATTAATTGGATGTAGTCTACTTTTATCTACTTTCGTATTCAGTACTACATCATGCTCAAAAGTAGAAAGGAATATATCAAAACCATTAAAAAAGGTAACTTTTATAAGCAAAACTGAAATTCCACAACATTACAATAGCTTTTCATTTTTTTGGAAAATGCCTATAATAGAAAAAGGTGCCATACTTAAATATGTTGTCTCAATTCCTGGTCATAAAAATTTATATACTTATAAAATAAACCAATTTTATCCATCAGGTAAAAATATTAGATCAGATTTTAGCAGTAAACTGTTAAAAGGAATTTATGCATCCTATATTAAAATTACATTTAGTGTAGATAAAGGGAAAATTCAATTTATAGATAAATCTCAATATAAATTTATCTTTAGTAAAAAATAAAAGTAGCAGAGGAGATAAAATGAAATATAATAGACCAAGCATACAAAAAATATTTCCATATTCATATTCCAGTGCTGCCTGCTGTAGCGGCAATCAAGCTGGCTCAAATTCATGTTCAGCAGGTCCTGAAGCTGTTGGAGGATGTAATGCAGGATCAGCAGCATCCAGCAGATGTTCATCGGGTACTGCAGCAGGTCGTGACTGTATGAGCGGCACAGGATTTGAATAATTTACTATATATTTTTAAAATCACATATTATAATGTATACGATTAATAATATAAAATTTTATTATATTCTAAAAATTAAAAACTAATATTCTAAACCGCATATAACTATAATTAATGATATAAATACGATCAAAACTTCTTGGTATCCTAATGTGTTAAGTAGAAAATATACTTTTAGACAAAAAATATATATGCTCTAATAGAATTGATAAAAATTTACTTCTTTTAGAGTTGTGCAGTAATAATCCCTCTTGCTACTTTAGTAGCTTTATTTACTACTGCAATTTCGCCATAATTCAATGCTCTGCTTCTGCAGCACACCACAGGTATTTTGTTTGTTCATTTAAACAATTTCCGATTGAATAAAAATGAAATTTTATATTTTTTTGTAAATCCGTAAAGAATTATACTGTAAGAGTGTTATTAGTCAAATTATTTATTAACAACTCCAAAGTTATGGTCATTTGAACTTAAAATTGAAATCAACAGAATTTAAGAGAGGTCTTTTTCAAGCACTCAGTAACTTTTTACAGGCAAATTTTGGATATTTAGTAGCCGGTAAAATAAGAAAAGCTGCCTTAAAAAAGATTCAAATGCTAACCAATACATGGCATTGGTTTTATTAGGATCAACATTAAAATCCTTCAAAAAGTTAGATTATAATTCCAGCTGGAGGAAGAAATGAGATTGACTAGAATACAACCAATAGCTTCACAAAAGAGAACTATAATTTTTTTGATTACATTAAATTGGTTCGTAAATTCTATCAAACTGGCGAAGTAGCTCATGAATCATCTGCTGCTTAATGACAAAAAGTTTAATCATTTTATGCTTATAATTTTAAATTTTTAGCTTACGTATTTAGGCAGTTCTACTATTATTTTTTTGGCTAAGGTATATGTTTAATAGGATGATGGCACTATAAACCTAGTAGCTTTTTTAAAGTAGTCGTCGTTTGGTAACTTGCCACAGTATAATTATACTGTGGCAGAGGCTGTAGGTAGTAGAGGCTCAAATCTTCAAAGTAATATATCAAACCGTGAGAGAATATTTATTCTGATATATTTAACATTACCTTAAAAATTACTAACCTATAGCTTTAACGCATAATTAACCTATTTTTCTAGTAATTTTACTCCCGTATACTCCACCAACAACAATGCATAACAGATATAGCCAGCCTGATAGCGAAAATGTTGCAATCGGGGTGTAGAGTGCACCAACATTACATCCATTTGATAACCTGGTGCCAAATCCCATCATTAAACCACCGGTAGCAAATAAAATTACATCTCTGAACCTTATTTTGGAAGTAACCGCTGTATGAAACTTGCCCGCTAGTAAAAAATAAATAATCGTACCTAATACAATCCCAACATTTTGAACAGATGTAGGATTTGCAAAGAACGATATTGTAAATTCCTTCATAGGCCTATGAGTGAACGCTGATAATTTATCAGCTGATACTCCAAATAGCATAAGTAACTTACCAAACCATATTCCAAAAGGGCCAGAAGCAGTCCAGCCATAGTTAGTTACTCCCATTAATAGGGTGAATAACCCGATAATAACCATCGCCCCAGTTTTCATTGTCCACCTTCTAACAAATATTCTTTCGTAGGTTTCCACGCTAAATAATTTAAAGGGCTTAATCTCTTCATAGACTTTGCATTGCTCTTCCTCAGCTGCAATAGTATTATATGTTCCAGACAATTTACGCCTATCCTCATATTTTTTAGATATATATACAACTATTCCAGCAAAAAATGCAGTTAAGAGAATGGCACCCAAATATCCATCCAGACCATCCCATTTAAAGAAATCAGGCAGGAATACACCACCGCCACTTCCTAATTGCAGTCCAGTAGAAGTGCTAAACCAAGATTCTCTTACCCAGCTTGCAGTCGCTTGAACTGGAAAGCCTAAAAAGACACCTAAACAAAGAAATAGTAAAGTGATAACTGCCCAAGGGAAACTCGGAACCAAGTTGGTAAGAGAGCCTGTTGCACAACAGCTGCAAAAATTCATACCAACGCCAAATAGCAGCCCTCCTAAAATTAAACCAAAGTTTATTTTTCCTAATTTTAGGGGGAGATTTGTATCTTTACCATAGAAGAAGGCTATAGATATTACAGCAGTTGCCAAAAACATCCACATTAACATTATCATTAGCTTTGCAGAACCTTTGCCACAGGCTCGGTTTACACTCCCTGCAAAACCCAAAAATGCTCTACTCAAGGCATAGCCCAACCCTATACCAATTAGTAACCTAAAAAACAGTGCTGAACTAGGTAGCATTGTAGCCCCTAAAATAAGAACAGCAGCAACAACAACAAATCCCAATAAATTTTGATTTCTATTCATCCATCTCTTTCAGTTATATATTTTCTAAAAAAAAATCTATAGTTTTCTATGTGAAGTATAAGATTTTGAAACATTAATTGATAAATAAGTCTTTTCTATACTCGTATGGAAAATCTGTAGTATATGCAGCCACTTCAAGGTCATAAGATTTAATGTAGGTACTAAACTTACTACCTTTCTTAATAGCTTCAATAAGCCTTTTAGGTGGAGTTTTATTAAAAGCTATATCATAGTAACTTGTGATAAAACTAGTAGCTACTTCATTAAATTTTTTAATAGCAGCTTTACCAGCTTTTTCTCCATTCTCTTTAAATACAGTTAATGATATTGAACATGATTTCAGACTTTTTCTTCCATCTAAAGGCTCTACATCCATCCTAAATATTATATTATTACTTGTATTATCAATTTTAATCTTTGCATTATACCCAATATTTTTCCCTACTCGTCCATAATTAAATAGTGGATTGTATCCAATTTTTTTTACTATAGTCCGAATAGTATTAGCTGTTATATCTTTTACTTTACTTTTTTTTTCTTCAGAGCATGCAGAATATTGAACAAAAAACAGGGATAAGAATAGCAGACTTAGAATAAATTTCATAGAATCACATTGCTTCAAATTTTAAAATATTATCGTATTTAAAAATTATTATAATCAATTTGGGTTAAATGGCAAGATTTGAAACTAAAAATTTAAAATTATTTGGATGCCGCCAACGAAGACAGATATATACCTAAATAATATCCTAAGGTATATTAAAATACAAAGAATTATATTGTTATGATTTATTCAAAAATCATTATTTATTCACCTGTTTAACAAGGTTGCCCTCATTGCAGGATTTATATAGTAAACTGATAATTCCTGCAAGTAGTAGTGGAATACAAAGTATTCTAACACCATTAGATGTGCCAACTAATGTTATTAAATAAAAAGATACGAATAGCGTCCCAATTATACTCCCAATAGTTGATGCACAGTAAATACTACCTACACTTCGACCTATCCTGTCCTGTCTATTAATTGCAAGTTTTATTAAATATGGAGAAATAATACCTAAGCATATACATGGAGGGAAAAATAAACACATAGAACTCAATAATGCTAGATACCTAATATCTATATCTATATTGGACAAATTACGACATATAGTTTGTCCAGTAAATGAAATAGTAAAAATAAAGAAAATTGTTACTAACAGTATCCATGCAATATCGTTAGTTCCCCCTCTTTTATCTGCCATAATCCCACCAATAGGATATCCAATACTAAGAGCAAGCATGAAAACCGAAATAATGGCTCCCCATACATAGACGGATCCGCCAAAATAAGGAGCTAAAATTCTACTTCCAAGTATTTCATATCCCATCAAAGAAAAACCTGATAACAGTGCAATTAAATGTAAAAATATAAAACTCATAATACTATTATAGCCTTAACAAATTTGTTTTAGAAAATTAACTATACGCTAATGCTGTAATCATCTTGTCTTAGAATAGCTGAAAATTTAATCTAGGCAAAGTTTTAAGTTTATCTCTGCAATTAGATATAGAATCTAAAAATAATAAAGATATGTTTTAAAATTTAGTCTATTTTTCTTTACCTAGTATATGTGATATTTTTTTATACACAAAATTTAAAATAGAGAGAAAAGTACACATGCCGCTTAGAAAATATTTAATGCCATAACTTATTTCAACATAGGGGATTATGGGATTCATATCAAGATAGATTACAGTTTGCAGGTGTTGGACAAGATCAGATTTCTGCTTTATTGTTAATTTACCTGTATAACCATTATAATTATTAGACAGAAGCTTAACGGTTCCATTTGATTGATATCTACTTATGTAATTAGAAATTTTCTGATTATTTAGGGAGAGTAAATCTGAATTTTTTGTAAAACTTAAGCTCTGATCCAGCCATAATACCACTTTTATGCTACCTGTTAACTGATAATTAATTAACCGGTGCATAGTCATCTGTTAAAATATTATTTGATTTATTCATAATTTTCTTCAAATCTTCTTTTTCTATTAATGAGTTTAGTAATGGAGACAGTTTAAATTTAATAATACTTTTACTATCTAGAATTGATGCTTTTTCTTTAAGTACAGATAAATTTAATTCCTTTCCAATTGTAGAAATAATATTAAAATTACTTCTATTTGGAGATTCAAAAATATAGGTATTAGGAAAAACCAAAAAGATTGTTCTTAACTCAGATGCAATAAATTTTTCATTTTTTAAATTCGCCAAGTTTATATACAAAACACCGTTTTTTGTAAAATGCTGTTTAACTGCCTCAAAATACTCCTTAGTTGTAACTTGAAAAGGAATATTATTCGCATCATAAATATCCATAAAAATAATATCATACTTTTTTTTTGACTGGTTTACATACACTCTGGCATCTTGTATATAAATAAACATCTTATCATCTTTTTTAAATCCAAAATACTTTTTGGCAACTGCAGGAATAGCTCTGTCTATTTCAACAATATCAATCTCTGCATCAGGAAAACTACGCCTATACATCATAGGCATTATCCCTCCTCCCATACCTAAAAATAGTATCTTTTCAGGTTTTCTGTTTAACACTGGAAGAGTAATGCCAGAATAGTAAACTAAACTTGATATTATTTCTTCTGGATTTTGGGGATTAAAAATACTTTGAGAGCCTTTTCTAGGTAAAAAAACTAAATGCCTTCTATTTAAATAATCTTTCTCAACTCGGATAAAAAAATACTGACTTTCGGTTTCGTATAAAATTTCCCTAGTTTCATAATGAGGTAATATATAACTAATTGGAAGGTATAAATATTCAATAAAAAAATCTACAATTGTTTTTTCAGTTTTAATATTTTTATTACCAGCATATAAAGGGAAAGAACAGGATAATAAAATTAATAAAATAATTTTATATAACCTAGTTAGTCTATTATGCACAGCTTAAATGTTTCCTTCATAATTATTTTTCATGAATTCAAATACACCTCTACTTTCCATATACTATCTCCTAACTCCCCAATTTACTACTCCAATTAATAAAATATTTTCCTGAAGTAATTACTCTGTTATCTGTTCTATTTTAAATATAGCTATTAGATTATTTTCATTAAAAATTTTAATTTTATAACTCATTTTATCAATACCAAAATAGAAGCGAATAGAGTCTAGATCTTTATAAAAATAAATAGCCATATGAATTACTTCTACTTATCTAACCTCCTTTGCAGTTTCATATTTATTGGAATGACAGCTTGATAGCAATAAAGAAAAGATATAAAGAGTAAAATAGCCAGTAATTCTTTTTCCGTTTAAAACATCCTTACAGGTTATTTCACTGTCCACTGGTTAAAGGTTATCATATTTTAAAGTTAAAAGCTTTTTAATATGTTGATAACATTTATATCTGGATTCTAGCACAGAGAATCAGTAAAAACTAAATTACAGATTATATTTTTTTATTTTATTAATAAGGGTTCTTCTACTTATTCCTAAAAGTTCAGCAGTTTTCGTTTGATTACCGTTCATTTTTTCCAAACCTGCACGAATAGCACTAATTTCGCCCTTCTCCAAAGTAGTAATATTTTTTACCGCAGCATCAAATTTTTTAACATCACTGTTATTTCTAATATTTAAAGGTAAGTGTTCCGGCATTATTATTTCAGTTCTTGATAAAATTTTAGCTCTTTTCATCGCATTGGATAATTCTCTAATATTACCCGGCCAGTTGTAATTTTGAAGAATTCTTGCTGTACATGAAGATAGTCTTTTATATTGTTTAGTATTATCAAATTTGAGAAAATAACGGGCTAAAGGAATAATATCTTCCGATCTATCCCTTAAAGGCGGTATATCAAATCTGATCACATTAAGCCTATAATATAAATCTTCTCTAAAAGTTACTTTTACAATTTCATCATCAAGATTCTTATTTGTTGCAGCAATAAGCCTAACATCAATTTTTATTTGCTTATCACTACCAACAGGATTTATCTGTTTCTCTTCAAGCACTCTTAAAAGTGATGCCTGTAATTCAATAGGCATATCACCAATTTCATCTAGGAAAAGACTGCCGCTATCAGCTTCTTTAAACTTCCCTGCTCTATTAGCAACAGCACCTGTAAATGCTCCTTTTATATGACCGAATAATTCACTATTCAATATATTCTGCGGTATTGAAGCACAGTTCAAAGCAACAAGTTTATTAAATTGTCTAGGACTATTTTTATGAATAAATTGAGCTAGAATTTCCTTTCCTGTGCCACTCTCTCCTGTTATTAAAATAGTTATATCGCTATCAGCTATTCTGTACGCATCACTATATAAATTTCTCATAGCACTGCTTTCCGCAATAATACCATGCATAGCCTCTTTTGGTACATCAATAAATTTTCTACTATTTTCAAGATGCAGTATATCACTGACAACAGCCTTAAGTTCATCTAAATCTACAGGTTTTTCCAAATAATCAACTGCTCCAAGCTTTAGAGAATTAACTGCATCTCTTATTTTTGCATAAGCAGTTATAAGTAAAAAAGGTAATTCAGGCTTATCTTTTTTTATTCTTTTCAGAAGGGTTATTCCATCTATTTCCAACATTCTAACATCGGAAATGACCATGTCAGGTGAAAAACTGTTTATCAGGTTGACAGCCTTTTCTCCTGATGGAGCAGTAATAATATCAATATCTAATTCCCCTATCGTTTGAGAATACAATTTTCTGAATGATTGTTCATTATCTACGATTAATACTGTCTTTTTCATAGTTATTTAGCAAATTTTAATATTAGTAATTTTAACGTTAGTACCTTTATCTATTTTAGATGTAATATCAATATTCCATCCAGACTCTTCAATAAGTTTTTTAACTATAGACAATCCTATACCATGACCTTTAGGCGATCCTGAAACATAAGGCTTATATATTTCATCCAAAAGTTTATTATTTATGCCGGGACCATCATCTGCTATTTCCAAATATGCAAAGTTACCTATTTTTCTAAGAACTAACTTTACACTATTACCTGATTTACATGCATTGCTGCAATTCATTAAAATATTTATTACTATCTGGTTCAAAAATTCTCTGTCTGCATATATGATTATATCATCCAATTCAATTTCAAATTTTATCTTTTTATCATCGAAATCATATTTAAAAACTTCCAATGTATCAACAAAGTCATTTTGCACACTTATTTCATCAAATAAGGGGGCTCTATGCTTAGCATAATTCATAAAATCGCTAACCCTTTCTGTCGTTATATCAGCTTCATCTATTATTTTGTAAATCATATTATAGACAGTTTGAAGATCATCAGTTTTTAAAATCATTTGAGAAAGCCCCCTAATAATACCTAACGGATTTTTAACCTCATGTGCAAGACCTGCAGAAGCAAGACCCAACTCTTTTAACTTTTCACTTCGCTCTTTAATAGCGACGAGTTCAACTTTAAGTCTACTATTCTTAATAAAATAAATCCATGCAATAATTAATATAATTAAGGCAATGCAACTGATAAGATAAGTCAAAAGAAGCTTGAAGTTAACTTCATTTATTTGTTTAATAAAGCTTTGAGCATCAATACCAATTATAATTTTTTGATTAGATTTACTAAAATCATAACTACTATCTATATTGTTTCCGTCCTTATAGTAATGTTCCATAAAAAACTTAAACATTTTCCTGTTTTTGGGCGGCAGCGGAGGCATTCTATTATATCTATTCATCTCCCAAAAATAAAAAATTTTATCATTTATTTTATAACCTGATTTACCTGAAAATTTACCTGAAAATTTACTGGCTGATTCATATATAATCTTTTTATTATTTTTTATACATACATATTTAAGAATTTTTGAATCAACTACATTATTTAAAATGAAACTAAGTCTTATTCGATCAATTCTACCTTTATGCATCTGTGACTGTATTATTCCTTTGAGTGCTTTATTAATCACGACAGATTCATCATACATAATAGATACAGTCTGTTTTTTAGTTATTATACGTTCATGATACAACCAAAATGAAAGACATAAAAATAGGATAAACCCAATGGTTATCGGCAATAAATAATTTTTCCTAAATTTAAATTTCATAGTTATTATTTTAGATTTTAGCTCTCTATATTTTTGATACATTAATAATTAATATCATTATAATTTATCTAAAAATAAATACCTACCTATTAAATAACATAAACAGGTATGGTTTAGTTAAAGGTTTTTTAAATTAAAAACCTGCAGCTTTTAAACTGAATTATTGATATTTATAATGATTTCTCTGAGATTTTTCTTGGTTTTCATTCATTTTACCACATCTATTACTTTTTTTACCTTTGTATCTTGAAAAAATAATTTTTTCAGGAGCAGGATAACCTAACTCTGTTAAATTTAAAGCCTTTACTTCGTCTAGTAATTTCTGCTTACATTCTTTACGTTGTTCCTTACCCAGTCTATCCCTCTTAAACTCTTTCATAAAGCTTTTAAATTCAGATTTAGGAACCAATATGATTTTTTTTGTATTTTGTGATTTCACTTTCAGGTTTGCTGTATACCACGGTGGATTCTTTGAAGTTAGCTTTTGTAGTTCTCCATCTTCTGTATAAAGATAAAATTCTTTAGGCATATTTTCATATACTTTTTTTTCGCCTTTCATCATGTCTAACATTTTTTTAGGTACAGCTATATATACACCTCTTCTATTTTTATACTCTTTTTTATTTTGATGACCATTGGCATAAATACCAGCTCCTGATAAAAGTATGCTGATAACCAATCCACTGAAAACTAATGTCCTGACATTCTTTCTTAAATTCATTTTTCAATCCTCTTTTTTAAATTAATAAAGTGACTGCCTATAGTTATCTAGCAAAGATTGTGCCAAAAAGTTATATCAGCTAAAAAAAATAATAATAAATCTCAGTATTTAAATACAAAAAAATAATATACTAAACATTATTGAATATAAATATTAAGTTTTACTGGTAGGGTAATATTTTCACTATCATCAATATTGTGCAATTTTTATACAGTTTTGTATAAAAACAGTCAAAAATATGAATAATCAAAATAAACTAAGCTATTTTTCACAATGAAGTTGACACTATATTATAATGATCAAAAATTATCTAAGAATATTTAGGTATTAATGTAAGCTTAAAGTTCAACTTAATGATATATTGCATAAACTAACCTTGATTAAGACTGTTAAAATTAGATGGAATTATTGCAGTCTGTAAACAATTATTGACAAATTTGCAGGTATTGTTAAATTTAAGTATGAACAAGTTATAGCTATATTGCGACCTCGACAGAAAGATAATCAACTCTTATATAGAATATAGCCATAAAAATATAATAGTTAAGCTTATGTAGAAAATCACCATATATATAATGAAGATTTTGCTTTTTTATTATTTATAGTAAATAATTGATGAGAAGATAATATGAATAATGAGTCTATAATTTATAATTTAAAACAAGTAGATTTTAAGGTATAAACTTGATGTTAAAACAATTTATAATAGGTACAGCAGGACATGTTGACCATGGAAAAACTGCTCTGATTAAAGCTTTAACCGATGTTGACTGCGATACTCACAAACAGGAGAAAGATCGTGGGATAACGATAAATCTTGGTTTTGCACATATCAAACATCCTGATGGATATAACATTGGTATAGTCGATGTTCCAGGTCATAAAAATTTTATAGACACTATGGTTTCAGGTGCAGCTGGTATTGATTTTGTCCTTATGATAATAGCTGCAGATAGTGGAATTATGCCGCAGACAGTAGAGCATTTAAAAATATTAGAACTTCTGGGCATAAAAAAAGGAATAGTCGTATTAAGTAAAATCGATATAGTTGATCCACTGCTTCTAGAAATTGCCGAAGAAGAAGTGCAGGAATATATGAGTAAAACGTTCCTGAATAATTCATCTGTAATTAAAGTCTCATCTTTAACCGGTGAAGGAGTGGATGCATTAAAAACAGCAATATTTAATTTACCTAAAGAAACAGAAGAAATAAAAAGTAAAGATGTTTTAAGTATACCAAATACTAATTTTTCTCCTTCAAGAATGTATATAGATAGATCTTTTTCTCTACCCGGCAAAGGGACTATAATCACAGGTTCCATACTAAACGGAGAAATCTCAGAAAATGATAAACTATATATACTGCCCTGCTGCGATAAAAACGATATTAAAGTTAAAGAAATACAGTTGTATGGAACTAGTGTGAAAATTGCTAATTACGGCTCAAGAGCAGCGTTAAATATTAAAGTAAATCAGAAAATTGATACATATAAAGGTAAACTTGTTTCCAATACAAAATTACAGGATTCAATTACAGTTGATGCTAAAATAAGTTTCTTTGATAATTTAAGTTCAAAATATAAAGCTGAAACAAACCGCCTGCATGCTATTTTCCTAACAGGAAGTCATGAGACTCTATCCAAAATACATCTTTTATTCAAATTAGATTCTAATACATATTTATGCCAAATATACCTTAAACTATCATGTGTACTACGATTTGGCGACAGATTTATTTTAAGGAGTACTTCAGGCAATAAAACGCTGGGCGGTGGAATAGTTTTAGATAATAATCCGCTAAATCATAGAAAAAGAACAGATAAGTTAAAAACATCTCTGGAGAGTATTGTCAATTCAGGACTAAAATCTCTCATTATAAATGAAGTAAAGAAAAATTTAAATCTAATTGGCAGCGATGAAATAATAAGAAATATAAATCTATCATTTTATGAGTT
Source organism: Conchocele bisecta (assembly GCA_029237695.1). Lineage (NCBI taxonomy): Eukaryota > Metazoa > Mollusca > Bivalvia > Lucinida > Thyasiridae > Conchocele > Conchocele bisecta. The sequence continues at coordinate 982,431 of JAQRGA010000042.1, read as the reverse complement.
AAAAGATTATTTAAACTCCACTAAGCTATCAGGTATTAAAATAGTAAACATTAATGAAAAAAATATTATTCTGTCAGAAAACAAATTTTTCAATTCTAAGTTCAAGGAGATAATTAGTCTGATTAAGAAATATCATAGATTAAATTTATTGAAGAAGAATGGTATTACATTTGAAGAATTACTAAATCGACTAAGTCTAAATAATTATAGTGCCGGAAAAAATTATCTGACATATCTTCTAAATCTGCATGAAACAGATAATAAGATAAAATATATTGACGGTACCTGGGTATTGGAAGGTCATAAAGTAGATATAAACAAAAATCTAAAAACAAACATAGAATTTATTGAGTCGCTTTTTAAGTCTTCAAAAATGACTGCTCCGATAATGTATCAAATAGAGGAAGAATGTAATAATAAAAAAATATCTACCGCTAAATTAAAACAGATTTTAGCATATTTATGCAGTTCTAAAAAATTGTATAGAATTGAGGATACATATATTAATGCTGAAGTAGTTGACAGATCTAGAGAGGATTTAATTAATCATCTAAACAGCCATAGTGAAGGAATTACAGTTGCTGTATTCAGGGATTTAGTGAATGGAAATCGTAAAATATGCCTTTTATTACTAGCTATTTTTGATAGAGAAAAAACAACAATAAGAAAAGATGATACTAGAATTTTATTTTAAATTATCAAAATAAAAATTCCAAAACTTCAATTCTATGTTAATATATGTTAAACTTATATAGAGATGGCATACATAATATTCTATAATTCTTTAAAATTAATTTTATTAAATAAACAGATAGGACATTAAAGACTATGATAGAATTTAAAAGTTTAATGCATCCTGAAATTATATGGTGTTTAGTTGGTATTATTTTATTAATTGCTGAGTTTATCCTTCCTGGATTCGTGATATTTTTCTTTGGTATAGGTGCATTTATTGTATCCATCTTATGCCTAATTTTTAATATACCGTTAAATTCTCAACTACTTATATTTCTTATATCATCAATAGTATGCCTATTTGTTCTCAGAAGATGGTTTAAAAGCATATTTCAGGGAATGAAAAATAATAAATCTGAAATGCCGAAAAATATTGATTCCTACATTGGAGAAACTGCAGTAGTAATCAAAAAAATTACTCCTAATTCCAGTGGAAAAATAGAATTTCACGGTACAGAGTGGAAAGCTGTTTCCGATGAATATTTAGAAAAAGAAGATATCATAGTAATTATAAAACAGAATAACTTAACATTTAAAGTAAAAACCAGAAAAAAATAAAGGAGATACAATATGTCACCAGCAACCATAATTCTAATTATACTAATCATCTTTATACTGCTTATTATTATAAGAAGTATAAAAATTGTTCCTCAAAAGCAGGCTTTCATTGTTGAACGACTGGGAAAATATAAAGATACACTCGAAGCCGGACTACATCTTCTAATCCCTTTTATAGATAAAGTTGCATATATGCATACTTTAAAAGAACAGGCTGTAGATGTTCCGCCTCAGGCATGTATCACTAAAGATAATATATCTGTAGAAGTTGACGGGATTCTATATATGCAGGTTATAGATCCATCAAAAGCTTCTTATGGAATTGGAAACTATGGCTTCGCATCTATCCAGCTTGCACAGACAACTATGCGTAGTGTTATGGGTAAATTAACACTTGATAAAACGTTTGAAGAAAGAGACGTTATTAACACATCTATCGTAGCTGCTGTAGATAAAGCATCAGATCCGTGGGGCGTAAAAGTAGCCAGATATGAAGTAAAGAATATTACACCTCCTCAAAGTATCAAAGATGCTATGGAAAAACAGATGCGTGCCGAACGTGAAAAGAGAGCCATCATTGCAGAATCTGAAGGTCAGAAAACTGCTACTATAAATAGAGCTGAAGGTGAAAAACAGGCAGCAATAGCACGTTCAGAAGGTGAAATGAGAAGAACTATAAATGTTGCAGAAGGTAATGCAGTGCAAATTCAGAAAATTGCTGATGCTACATCTTTAGGAATCAAAATAGTAGCACTGGCAATTAATGAAAAAGGCGGAATGAATGCTCTTAACTTAAGGGTGGCTGAACAGTATATCACCCAGTTTGGAAACCTTGCTAAAACAGGTAATACAATGATAATACCAACTGATTTAGCAGATATAGCAGGTATGGTAAAGACTGTAACAAGCGTAGTTAAAAATACGGACTCACCAACTGAATAATATACAGTTAAGATAATTATTTAAAGAGCTTATTTTTATAAGCTCTTTTTTTTATTTCCTATGCTCAAATAAGAAAAGAATATCTTTTCCATGAGAAGGCTCAAATTTATCCCATTTTAACCTCATATTCAGGTAAAGTTTTTCTATTAAAAATTATATATATACATATTGCACCTAAAATAGTCGTAACAGTCATACAGTTTTTATTTATCCAATTAAAAATACCATGTAAATTAATCTAGTATTTCAATCTATTTGTAAGTAATTACTATTTGACTATTTTAATACTTAATTTATTAGTCATTAAAATTCAAGATATGAAAGATGTAAAATATCGGATAAAAAAATTAAATTTAAACCCTCTTCCATCTGAAGGTGATTATTTTAAAGAAGTATATAAATGAGATAAGATAATAAAACACTCTTCGCTGCCTAAAAGATTTAGAGGTAGCAGAAGTTATTCCACTTCAATCTACTATTTACCTAGCGGCAAAGGATTTTCTGCTTTTCATAAATTAAATCAGGAAGAAATTTGGCACTTTTATGAAGGTAGAAGTTTGAGTATTTATTTTTTTAATAAAAAAGGTAAATATGAGAAGAAAAAACTTAGCTCTAATTTTGACAGTGGTGAAACAGATCAAATAGTCGTTAAGAGAGGCGAGTTATATGCATTTACACTAAATTCAGAAAATTCATATTGCCTTGCAGGATGTACAGTTTAGCCTCGCTTTAAATTTTATGATTGGCATTGCCATTGATGAAAATAAATTAATAAAAGAGTATCCACAGCATAAAGAAATTATAAAAAGTCTATCAAGAGTATAAGTTGGTATTGAAAATATATGTTTCCATTCTTTATTAGTAATTCGTATCATTTGATTTGATTAATTTTAAAAGCTATAATTGAATTAAAAATTCAGCTTACACAACAGTAGTAATCATTACAAATTATTGTAATTATTACTCTTTTTTTATATAGGTATTGTTTATGATTAGTATTTTTAAAAAAACAGATGAGGGTCTACATGAGATAGATGAAATAGAAGAAGACTGCTGGATTAATGCTATCAACCCTAATTATGTAGAACTCAATGAAATAAGTAAAGCCCTAGATCTCCCTGAAGAATTTTTAACCGATCCTTTAGATGTAGATGAACGGCCTAGGATTGAAATTGAGGATGATCATATTCTAATAATTTTACGAATACCTTATTTTGATAAAAACCACCCTGAAATACCATTTAATACAATGCCTTTGGGAATTGTATATTCTCCTAATCATATAGTTACAATCTGCTCAACAGAAACAGAAGTAGTAACGACATTCCTTGATAAAAGGATCAAAAAACTATCACTAAAGAACAAAGAAAAATTTATTTTTTTGATATTTCTCAGAACAGCTATTCTATATCTAAAATTCTTAAGGCAAATTAGCAACATGACCAATAATCTGGAAAAAGAACTTCATAAATCTATGAAGAATAAAGAACTTATTAAACTTCTTGATCTTGAAAAAAGTCTTGTTTATTTCACTACATCACTCAAGGCTAATGAAATAATGATTGATAGATTATCTAGAGCTAAAAAATTTAAAATTGATTCTGAAGATAAAGACTTACTGGAAGATGTAGTGGTTGAGTATAAACAGGCTATTGAAATGTCGAATGTTTATAGCAATATTTTAAGTGGTATGATGGATGCATTTGCATCTGTTATTTCAAATAACTTAAATGTTGTCATGAAATTTTTGACTTCAATAACTATTATTCTTATGCTTCCTACGCTAGTTGCCAGTATCTTTGGTATGAATGTAGCATTACCATTTCAAAATTCACCTTATGCATTCATTATGACTATGGTTTTATCCTTAATGCTGGCTATTGGTGCTGTAATTTTCTTTTTTAACCGAAAGTGGTTTTAAATTGTGTTAAACTTTACTGCTCATAATAATATAGAAGGATATAAACTTTTACCTACTCATCTATGGTCTAAAGAGTGTTTTGCCTGCGGAGAAAATAATCCACATGGACTTCATATGAAATTTTATACAGATGAAAAGTATATTTTTTCTAAAATAAATCTGGAAAAAGAAAAAAGAGGCTGGGATATAATTGCACATGGCGGCATCCAATCTACAATACTGGACGAAGTAATGGCATGGGCAGCTATTTATTTTACAAATAATATTGTTCTTACTAAAAATATGTCAATTGACTTTAAGCATCCAGTTATTGTGAATACAGATATAACTGCAGTCAGCTGGATAACTGCAGATCAAACTAGAAAGGAAATTATTTTAAAATCACACTTATATAATCATAAAAACATACTCTGTACTGAAGCTACAGGTGTTTATGCTATTTTTTCAGTTAAAGTCGCAAAAAAACTACATTTAATGACAGAAAAGAGTTTAGATAATTTTCAAATTTTTATGGACGCCTGCTGCAATATATAATTTTTTTGTTAATCTTCATACCTAATAATAAATTACAATTTTAAATAATAGCACACTAAAAAATGCCTCAACTAATTGGAATAGAACTGGGAACAACAAGAGTTAAAACAGGTATATATGATTTTAAAGGTAATCTCCTTGTAGAAAAAATCTTAAATTATCCTCTTTATTTTAATAAGGCAGCCGGTACCGCTGAATCAAATCCAGATGATTGGTGGGAGGCTGTAAAAACTACTTTAAACTCAACGATCAACACCCTTGACAGTATTGATATAAGAGGAATAACAGTTGGTAGTCATGGACCTTCATTGGTGGCACTTGATAAAAAATTCAATTCTGTATGCAACTCTATTTTATGGATGGATCAAAGAGCAAAAAAAGAAGCTGAATATATCTCATTAAAACTAAATAAGCAATCAAATGATCTCGCTTGGTTTGTCCCTCGTATACTATGGTTAAAAAATAACAGACCTGAAATATTCGATAGAATCAAATATTGTATACAACCTTTAGATTATATTAATTTTAAATTAACAGGCGAACTTTTAACAACATACGTATCTAGAGAAATAAAAATTTGGGATGATAAGCTAATAGAAGCATCAGGATTAGATAAAAAAATTTTCCCAAAACTAATCAAAATGGGAAATCATCTAGGAAAAACAACAGCAGAGGCATATTTATTAACTGGCATTCCTAAAAATACCCATGTCATAGCAGGGACGGGCGGTGTAGACTGCATGGAAGTAATAATCAGCTCAGGGGCATTGCATCCAGGTCTAATTTGTGATAGAGGCGGTACATCTCAAGGCGTTAATCTATGTTGGACTTCTAAGTTCAATGATAAGAGATTTTATGAAGCACCACATCCTCTTGCAAATGGTCTATTTCATATTGGAGGATTAATGGGAACCACAGGAAAATCTCTTCAATGGTATAAGGAATTATATTATGGTAGAAAGAAATCTTATGATCATTTTTTTATGGATGCAGAAAAATCACCTGCAGGATCTAGAAAGTTAATTTTTCTCCCATATTTAACTGGCGAAAGAACTCCTTGGTGGGATCCAAAAGCACGCGGGACTTTCTTTGGATTATCTCTCGATCACGATAGAAAAGATGTAGCAAGATCTATACTGGAAGGAACTGCATTTGGAGTCAATCATATTTTAAATTTATTTAGATTATATAATGTTGATTTGCAGGAAATAAGAGTGTGCGGAGGTCAGGCAGCAAGTCCATTATGGAATCAGATTAAAGCAGATGTCACAGGACTTCAGGTGCGAACTAATATGATAATAGATGGTGCAACTCTTGGTTTGGCTATTATAGGCGGAAAAGGTATTGGATTATATGACTCAATACCTGAAGCAGCAAAAGATATTGTAAAAGTGAATCGGATTTACGAACCTAATCAGAGTAATCATGATCTTTACTCCTCATTGCAGGATATTTATGAATCACTCTACCCTGCCCTGAAAGATAATTTTAAGAAGCTAGCAGAGATTACCTTTTAAGGTATCCTTAAGTAAAAAATTTAATAGAAATCCTCGATGCAGAGCATCGGAAAATTATATACTATTTTTATTAAGTATAATCTGAAAAATATTTGATTAATTAAGCTACCATGGTATATTAAATTTTTTGTTAATTTTTTTAGATAAAAATATAATTAAAGAGTATATAAATTTACTTAAAACTCGTTAACATATAAAAATACGTACTCTTTTAAGTTATAATATTTAAGTTTTTGAAGTTGTTGGAATAACCTGCAACTTTCAACATAATAACTTTATAATTTGCACAAAGTGCGATAACTTCTCTAATCATCGGGTAATTAAAACAATGAAATATGATGTGATAATAATTGGATCTGGACCTGCCGGTCTTGGAGCTGCTTTTAATTTGATAGAACATGGAAGTAACTTAAAAGTGATGATACTTGAGAAAGAAAAAATATGCTCAGGCGGACTTCTAAATGACTGTAAACAAAACTACACATACCCAATCGGTTTCACTGAAGAGTACTGGGATAATGAAGAAGCCGACAGATTGCTAAATGTAGTACAGGCGCATCTAGATCCAATTTTTCTAAAAAGAAAAAATCTGGAAAAATATCAAAAACGGGCAAAAAAAGTTAACACTAGATTAGTTAATATAAGACAGTCTCATGTCGGTACAGATAAAAGCAGATTTTTAATTAACAGACTTCTAGATAAATTAAAAACTATGGGAGTAGAAATAAAACTTTCAACAGAAGTTACTGAAGAAATAAATCCTATAACTAAAACAGTAATACTTTCAAACGGAACTTCCGTCGAATTTAATAAACTAATTATTGCTCCCGGCAGAAAAGGTTTTTCCTATCTCCAAACTGTTATGAATAAACTTGGGGTAGAATACATTGACAATAGAGTAGATGTCGGTGTTAGAATAGAAACAAAATTAGAGAACTATCCTATTGTCAAAGATTATTATGATCCTAAATTTTATTTCCCCTATAAAGTTAGAACATTTTGTACTAATTCCGGGTATGCCCTCGTAACTAAAGAAAACTATCATAATTTTTCATTGGTAAATGGTCATGCTCTTTCTTCAGATAGAGGGAAAAACGGTTTGGTTAATTTTGCCATGTTAAAAACAATAGGTCTTGAAGCACCGGTGAGAAGTGGACAGCAAATGTCAACTTATCTTGCACGTTTGGCAAATGAAATTGGCGGAGGAAAACCATTAATGCAGCGTGTTGGTGATTTCAGATCAGGGAAAAGATCTAAAGTGGAAACATTTAATGATGATCTGTATGACTTTAAACCTACCTGTCAGGCATGTGCAGGAGATCTTAGTTTAGCTGTTCCTTCTAAAATAATGAGAAATATTTGGTCTTCAATGAAGCTATTGGATAGCATTATACCCGGACTTTTACACCCTGCTACAATAATGTATTATCCTGAGATAAAAATGTATGCCAATAAACCGGTTTTTTTAGATAAAAATTTTGCAGTAACAGAAGATGTTTATTTAATAGGTGACGGTGCAGGAACTTCCCGGGGGATTACAGGTGCATGGGCTAGCGGAATCAAAGCAGCAAATGGTATTTTGAAAAAATTAAATAAAAAATAGCTCTGATAAGAGATTCAAAATATTAAGTTTTATTATTAATAGCTGTATTTTTTATAATATGGCTTTTTTATCAAACCGTTTTTACAATGTATCGTGGTGATGTTCAAGAAATAAAACTTTCTGTATATTAATAATATGTGAATAGTTTTATATTATAGAAAATTTCTATGGAATGAAGTAAAAGCTTTAAGTTATTTATTTATACTTCCTAAAAGCTCAATAACAGGACACTTTTCTTTGAGTTCGTTTACACGATTTTTATAACATTTCCAAAATGAAAAACTTCTGCACTGTGTAGTCCTACAATCATATACTGAACATAAATCATTTTTATTAATATTTCATTCCAAAACAGACTATTTATTATCAACTTTTATTAAATATAATTTAATAAGTTGATTTACAGGAATATTCATAAAGTCAGCAAATTTTAATATCTCATCACGGGTAATCTAAATATTACCATTTTCTCCATTAGAACACATTCCTTTATTTCCACAGTATCAATTTTTCATAGTTTTAGTATTAATTAAGCTTGTTTTACATTTTTTAAATTCATTGAGATTAGTTGATTTTCCATCTCTTAATATAAAATTACTACACTCATCCATAGGATTAATACTTTTATTAAAATATGAACATCTATCCCAAAAAAGATGAACAATAAAATGGATACAGCCCCTGCAAAAATATTTTTCTTCCTCTTCCAATTCAGGTTTTATTTCCTTCTCTATTTCAAGAAAAACTGCAAGTTTATTAATTGATGAATCTTTATTATCTTTTTCTGTCTGTTCTTTCTTTTTCTTAATATCAAATATCTTTTTACTGCACATCGAACACACAAGTATTTCACCTACTTTTGTCCATCCATCTATAACTACCTGTTTTACTAAAAAAACATCCTGACTGCAATGTGGACAATTTACTTCTTCACCAACTTTCATATTTCAGATCCAATTAATAATTCATAATTATCTTTTTCTATTCCTTATTTTTCTGAAAAATTCCTGAAAAATATTTAAACATTCATGTTCCATAACACCGCTGACGACCTCAACGCAATGTAATGAACCTGAAAAATTAGTAACATCCAAGCTTGTACTTCCAGCTGCACCGTATTTTGGATCTTTCATTCCAAAGACCACTTTTTTTAGTTTACAGTTTACCATAGCACCAGCACACATTGCACATGGTTCTTTTGTAACATATAAGGTTACTTCATTCAGCCTCCAGTTACCAATAAAACCCGATGCCCGGGTTAGTGCCAAAATTTCAGCATGAGCAGTTGCATTTTTTAATATTTCTATTTGATTATGAGTCCTTGCTATAACTTCACCATTAAGGACAGCTATTGCACCAACAGGAACTTCACCTTCACCTGCTGCAACGATTGACTGCTTTATAGCCAATGACATATAATATTCATCCAGCTTATAATTTATTAAATCTAATTCCATAATTATCGACTTTAATTTATTAACTAAATAAACTCCATTAAAAATAATGGAGTTTATATATAAATACAAAGTGTAGTTCTTAAATTATTATACCTGATGTGTGTGTTTACACGCCTTTAAATATATAGAATAAAATATAAAGGGAATATAGATAGAATAGATGCAGGCTGAATACCAAAATTGCCGTCAGGAAATCCCTGTAACAGCAGAATAATAGCCCACCCTTAATTGCATACATTGCTGATTAATATAGTAATCCATAGTAAAATAATCATGCCCAAAAATCTAAAACTAAACTAAATAGTCTAGTCTTTCTATTTTTTCATATATCTTTCAGCTACAGGAAATGAGCCATTAATAAACTTTGCAATTATTGTTAAAAGCAAAGTAAAAAAACAATATTCTACCTGATATTATCATATTCTAGCCATCCTTTATTTAGTCGTATATCATAATTAGTGAAATAAATACTATTTTTCTGATGATGTAGCGACTGCAGCTATTATTGCAGCTCCTATTCCTGAACCATCTTTAGCTGGTTCTAATGCTATTTTTTTAGCATTTTTATGAAATAATTCGACAAAAACTTCTTCCATTATACCTCTATAGCCCGGATATTTTTCAAATAGTGTACCATCGATACCTACTGTATGTTTTTTCTTCAATTCCGGATCCATCCATGTAATAATAGCTGATATAGCTGCTGCTGAAATTCTTGCAGAACGTATAGATACAAGATTACATAATCTTTTTAAAAAAAATTTAGAATACAGGTTAATATTAACAATTCCATGTTCAACTAGAAAATGTTCTATTTTTTCTAAATTATCTGAATTATCACTCTCAATTAAAGACATATACTTAGTCAAAAATTTATAAGGTTTTTTAAAAATATTTATTCCAAAATCTTTAAAAATAAGATCTCTCTTTATTAAATCATTGACGACCCTGCGTAAGATTTCCCCTAGGTACATACCTGAAACAAGTTTTTCAAGGTGCTGTCTACCGGTATTAGATGATACTTTATCAATTTCTTTATCGTAAATAGTTATTGGGAGTTTATCAAAATTACCCCATTCCATATTTATAATCATATTTTCTTCTTTAGAAATACCACACCATTTTATAATATTTGACATTTTTTCAGGATAGCATGCATTTGTACCTGTACCTAAAATCACACCAATATCACATGATTTATTAGTATAACTTTTAGCTGCAAGTGTGCCTACTGTATCATTAACTAGAGCAGCAACATGAACATTAGAAACACCTTTGTGCTTTAGTGCTTCATTTAGGATGATAACTACATCTTTACCAACAACACCTCCGGCAGTAAATCCTTTTGTCCAGACAATCAATGTACCTGCAGCAATATTTCTCTGTTCTACAGGAAATGAGAAAGTAAATGCCAGCTCTATCTTTTTATCATAGCTAATACCGTTCTCCAGCATAAATAGCTTGATTGAATCAGCAATAAAGTCAAATAATTGCTCCGCTGATCCCTGCATCGCATTCTTTGCTATTACGAATTTACTAACAGCATGTATAGATGAATTACCTTTACCATCAAGTTCAACTTCAAGTACTCTAAAGTTTGTACCGCCTAAATCTAATGCAATAAATTTACCTTTTTCACTACCTTTGGGTCTATCTACAAAAGCAGGAATCATTTTTAATGAGCTTTCATGACCAGATAAACCTTTTTTCATTTCTGAATGAAAATCTTTAATCAGCATTTTAATATCTTCATTTGAAATATGGAAAAGTTTATTTAGGTAATTTTCGAACTCTTTACAAGCTGCAGGCAGGTTGGTGTTGATAGACATCTGCAAGTTTTCTCCTTTGATAAATAACAAAAAATGAAAAATTATAATTTTACGACATATATATAAAATATTCTTTAAATTTAAAGAAAAGCAGTCAATACCTCTGCTAGATCTTAAGGGTTGAAAGTGTAAATCCCCCAAATAGATTATATTATTAAATTAATATTTCAGGTCACGGATTGAACAAATAACCCCGAGCTAACTTCTTTTTCTGTTCTTCTTGAATTTTTATATAATTTTTAACTGTTCCTGCATCTCTGCCAACTCTGCTTACAGAGTAACCGCGAGACCAAAAATTCTAATATCCATAATCCATTTTATGCCTTCATATAAATTCCTGCAATATATATGGCACTTTTACCTTTTATAAAGCCCACAACTTTGGACACTGAATTTTTATAATTTTTAAAGCCTCTTCTTCATTAGTTACTTTTAATAAAGTATCTTTATATTTTACCTTTAATCATATAACGATAATAATAAATTTTACCTTTTTTATGTAAATATTCTTTTTCCGGTAACACTTTAATTATAAATCCCCCCTTCTCCTTAATCTGATATACATATAAATGCATAAGTAATAATGAATAGGTATTAAATATTAAAATTAAGAATGCCACAATGCCAAGTCTTAGAAATAAATTCATTTATTTTCCTTAATCTAACGCCTGAGTTAAGCAACAAGGCAATATAACTCAGTAAAAGTTTGATATTTTCGTAGTATAGCCTTGTCTGATTTCTATTATTTGTTAGATATTTTGTCTATCAATTCAGCTGGATTTATCTTAAATTGTAGCATATTGGCTGTTTCTCTTCCATTATCTCCACCTTTTCTTTGAATAGTTATATTTCCAATTTTAAAACTTCCTCTTGGTGTTATAAATATTTCACCATTTCCAAAGTGATTTAATACTTTATTAATTGGCTCTAATGCCCAATCAATAGTATTTGTATTTTGTAATTTTAGAATTACTAACATCCATTCAGCAGAAAATTTACCTCTACCTTTTAAAACGTCATTTACAATTAATGTTTTATTATCATTAAAAAACTTTAATAAGATTTGTTGTTCATTTTCTGTTAATTCATCAGCAAAAATTCTTCTTGGATCTCTTGGATTATCAATCTTTGGAGATTTTTCTCCTGTAAAGTATTGCAATAATTCATATACATCACTTGAAATATCCCAAAGTTCGTTATAATTTTTTAACCATCTTTTATCAATTTGATTAAATCCTTTTGGATTTGATACTAATTTTACCTGTAAGTTTTGAATATCTGTTAAACTTTTTAATTTTATCTCTATTTTTATTTCTACCTGTATATCAGCTTTAAACGAGCCTTTAACTTTTGTAGCTTGTACGCTCTCAATATCTGTTAAATCATAATCCATTGCTTTTAACCAAAGTTGAGCAAGTTCACTATCTTTCCAGTTGTTAAATTCTACTATTGTAAAGTCTTCATTTTTAAAACCATTTTTAGCAGTTGTTGAACCTCTATTTATTAATATTTCTTTGTCTGTCATTATAATACTCCTACTGATTTCATTAAATTCTTACTTAACTCTTCTATTACAGTTGATGTCATTGCATTACCTGATTGCTGTAAAAGTTTAGAATTTGATATTTTGCCTTTAACCTTATTAGCATATCTTTTTGGAAAATTTTGTAATAATAAGGCTTCATACCCTGATAATTTTTTAAATCTTCCATTTTTAACATACAAAATTCCATGTCGTCCTCTTCTTAATGTAGGAGTTTTTTCATAATAAATTCTTAAATCAGATTGTCTTGTATCTATTACTGTATAGTCTTTTAATAAAAGGTTATTTATTTTGTATTTATCTTTATTATATTTATTATTTAAATATTTTAAAAAAGTTTGATATGAAGATAATTTATTATCAAAAGTTAATTCTTCATTATCAATTAAACAATCTTGTAAATATTTATTATCTCCACTATATTTCTTTGGAAATTTATATTTAAAATTATCATCAATCAAATCTTTTTGTATTCCTACAAAGTAGACTCTTTCTCTCATTTGCGGTACACCAAAATTTAAGCTATTTAAATTTTCATGATATACTTTATATCCTGCATTATCTAATAGTTTTAAAACAGTTTTTAATGTATTACCTTTATCATGGTTGATTAAACCTTTTACATTTTCTAAAATAAAATATTTTATATTTTTAGCTTTTAGTATTTTTACTAAACCATAAATAACTTGTCCCCGTTCTTCATCTTCTAATCCACATCTAGTACCAATAATAGAAAATGTTTGACATGGAAACCCACCAACCATAAAATCAAAATCTGGTAAATCATCAGGATTAATTTTCATTAAATCACCATAATTTTTTTCATTTTCACCAAAAAAATGTTTATATGTTATCTCTGCGTCTTTATCAATTTCACTAAAACCAAGACATGACATACCTAAGTTTTCAAGTCCAATTCTACCACCACCGATTCCGGCACAAAAATCCATAAATTTAATATTTTTCATTTTAAACCAACTTTTTATCTAATTTTATCAAAAAATATTATAAAAACTAATGTAAGCCATATTGCAATATGCATAAATTTTGCACGATTTGTTATAATTGGTCTATTATCTTTTATTGCTACTTGTAGCATATTTAGCATATCAAATATAGCTTTTGATTTTGTCCAATTATAATCTTCATATTTACTCATAGTTATAATATCACCATAGACACCATAAAATTCTATTGCTAACATTATATAAAAATTAATCCATATTGATTTATAATAAAACTACTTTATCATAATAATTAAGTGAATCTGTAAATAAACTCAAACTACTTTATAAAATATACTATATATAATTTATGAATTAAGGATAAGGTATATGAAATTAAAAAAATTTACTGCTCACAATGTGTATAAATTCTTAAATTTTGAAATCGATTTTAACAATGATTTAACATTTTTAATCGGATGCAATGGTACCGGTAAGACAACAGTTATACGATTACTTTATTCATTATTAACTCCGTCATGGAAAGATCTTGCATTAATACCATTTTCTAAAATAAGTTTAGAATTTGAAATGGATAAAAAAATATATGAAATATTGTGTGAAAAAGATGATGAATATTTAAAATTATCTGTACCAAAATATTTCGAAGAAGTATTAAAACTCGAATTGGCTTCTTTTGATGATATAAATAATTCGCTTAGCAGCTCATCACTTAATCCCGACCAGCAGAAGATAATTAATTTTATTGAAGAAATTCCTTCACCATTTTTTCTTGGAGCGGATAGAAGTAGTAAGGAGCCGCGAGAAAGAATTGAAGATTTAAGCTACCTGGGAAGATACTTTTCAAAAAAAAGAATAAAAGATACTTCCAACAAAATTTTTTCAGCTTCTTTAGAGGATAGTTTAAATGAGTCAAAACATATTGTCCGAGATTATTATAAAAAATTAAGGTTTATTGAAAAAAAATTATCATTAAAATTAAGAGATCAAATTTTACTTTCAGCCTTTGAGTTTACTTCTCTGGATAAAATTGATTTAGATAGAGATAAAAGTTACCAAGATGAGAAGGCTCTTTTTGATAAAAAACCTGAAATAGAAGGTGCTCTTAAGAAGATTGGAATTGAAAATCATAGCCTACAAGAAAAACTGGATCTCTTTTTTAGCAAGTTTCAAAAACTATTTAATAATATCAAAGATAATAAGGATCCAAAAATATCTATTGAATGGCTGGTTAATAAAGCTCAAATAGATAAATTTTCTAAAATAGTGCAAGTTGTCAATGAAGAAAATACTAAAAACAAGAAACTCTTTTCATCAATAGATAACTATATAAATATTTTAAATCTATTTTTTAAAGATTCAAATAAAAAAATAGATATTGATCCGGTAGGAGAACTTTCAGTTAAAATTCCAAATAATATAACAAACCCTATCAGTACTCTATCATCAGGAGAAAGACAGCTAATAATAATATTTACTCATATATTTTTTAATAAATTCAGGAAAAAAAGTAATATTTTTATAATTGATGAGCCGGAATTATCTCTACATTTAAATTGGCAGATAAAATTTATTTCATCTATTAAAAATGTAATTGATGATAGTGATACTCAACTGATTATGGCAACCCACTCGCCTGATATAATTAATGGGCGTGACGATAAATGTTTCAATATTAATAGTTTTGATGGGGAGAAAAATGCTTAAAAGATCTATTGATTCAAAATATTCAAGATCAACTTTTTTTAAACGTTTAAATGACGTTAATATTTATATTGAAGATACAGCAGAAGGATATAAAAAAATATTTTTATTTTTATTAGAAAAACTATTTAAAGACAAATTTAAGATTGTCGAAGTATTTCCCCTTGGCAGTAAAAACGATGTAATAAAGAAACATAAAGAGATTAAAAATAATGCTGATGAAAAAAATTATCTTTTTATTGTTGATGGTGATTTGGATTTATTAACAGAAGAATATAATTTAGTAAAATCTGATGGACTCTATATTCTACCAAAATATTGTATAGAAAATTTTTTAATAGAAGAAAAAGCAATATTAAAGATCTTGGATCAAGAATCTACAGACTTAGAATATGCAAAATTAAGTGAATTATTCAATTATAATTCATGGTTAGCTAACATTAATAAAGATTTGCATAGATTATATTTAGTTTATGGTGCGACTTATTCCGTATGCCCGGAAATAGAGACAATAGCCTTTTCTTTAAATAAGTTAACTTCAAATGATAAAGGTCACTTGGATCCTGCGAAAATTACTTCACGCATAGATAATATCAAAAAAAAAATAAATAATAAAGATTGTATTGAGCAGTATAATGAAGCTTATTCACAATTGGAAGCTAAACATGAATGTAGTAAGAAGTTCATAAAAAAAATATGTCTCTGGCAAAAATCATCTTTTACCTCTTTGTTTTATTAGAATGAAAAAAATAGTAAAAATGAATAATGTAAAACATATAAGCTTAAAAATGCGTCTTGCAGATGAAGTCGAATCTAAAGAGTTAAATGATATTAAGGATTATATTCATTTTGAATAATTATCAATTATTGGAATAGTGCTTAATTGTATAAATAGTGAATGATGATGGAGAAAAATAAGATTTAATTTTTCAGCTTCAGTATAATAAATTTGTATAATGTTTTGATGTCTTGTTTTGATATTTTTATATGAAAATCAACAACATTGCCGCCGCTTAAAAAAAATTTTACTTCATTCAACATAGGCAAAGAACCTTCTGCCGATATAAAAAGCATCATCTTAAATGTTGGGATAAACTGATTTAATAATAAATCGAATGCCTTTGCAGACATACTATCTGCAAAAAAACTGTTAAGCCTAAGTACTAAATCGCTATTTATATCTGCCTGTAATGTCAGTCCCATTATATTTTTAAAAATATTAGTATCAATAGACCTAATTCCTTTATTTTTAAAACTTATATTCGCAGCAATATTTTTTGTAATTGAACTGGGTAAAGCCAAAGCAAAGTAAGAGTCACTTTTTTTATTCAATTTAGACTCTATTTTCTTTAATTCAGGTGTAAATAAAATATGAGTATCATTTTTTATATTATTAATTAATAGATATAAATTAGCCCGAGTTTCAGAACCTAGGATTATTTTCTTTTGCGGGAGTGTTGTAATATAAAATGTTTCGTTACCATTCACTATTTTAATATATTTTTCTTTCTTATATTCAACTACACTAGAAGTGAGTTTATTATCATTTTTAATTACATCTTCTGTTATATTATTCAAATTAACAAAACTTATATCTTTTATTAATAAAAAACCAAATGCAAAATTTATATCATCTTTTTTAAAATCATCAAGAGAAGTAATATTAGGATCTTTCAATCCTATCGTTGCTGCAAATTCATTAAAGTCACTCTCTTTTAAATTATATTTTTTTAAAATTTTTAGAATATTTTTATAAAATTTAGTCTGATTAACTTTACTATGGTCTGCTCTTTCAAGAAGTTTATTTATATATTTAAAGAGAGAGGAATTATGAATTTCATCAAAATTGATATACGCAACAATGTATGAATTTGGAACTGTAACTTTTTCTATCAGGGAATCTCCATAGACACTACTAATTGGAATAAATAAAACAATTGAAAAGATAATAGTTTTAAAAATATTTTGCATATTAAGTATCTTTTGATAATTTTAGATTTGAATAATAATTTTTTGAAAAATTTTATTTTTTATTTCGCAATTTTTATCCAAGCATCAACAAATTTATCAAGGTCACCATCAAGAACAGCAGAAGTATTTCCTGTTTCTACATTAGTTCTTAAATCTTTAACCATCTGATAAGGATGTAAAACGTATGATCTTATCTGATTTCCCCAGCCCATCTCCGTTTTTTCACCGCCTATATTATCTGCCTCTTTACGTCTTTCTTCTTCTTTAACAGCATATAATTTAGCTTTTAACATTTTCATGGCAGTCGCTCTGTTTTTATGCTGCGACCGCTGTGCCTGACATGCTACTACAATACCTGTAGGAATATGAGTAAGTCTAATTGCACTATCTGTTTTATTAACATGCTGCCCTCCAGCACCACTACTTCTATATGTATCAACTCTTAAATCTTTTTCATCAATTTCAATTTCAATATCTTCATCATCTAAATCAGGAACAACTTCTATAGATGCGAAAGATGTGTGCCGTCTAGAGTTACTGTCAAAAGGAGAAATACGGACAAGCCTATGCACACCTCTTTCCGCCTTTGAATATCCATAGGCAAAATTACCTTTAATCATTATCGTAACACTTTTAATGCCAGTTTCGTCACCAGCTTGAAAATCAATAATTTCTTCGTCCCAATTACGCCTTTCTATCCATCGCCTGTACATTCTAAACAGCATTGAAGCCCAGTCGCATGATTCTGTCCCGCCGGCACCTGCGTGAATGGATAAAAATGTATTTTTTCGGTCATATTTACCAGATAAGAAGCTTAATAATTCTGTCTTATCTAATTTACCTGAAAGGAGTTTCCACATACTTTCTGCTTCGGTAAGCATATCATCATCAGGTTCTTCTTCTACAAGCTCAACAAAAGATTCAAAGTCTTCGACTTCTTCAATCAATTCAGTAAAATCACCAATTATCCCTTTTGCTGCACTTAATTCACCCATTATTTCCTGAGCTTTTTCTCTGCTGCTCCAAAAATCTGATGCCAGCATTTTATTTTCAATATCCTGTTTTATAGCTATTTTTTCATCAAGCTTTAGATATTTTTTTAAATGTCCTAATCTATTATTAACATTTTCTACAGCTAATTTTATTTCGTCCACGGTCATAAAAAGTATACTCCGAATAATTTTCGCAATTAAACTTATATTTTAAATTCATATTTTTTTTGAAGAAAATGATAATTACTATTATCTATGATAAATTATAAATAAGTTTTTTCAACACTATCGTATAATTTTAAAATATTGAAAGATAGAATTCTTGAACAGGAAAGTAAAAATAAAGATATTGATAACAGTGTTGTATTAACCAGAATAAGCATATTATTATTAAGAATATATAATAAACATAATATTTAATCAAAAATATATTTAATGCTCAAATGAAAAAATTTATTTTAATAACAGGAACAGATCATATAGCAGTTAAGAAAAAAACATCAGAAATTGCTGATATTTTAAAAGATGAAGTAGATAATGAATTCTCTTTTGAAATAGTTAACGGCGAAGCTGAAAAAAGTAATCCACTCACTATTTTGGAACGATTATTAACTGCAATAAATACACCATCTTTTTTCTCGACGAAAAAAACTATATGGCTTAAACATTTTGAATCATTTGAAAGCCTAAAAGATAAGAGCGGTAAAAATCTAAAATTACTTTTTGATGAAGTGATAAAATCATTAAAAAAGAATGATGAGCTTAATAATATTACCCTTTTAGCTGATGGTCTCAACTTAGCTAAAAAAACTCCTCTGTATAAATTTTTTGCATCTGAAGGTGAAATTTTCGAATTTAATATACTATCATCAACAGATAAAAATTATAAAAATAAGGCTCACTCTATAATAGAAGAATATTGCAAAAAAGAGAGTGTCTCAATCTCATATCAAACAGTTGAATTTTTAATAGACACGATAGGAACATACAACGGAAGATTATGTAGTGAACTAGATAAATTAATTGCATTTGTCGGAGATAAAAAAACAATTGACATTGATGACTGCAATATAATCTGCAGCAAGTCAATAGAAATGGCAAACTGGGTTTTTTCTGATGCATTAGCTAATAAACAGATAAAAAGAGCCTTTAGTGCTTTAAATATTATTTCTGATAATGCACAGTCAAATTCAATGTCTGCTAATTTTGAATTAACGATCCTCTCTTCAGTAATAAATAAATTTAAAGAAATCCTGCAGGTTAAGGCAATGGCAGATATTTTAGAGATAGATGGCTATATTAGCTATCAAAATTTTAAAAATATTATTGACAATGCAAAAAATAGTCCTAACTTAGATAAATTTTCTATTGCTTCGTGGCATCCTTACAGACTCTTCAAAGTATATGAAGGATCCACTAAATTTAAGGATAATGAAGTAGCAGAAATTTTTACACTGTTACTTAAATCAAATGTGGAATTTGTATCTGGAAATAGTTTTTCAAGAGTAGTTCTTGAAAACTTAGTTACTAAAATTTGTAGTAAATATCAAAATTAATATTTGCATATAAGCTATAATATTTTAAAAATAAGCGTCATTAATTACTGTTAAACTCAGGCTTTAATCATGAAAGAAACAACAAAATATACGTTTGAGCACTTGGTCATAGGGAGTGGAGCGGCCGGATTAACTACAGCTTTAAGACTATCTAAATTAGGTAATGTTGCAGTAATAACAAAACAGGAACTTGATCAGACAAATACAAAACGTGCACAGGCAGGAGTTGCCTGTGTTGTGCATGATGAAGATACATATCAGGAACACTTTAAGGATACGCTTTATGCAGGTGCAAATATGTGCAATGAAAAAGCTGCAAAAAAAATTATAAAAAATGGTCCTGAATGTATAGAAGAACTTATTTCATACGGAATACATTTTACCACACGCGGTGAACTGGGTGATAAGAATCATAAAAATGAATTTGACCTTGGTCTTGAGGGTGGACATAGAAAAAGAAGAATTTTACATGCAGGAGATATAACTGGAAATAAGATTCAGGAAACACTGATTGAAATGTGCAGAAATAATCCAAATATAAGCATATTCGAATATCACGCAGCCATAGACCTTGTTACAACATGGCGCTTAGGATGGCTGGGCGATAATAGTTGTCTAGGTGTATATGTACTAGACGAAAAAAATAGTAGAGTAATAACATTTTTAGGATTAACTACAACACTTGCTACCGGCGGGGCAGGTAAAGCTTATCTATACACAAGTAATCCTGATGTTGCCTGCGGTGCAGGCATTGCAATGGCTTATAGAGCAAATGCAAGTATTTCAAATATGGAATTTTTCCAATTCCATCCAACTGTATTATTCTGTCCTGAACGAAAAACATTTCTTATAAGTGAAGCTGTCAGAGGCGAAGGTGCAGTACTTAAAATAATGGATAAAAAAGGTAGTTATAATGCATTTATGCATAAATATCATGAAATGAAAAGCCTTGCTCCCCGTGATGTTGTTGCAAGAGCAATAGATAATGAATTGAAAAAAAGTGGCGAAGAATGTGTCTATCTTGACATTAGAGGCAGAGGTGAAGAGTTCTTTAAATTAAGATTCCCGGGAATATATGAAGAATGCCTAAATGCAGGAATTGATATGAATAAGGATTATATACCGGTAGTTCCCGCAGCACACTATTGCTGCGGAGGAGTAAAAACTGATCTTGATGGAAAGAGCGAAATTACAAATCTTTATGCAGCAGGAGAAGTTGCCTGTAATGGTTTTCACGGTGCAAACAGACTTGCAAGCAACAGCCTTCTTGAAGCACTGGTAATTCCTAAATTTATTTTTGAGCATATATATAAAAATTTGGATCATATTCGGGCAAATCGCCCTACAGGAAATATTCCTATATGGCAGACAGGTAAAGCAATAGATTCTGATGAGTTAGTAGTAATATCACATAACTGGGATGAAATCAGAAGATTCATGTGGGACTATGTTGGTATTTTTAGAACAAATAAACGTTTGGAAAGAGCTAAAGCAAGAATAAGGAATATTAGAAAAGAGATTGAAAAATACTATTGGGATTTTTATATAACTCTTGATCTTATCGAGTTAAGAAATATATCCACAGTTGCTGAAATTATTATTGACTCAGCACTAAAAAGAAGAGAGAGTAGAGGTCTGCATTTTAATGCTGACTATCCTAATAGAAACAAAGAGTACGATTTAATAAATACGGAAATAAATAAACCACATGCATTCTGAGGATTATATAACTAAAAAAATTGACTTAAACAACCGTATAGAGTTTTATATTACTCATCTGATTTCACGTTTACAAAAATCAGGTTATGATGCTTATCTTGTGGGCGGTGCAATCCGCGATATTCTTCTTGATAGAATTCCTAAAGACTATGATGTTGCTACATCAGCAACACCTGAACAGGTGAAAAAAATATTTGGCAGACGACGTGCCAGAGTTATAGGAAGAAGATTTAAAATTGTCCATTTGTACTGCGGGAGTGATGTCATAGAAATAAGTACTTTTAGAAAAAAACCTGAAAGAAGCAGGCTTAATTCTAAAAATACAGACGACTCTAATTCAAATTTAATATTTAATGATAATGAGTATGGAACAGCCTATGAAGATGCATGGAGAAGAGATTTTACAGTCAATTCACTTTTTTATGATCCTGTCAGAAAAAAAATTATAGATTTTACAGCAAAAGGCATAAAAGACTTAAAGAAAGGGATAGTCAGAATTATAGGTGACGCTGATACAAGATTTTCAGAAGACCCTGTGAGATTACTGAGAGCATTAAAACTTGTAGGTCAATACGATTTTAAACTTTCTAAAAAGACTGATCTCTCTTTAAATAAATCACTGAAACTTATACTGCCTACTTCAAATTCACGCCTGACTTTTGAATTGGAAAAAATACTAAAATCGCCATACGCCTATGGCATAATAAAAGCCTTCCAAAAATATAATTTTTTAAAATATTATCTGCCAAATTTAAGTAAATGGATAGATAGTGCCGAATTTAACAATGCCTTAAATCTATTTAAAATAAGATGCAAGCTGCTTAAAGAAGGTGACACTATTAATGATTTATCATTGGCATTAGCCGTGATTGCAATGCCTTTTGTCAATACTCAATTATCAGGTGCTCCTGATAATTGTATTTTTGCCCTCAATAACGATACAGAAAGAATAATTAAACAAACAGTAAATAATATATTCGCTCCTTATTTTTTCCCAAAATATATAATTTCAGATGTCGCTGATTCAATACTTCTCCAGAATAGAATATATAAGAGAATAAATCCAAATAAAACCAAAAGACACCCAAGTTTTAAAATAGCCAGAGAACTGGCTGTAATTCTAAATAATTATTGGTGGAAAGACGATACGATCGTAAACTTTTGGAAATACAGCAAACAGAAAAAAAATAAATAATTAATTTTATAGCTGCACACTATTCTCCAAAGGATAAATAATTAATAA
The DNA here is from genome assembly GCA_029237695.1 of Conchocele bisecta. Classification (NCBI taxonomy): domain Eukaryota; kingdom Metazoa; phylum Mollusca; class Bivalvia; order Lucinida; family Thyasiridae; genus Conchocele; species Conchocele bisecta. The sequence continues at coordinate 959,642 of JAQRGA010000042.1, read as the reverse complement.
ATGATTTATCTGCTTCTACAAAATTATAATTTTTCAACATATTTACAGGTATAAAATCTATTAATTGAGTATCATTAGCCATAATTTCAGTGAATTCATGATCAATTGGCAAAGCTCGATAAAAATGCAGTAAAACAGACTTTTCGCGGTAATGCCATTTTAGTGTATATAATTTATCCAGAGGTATTACATCCAGACTTAATTCTTCATATAACTCTCTAACGATACAGTCAAAATGCGATTCATCAGATTCAAGTTTTCCTCCCGGGAATTCCCACTTTCCTGCTAAATGTGTTCCTTCAGGTCTTGTTGTTATTAAAAATTTACTGTTAATCTTAATAACAGCGGCACAAACTTCTATCATAAAATTTTCACTCCAATAATTTCTTGTTAAAATTAAGCTTTACTTATAGTAATTGAGTAACTATTTATCTATATTTATTTTTATAAATGTATCAAAAGAAACCACTAATTAAAATCATTTTCATCAAAAGAGTGTTATAATTTTATGGATTTAAATCAATTAAGAATAAATATAGATGAGATAGACAGAAAAATCTTAGAGCTTTTAAATGAGCGTTATGAGTATGTCCATAAGATCGGAAAATGGAAACAAAATATGTCTCATGAGATTTATGTTCCTGAACGAGAAAAAAAACTTCTTTCAAGATTGGAAAAAATTAATAAAGGACCACTTCAAACTAAAGCACTAAGAGCTATCTATCGCGAAATAATGTCTGGTGCTTTAGCGTTGGAATATCCATTAACAGTAGCTTATCCTTCAGATGCCAAATCTTTTTCTAAATTTGCCGCTTTAGGAAAATTTGGTCAAAATGTAAAAACTGTTTCCTGTAAATCAATAAAAAATCTTTTTAAAGAAGTTGAAGCAGACAGAGTAAATTACGGAATTGTTCCAATTGAAAACTCTCTTCAGGGTGTTGTAACAGATACATTAGATGAGCTTATTAATTCATCAGTAAAAATATGTGCAGAAATAAATGTAAGTTCTCACTACTCGCTAATATCGAACTGCAACTTTGATAAAATAAAATATATTTATGCTGAGTCAAGTTTATTTAATTCCTGTTCAAACTGGCTGGAAGAGAATCTAACAAATACTGTACAAAAATCATTAGTAAGTTCTGATGAAGCATATAATGCTGTACTAAACAGTAATAATGCTGCACTAATAGCAAATACATCATATTCTAACCTAGATAATTCATTAAAAATTACATCACGCAATATTGAAAATAATTCTAATAATGTAACTAGATTTCTAATTTTAGGAAAACAATCCCCCAAACCTACCGGAGATGATAAAACTTCTCTATTTTACTTAGTAAATGACAGAGCTGGTGCTTTATCTGATACCCTGCTCCCATTTAAAAATAAAAATATACAAATAACAATGCTGGAAAGCAGACCTTCTAAGAGTAAAAATTGGGAATATTATTTTTTCCTCGATTATTTAGGGCATAAAACTGACAAAAATTTCATTAAAGAAATTGAAGGATTAAATAAAATATCTCCCTCAATTAAAATTCTTGGAAGTTATCCAAAATCAAATGACATATTATAATCTTAGATTTAAAATATAGGATTTCAGGTTTAAAATATTTTTTACTATAGGGAGACTAATAAATGGCTTTATTAGATTACACAAACAAAGATATAGATAAAATTACACCTTACAGTCCAGGAAAACGTATTGATGAAGTTGCAAGAGAATTAGGATTAAATCCTAAAGATTTTGTAAAACTTGCATCAAATGAGTCTCCATTAGGTCCTTCTCCCAAAGCAGTTGAAGCAATAAAAAAATATGCATCGGAAGTACATCGGTATCCTGACGGTTCTGCTTTTCTTTTAAAAAACAAATTGGCTAAACATCTGTCTGTTACACCTGAACAGCTTATTATCGGAACCGGTTCAAATGAGATACTGGAATTTATTGGTCACTGCTTCATGAATAATAAAAATTCTACACTAATGAGTAAACACTCTTTTGCTATATATAAGATACTTGCGATTATGTTTGACTCAAAATATATCGAAGTATCTATGAATAAATTTACACATGACTTAGATGCAATTCTGCAGAGCATAAATGATGATACACGAGTAATATTTATATGTAATCCAAATAATCCTACAAGTACTATTGTCCGAAAAAATGAAATCGATAATTTTATAAATAGAGTACCTGAAAATATTCTGGTTGTTTTCGATGAAGCATATAAAGAAATAACACAGGAAGAACTGCCTGACACAGTGAAATATGTACGTGAAGGTAGAAATGTAATAGTCCTTAGATCTTTTTCTAAATCGTATGGTTTAGCAGGTTTAAGAGTTGGCTATGGAATTTCTACTCCTGAAATAATTCATACACTAAACAAATCGCGGCAGCCATTTAATGTTAATTTAATTGCTCAAATGGCAGCATTGCATGCATTGGACGATCAGGAATTTGTACAACAATCAAAAGAAATTTATAAACATGGAATAGAGCTTATCACAAAAGCATGCGATAATATGGAGATAGAATATGAATATCCCTATGCAAATTTTATTCTCATTAAAGTAGGTGGAGATGAACAAAAAATATATAACAAACTTCTTAGTAACGGTGTAATTATAAGACCCTTAAATGGATATAATCTACCTGGATATATCAGAGTTTCAATCGGGACTGAGAAAGAGAATAAAAAATTTTTAAAATACTTTAAAAAAGTTCTAAATAAATAAAAATATTATCTAAAATTATTATTGATACTATTGAGTTCAATAATTTTAAAAAAGTTCCTTTCATATCTAAGAGCATATTTGATTGCGATTATTATTTTTTGAACAAAGAATTTCATTTGTTATCTTATTTTTAAGACATTTGAATATTTTATCAACAATCAATTTTTCATATTTCTTTCTGATTTTTAATCTACTATCATGCTAAATTATGTTTTTCCATTAGATAAAACCATAAGTTTATTTTTCTTAAGCCGTTTATAGAATATTACAAAAAATGTCCAATACTTTGGCATCATCATTCATGGAACATGAACAGTCATGAAAAGAGCGATAATTCTATCTCCTTTTATAATAAAAAATAAACAGTCTATCTACTTGGTTGACTTATAGTTAACTTTTAATTTTACATCTCATTATTATTAGATCTTCTTCTATTTACCCGTTGAAGAAATATTTTTTCTTATTACATTAAAAATCTATACTAAATTTGTCAAATTATAGATTATTTTCAATATTTATTGCGAGGAAATTATTATGAAAAACAAGGAATGTTGTGACAAAGTTGACGGACTTGCCAGCTTAGTTGGTAATACACCGCTAGTTGAAATTACTTTTGAATATAAAGGCTCCCCAAGAAAAATTTATGCAAAAGCAGAAAACCTTAATATGACAGGCAGTATAAAAGATAGAATGGCTTTACATATTCTAAAACAGGGTTATATAAGAGGAAATCTAAAATCGGGTGATATGGTAATTGAAGCAACAAGCGGAAATACCGGCATTGCACTCTCTGCGATAGCCAAAGCATTGGGACATCCTGTAACAATTTTCATGCCTGATTGGATGAGTACAGAAAGAAAAAACCTTATTCAAAGCTTAGGTGCAAAAATAGTATTAATAAGCAAAGAAGAGGGTGGATTCATAGGAAGTATTGAAAGAGCTGAAGAGCTTGCAAAATCTACTAAAAATTCATTCCTCCCGCGTCAGTTTTCAAACAAAAATAATATACAGGCACATTTCACTTTAACCGGGCCTGAAATATGGTGCCAGATAAGATACAGAGATCTTATCCCTGATGCATTTGTCGCAGGAGTAGGAACAGGTGGAACTATAATGGGAGTAGGACGTTATCTTAAAGAAAAAAATCCTAATATAAAACTCTACCCACTAGAACCTTCAAACTCTCCTATATTAACTAAAGGTTATAAAGTAGGTAAACATAGAATTCAGGGTATTTCTGATGAATTCATTCCACCAATAGTAGATTTAAATAAACTTGATCATGTGATAAGCGTAGATGATGGAGATTCAATTATAATGGCAGGAAAACTGGCAGCTGAACTTGGTTTAGGTGTTGGTATTTCATCAGGAGCAAACTTCCTCGGCGCATTAATGGCACAGGAAGAATTAGGTAAAGATAAAACAGTTATCACAATATTCCCTGATGATAATAAAAAATATTTAAGCACTGGTCTATTAGGATATGAGCCTGTTAAAGATGGCTTCCTGTCAACAGATATAAAATTACTATCAATAAAAGCATTTGAGCGTGTACGTGATATATATTGCGATCATGGTATCTAGCTTGAAAGATAATGAATAGTTGACTGCATACTATTTATTTTATGGGAGGAAGATTTATTTTTCTTCCCAAAATTCAATTCTATTTCCTTCAGGATCATGAATATAAAAAACTAAAGCTCCCCAAGTATGACGTTTAATTTCAGAAGCATCAACCTCTCTATTTATTAGCTTTTCTCTTTGAGACTCTATGTCATGAATCCGAAATGACAAAGTGACTCCGAGGCCAATATTACTTTTTATTGATGCATGAATCTCATCAGCAATACTTAATCGACTTAAATCATTAAGTATAAACTCTATAAACCAGTTATTTTTAAAATTAATTGATAAATCGAGTTTATTAGAATAAAAATCAACTGTTTTCTTCCAGTTTTTACAGTACAAAATAAAATTACTTGTAATTATTTCATTACACATACTTTAATACCAGTTATAAATTATTTGATATTCAATGAATAAATGCCCAAAAAGATAATATTTTCTAAGCCGCCTATTCGGCAGTTAACAAATATAGTGAATATAACAACAAAAATATAAATTTCTAAGCCGCCTATTCGGCGGTTAACCATTTTTTTTTAGATAAACGACGAACTTTTGAGATTTCTAAGCCGCCTAGTCGGCGGTTAACTATTTTCAATAATGCTTTTAAAATATATAATTTTTCTAAGCCGCCTAGTCGGCGGTTAACAAACAGATTTCTTATGGTCTGTTTTTACTCCATTTTCTAAGCCGCCTAGTCGGCGGTTAACAACACTTTTTTATGAGAGACTACCTCTTGCAATTTTCTAAGCCGCCTAGTCGGCGGTTAACTTATTCTGTAAAATTATGGGATATTGAGGATTTTTCTAAGCCGCCTAGTCGGCGGTTAACATATAATTTAAATAAGCATTGTTATTATACACTTTCTAAGCCGCCTAGTCGGCGGTTAACAATATAAAAAACATCCCCATCCCTGATAAGACCTTTCTAAGCCGCCTAGTCGGCGGTTAACCACATCAGTTCAAGAGCAATGGAACCAGGTCATTTCTAAGCCGCCTAGTCGGCGGTTAACATTAATATAAGCAAACTAGAGAAATGTAGCTATTTCTAAGCCGCCTAGTCGGCGGTTAACAAAGATAAAAGAGGCTTACAAGCCCATTAAAATTTCTAAGCCGCCTAGTCGGCGGTTAACTTTCTAGTTTTTATGACCTAAAATATCCTATGTTTTCTAAGCCGCCTAGTCGGCGGTTAACAGGGTGATGTTGATGCTCAGTATAAACTCGGTTTTCTAAGCCGCCTAGTCGGCGGTTAACGAACAGGGTAACATGTTAGCACAGTGTAAACTCTTTTCTAAGCCGCCTAGTCGGCGGTTAACCACAGTGTGAGCTGGGAAATATGTACTATCATTTTCTAAGCCGCCTAGTCGGCGGTTAACTCTGTTTTGCTTTTATTATAAGCTAACAAGGATTTCTAAGCCGCCTAGTCGGCGGTTAACGAACTAGAAAAATCTTATTTTTATTATACATTTTTCTAAGCCGCCTAGTCGGCGGTTAACAAATCTAAAAAAAGCTCGACATTATTATTTGATTTTCTAAGCCGCCTAGTCGGCGGTTAACGCCTTTCATCTCTTATAAAATTATCGTAATAATTTCTAAGCCGCCTAGTCGGCGGTTAACTTAACAGGTTATAAAACTATTGAAAAAAACGATTTCTAAGCCGCCTAGTCGGCGGTTAACCTATTTATTATTTAAAAAAAGCAGCGGAAGGATTTCTAAGCCGCCTAGTCGGCGGTTAACAATTCGTTATCTGATATAGATAGTTCCTGCAACTTTCTAAGCCGCCTAGTCGGCGGTTAACGAGACTATAGCAAGAGAGAACAATCTAGTACATTTCTAAGCCGCCTAGTCGGCGGTTAACAGTTGATTAGTTATATGTACAGAGAAGGCGTATTTCTAAGCCGCCTAGTCGGCGGTTAACTGCTCCATTAACTTCTTGCCTTCCATGTTCCTTTTCTAAGCCGCCTAGTCGGCGGTTAACGTGATCATTTATTGTATGATACAAATGAGTTATTTCTAAGCCGCCTAGTCGGCGGTTAACAAAAAAAAGCGGAGCCAGATAGCTCCGCGGGGTTTTTCTAAGCCGCCTAGTCGGCGGTTAACACACTTTATTATAAAAGGAAGAGAAAAAAAGATTTCTAAGCCGCCTAGTCGGCGGTTAACCTTTTATCATGATTATAATGAATCACTAGAAATTTCTAAGCCGCCTAGTCGGCGGTTAACTTTCTGCTACTATTCTTTCTGCTTCTCTTACTTTTCTAAGCCGCCTAGTCGGCGGTTAACTCTGGAGCAACGCAATGCTTTTTTAAAAACTATTTCTAAGCCGCCTAGTCGGCGGTTAACAGATAATAATAACGGAAAGCGGAGAAGAAATATTTCTAAGCCGCCTAGTCGGCGGTTAACTTTATTTATGATCAGGAATCAGGAGCAATCTGTTTCTAAGCCGCCTAGTCGGCGGTTAACAAAAAGGCGGAAGCAAAAGCTCCGCCGGTTTATTTCTAAGCCGCCTAGTCGGCGGTTAACACAAAGTTAATGAATTTAAATAGTTATAAACATTATACTTAAGAGTATTTAATACATTTTACCCTTATTTTATATTCAATATTTGTTATGTTGATAATAAACATCTTACAAAACTCACAGATAAAATGGTCAAAATTTAGGTATTGAACCATTATTATCTACACTAAGCCCATAACTATTAAATCTTCCTTCAGAAAGTTTATCACTATTTAATCTTAATATAAAGAGTTTAAATGTTTTTTTAGTACTTAAACTCTTTATATTCAAGTGAGGTGTTCTAATAGCTGTATTATAGTGCTGTTTTACCGTTTTTGCATGTTCATGTTTAGAAGTCCATGTCCCTTTTGCCTTATGATATTTTTCCAAGCGTCTCAAACGGCTGTTTCCGCCGTCTGCATGACGGCGTTTATTTCTAACATATTTTTTCACATCTGCCGGTATTTTATCAACCTCTTCAATTAGGGCATAATCTGTAAACAGATTAATAGTGTTAATTTGTGAATGCAATTCTTCAATATCCTGTTTTGTCCCGAGTAAACGAATAATACCTCCTAAAGTGTATCTGTAAGCAGGGAAATCAAGAGCAACCCGTCCATCAAATTTAGGCAGAATTAAATGCAGTTTCTGCATAAGAGCAGCAACAACATCAACCTGAATAATCTCAGGGTTTGGTAATGCTTTTATATCAAAAAAGGTATCCATAATTTATTATTCCTTTCCACCAAAAACCACGCCTCTAATGAGAACTGCCATTATATAATGCTGCTGCTCCTCCTTCTTAGAAAGTTCTTTATTGTTAAGCCAGTTATTAAGTAATTTATAAAAATTATTTGACGGTCTAAATGCTTTTCCCATAGTAGTTACAGCACCATAAGGTTCTACGGCTATTGGAAATTTTAGTTCTGCATCATTAAGATACCACCATGTGTCTATTGTTCTTATTGCGTTGCCTATCTTTTGGGAATGCATTCCTGCAATTTTGTTATCCACCCGGTAGAGAACTTTACTTTTTTTATATTTTTTATCTTTTTCATTTGATTTATTTGATTTATTTTTGTCTTCAGGTATAAATTCCTGTGAAGGGTAGACCTCCTGTCCATAGCCTACTTTCAAAGTTGATTCTACTTCAAAAATAATAAACTTTTTTCCGTTTAATCCAGACTTAATTAATTCTCTTAATATATCAAAATCTGTTTTATCAATTTTTGGAGCTCCTTCAAGAATTTTTGGAGTTCCTTCAAGAATTTTTGGAAATTCTTCAAGAGTATAATCTTCAGCATCTGTAAACTTCAGTAATTTTTCACTTTTACCTTCATTATATTTTATGCAGATATCAATGTTTTCCGCACCCAGTCTGTTACGCCACAGCCATCTGCCATTAACAATATTATAAGCATAACGTAGGGCAAGTTCTTCAAGTTTGTACTTTTCGATATATTCATCAACCTTCTCAAGCAGTTTGTTTTGATAAACCTGATCATTACAAATATTGGGAGTTCCATTAAACGGAAGGACTTTACAGCTCCATTTAACAATCAGAGTATCTTTATCACTATCAAGCATTGCTACATCAACTGTTTGTAGATTAGAGTTTTTTATATCTGCATAAAATTTCAGATGATCTTTATTCTCTTTATCTTTGCTATCAACTTCTACCAGTTTATCACTAATAGCTTCTTTACGAAAGTTAGAAATTGTACCTCTTACAGATTTCTCTTTTATAGAAACTTCTACAGGTTCTTTGCTATCTTTGCTATCTTTTTGAAAAAATACTGCATCTGAAATATCAAATTTGCGTTCGAATGCTAATACTGTGGGTGTTGATAATTTTGTTTCCTTTTTAACCATGGTCTAATCTCCTTTTTAATTATTTGATTGAGTTGCTAAATAAAATTTATTCTCTATTGTTTTATAACGCCAGAAGCAGTCTTCAATATTACCTTCTATTCTATGTGGAAATATCCATTTACCAAGGGAGTAAAGGGATTCAACATATTGAGCTGGATATTCATTTGATCTACAGTTTTTAAGTTTACCCTTTTCCATAACTGGATCAATTGCCTGAAATCCCACAGGAATTGGAACCAGCCAGCCACGTTTTTTTTTAATATTTTCATACCTCCAATCTGTATTCCCATTTTTTCCTTCCTCTGTTGAGTCAGGAATACAATGCAGGGTTGATAGTTCTATCAATGCATCTAAAAATGTGGCTTTTGGATTTTTTTTCAGAAGTTGTTCTGTAATATCATTTAACTCCTTCTTATCTTCACATAAAATAAATCCGGGAAGTAAAAGTCGTTTTAAATCTCTATCTGCAGTACTGAAATCATAGAGTTTAACAGTACCAATTTTATTAACAAAACCACCTGCAATTCTCTGCTGATAAACCAAATTTTTGATTTTATCTGTCAGAAGTTTACTGTTATCAGGTTTTTGTAACCAGTTTTTTGTTCTTCTGTCAACTTTTACTTCAACCAAAAGAGTTACGGTAATATCAACTTTCCCTTCCTGTATTATTGAAGCAAACTTACCATTTCTTTTAATGGGATTACGTGACTGAATAAATGTATAAGGCTGATATTTACTGCTTCGATATGTATGAATATTGTAATCGTGACAGCATACCAGAACACCATCAAGTTGAATATTCTTCTCATACTCATCTGATGCGTGAACAAGAATCTTCCGGTTTAATGCGTGAACAGCTCCCAAAAATCCTGTTATGGAAGGAAATCCATAAGTAATTGGACTGGATATTGCATTTGCTCTTTTTATATCAATTCTATCCAGCAAAAGGTAAAAATTTGTATCGCTCATCTAAACACCTCCTCTCCATTACGCAGACTTGTTTTAATTTCATCTTCTATCTCTTTAACCCATTCGCTGTCTTCAGTCATGCCGAACTGATGTTTAATATCTTTAAATCTTTTTTGCAGTGTATTATTAATCCATCGAGCAAAACTCTCCACGATTTCAGCCTTCCAATTACCCATATTACGTTCTTTCATGAAATCATTTTCCTCATCAAATTTAGCTCTTTTAGGATCAAGCCACAACTTTTCACATTCTGGGAGTTTATCAAAATCCCTACTCCAGCCCGGCTCCCAGCTATTTTGAATGTTTACGGCAAAACAGATTATTTCATATAGGATCATATCGATTGCAGTTTTTCTCATATTGCGAACATGAATATTATTTTTTGAGTCAACAACTTTGTATAAATCGTCAAACCCCGCTTTACAGTGATAGTGTAATGAGGGGTTAAAAATTGATTTCTGCTGTTTGGTAATTGAATACTTTTTCCTCTTATCGATTAGAGGAGGCAGTGATGATAACAGATAATCTTTTCCTTTTCTAGAAACAACTAATTTACTGACATTTTGGGGTTGACTACCTCCGAGCGTTATAATAGCGGAATCAATAAATTCAACATATTCCTCAAGCTGTTCTGTTTTTCCATATCTTGCATTTTTATTTTTTTCACTATAAAATTTATCCTTTCTTAATTTATCAAAAGAGAGTGTGAAGGATGAAGGATATAGAGGAATAAGAGAGATATAGTTATCCTTATCTATAGCTGAATCAGAGAGAGGCCAAAGCAGCTGTTTATTTAATCCGTCAGTTATGGGAACGTCTGTTTTATTCTCAAGGCAATCTTTTAAAATAAAAAAATATTCATCAGACTTCTGTTTATCAGATGAAAATATATTAGATAATGACGGGCTGTTTTTTAATATTAAATCTTTAAGTTTTGTACCTGAAATATCAATCTCTATAAACTCGAACAATGGTAGACCAATTGCACTGCCACTGCCATCAATTTGTAATTCACCTATAGTTTGAGAACCAATTACTCCATGGGGCAACTCCTCTAATGATTTAAAATTAATACAATCTCCGTTAGAGCTAGAATGAACACCTTTAGAAATATGAGTTCCAAATTTAAAGTTCTTTGCAGCCTTAATCTTTGTTTCTATCCAAACATCATTAGCAAATTTAACACTTCTTGTGTCTTGACACTCATGCAGTTTCTTTTTAGCTGTTTTCACATTTTCCTCTGCTTTGGTAATTTTAACAGAATCAAGATTTTTATTCTCCTCTTCTTTTGCTAAAGCCTCATCAGCTTTTTTAAAACTCTTTTTTGCAGCTGTCAATCCTGATTTTTCATCCAAAAAATCAGAGATTGCTTTTTGAACTTCTTCTTTTGTTATTGTTTCCATAGGCCTATTTTCCTTGGTTTTAGTTGTTAAAGATATTTAAATTATTAGTAATATTCATTTTTATATATAAGCCCATTTTATAAATTTGACATAGCAATCAACCGCATTCTTATTTAGGGATTTGGTTCATTTTTGGACAGTTGTTTAAGATTATGGTTATATATAGTATTTGATAATTTAACTCTTCTCCAGCCAACCTGCATTTTTACAATCTTATAATTAAAATTAGTTGTAATCATTATATATTAAAATTGAGATAATCAATCACGCCAAAAACCTAAATATGGATTAAAATGCCATTTTCTACCATCATCATCTATATCACGCAAAAATACACAGCAATAACGGCGTGCGGCATATCTTGAATCTGTTTCCCCTGTCTGCTCCATATTATTATCCAACGCTTCTTCAATACTGGGATTAAGCCATACGGAGATGTTCTCTGTTTCAGAAATCTGAGCTTTATTATAACTAATTTTCCAGTTTTGAGATTCACAATCTATATTCTCCCATGCTGATTCCCTATAGCAGAATTTATATTCTGAATCCTCATCAGGAATACAGACAAACTCTTCTTCCTTCAGATATTCAGGATTAACTCTAAACGGACTTAATTTTTGAAGATGAACAGTTGCCCTATTTTCATTATTTTTCTTAAACCAGAAAGCGTTTACAAAGTTAAGTTCAGGATTATTAAGAAGCTTTTCCATAACTGCATGTTCGAGATCAGCAAGGCTTTTCTTTGGCTGAAGTTCTTTTGATTTAATAATACGGGGTATTGAATCAATTTTTTCCAACTGTTTTTTAGTTATTAATTCATTGATATTATGAGTTTTAAGTAAAAAGTTCTTCTCTTCTTTATCTTCTTTATCTTCAAAACCCGGGAAAGCAAATACCGCATTTCCAACACCATGATTATTTCCGCTTTCAAGAGCTTTTATATTGTATTCCAATATTTTTATATTTGATGTTTTCGTTTTTTTCAAATATCTATGCCGGCATATCCTGCCGGCAAGCTGTATAATTGAACGCATTGATGAAGGTTCAATTATCGCCCAGTCATAATCATGATCACGCCCAATTTCCGCAACAGGTGAAGCAAGTACAATGAAAATATGGTTTTTTAGTTTATCATCCATATTTACTGCATTATAAATCTCAGAATGATCAAAGATGGAAGTGCCTTCTTTTCTATTTAAAATTCTATCAAGTTTTACCTCAATATTATTTCGCAGTAAAAGCAGCTGCCTTGAATGGTAACAGCACAAATGAATTTTTGTATCTGCGGGGATATTACCAGATTCATATATTGACTTTGCCAGTTTAATAAGAGATTTAATATGTGCAATTCTAACTAAACCTATACTTATATGCTTTTTAGTTTCCGGGCAGGTATCATGATGATTATTATGGAGATTTCCAGCTCCTTGAATAATTAGATTTGCCAAATTTGGAAATAGGTCTGTTTTATTTGAATCAATCAGATTAACGTCTAAAACTTCCGCAATACGTTTTGGGTGTAATTTATTGAGATAATCAGCTCTTTTTAAACAAAAATTGTTATGAGACTCAATAAAATTCTTATCACTGCATAATGAGTCTGTCTGTTTATTTTCATCAAACCATGCAGAAACAACATCACTCTTCTTCTTCTGCAAATCCAAATGTTCATTCCATAACTCTCTACCTTTTTTGTAGGCAGTGAATAGACCTGCGGTAAAATCAGGCGTGAGAGTTGCGGATGAAAGAATTAATCTACAGCCAAACAAACCTGCAAGATGTACAAGACGTGTCAATGCAGGCAGATCAGACGGACTAAAATCGTCAGGTTCATCCAAAATCAAATCACCGCTTAAAAGACGTAATATTGGAACAATATGCCTACCGCCCCGTGTATTTTCACTTGCGGATATAATATGGTCAATAGTACAGCTGACAATTGGTGCATAAAGGAGTTTACGTGTTTTTTTATCTGATATTATTGTTCCAAGTTCACCCTCAAAATCTTCTTCAAAATCAACTTCTTCATCAATAAATTCAGCCGATGATTCACAGCCTGATGATTCATCATTTTTATTTTTATTTTTTTCTTTATTGTTCAATTCGAATAGAGTCCTGTCTGCTGTTCCACCAATGAGTATGGCAAGTTCAGTATCATCCAGCTTAAGTTTATCTCTTAACGCAGTCCCTGTCTGTAAAGTTAAAATGCGAAGTCCAAGTGCTATAGTAAAGCGAACATTTTCCCCACCTGAAAGTGCATACATTATCCTAGCATTTGCAAGAGTCTTTCCACAGCCTGTCGATGCCATATTAACCCCAAAAAATCCTTTCTCTACTGTTGACGCACTAATTTTTTTAGCCAAAGCATAGGATTTGTTCTGCCATTGGAAACGATCGATAGAAGTATTACGGCTGAAAGTTCTGCAGTCTGATAATACAGGAAGTTTCCCGGAAAACTGTGGAAGTGTGTGTGCAAACCTAGCTGTAAACTTTGCAACTCCCAACAAATGCTCATCCAGACTCTGCCGAGGTTTTTTTGTTTTTCTATCTGTATTGGCAATTAATATATCTTTAAGATTAGAATCACCGCTGACAGATTTATCAGAATTAATTTTTAAAGCTGAGTAATTATGATCTCCAAATATTAGAGAGATTCGTGATAAATAGAGAATAATCGGATTGGCAATTTTGTTTGAATCCAGTGATAGAATATCCGGATAATTTAAAGCTTTAGATGTCCAGCGTGAAATAGTTTTCTGCCAAGTGCTACTTCTAATTACAATATCTTTGATTTTTAGGAAATTTTTAATATTTTCATCATTTTTACTATTTTTATCATTTTTCACCCAATATTTTACAGGCTTAATAGATTCAAAAAACTCTTCAATAGTTCCTGAGTACTCGTCTTTGTGTTTTTGAAGTTTTTTGCGAGTGTCAGAACAGTAATATTTTTTATCAGAAAACGGCATACGATGATGAGTTACAATTAACCATGTTATCAGTTGTGCCAATGGCGGAATCAGAATTTTTTTAAAATCAGGTTCAACTGAATCATTTAAGCTTTTGCATATTTTGTCAAGCCATTCAGGATTATCCTTTATATATCTGTTTAAATCTTAAAACGTTCCAGCCACTCTTCATCAGTTTTACAGTCGGAAATCATTGCAAAAAACAAGCATATAGAGATCCATTCATGACGATAAGGATCTCCTGATATGGAAGCATTTTTTAGCTTGTTTTGAAATCCAACTGTGGTTTTTCCTATGTCGTGTAGTAGAGCGGCAATAACAGAAGCAATTTGAATAATTGAAGCATAACTCCAGTTATTTCCCCACTCGTGGTGGAGAATATTTTTTTTTGTAGTGTTAACCGGAACTATTCCAACCTGATTAAACTTCTCTCTCTGTCCAACTATCCACAGTAGTTCACTTCTCGAGCGACTCCGCATCAAGTGACAGGAAACAGCTGTACTTTTTGATGCTGTTTTTTTCAAAAGTTTTTTTACTGTATTAAGCCCTTCCAATGTAATAACTGTCTGCCAAGTATTATCTCCAATACGATTAGCGAAAGAATCCAACACTTGGCGAGTCCTTTTTAAAGCCTTCTTTTCACATTGAGAAATCAATGTAACAAGCATAACTATCTGATCTCCCAGTTTTTCTTTAAAGCAACTTTTTTTAATTCATTAAACATAAAATCCAGAGCTTTATGTTTCGTAAATGCCAAAAGGCAGTGCTGCCTGAACTCCTGTTCAGTAGCCTGTTCTCCTGCACAAATAAAAGCCCATGGTAAAATTAATGCGTCTTTTATTAAATCAGCAACATCAAAAACCAAAGCACCTCTTCTTGTTTTTCCATGCATAACAGCAAAACCATGGGGAATACCCAAAACCCAGAGAGCTGTAGCCGCCAGTCCATAGGCCAAATAATTTCCGTGATTAAGAAAAGTGTTTGTAAGATCACTCTCTTCTCTTTTTCGAACAAAATTCCTATTTTTAGTAAACCTAGCTGCACTTTTATACAGCCGTTTTGTTAATTGTGCCTCATTAAGTAACAAGTTGCCAACATTAGATGCCTGTTCAAATTTCACGGCATACTCTTTTAAGGCATTTAAAATATCAGATCCTGAAAGGTTAAAACCTTCTGAAGATAAATCCCTGTCATTTCCCCATACCTGTTCAAGGAATTGGATACGTTTGGCCTGAAAATATTTAGCCGCCTGAAAACGTCTGTTTTCATCGAACCAAAAAGAGAGCCAACCCTGTAAGTATTCAGTTGGTCTGTATTCACTCTGGGGAGTCATCCACTCAATTTCTGTTCCCATAAGAAGCGGAGTTCCGCCACTGCCTGAAAACCCCACCAAAACACCCGCTGAAGCAAGCATTCTTATTGCCGCCTGAGTAATAGATGTTCCTGTTCCAAGAAGTATAACTGTTGTATTTCCTATGGGAATATTCCAATAGGAACTCTGTTTTTTAGATTCGGTAAGGTATAAAATTCTACCGTCTTTCTGCATTACTCTACAATATTCAATATAGTAAATATTAGCCCTTTTTGAGTGCAAAATAGCCTTCAAATCAGAATAGAAAATATTATTATTACTGCTCATTTTTTCTCCGTTTTATGGCTCTGCCTACTCTGTTGGCAAAGATTACTGCCTGTTTAATCATTCTGTAGTTAATGTCAGGGCAGCTCTGACGCATGATATTGGTTTTTCTGTTAAAGATTTAAGGATATAACATTTAAAAACATATTAATAAGCTTATTGTTCAGTATTAAAATTCTCTATTTTATTCTCACGATAGAAAAAAATATATTTCATTCCTTTACTGAAGCAGAGTAAAAATATGTGCTGTTCTATAGCCAATCCAACTTAAAATTTATGGATATATTATCCTGAAACCAATCATAGTATAACCATTTACCAACTAATATCTCAAAAATATATTTTGGAAATATTGTTACCTCTTCCTTCCGAAAATATATATCATTAATTTTTTGGTAAACTCAGATATACTATTTATAGCATGTACCGGCTTCATTAAATTATGCAATCCATTCATTGCAGAAGCATGCTGATAGTTGTAACCTCTATTTTTTCAGTATTCATATTCTCTTCAATATACGCCCTGCCTATAGCTGCCAAGCCGGTGATTTCATGGACACTATTAATATTCAGATGAATAGTGAAAGACAAATATGTATCAACCGCATATTTCTTATTTTTTCTCTCCTGAAACTACTCCGTACAACCTATAATATTAGTCATAATTTCCTGATTGAACAGTAGATTATTAATCTGATAAAACAGCTGTTTCTTTTCTCTATAGTTCTTCCGGCACTACTCCGATTTAATTTATATATCTATAAATTCTAAATTTTTGTAGAGCTGGTGTTGGTGTTATAATGGGCCAGAACCTGTCGAGCATGCTCCTGTCGGGATGTTTGGGTCTGATGCAGTATGTTGGGCGCCAGACGTACATTCACCATTAGAAAATATACTCCACTCGCTCGCATTTCCCTGCCCTGAATGACATGTCAAAGTGCCGGTGACTGCCGATCCTTGGTTGCAGTTAAATGTTGCCAGACCCGAGTAGCAGGCGTCAGGTACATTAAATTCGGCATCTAGTCCGGCTGAGCATATTACTGTCTCCCCATTTACTGCGGTCTGATCAGTGCCTGATGCTCCTGAACCGTTTACACATAACGTACTGTCCGGCTTTGAATCAACTGTACACAACCCCGGTTTTACATATTTAATTTTTTCTGCCATACTTCATTTTAACCCATTTTATCCATCGCTTTAAGTACAATGAGACACAATCAGGAATAGGGTTTCCTCCTTTAAGTTTATTCCTATAATATCCCGCCTTATAGAGGCGCACTGCAATGCGTTCAGCGAATTTTAGAACAGTTTTTTTAGAGTCGTTCTTTCTTCTTTTCAGAAGTGAAAACCTAAAAAGTCAAAAACTCTATTAATTTTTCGAATAAAAATTTTATTTTCAGCTTTTTTAAGTTTAAGAGTGTTTTAAATTCTGTTCAATTTCTTAACTACTCTACTGAAAGTTTATCGATTATTACTCATAACACAACCCAGTCATCAAAAGATCTCATATAAGTTATATTTACTTTTTCCTAGGACTATCCAAAGCAGTTAAATAAAGAGTTCCAAGAAGTGGTAATAGTAACATCTTCCTCGTGAAATTCCTTTTTTAACTTCAACATAATAACCCTCTCAGTATCTTACATATTTTAACAACTGATATATTAATTCAATAATCTAGCTTTCCGATATAATTTTCATAATCTTATCCAATAATGTTTCATGCTCAATAGAAGTATGATATTTTTAAAAAATCATACTTTAAAACATATTTATCTTACAAAAGAGAACTTAGATATTTTATATAATGCCCTGTAATTCAAATCAGTTAAATATTTTTTAATACAAGATAATATTATTATATTTTAAAAATCTCTTATAATGTAAGAGTATAACTTATTGAAATAAAATATCTAATATAATATGCTTAATTTTATTTTTTATAGAGTAAACTCAGGCTTTGCAGATATGTAACTTAAATAAAATTGGAGTAGTGTCGGAAAGTAATGGAGTAGCAAAATATATAAAAATTACTATCCCCTTGCCTAACTTTTTTGCATTTTAAAAATTTTGTGAGATATATATCTTGTAAATTTATTAAAATATGTAAATATAAAAAAATATGACGAAATCATTATGCTCTATTTAGCAATCATTAATTAATCTTCTTTGGAGAGTTTGCAAATATTGCAGGTTCGGCAGTTTAGCTGTAGCGGAGTGATATTTTTTCTGCCTTTTTTTTCAGCTCTTTTCATATTAAAATAGTTCATTCCAGCAAGGAAAAGTCCTAAAATAATAAAAGCTCCCGGGGCAAAGTTTGTAAGCATAAAATCATGTGTCCATCCAGGTATGAACTGTATTGTAAAAAGAGTTCCGCCCATCAAGAACTCCCGAGCCAATCCAAGAGCAACTAATGCCAGAGTAAAGCCGATTCCCATACCTATAGCATCTACTATTGATCTCAAAACAGTATTTTTTGAAGCAAAAGCCTCTGCACGTCCTAAAACAATACAGTTAACAACAATTAACGGTATAAATATTCCCAATGCTTTATTTAATTCAGGTGGTGCATACGCCTGCATAAGCAAATCAACTATTGTTACAAAAGTACCGATAACAATGATATAGCATGGGATTCTAACTTTTTTGGGGATTAATTTTTTGATAATGGATATAACAAAATTACTCCCTATTAATACAAATGAGGTGGCAAGACCAAGTCCTAAACCATTTTCTGCATTAGATGTACATGCTAAGACGGGACACATTCCCAGAAGAAGCACTAAAACAGGATTCTCTTTCCAAATTCCTTTAGTTAACTCTTTTACCATACCCATAAAATAGAACCTTTTGAAGTATAAAAATAAACTGTTATTTTAATATATAATGTTTTGATAATCTTTTCAATTTAAATCAGCTTCTGCTTAAACTTTAACTTCATTTAAAATAGATGCCGCCTTTTCAGGAGTTATTACATTTACTCTCATGTTAGATCCCAGCTCAAAACCTCCAGGTACCATAAGTCGTGGAATTATTTTCAAATGCCAATGATAATGGAGTGTATTTGATAGACTATAAGGAGGGTTACTAAATACAAGATTATAATCAACATTAGATAATGCAATGTAAAGTTTTTTTAAAACTTTTCTTAAACAATCACTGAATGAAATCATTTCCAAATTACTTATCCTATCGAGTCCTCCCTGATGTCTCTTAGGATATATCTCAACTCCAAAAGGAACTGCTGAAGCATACGGTGTATAGGCAACAAAATTATCATTTTTATAAACAATGCGTTTACCAAAATCCAGTTCATATTTAAGCATTTTACAATACACACATTCACCATGCCTATCAAAATAATTCATTGCATCCATGAGCAGCAGTCTTACATAACTAGGAACAACCATCATTGAAACAACCTGAGAATGTGGATGTCTCTGGGATGCACCTGAACCTGTACCATGATTTTTAAACATTACGGTCGTTAAATTTTTTCCATCATTAAGTTCTTTATACCTTCTGACATACATTTTTACAACATTAAGTACTTCCGTTTCAGACATGATAGCAAAAGTCTTATTATGCTCTGAACTCTCAATTATTAATTCATGATTTCCAACACGGATATATTTATAATAAATCCCGTCAGGAATAAAACCTTTTTCTTTAGGAATAGAATCATGATTTGAAAATATTTGAAATTTATTTTCAATACATCTTACAGCCAAGTCATTATCTAAATCACCTTTAATACGATCTATTTCAATAACAGAAAAACGATTCTCATTTCCTTTACAAAAAGGACATTTTTCATCATATAACGGGTATCTATCCTGCATACAATTAGAAGATTTTAACTGTTTCTTTCCTTCCAGTCGTTCAGGAGCTATTATAACCCACTCCCCGCTATCAAGCCTTTGCCTTAATTCAGACATATATAATAACCTAATTAAATTTTAAAAGTAAAATATTTAAAAATATAGTAGTTCTTCATTCTAAAAAAGTATTATGCAATAATTGGAACGGTATTTAAAATATCAGGATCTTTAGGCAAAAAAGGTTTAGTAAATTTTATCTCAAACTCTATAGTTTCTCTAAAATCCTCAATAGAATCTTTATCACTAATACTTAATAATTGATATTCCACCATATTAAAGACAATATTTCCAATAGCTATACCATCATTTATTCCCCATTCTTTAAACAGATTTATAGCAAGCGGGCCAAAAGTTTTCAGAGCAAAATCCTCAACACCAATTAGAAGTTCTTTACCTGAAATATGCTTACTATCTGTTTTTAATTTATGCTCTTCATGAACTCTTAATGTATAGATTATAGAATCATTTATAAACTCATACGCCTGAGTAGGATATCTATTATCCTTTGAAGTGATTTTTCTTATAGTAGTATAAAACTCTAATGTTTTCATTTCTTTGGGTAAGTTATTTTTTTAAAAGTTAAATAAATCAGGAGTATCCTTTGCTTTAAAATCTTTTTTAAAACTGAGTACTAAACTTTTTAATTCATATCTATCTGCCATATCAATCAGCTTATCAATATCAGTACTATTAATTAGTAGATCATTTACTGTATGAATTTCATCTATAGAAATATTTAAATCAAGAGATATTAATTTTTTATTCATTTTCAGAAGTTCATAAGATTTTTCAATTTTATCTCTTATTTTTAAATTTACAATTTCTGAATAGTTTAAAACCATATTTTCTATTGATCCAAATTGAGTTAATAACTTAACTGCAGTTTTAGGACCAATACCTGTTACACCTGAAATATTATCAGAACTATCACCAATTAAAGCCAAATAATCAATTATCTGTTCTGGTTTTACTTCAAATTTAACATTAACCTCTTTTACTCCGCGTAGAGTAAAACCTCTGACTCTAGGAGTCGTTACCAACATTGAAACTCTATCATCAATGACCTGTGCCATATCCTTATCATTGCTAATAATTTGAATTTTATAATCTTTAAATTTATTAGCAAGAGTACCCATTAAATCATCAGCTTCATATCCTTCTTTTTCTATTATTCTCCAACCTGCAGCTAATATCATTGATCTAATAATTTTAATCTGACATCTCATCTCATCAGGCATAGGCGATCTATTCGCTTTATATTCAGGATGAACTGCAATACGATCTTTTGACTTACCTTTATCAAATACGAAAACACCAAATTCAGGAGCAATTTCTTTTTCTAAAGTAATCAAAAATTTTCCCATAGCGTAAATAGCATTAGTAGGCTGACCTGCTTTTGTAGATAAACCTCTCACTGCATGGTACCCTCTATAAATATGTGCGTATGCATCAACCAGATATATAGTTTTATTCAATTTAATTTTTCCCTTTTTTAATTTTTTCTAACTCTTCCCATCTATTGTATAATAAATCTGTATTAGCTTTACATGACTGCAGTTCCAGATTTAAAGAATCAGCTTCATTACTATGCTTTTCAAAAAAATCAGGTTTGCCAAATATTGATTCTATTTCAAATATTCTATCTTCTATTTTTAATATTTTACTCTCTATCCCTTCCAGTTCTTTTTCTTCTTTCCATTTTAATTTAGGAATATTATTTTTAGATTCTATTTTATTAATATTCATTTTGGATCTTACTGCAATATCATTCGATTGAAGTTTATCCTGCTGCTCTTTCATCTTATCCATATAATAGCTGTAATTTCCAATGTTATACCTGATTTGCTTATCATTAAAAGATAAAATTCCATTGCAAACTCTATCTAAAAAATATCTATCATGGCTAACAATCAAACAACATCCTGTAAAATTCTCGATTCCCTCTTCCAATGCCCTCAGTGAAGTTAAATCCAAATCATTTGTAGGTTCATCAAGAATTAAGAAATTTCCACCTTTTTTAAGCAGCTTGGCAAGTAGCAATCTTGCCTTTTCTCCTCCAGATAAATATTTGACCTGTATTCTTATTTTTTTATCTTCAAATAAATAGCGTTTTAAATACGTCCATACAGTTATTTTTTCGTTTCCAAATTTTATATGATCATAGCCTTCAGATATTTCATCATAAACTGTATTCTCTAAATTAAGCCTACATCTTTCCTGATCTATATAGTTAATATCAAGACTTACAGCTTTATCAATATTTCCTTTAAAAAGTGCATATTCTTCTGTAATTAATTTAATAAAAGTTGTTTTACCTACACCGTTAGCACCAATTAAACCAAGCTTCATGCCGGGATTAATCATAAAATCAAAATTTTTAAAAAGAACTCTATCACCAAATGAAAAACCTAAATCAGTAAATTCAATAACTTTTTCGCTTAATCTGCACGACGGTGGAATAAGTAAGTCTAGATTAGTTTCCTGCCTGTTTGTAACCAATGAAACCTGATCATTGAAATTTTTTATCCTACTTTGAGATTTTGTACCTCTTGCTTTTGGCTGTCTTCTAATCCAATCTAACTCTCTTCTGATAAAACTTTTTCTTTTAGAATTAGCTTCTGCATCCACTTCTGCTCTTTTAGCTTTTCCCAGTAAAAAATCAGCATAAGTTGCTTTGTAGGAATAAAAAGAGCCATCATCAAGTTCAATAATTCTTGTGGCTACTTTATCGATGAAATATCTATCATGGGTAATGAAAATAACCGTACCTTTATATGAACTAATTAAATTCTCAAGCCAAATAATAGACTCAATATCAAGATGATTAGTTGGTTCATCTAATATTAATAATTCAGGATTATTAATTAGAGCCTTTGCTAAAGAGGCACGTCTTTTTTCTCCACCTGATAAATTCTTAAGTAAAGATGTTTGATTTGTTATTTTTAATTTTTGCATAACGGTTAAAACTCTATTTTCTAAGTTCCAACCATCAAGAGAATTTATTTTTGCATCTAAAAATTCTGCTTCATTTAGGGTAAGTTTTGCTGATTCAAGCTTATTTATACATTGAATTATCTCTTCAGAGCCACTCATTACATAATCAAAAACAGTAACATCTGCATTTGACGGTAATTCCTGTGATAAATAAGTTTTAGTAAGTTGTTTTTTATAAAAAATATTTCCATCCTCTAAAACCATATCACCAGATATAATTTTTAAAAAAGTAGATTTACCTACACCATTTTTCCCTATAAGAGATATTTTTTCACTTTTATGAACTGACATCTCGGCATTATTAAAAAGTATCTGTTCACCAAAATTTAAATTTAATTCAGATATACTGAAAATAATCTGTGGATCTTTTTTATTCATTTATTGAACCAGTTCTATTTATGTCTACAATATTTCAATCTCTAAAAAATCATTGTAGAGTAAGTTAAAAATTTTAATATTACTATACTCAGAGCACCAGTTTTTTCGAATATGATGGAAAATATATTTAAAAAAAGCAGACAACTATTTATTAAATAGCAAGTAATATTCCTCATATAATAGTTTATAATTAAATAAGTTTTGATGGATATAAAATTATAATTAGAGTATTAATTGCAGTTTTTTTCTATTATTGCTACAGCATCTTTAAATTCATTCAATACCACAGATAAACATATTTATCCTGAAAATAGAATAATTTATGTCAATGAATAGCTTAAACAGAATATTTTAACTGATAAGTCTAAACCTTACTGCTCAAGCTTTATTATTTTCACCTAAGTTTTAAGTCTAATCTAAAAATTTAAAAGTGGAAATTTTATGATTCTTCACCATATAATTAATTAATTTTTTATATATTTCTTAAATGACAGACTCAATATTATTCAACTTACCTGCTTTTACCCCATGTGTATAAGAGAGAAAGAAGAACATAATCGCCAATATCAAATACCCAAACGCAAAGGTAGACATCACTGATGCTTCTACACCTCTGAGATTCCATGGTAAATATAATGATCCATCTAAGCTTGCAGAATTTACTATACCAAAAAAAGCAAAAATACTTAAGATTAATAAATATGCTGAAGCTCTTTTTAGTTTTCGATCAATTAACTCAGCAAGAAAAGCACCCCATAACATACCTGAGAGAATGAATCCACTGCCAAGTGCTGTAGTAACTAATATAGTCGGGAGTTCTGCACCTACATGAGTTACCATTGCATGCAGTTTAGACATTGTGAAAAGTGTACTATACTGGATTGCCGTATATCTGGCAACTGACGGCATCATGGCAAGTGCAACTGCTGCTGCATGCCTTTTGGGACAAGCTGTGAATCCCTGTCCAATAACTTCCAGAGCAACGAACACAAGAACAGGAGCCAAAACTGCAGTTGGTATAAGTGTAACAAAGAAAGAAATATATCCAAATATTCCTCCCAGTCCAATAAATAAACCTGTATATAGTGTATAACCCATTTTAGCCCCCATTCTCTTATAGGCAGGCTGTCCTACATAAGCTGTTGTCTGTGCAATGGCACCACATAATCCACCAATAAGCGTACATATACCATCAACAAGCAGTGTTTGCTTAGCACTATAGGGGTCTCCTGCAGCAACAGCACTTTCTGCTACATTAATATCACCAATAATTACAAGAATAGCAAAAGGAATGATAATGGGAAGATATTCCATACTGGGAACAATACCTTTAATGAAATCCAAAGTAGGTATTGGGTAGGCAAAATAGAAATTGGCAGCGGGTGCTGTATAATTAATATGAAGCCATCCAAGACCCCCTAGTGTATGATAAATAATTACACCTACGACAATAGCAACAAAAACACCAGGTATTTTTTTAGGCAAATCAATATTTGCTATTAAGGTATACAATATAATACCAAAAGAGATAACTCCCACTACCGGGACAGAGAATATTGAAATCAGCGGCATGAAACCAATAAGTGCAATACCTACACCGGCAAGTGAACCAAGTAAACCTGCTCTTGGAACAATTTTCTGGATATGATTGGCAATAGGCACAGCTAATATTTTACATATACCAATAATAACAATAGCTGCCATTCCTACGTACCAAGCTCCGAGTGCTCCCTGATGTACGGACATGCCGCCGGCTTTCATTGCAACAAATGCAGGTCCAATTACTATTAGTGCCAAACCTATTGTTGAAGGGGCATCAAATCCAAGTGGCATTGCAGCAATATCAGTACGTCCAAATCTCTTTGCTAGTCTAGCACCAATAAAAGTAAATGCTAAATTTCCAAAAAATACACCAGTGCAAGTTCCGGGAAAAATATACATGAATATTACATCTGAAGGAAAATTATAAACTCCTATTAAAATTCCGGCAAGAAAAGAAAGGTTTGCCAAATTATCTCCCATTAATCCGAGAAAGGCATTAATATCTCCGCCGCAAAATAGTGAGCTTATCCTAACTTTGGCAGCCAAAATAATCTCCTTTTTTTATTATTTATTAAACCCTTTTATAAAATCATCATAAGATGTATATCTTTCCAACGGATTTTTGTCAATCATGTTACAAATTTTAGAATTAATATTTATCAATTTTAAAAAATATTCCTGATTTTTAATTTATACTTATGTAGATTAAGCAAATCATCTGCAGAATCAGAGTAAAAGAATGGTTTGCCGGTAGAAGAAAAATACATAACCATCTCCAAGCTCTAAACTTCACTATATATTCCCTCTTTCTGAAAACTACTTTTTTCAAGAGTAATATTGTATTCAGGAAAGCCTCCTACTATATGATTACCATCAAATGGTTCATCCAATACCTTGGCTAATCAAAAATCTATAATTTTTATGAAGTTTGTTTTATTTTCACTTATGATATTCTGAGATTTTAAATCCCTATAAGGCTAACCTGAATTATAAATATGCTTCAAAGTATCTGCTATTTCTTCTATTCATTTCAACAAAAGTAGCAGGAGGTAGATTATTGGAATTAACGGTATTATCCATTCTCATTACACCAACAAATTTAGTAACTAAGTAAAAGTTATTTTTAACAGAAAAAAGATCCAGTATATGTAGTAAATTAGTATGAATTGATAAAATTTTTCCTATCAGGTATTTTTTTATTAAAGACATATTTTTAGAATATAAATCCTAAACAATAATTTTTGCAGAAATAATTTTTTTGTATCAATATTAACGGTTTTGTAGACTCTTCCCATTCCACAACTAACTAGAGGCTGATATAAATAATATATCCTTAGACAAGTTGGAATAAAATTATATTCCCTATAACATTAACATTTTAAAAATGTTAGGTGTGAATATTTTTTAAGAATTATATTCTTATATCTATTTAGCATACGTAATTTTTTCATTTAAAATTAAATTAAATTTATTTTTATGATATTTTAAAAAAATACTTAATCATTAGATAAATTTACAGTTCTTAGTTAGCACACAATTCATTTTAAATAAAAAATTTATTTATTATCCCGCCATAATTTTAGTACACCATATAAAGTAAAATTAACTGAAACAGGTTTAATTTCAGGTATATGTTTAATGAGTAATTCAGAATCTCCACCTGTAACATAAATATTTAATTTATTAACATTTAACTCTTCTTTTACAATATTTAAAAACTCTTTTACTGCACCAATTATACCTAAATCAGTACCTATAATAATAGAATCCTCTGTTGTACATCCAAATGTTTTAAATGTCTGCCCCGATTCCACTTTAATATATGGTAATTGTGCTGTATATGAATGCAGTGTTTTTCTCTGAAGACTTCGACCGGGAGCTATTATACCACCGATAAATTGTTTTTTTGTGTTTATGACTTCAATGCTCAATGCTGTACCACAATCAATTACAGCTGCAGGTAAATCAGATAATTCAGTTAGTGCAACTAAGTTGGCAAATCTATCGGCACCAAGTTTATTTTTTTCAAATAGTGATAAATCAATATCACTTTCAGACTCTGTAGTAACCTGATAAGCTCCATATTTTTTAAATATTTTTATTACATCCGGAACCACTGTTGCTATAGCAACATCTATATTTTCAGGTATTTTTAAGCTTTCAAGTTTATTTGTATCATGATTGCCTGAAGAAATAATTTTTCCATCTCTGCACATACCATATCTTGTATGAGTATTACCTACATTTAATAGAAAAACTTTTTCCATTTCTAGACAAATCTCCTAAGAATTTATTCTGTTGTTCTAACAGTTATATGTTAAATGAATAGTAAATGAAGTTATATATAACAGATAATTACTAACTTACTAATTATCAATTATATTTTATTTTATATTTTTTAATAATTAGATAAGTAAAATTAGCTGCTTCCTAAAGTCTGCATTATTGCAATTAAAGGCATAAACATAGCAATAACGATAGTACCAACTACTACAGCCATAAACACAATCATAATAGGTTCTATCATTGATGTTAATACATCTACTGCATTATCCACTTCTTCTTCGTAAGTATCTGCAATTTTCTCCAACATCTCAGATAGTTGACCCGTCTCTTCTCCAACTTCAATCATACTTATCACCATATCGGGAAAGATTTTTGCAGATTCAAGCGGTGTAGCAATAGTATCTCCTTCCGATACCGCATCGTGCACTTTCTGTATCGCTCGTTTTATTAATTCATTTCCTGATGTATCACGAACAATAATTAAAGCACTTAATACCGGAACGCCTGAAGCTAAAAGCGTGCCAAGAGTTCTTGTAAAACGGGCAATAGCACTTTTAGATGTAAGAGTTCCAAAAAGAGGCATTTTGTATTTCACATAATCTATTCCATATAGCCCAAATTTTGTCTTGCCAAGTACTTTATACATCACTATTAAAATAACTATGCCAATAGCAATGTATAAAAATTTTGCTATCAACAGATCACTTACATTAGTTACAAAAAGAGTCAATCCGGGAAGTGGCGTACCCTGTAGTAATTCTTCAAAAATCTTTTTAAATTTAGGTACAATGAAAACCATTAAAAGAACTGTTACACCACCTGCCACACACATAACGACCATCGGATAGATCATAGCCGATTTTATTTTTGCTATAATTTTAGCAGTTTTCTCCATAAAACTTGCCAATCTTGTCAAGATAACTTCCATTGCACCTGCAGATTCGCCAGCTTTTACCATATTAGTATAGAGCTTATCAAATGTTTTTGAATTTTTTTGCAAAGCATCAGAAAAAGTGAAACCAGATTCAACATAATCTGCAGTCTCACCAATCACTTTTTTTACCATTTTATTTCTTGCCTGTTTTTCCAATGTTCTTAAAGCTCTGATAAGCGGCAAACCGGCATCCAGTAAAATAGAAAGCTGTCTTGTAAAAATAACAAGATTTTTAAGCGGCATTTTAGTAGGACCAATCTGAATATCCATCCAACTGCTTTTTTTACCCGTTTTTGACTCTTTGCCACCTTTTGATTCCATAAGTTTTATATGACTTGGATAAAGACCATTTGTTTTCAATGCTGATAAAACTTCAGATTCACTACCTGAATTTATAGTTCCTTTTACTTCTTTACCTGATGAATCCATTGCTGTATATGAATAGAGTTGCATTATATATTCCTTAATAAATATTATAAACTTTTTTAAAATTTCTTGAGTATAAAATCAACATTCTGTATTTTAGTAAGTAAATCGATATATGATATTATTTTTTTAGTATATAATTCCATTATTAGAGCTTTTCAAATATCTTCATCAAATGCAGGAATATCAACACCTTTCTCTTTAAAAGCACTGAGTCTGAATATGAGTCTACCATTAAAATCAAATCCAAAATCGATTATTCCATTCACTCTTATCATTTTTTGATTGCAATCTGAAGTAATTGAACGAATAAGCCTCTCCGTGTCATCTGGGAATTAATTCTAGTGAATAGATAGAAACCAAAGAACCATTCGACCTAAATTATAGGCGATGCATCAACCTCAATCTGCGAGTCACTTCCTTCTTCTCTACTGCAATTACCTCCAATAAATCAACCATTCAAACTGACATATAATATCCTTAATATATTATTTTAATTTTCAATTATGTACAACATTTCAATATCTCTTCTAAAGTTGTTTCTCCATTAAGAATAGATCTGATACCGTCATCTCTAACAGTAACCATCCCCTGCTCTATTGCTTTTTTCCTTATAGTTATCGTAGGTGAAAGTTTTGTAATCAATTCAGATATTTCAGGGGTTATTTTTAAAAGTTCAACAATTGCTTTCCTTCCCTTATAACCTGTATCATTGCAAAAACTACACCCTTTGCCATAATAGAATTTTATATTACCAATAGTTTCTTCATCAAGATTCAATTTTTTAAGTTCCTCTTTTTTAGGCGTATATACAGTTTTACATGAAGTGCATATTCTTCTCACAAGCCTCTGTCCAATTATTCCGATTAATGCAGAATTAAGAAGATAAGGCATTACCCCCATATCTATTAATCTAGTTATAGCATCTGCTGCTTCTTTTGTATGCAGTGTAGAAAGAACAAAATGTCCTGTAAGGGAGGCCTGTAAAGCCATTTGAGCTGTATCTAAATCTCGTATTTCTCCTATCATTATAATATCCGGATCCTGTCTCAAAAAAGCCCTCAATGCCCCTGCAAAAGTCATATCAACTGCATTATTTATCGGCAGCTGGATTATTCCTTCCAAATCATATTCTACAGGATCTTCAGCCGTCAATATTTTATCAGCAACTTTGTTTACTTCTTTTAAACATGAATAAAGTGTTGTTGTTTTACCACTTCCTGTTGGTCCTGTTACAATAAAAAAACCATTTGGTAAATGCACGATCTCTCTTATTAATTTCAAAACCTCTCTATCAATTCCTAAGGATTCCAAATCAAGGTTCACAATAGATTTATCCAAAATACGCAGCACTACAGATTCTCCATAATGTGTAGGTATTGTTGAAACACGCAAATCTATATTTTTTCCTAATATTTTAAGCTGTATTCTTCCATCTTGAGGCAATCTTCTTTCTGCTATATTCAAACCGCTCATAATCTTAATTCTACTGATTACAGGTGTAGCAAGCTCTTTAGGAGGCGGTTCCATCTCATACAAAACACCATCAACACGATAACGTATTTTGAATGACTTTTCAAACGGCTCAAAATGAATATCACTTGCCTGATCCTTTATAGCCTGATACAGAATAATGTTAAGAAATTTTATAATTGATGCATTATTTGCTAAATCAGCAATTTCAGCAGTACCAATATCTTCAACGTCTTTTTCAGAAACGTCAATACCTATATCCTCAACGGTATCACTGATAGAATCTACAGGATAGTATTTTTCCATGGCAGCATCAAACTGTCCATGATAACTCAGGTAAATTTTTAATTGTTTTCCAACAATAAAACCTAAATCTTCCACAATACTATCGTTTAAAGGATTGCTCAATACTACTTTCAAATTACCTGAATCATCATATCCTAACGGTAGAGCACCATACATTCTTGCCTGCATAGAATTTAGTAAATCAATTACAGGTTTATCTATTTCAAACTTCTCTATATTTAATACTTCTGTACCCAAACTGACAGCAATAACATCCTTCAACTGCTTCTTTGTTAAAATCTCATAATCTATAAGTAGATCAGATAAAGATTTGCCATTTCGTTTGAATTCTTCATCCAGTGCCGCAACCTGCTCGACATTTATAATACCTTCATCGAGAAGTATATTTTGCAATTCTAAATCTTCAACATTCATAAATACACCTAAATTATGATTAAGAGTCAGCAATAGACACTCTAAGAACCTCTTCAACAGTAGTAATTCCGGCAAAAACTTTTCGGATACCATCTTCACGTAAAGTTTTCATGCCCAACTTCCTAGCTTCTGTTTTTATTTCAAAAGATGAAGCTCCTCTAAAGATCATCTCCTGTATCTCATCTGAAATTAAAAATAGTTCAACAATTCCAATACGTCCACGATAACCTGTCTGTGAACATTCACAACATCCGATACCCTTTAAAATTTTATTTTTTACTACATCTTCTTTAGTAATACCCAAAAAATCTAATTCCACTTCATCGGGCTCATACGCTTCAGCACAATTGGAACATATTTTTCTAACAAGCCTCTGCGCCATAACAGCACTGACTGCAGATGCAACAAGAAACGGTTTTATTCCTATATCAATTAAACGTGATATTGCACTCGGGGCATCATTTGTATGGAGTGTACTAAAGACAAGATGTCCTGTCAATGATGCATTTACAGCTATACCTGCAGTCTCTGCATCTCTAATTTCTCCAACCATTATAATATTAGGAGACTGTCTCATCATTGCTCTCAATGCTACGCCAAACGTCATACCTATTTCAGATCTAATCTGTACCTGATTAATACCTTCCAGATTATATTCTACCGGATCTTCAGCTGTAATTATTTTTTTACTGGGTTTATTTACAGTATTCAAAAAGGCATATAAAGAAGTAGTTTTTCCACTACCTGTAGGACCTGTAACAAGGAATATTCCATCCGGCATATTAATAATTTTTTCCACAATTTCAATATCATCAGGAAAAAATCCCAAAGAAGATATATCAATCATAATACTGGATTTATCAAGTATTCTCATTACAATACTTTCGCCATGAGATGAAGGAACACTTGAAACACGTAAATCAATATTTTTATCCATCACTTCTAGCGCTATCCTACCATCCTGAGGAATTCTTTTTTCAGCAATATCAAGACCTGCCATAATCTTTAGACGACTGATAATATTTGTCTGCAGATATTTAGGCGGACTATCAACCTCAACCAGGCAGCCGTCAATCCTATATCTTACTCTAAATTTTTGTTCAAGAGGCTCTAAATGAATATCACTGGCTCTTTGTTTGAAAGCTTTGAGAATAATAAGATAGACAAGTTTGACTATAGAACTATCTTTATCATCTTTATCATCTTTATCATCTTTATCATCATCAGTACTTACTTCAAAATTTTCATCAGGACTGTATAAGTCTTTTATCATTGAATCTATCTGACTTAAAGTAGCAATTACAACCTCTACATCAAATTTCACTGAAAAGCTTAGAGAGTCCAAAGTATCAATATCTGTTGGATCGCTCATAGCAATGGTTAATGTATTTTCTTCAAGACTTATAGGAATAATATGAAACTCTTTAACAAAATCACTAGGAATAGTATTAAGAAGATCTTTAGGTATTTGCATTGATGATAAATCAATGAATTTCATACCAAATTCAGATGCCAAATTAGAAAGAATTATTTCATCATCAATACAATACAATTCTTTTAAAGCTTCGATAATATTAGGTGGTTCAGCTAAAGTGCTAATATATTGACGACTCTTTTCTATTTGATCTTCAGTTATAATTTTTTTTTCAAGCAAAATTTCTAAAATAAGATCATTATTTTTAATTATTAAAGCCACTTAGTATATCCATTAAATTATATTTCATAAAAAAACCTACTAATAATAGTTTATAGTTTAACATAATTCATATTACAATAAAAGTTTATTTTAAATATATCAAAAAAAAATCAACAAGCTTTTGCTGGAAGTAATCACTGTAGCATGGGTAACAAAAGTGTAATATAAAAATTTGATTCATTTTTTATATGAAATCACTGTAGCATGGGTAACAAAAGTGACAGGAAGAAACATGACTTCGTAGTAAATAAAATTATATTCTGCACTGAATATTATCTAAAAAATTAGTGACATGCAAAAAGTAATAAAATAATATGAAAAATTATTGATTTCAAAACTTTAACTCCTCTTAAAACAAGGCTTATTACTGATACATAGATAAAGCAATAGGAGTAGTAAGTAAAATTATAAAGTTAAACTAATGACAATATTAATAGCAACGGCAAAGGTGCTGTATATACATAATTAGGAATTATTTCCATAAGAATAACTGAACTTAAAAGATAGAACCATACTTTTTTATAAATATTTTTTTATTACAAAAAACTTAACTAGGATGTAACCATTTGAATATCTCAATATTGATAGACATATTAAGTAAATAATAGAATATAAATCAAATTAAAATTCATATAAAATAATATGTTTCCAATTACAATAGATGAAATTAATTTACTGACAGAGAATGATTTGAAGAAATTATCTGAATTGGATAAGAGTGGTATACTCATTTCAACCAGAGATAATATTACTTCATTTAAAGGAAGATTATGCCGATTACATGACGAGTTAAATAGTTTTGACGCAGACCTAACTACAAATTCTGAAATTGCAAAAAAATTCAAACTTAAAAAAGCTAATCAGATACCGGATACGGTAATTGAAGAAGCCTCTCATATAACAAAAAAAGCATATTCATTTACGGTAGACTGGATCTCCGGTTTTTATGTAAATAATTTAGGATTCTTCGACGGTGGATGCTCTGTATCCTATGATACAGGTTTATCTTTTTTCCTATTACGCAACTCTTTTACCAATAAAAAAAAATGGATTTTTTATACGAGAAATGAATTATTATCACATGAATTATGCCATATAGCAAGAGAACCTTTAGATGACAGATCATTTGAAGAATTTTTTGCATATAAAATATCAACTAGCCCCCTACGAAGATATTTAGGTAACTGCTTCCAAACAGCATTACAACCTATTTTACTGCTTGTACCAATATTTTCACTGCTAATACTGCAGTTTATAAAACTGCTATTATATCCATATATTAACCTAACATTTTTCTGGATACTTATTTTCCTATTTCCAATTTATTTATTAATAAAAAATCAATATTATAGAAATATATATTCCAAAGCTAAATTGGCATTAAAAAACTTATTTCCCGATAATTCAAACTATATTGAAGCAATTCTATTCAGATGCGATACTCATGAAATAAAAGATATAGCTAAATTATATAAAAATAGGGAGCAACTCAAAAACTGGCTCTTAAACCAAAAGCAAAAATGTTTAAAATGGAAAATAATATATGAAAGATTCATACCATAAAAAAGCGTTGATTATTAGCCAACGCTTAGTAATCCTCTGTTGAAAAGTCATAAAAAATACAATGCCTATTTTTTTATTATCTTCTCCTTAATTTTTGTTTAATTTACTTACAGTATAATAATAGAGAATAACTATTGAGCGCATATTTAAAAAAAATTTAAAATAAATCATTAGAAAAAAATTTAACTTAGAAAAAGGTAAGATATATTATATAAAGTTAAATAATAATTTTTATACCTAATTTTAATATGAAATATAATGATTTTATAAATTTAGTCAGCCAAAGATATAGCTGTAGGAGCTACCTGCAAAAAGATATTCCTGATAATATTATCGAGGACTGCCTAGATGCTGCACGCCTTGCTCCATCTGCATGCAACAAACAGCCATGGAAATTTATCATTGTCAAAAATCCTATTTTGAGAAAAAATATTTGTGCCGATGCTCTATTGCCAGGTCTACCTATGCCATGGATTAAAAAAGCACCTGTAATCATTGCGATATGTGCTAAGATTTCAATATTTACTCATAAAATAGCTCCTTTATTATCTAATAATATATACTATCCTATTGATATAGGAATAGCAGGTGAGCACTTAGTTTTGGCGGCACAATCTCATAATTTAGGAACATGCTGGATTGGATGGTTTAAAGAAAAACAAGTAAAAAGAATACTATTAATTCCTAAAAATATTAAAGTTTTATCACTTTTAAGCATTGGATATCCTGATAAAGAAGGTCACAAAGCTGACAAAAAAGATTTAAAAGAAATATATTCAATAGATAAATGGAATTTCTGACCTATCAAATTAAAGATTTTTTAAAATATGAATAATACAATTATAAAATTGGAAATTAATACCTTGGGTTTTGGAGGAAGTGGAATCGGAAGATATGA
Source organism: Conchocele bisecta (assembly GCA_029237695.1). Classification (NCBI taxonomy): domain Eukaryota; kingdom Metazoa; phylum Mollusca; class Bivalvia; order Lucinida; family Thyasiridae; genus Conchocele; species Conchocele bisecta. Next base: position 925,142 of record JAQRGA010000042.1, on the reverse strand, counting down.
TGGATTAGTCTGTTTTGTACCAGGCACACTTCCTGGCGAAAAAGTTTTAGTTAAAGTAATAAAAAAGAAGAAAAAATATCTAAAATGTTCTTTAATCGAGCTCTTAATACCATCTCCATTAAGAATAAAACCTCTATGTCATTTGGCATATTCAGCCAACAGTAAATGTGATTTATACTGCCATGGCTGCATATATCAGCATGTAGAGTATAAAACTGAATTAAAATACAAAAATAAACAATTAATAGAGCTCTTTAGGAAATTTTCAGGAATAACTGAAGATATTATTAAACAGCCTATCCCTGCAGAGAATGAGTTATATTACAGAAATAAAATAGTACTCCATCAGGATAATAAAAGTTGTAATTTGGGGTATTACTCAAACGATAATAAAACAGTACTCAATACAATTCACTGCTATCTTGCAAATAAAGAAATTAACAAAAAATTAAACAATGTACAAAAAAATGAAATATTTATTAAAAATAGAAAAGTTACTTTCAGGTACACTCAAAGTGATGGAGTAATTACCTTTTCTGAGGACAATCAAAACTACTTATTAACAGAAACTACAGAACATGGAATTTTCAAAGTACCACTCAGATCATTTTTTCAGGTGAATCCTGCAGCACATAATAAAATTATAAACGAACTATTGAGTATATTAGCTAAGATTAAATTTGAATATCTCATGGATATCTACTGTGGATCAGGAGTCTTCGGCATCATTGCCGCCAAATATACAGATAAAAGAATTTATGCAACAGAAATAGATGATAAAGCTATTGAAGCTGCTAAAATAAATGCAGAAATACATAATACGAAAAATATAAATTTCATAGCCGGGGATGCTAAAGTAACATCAGAAAAACTATTCACTAAAATAGATAATAGCAAAGCAGCTGTAATACTTGACCCACCACGAACAGGATTATCTAAAGATTTTATTCAAATACTATGTAGTAACAAACCTAAATATATTATTTATATTTCATGTGCCGCAGATACGCTATGTCGTGATATTAATCTATTAAAAGCAGGCTGTTATATCGTAAAACAGTCAAAATTAGTTGATATGTTCCCACGCACAGCACACTTTGAGACAATAACACTACTTAAAATATCTTGATCAATTTAATTAAGATATTTTAAGTAAGAATAAAGAAGTGCAATATTACTAATAAGTTAATCCTCAAACTAATCCTTGCACCTACTCCATAAACACTACCATTTTTATCATAAAAATGAAATTTATATAATTTATTAATATTAACTTTTCCAGCATATTCCCAATATTATGAATATACTTTAGCCTTAATATTTTTATTATCTCAAGGTCATTTACCATCCATTCTTCTGCGTGTTTAAGATTAACTACAAATAATTCAACCTGACTCTTGATATTCATTTTTTTGAGTCCGGAATAGGGATCATTAATTTCATTATCTCTCTACATTTTTATCCCAAAAAAGATAATGACCTGACAAATCTTCAACGAAACAGTTTATTTTTTTTTAAATAGCATCAACAGATACATCACCGAGGGCTACTCCTCTAATTTTTTCACCGTTTTTCAATATTTTCACTGTAGAAGAAGGAATAGTTCCCATTCCACTAAATAGAATGTAAATATTCAAGTTTAATAACTTCTTCATCATTAATAATAGCAATAAGGTCTTCATTTACTATTTCACTTTTTTTATCTGCTACAACCAAAAAACGTTTGTAAATCTGTTCTAATTCATCATCTTTAAAACTATATCCCAAATCATTCAATCTATGATGTAAACCATGCCGTCCTGTTCTGGCAGTCAAAATTACACTACTTTTAGGGAAACCGATATCATCAGGATTAATGATTTCATACGTATCCCTACTTTTCAAAAAACCATCAACATGAATGCCAGAACTATGAGCAAATGCATTTTTACCAATTACTGCTTTATTTTGCGGAATAGTCAGATTTAGTTTATCGGCAACTAATCTACTAGTTTTATAAAGCTCTTTTATCTCTATATCTGTATCAATATCATAATATCCAGCCCGAATTTTCAGTGCCATTATAACTTCTTCTATTGCAGCGTTCCCAGCCCTTTCGCCAATACCGTTAATTGTGCCTTCAATCTGACCAGCACCATTTATAATTGCCGCCATTGTATTTGATACAGCCATTCCTAAATCGTTATGACAGTGTACACTTATTACAGCATTATCTATATTAGAAACTTTTGTTTTTATATTATAGATAAGATCACCAAACTGTTCAGGTACACTATAACCTGTAGTATCCGGTATATTTACAACTGTTGCTCCGGCATCAATTACTGCATGTACTATTTCAAAAAGATATTCTCTTTCAGCACGACCTGCATCTTCAGCATAAAATTCCACGTCATCAGTATATTGTTTTGCCTGCAATACAGCTTTTACAGCCATATTCAATATTTTTTTCTTTTTTCCCTTAATTGTTTTTCCATATTTAAGGTCTGTAAATTTATGCATAACATGAATATTTGAAACTGCTATTCCTGTATGAATTCTAGATTTTGCAGCATACTTCAATGCCTGTCCGCATACATCAATATCTTTAGGTACCGCTCTAGTTAAACCACAAATAATAGGTTTTCTAACTGCTTTGGATATCTCCATAACAGAATTAAAATCTTCCGGCGATGAAATAGGAAAACCGGCTTCAATTATATCAACATTCAATTTTTCAAGTTGTTTTGCTATTTCAACTTTATCATGTGTACCCAATCTACTTCCTGCTGCCTGCTCACCATCTCTTAATGTGGTGTCAAAAATCTTTATTTTCTTCATTACCTTCTCCTCTAATTTTTTAATACATAAAAAAAAGCCCACTGCCTTTTCCCAGCAGCGGGCTAAAAATTCTAGATTTAATCAGCTAGTTCCCATCTGCAGAGTACATATCAAGTAGTAGTGATAATTTAGTATCAATAGATAAGAGTTCATAGTCATTCATAATAGAGATATCGTCAAAAATTTTAAAAAACTTTTGTTCTCTAAATTTTATTATATCTATTTTTTTCATAATTTTAATAAATCCTCTAAAATAACTCTGTTTTATTATGCTATTATATTTTAGATTAATTACAATTACTTATTTAATATTTGGCATAAAAAAAAGTAAATTTGAGAGAATATGAGAAATCGAAAACGTCAAGATACAAACTTACATTTTAATTACGACATAAGCATTGATCTACACGGAAAAACAGTTGAAGAGTCCATATACGAACTAGAAAAAGCTATTTATTCAGGGATGTACAATAGTATTTTAATAGTACATGGTATTGGGACAGGGGCATTAAAAATAGGTATAAGAAATTATCTAAAATCTAATTCATACATAAAAGATACATTTTATGGAGAAGTTATGAATATCCCAGGTGGCAGCGGTGTGACGGTAATCTATATCTAAACTCCATTTTAGGTTGTAAATTTGAGATTTAGAAAACAATTTCATAACTCTATAAAAACAAACGATATAAAAGATATCTAAAACTATATATTTTCTCTACAGAGAGATAGTTAGTTAGAATGATTTCAATTAATCTTTTGCAATTCTCGTTACATATTAACAGAGCTGTAGTATAATAACTAACCTGCCATAATATAAACTGAAAATTCAAAATACGGTATAGCTGTTTTTCCTATAGGAAATACCAAACAAAAAATCTTTTAACCTCCAAAAAGTTGAATTATAATTATGCGTTATTAAATCTAAATTATGAATTTTAATATCTAAAATTATTTATATCTGTTTTTAAACTCTTCAAGTAATTTTAAATATGACTCTCCTGATTCTTCTATAAACAGAATAAAGTCAGATAGTCTTTCCCGAACTTTGTCATCAATAACATGCTCTATATTACATGCCATTTTTTCTGAATGCCCAGTTTTAAGCCCAAGAACATCATTAAAAAACTTAGCAAAAATTTTGTGTCTAACTTGTAGTTCTTTACCTATCTGCCACCCATAATCTGTCATTGTAACAGCTTTTCTAGCCTTATAATTTATCAATCCCATTTTAGCAAGTCCCCGCAAAGCCTCTGTCACAGAAGGCATACTTATGTTCAAGTTTTCAGCAATAAACTTCACATGTGCATGTTCATGTGCTATGCATAAAGAAAAAATAGTCTCCATGTACTGTTGTTGATTAAAGCTAAGATTTTCTGTAATATTATTATTCATGAATTTCTTATTCTTTCTTTTTCCTGTTCAACTTTAGAATTCAATGATGCTAATTCTACTGCTAAATCCTCAGATATCTGACTTAAAATAGCAAAATCACCTGTGGCTATATTCTTCTTCTCATCAGCTCTGAGTTTAGCTTCAGCTATTTTTGATTTACATACTGCATCTAATTCTGATATTTTTTCTTTCTGAGCTTCAGTTAATTTTTTAACAGACGTTACACCTGCACGTTTCATAGCCAATTCATATGCACTTTTCATAATTCAAATTCTCATTTATATTACTAATTGTTTATAACAATAATAAAGCTTTCAAAATAATACCATGAGTAATAGTACCATTATTGATTTTATTGTCTATTTAATCAAGAGGAATCAAAATAGTTTTAATATCCTCACCTGTATCAAGAGAAGTATCATATTTTTTTATTACATCTTCAACCGAAACAGTATAGCACCGGTTTTCTTGTAAAGCCGGATTAGGGTATAATTTTCCTATAATTTCAATTTTTTATTTCTGATAAATTCTGTTTCTTACTTAGGTTGTCTTAATCCAGCCCGCTCAAGTATTTCTCCAAGTTCAACTAGACCTCTAGTAATTTCAATTTCAAACCTTTTAGAACCATGTCGGTACTGCTTGATCATAACTAATTTATTATCAGATGTCAAAGCAATAACTTTAAGCCATGAATTAGAACAATCTATAACGAAAAAATCTCCAGTTAATCCACTTTTTGAGCAGACAGCTTTTTCTTCATATATATAATACATCAAAAGTAGAAGTATGTAGGATTTTAACTCGTTTTAATATTTTCCAGAGAGTATAAGTTTTATTCATAATTTTATTATTGTATTACGTGCTGGTTATAAAATTATATTTTCTTACCTGCTTCAACAAAAGGCATTACATTTTTAATAAAATCAGCAAATTCAGTTAATTTGATCTGTTGTGCTGCATCACTTAATGCAGAGACAGGGTCAGGATGAACTTCAACAATTAAACCGTCTGCTCCGGCAGCAATACCGGCACGCGCAAGCGGTGCAACCAAATTAACTTTACCTGCAGCGTGTGACGGATCAACCATTACCGGAAAATGTGATTCCTGTTTGGCAACAGCTATGGCTCCGACATCCAGTGTGCTTCTAGTTGCAGTTTCAAATGTTCGTATACCGCGTTCACATAAAATAACATTAGGGCATCCGTTAACTACTAAATATTCAGCTGCAGAAAGCCATTCACTAATTGATGTGGACATACCTCTTTTAAGAAGAACAGGTCTACTAACTTTAGAAACCATTTCAAGTAGATGGTAATTTTGACAATTCCTTGCACCTATTTGTAAACAATCTGCGACTTCTGCAACTTTTTCAATATAAGTAACGCCTACTATTTCTGTTATAATAGAAACCCCAAACTCATCTTTCATAGCCTGAAGTATTTCTAAACCTTTTTCTCCTAATCCCTGAAAAGCGTAAGGTGATGTGCGAGGTTTATAGGCTCCTCCGCGAATAATGTTTACACCGGCTTTTACAATATCTTTTGTAACAGTATGCATCTGTTCATAACTTTCAACTGCACATGGACCTGCAATAAACGTAAAATCATCACCGCCAACTGATTCCCTGCCAATTTTTACTATTGTATTTTTTTTCCTATACTCCCGGCTGACTAATTTATACGGTTTTTGGATAGGCAGCACATTTTGAACATATTGAAAGTTTTTTAACCTATCTAAAGATTGGTGTATATGTTCGTCACCAACAGCACCTATTACAGTATGCTCTGTACCTTTAATCACCCTATATTCATAACCAAGTTTTTTAATAATTTCAGTTATTTCAGCTATCCTTCCTTCAGGTATATTTGGTTTCAATACAATAATCATTATCAGCTCCGAGTATAATTTTAATAGTATTTTACAACTATTAATCTACACTAATTTTTTTATCTCTTTATAATATTAAAAATCATATCTGCTATTTTATTATTAATATAAATTTACTATTTTTCTAATGATGTTATTATTATTTATTATATATAAATTAATTTCTGGCTAAATATAATGATAATACAATCATGATTAATCTTAAAAAAATAGCTGTATTAGATATTGGTATCAGCTCTGTCATGCTACTGTTAGTGTCTTCCAAAAAAGCAGATGAATTTGAAATTCTAAATGAATTCGGTGGAATATCTAGACTAGGTGAAGGCCTAAATGAAAATAATAATCTTTCAAATAAAGCAGTTGATAGAACAATTGATATTTGCAAAGAGGTAATAAATATTGCAAGAAAAGAAAATGTAGATGAAATCATTATAACTGTTACAAGTTCCATAAACAAAGCCATAAATAAAACTGAATTTTTAGTAAAGTGCCAAACGGCATTAAATATTTTTCCACATATCATAACAGAAAATGATGAAATAAATTACATATACAAAGGTGTTCTAACCAGTTTTGGCAAAATAGAACGACCAATAATAAATTTAGATGTAAGAGGTGATAAAACTTATATTGCTTTTGGGACAAAAGACATGTTGGTTGGCAGTCATGTACTGGGCATAGGAAGTTTTTTTCTCCCTGTAGATATAAATAGGAATAAACCTATTTTCTGTTTTTATTCACCACTGCAAAAATATATCAATCAACATACAGTTACTATTATAAAAGATATTAAGCATTGGCTCGAAGGAAGAGAACCTATTATTATCTGTTCCGGCAATACTCTGACTATGTACGCTAATATTGTAGCAAAGCAGATACTGCATGACAAACAGTATGTAGACAAAAAATTATATAACAGTAAAGAGCTTGAAAAAAATGTGAAAAATCTATGTAGATTAAATTTAAAGTCGAGAAAAAAAATACCCGGAATGGATCCCGACAGAGCTGATTCGTTTCCTACAGGAATAAATATATTATCAATTATACTTAAAAAGCTTGGTACAAAATATTTTCAAATCACAAGCAGCGGTTTAAGAACAGGTATAGCAAAATTTGTATTAAAAGATGCCATTTTTAATACAAATTTTGATGTTGGTGAATCATGTAATACTAATTACAAAACTACATCTTAGCAACCATTTTTTTCAACTTTTGAATTGCTTTGACTTCAATTTGACGAATACGTTCTCTGGAAAGATTAAAATGTTTTCCAACTTCTTCTAATGTTGTAGGTTTATCAACATTAATACCATAACGCATCTTTAAAATAAGCTGTTCTCTCTCCATCAATGTACCTAACACCTTTCTGAACATATCCTGAAGTGATGCCTGCATAGCCTGTTTAGAAGGATCTTTAATAGAAGATTCTAAAATATCTTCAAGTGATGTTTTGTCATCTTCGTCTGATGAAAGTGATGCCTGAAGAGATAAAGGCTGCATAGCCATTTTACGTAAAGCTCTGACTCTTTCAACGGTTAATTCCAATGTTTTAGCAAGTTCTTCTATAGTAGGTTCATAACCATTTTCTCTAATAAATACCTGTTCTCTTAAGAACATTTTATTTATAGTTTCAAGCATGTGAGTTGGAATCCTAACTATGCGCCCCTGCCTTTCAGCAGCTCTTCGGATATACAGTCTGATCCACCAAGTAGCATATGTACTAAATCTAAAACCTTTTGAACAGTCAAATTTATCAACAGCTTTCATCAGACCGATATTACCTTCCTGAATAAGATCAATAAAAGGAACGCCTCTATTTTTAAACTTTTTAGCAATGCTCACAACAAGTCTTAAATTGCTTTCTACAATGATTTCTCTAGCACTGTCGGCTAAATATATTGAGAGTTGTATCTGTTTAACGAACTCAATATATTTGCTGTCTGACATTAAAACTCTGCTTCTTAATTCATTTTTTTTTACAGTGTCCTCTTCTGATGTAGATTGAAAAATTTCTAAATATTCTACCGCAACAGCATGCCACTCTTCAATAGTTTCACAAATAACTTTATGCTTTGATAAAATTTCACCTAAATAAACTCTTAACTCTTCAGTCTTTTCAACTTCAGTGGTAAAACAAACTTCTGATAATGCTGACCTGGCATTTAATATTTCTTCCTTCCAGCCAGGCAAATCAGAATAGATACGAACAACTGACTGAATATTTTTATTTCTAACACTTGTAGTAAATGCTCTCTCTATCTCATTTCTGGATTCATAAGATGCATCTATAATCTTCAGATGTTCATCTGCAACAAATCCTATCTGATATAATAATTTTTTTGCAATATCAGAATTATCAAAATACTGAGTCATTAAAGCAACTTCTTCTTTTGCCGTGAGGAGTGAGGATTTAGAAATTTGTCTAAAATATGAACTAAGTGTAGAATTTGACCCCATATAAGATGAAACATTACTGGTTTTCTGTCCGTCTTCCTCTATAGATCGTTCATGGTATTTCCTTATTACTTCAGTCATCTCCATAAATTATTTTCTCAGTGTTAGGTTTAAGTTAATAAATATTTTTTTATTATTTATCCCATATATATAAAGAAGTTTATATTAATTCTGCACTATTATATTACAATAAATTTAAATATTCAAAATCAAAAAGTGAATTTATTCATAATAAATGATATATAAATACATAATAATAAACAAAAACTAAGGAATCAGAGGATATATATGTTAATAAATAGTATATTCACGAAGCTGAACTGAAAGAGAATGAGATTGATTTACAGGACATTGTAAATAATGTTAATCATTTTATTTATATGGTCACACAATATAAACATATTAAAGCATTGGGGATGGTATATTGCATAAATTAGACAGCAGAAAAGTAGCAGTTGGAAGATTAACAGCAACATGCTTATCTATAACAACTGGAAAAGCTAAATTCCCTGATAAAATTATAGAATATTTGCCAGATAACCCGCAATTATACTACTTAAACTTACGGGAAATAGACATATAAGTTTTAGCTAATATTATATTTTAATTCATTTACTATTTCTTTTTGAATAATATCCATTAGAATTATTCCGTCTGTGTTTTCTTTCAAGCATATATGATTCAGGTTGAATACTTTTTATTTCAGTCTCAAGTACCTTTTCAATGTCAGGCATTACATAAGAACCGTATTCACATAGAAAACTTATAGATTTTCCTTTTTTTCCTGCACGTCCTGTTCTGCCTATTCTGTGAATATAATCCTCTGCCCTTTCAGGCAAATCATAATTAATAACATGGCTAACATCATCAACATGAATACCTCGTGATGCAACATCAGTCGCAATCAATATATTACCTGTATCATTTCTAAAACTATTGAGAATTTTTTCTCTTTTATTCTGCGGTATATCACCAGATAAAACATCTACATTAAAATTATTTCTAAGCAGAAAAGTTTTTAATTTTTGAGTGAAATCACGCCTATTTACAAAAATCAATGTTTTTGTAACTTTTTCATTTTCAAGAAGCCATAGTAAAAGAACTCTTTTATCATCGCTCATAACACTGTAAAATACCTGCTCTATCGGTTCTGCCACAATTTGATCAGGTTGAACTTCAATCATAACAGGATCAACCTGCCAATTTTTAACAAGGCGCATAACCTCTTCTGAAAGAGTTGCACTAAAAAGCATAGTCTGCCTTTTTTCAGGATGAGGAAGTTGATTTATGATTCTTCTTACATCAGGAATAAATCCCATATCAAGCATTCTATCAGCTTCATCAATTACAAAAGCTTCAGTTTTAGATAAATTTAAACATTTGCTTCCAGAATAGTCTAATAATCTACCTGGAGTACCAACAAGAATATCGATAGGTTTCTGAAGTGCCATTTGCTGTTTTTTATATCCTGTACCGCCATAAACAACGAGGTTGTTAAACCCGCAATATTTACCAAGTATTTCTACATCTTTATATATCTGTATTGCAAGCTCACGTGTAGGAGCAATAATCAAAGCTCTACACATACCGGGTGCTCTATATTTTGGTGGATTTTTTAATAAATGAGTAAAAATAGCAATCAAAAATGCTGCGGTTTTACCCGTGCCTGTCTGAGCTTTACCGGCAATATCTTTAGTTTTAAGAAGATGTGGAATACACTCTCTCTGTATTTCTGTAGTATATTCAAATTTTGAATCCTGCAGACCGCATAATATTTCTTTTTGTATATCAAAATCAGTAAATCTTTTTTTCCCGTCAGATTCAGGAACTATTTTCAATTCAGGCATTACAAGAGGTTTTGGCTTCTGTACTATATGCGTAGTGTAATTTTTAGTACCTTTCTTCTTTGCAACATTAGATACGGATGACTTCTTTTTATGCAGTACATCTTTTTTAGGATATTGCTTAGCAGCTTTATTTGAAGTATTTCTAGTTTTAGAATATGAAACAGGTCTAATTCCAGTTTGTTTTACCTGAGTTTTCTTTTTTTCTCCACTATTTAGGAGATTTTTTATTTTTCTTTTAATTATGTTAAACAAAATTTATACATTCCTTTAAATTCAAATTAAATATTTAATATGCAAAAAATAGGTATATTCGACTAAAAGAATTTATTAGAATATTTTACATACACGGATCATTAAAAATGTAATATAACACGCAAAGTAGAATATTACATTATATACTTTGGTTCTAAAAAAATACCGGCTGAAATATCATCTTAATATGGTGTCTCGGGTAATCGCATAAATAGTAGAACTTAAAAAAAAGTAGGAAATAAAAAAAAGCTCTCCTAAACCTAGCAGAGTATAATTCTCTATTTCCCCGATATTTGAAATTATTTTGTCATTATTTCCAAAATTATTTCATCTGTTCTCTGCATTCCTACCTGTGAAAGAATACCAATATTTTTTATTGTTTCTTCTACATCCCTACCAATAATGCCATCACCGTGCTGTAATACATTATGGTAAAAGCCCAATGTAGCCGAATCAAAAGCTGCATATACTCCTGTCGCAATTTTCATTGCACATGAAGCCTTGGCACCGTCGCAGATCAGGCCGGAAATATTTCCCAGTGTATTAATTACTGCTGCTGCTGCAGCTTCATAATCTCCATCCTGTATAAAGACAATGGCACCGCTAACTGCTGCAGCTGCACAAACAGCACCGCAATGTGCTGATAATCTTCCTACATTAGTCTTAATATGGATTGTAGCTAAATGGGAGAATAAAAGAGTTCTAATCAATTTTTCTTCACTGTAATTTTTCATTTCACAATATTTAATGATAGGAAGAGAAGCAGTCATTCCCTGATTTCCACTACCACCGGTAGTCATTACAGGAAGAGGACATCCGCTCATTCTGGCATCGCTTCCTGAAGCGGTATAACTTGCACATCTATTTCTACAGTCATCACCGTAAATATCACTTTCAATATTTTTAGCAATACAGCTTCCTACATTAATACCGTAGGTTTCATTCAATCCTTCGAGTGCAATTTTTGAATTAAGTTCAACCACTTTAGTAAACATGGATTTTATCAAAGATAAATCTATTGTTTTAGCAAGATTATAGATAAGCTTAATGGATAAAATTTTTCGATCGCTCAAAGAAGAATTAAAATCTGCATCATTACATATCTGATTTAACAGCACCTTTCCATTTTTTTCAATTTTGGTAATATTAGTATGAATATGTTTTACTTCTACACTGGCAGACTCTTCACCGGCTACAGCTTCTATGCGAATATAAAGCTTTATATCAGTTTTTTCATGTATTACATTGATTGGACAGTTGTCAATAAACTCTCTTACTTTAACCATCTCACTTTCTGTAATATCGCTAATAACCATAAGTTCTTTTTCAGGATCACCTGCAATAGCACCCATTGCAGCGGCAACTTTAATACCAATCATCCCTCCGCTGTTAGGAACAACAACGCTCTTTACATTTTTAATCATATTACCTGATACATAGATATTTAATCCATTAGGTTTTCTTCCCAGCTTTTTAACAGTTACTGCAGCAACCAAAGCTATTGCAATAGGCTCGGTGCATCCTTTAGCAGGAATTATTTCTTCGCCCAAAATATTAAGTACTTTTTCAATTGTATTATTGTCAATTTTCATAGTTTATCTCTTAAAAATATATAAGTTTTTAAAATGTAAAAATAAATTTTAATATAAACTCAAAGAAATCTTTAACAATAAAAACGTAAAAATAAATAATAAAATAGATATTATAGATTATATCTTGGGAATAAAAGATGATAATAAAATTAAAAATGGAACAAATTAAATTATTTTATACCCTTAATAAATTGCTTTTAGAAAATCAACTATAGGCTAATATTTTTTTATTATCTTATCCTTATAATCCAATATAGAATCAAAAAATAATACTATCGTTTAAGTATATCCAAAACTAATTTGGCTTGTTTGCTTACTTTCGAATCATTACTTTCATAAGCCTTGTTAATCCAGTATTTGGCTTGTGTAGGATCGTTTGCTACTCCATCACCCCTGCCATACATAAGACCCAGATTGTATTGAGCAGCAGGATCACCCTGTTCTGCAGATTTTTTGAACCAATAAAACGCTTTCTTAAGATCTTTTAAAACTCCATCACCATTGATATACATAAAACCTAGATTGTATTGAGCAATAGTATCACCCTGTTCTGCAGATTTTTTGAACCAATAAAAAGCTTTCTTAGGATCTTTTAAAACTCCATCGCCCTTGGAATACATAGTACCTAGCATGAATTGGGCAGTAGGATTACCCTGTTCTGCAGGTTTTTTGTACTTTTGAAAAGCCGTGTTTTCAGCGGCAGAAGCCACTGAATAGACAAAAATCAAGCAGGTAAATAACAGTATAAATTTTTTCATAAAAAACCTTTCTTCCTTAATAATTGATATTTTTAAGATAATTATGTGAATTATTTTATGTATTTTTGAGGATATCATCAAGTTATTTCAATTACCATATCGGGATTTAGAAATATGCAAATATTGTTTATTTTACTTGGTTTCAAAAGAAGAGGCTGTCAGGTTATTGAATAACCATCCAGTCGAAGGATTGAATCTTGGTGCTAAAAAAATAAAAGATCAGTTTTTTTGGTAAGAAGACTACATTATTAGCTGATATAAGTAATATGGAAAGAATGCCTGTATTAATAGAAACAGAAAACTTATTTTTATATGTAAAAACCTTAATAAAGAATTTATCGAAGAAAAATTTATTCACTATTCAAATGAACTATAAAAAAGTATGTTTACCTTCTAAAAAAGGTAAACATACTTAATAATCATTCAGCAGCTTTACAGCTTATTTTCCAGCCATCATATTTTTAATATCTTCTTCAACTTCACCTATAGGTTTAATATTAAAAGTATCAACCAATACTTTTACTACTGTTGGTGATAGAAATGCAGGAAGTGACGGACCCAAACGGATATCTTTGACACCCAAGTGCAATAGAGCTAAAAGAACAATAACAGCTTTCTGTTCATACCATGCAATATCAAAAGATAGTGGAAGGTCATTAATATCTTCTAATTCAAAAACTTCTTTCAGTTTTAGAGCTATTACAGCTAAAGAATAACAATCATTACACTGTCCAGCATCAAGAACTCTGGGAATACCGCCGATATCGCCAAGTTCAAGTTTGTTATAGCGATATTTAGCACAGCCGGCAGTTAAAATAATAGTATCTTTTGGAAGCTGTTCTGCAATATCAGTAAAATATGATCTGCTTCTATGACCTCCGTCACAGCCACCCATAACAATAAAACGTTTGATTGCACCTGATTTTACAGCATCTACAACTTTATCAGCTAATGCAAGTACCTGATTATGAGCAAAACCACCAACTATTTCACCTGTTTCTAATTCTGCAGGAGCAGTGCATTTTTTAGCTAACGCTATTATTTCACTAAAATCTTTAGATCTGCCGTCTTCTCTGTCAGCTATATGTTTAATTCCCGGATATCCTGCTGTTCCTGTTGTAAAAATTCTATCTTTATATGAATCTTTAGGAGATACAATACAGTTGGTTGTCATCAGAATAGGACCGTTAAATAATGCAAACTCTTTAGCCTGTTTGTACCATGCATTACCATAGTTACCTACAAGGTTTTTATACTTTTTAAATTCAGGATAATAATGTGCAGGAAGCATTTCACCATGAGTATATACATCTACCCCTGTACCTTCTGTCTGCTTCATTAATTCTTCCATATCTTTTAGATCATGACCTGAAATAAGAATACCTGGGTTACTGCCGACACCTATATTAACTTTTGTCAATTCAGGATTGCCGTAAGTTTCTGTATTTGCTGCATCAAGCAGTGCCATTGTTGTAACACCGACTTCACCTGTTTTCAATACAAGAGCAATCATTGCATCGACAGAAAGATCTTCTGTAGTGGAAATAAGTGCTTCTATTTCAAATGCATATATAGAATTATCTTTTCTGCCCAATACTTCCGCATGATGTGCATATGCTGCTATACCTTTAACACCATAAATAAGCAGTTCACGCAGTGAGCGAACATCTTCATTATCTGTAGATAAAACACCAACTTCTAAAGCTTTTTCTGTAAATTCAGCAGCTGAACCATTCCATGTTGCTGAATCATGAATATTACTGCCTATTTTTGATGCATTCTCTGATTTGATAGAATTTCTAAGCTTAAAAGCTTCTTCAATAATTTTTTCAAGTCTTGAGTTATCAAAATTTGTGTTTGTAACAGTTATAAATAGAGCTTCAGTTATAAATTTTCCAATCTTTTCATCACTCTCTAAACCGGCGGCTTTAGCTACAATGGCAATTCCTTTTAAAGAATAAATCAGCAGATCCTGCAAATTAGCTGTATCTGCTTTTTTACCACACATTCCGACAATATCACAGCCGGTATTTTTAGAGGCTTCCTGACACTGATAACAAAACATTTTACCGGCTTTTTCTGATGCTACTTCTACTTTTACATTTTTCTTCTTAAAACAGTTAAAAATACTCATTTTATTTCTCCTTCGTTCTTATTATACAACTTTATATTTTTCTAAATTAACTTAACATTAAAAACTTAAAACTCAGCACTTTTTTAGAACTAATTTCTTAAAATTCCATCTATATTTATTATTTCTATTTTTACTTTTATATCAACATTAGCTTTTTTCAGCGCCTTATTAACGATCATTTCTGTTCCCCCGCAGCATGGAACTTCCATTCTGGCAATTGTTACCGATTTAATATTTTTAGCGGAAAATATTCTAGCCAATTTTTCTATGTAAGAATCTATCTCTTTATCCAATTTAGGACAAAACATTACCAATATTTTACCTTTGAGAAGTTTG
This sequence comes from Conchocele bisecta, assembly GCA_029237695.1. NCBI lineage: Eukaryota > Metazoa > Mollusca > Bivalvia > Lucinida > Thyasiridae > Conchocele > Conchocele bisecta. Next base: position 909,666 of record JAQRGA010000042.1, on the reverse strand, counting down.
CTGTGAAAATTGGCATAAGCAAAAGGTACACAATCAGCACATATAAGCAGATCAGCATTATCAAAAAATCCAGCATCAGGACTTACTAAATTCAACTGTGTAGGCCATTGTCTTAATTCAGATTGAATAGAAACATTATCTGTATTAATAGTTTCTTCTCTTTCAATTACTCTCTCCATACTTCCTTGACATCCACAGTGATCATGTTTTTCTTCAAGGTCGGGAATATCTATATTATTTTCTTTCAAAAACATAACTGCTTCCTGTAAAAAAATTTTCTGATTATGATCTCTTAAATGTTTAAGATGAGCTTTTATTGTATTTGCACCCTGTTTAATAATATTATTCATGACTTTTATTTCATCATAAGGAACTGCTTCCCTTGTTTCAACTTCTATTGCACCTTCTGGACATTCGCCAATACATGCACCAAGACCATCACAAAATAGGTCGCTTATCAGGCGTGCTTTACCATCTATAATCTGAATTGCACCTTCCGGGCAGTTGGGAACACAAAGTCCACAGCCATTACATTTTTCCTGATCAATTTTTATAATTTCTCTTTTCATACTAAAATCCCTTTCTGTAATTATTATTATTTAACTATTAATTATTAATTTCTTTTCAACTTTCCAAAGTTTTTTACCCTCTACAATTAAATCAAATTTAAAACCACTTAAACACCATTGTTTAATTAATAATCTCATTGCACCAAAAACTATTCTAAATATTGATGTTGTATCTATATCCTTCCTAATTTCACCATCTGCCTGACCAGTAATAAGAATACATTCAATATCATTTTTATGGGAATGCATTATTGAAAACATTTTTTTAGAGAGCAATGGATCATTCTGAAAAAATTCTTCTGAAAACATAACTTTAGCCAATTTAGGATTATCATTACATCTTTCATATCTATCCATTATAAATAGTTCAATTTTTTCATAGGACTTTAAGTTATCAACTTTAACATGATTTAATACATTGCCAGCTATGCTAACAAATGAATCTAAAACAGTCATAATAATCTCAAATTTATTTTTAAAATGTCTATAAATCGCAGGTTCTGAAATACCAATTTTTTCTGATATATTTTTGATAGTAAGATTTTGGATACCTTTATCAGCTACCAGATCAATTGATGCGTTTACTATTTCCTGTTGCCTATTACTTAATTCCATTTTATGACCTTTTATGTTAGCTAATATTAACTAACATATATTAATTAATTTATATAACAACAGTTTTTTAAAATAATTTCAGTATTTTATTTAAAATAAATAATTTTTTACAGTGCCAAGGTATTTTACCTATCGGAATATGAAATCAAAATTTTATTCAATCGTAAGTTTTGTAAGTATTAATGAAGATGAAAAAATAAAACTATTGAAGAAAAATCATGAACAGTAAGTTGTAGTACCTGCGTTAATAAATAGAATAAATAGAATAAATAGAATAAATAGAATAAATAGAATAAATAGAATAAATAGAATAAATAGAATAAATAGAATAAATAGAATAAATGAATAAAGAATAAATAGAGATAAAGAATAAATAGAATAAATAGAATAAATAGAATAAATAGAATAAATAGAATAAATAGAATAAATAGAATAAATAGAATAAATAGAATAAATAGAAATATTTAGTTCTTTACTGAGAAAGAACCCTACCCCAAAAAATTTAATTATTAAATAGATTTTACTCTTTATTATTTGAATTGGCAATAAACTCATGTGCTTCTATGTCTAAAGCATCCCATGGATAGTTTATCCATTTATTCTCAATTTCTTTACCGATAAAAACATGTTTAACTTCTTTAGGAATTTTTCCATGTTTTTCTTTTTTCTTATTATGAAGAACATATACAGCCAGTTCCATGTCATAACTTTTAAAAAGTTCATTAATGCAGTATTCTAAAGTAGTTCTGCAGTCATCAACTTCGTCTACTAAAAGTATTTTTTTGCCACTCAAATCTACGTTTATGCTTTCGACCCACTGATGTTTAATAGGAATATCTACAACTTCACCCGAGCTTCTGTAACGTGATAATGAAACTGTAATAAGAGGTTTTGTTATAAATGTTCTAAGAATTCTTGCTGGTATGAAACCGCCGCCGCCAATAGCCAGTATATAGTCAGGCATAAAACCTGAAGTTAGAATATTTTTTGCTGAAACCTGAATCGTTTTATGGATCTCTGTATAAGTAAAATAGTATTTTTCCATTTTAATAATAGTCATATACCTTAGTTAAGTTATTAATTTAAAGAGTAAGTTATATAGTTATATGTAATAAGTCCAATGAAAAAGAGGAAAAAATAATAAGATCACATCCTTTTAGTCCAGGTAAGGGAACTCCATGGCAGAGTTTTTATAGACTATTTAGTAAAGAAACATCAATTTTTTTAGGTATGGATAAACCTGATGCAATGCACTATATATTAGGAAGTATTGTTAAAAAATTTTAAGAGTTATAAAAATATTATGATCTGCATAGATATTAATTTTCCTATCAATATATTTTATATACTTTTTTAGGTCTACCTGTGTACTCATAATATTAATGAGTCAAAATAATAGAGTTTATCGGGCAAAAATCTTTTTTTAAAATTAGTTCATTATCAACTACTCCAAGCTAATGCCCTGTATTAAATAGATGATTACTATCCTAATATTCTACATAAAGAACGAAAAACCACGCCCAGCAATAGAAGAAAAATTATGATTAAAAATTTAAGATTATTATAACAGTAATTAGCATATATACGAAGTGCTTAAATTAATGATTTAGAATTTAAGAATATAAAAATTTAAGATAAGATCTTATGCTGCATTAAAAAATAATATTATAGCTTGTAATTTATTTACATTAAACTAAATTTAGAATTAATACAGTTGAGGGCGTATAGCTCAGTTGGTTAGAGTGCCACGTTGACATCGTGGAGGTCACAGATTCGAGTTCTGTTACGCCCACCATTAGCAGTTTAGGTATAAAACATAATGTTTTTATAGCTTTTTTCTATTACCTTAAGCGTCCATGAATTTTTTATAAATGAGGAATAATATTAAATAAGATAAGTTAGTAATATTAAAAAATTAATAAAAAATTATTTTTGAAAATAATAGATTACTTTATTTATATTGTCTAATTTTCACTTTTCAGTGTATCACACATATATGAATCATCTCTGCCTGCGTTAGCAGACAGAGCTTTTAGATCTAAACTTTTCCAAGAATCTACGAACTGTAATCTATCTTGATGCATATCTCATAATCTAGTATATTTAAAATGAGTTATGGTATTAAATTTTTTTAAACAAGTTTATCAATAGCGTTTAAAAATCTGCCGATACCATCTTCAAAGCTGTTTTTATCTAATGCAGCAAAACCAATACGAATATAACATCCGTTATTCAAACCAAAGACAGAAGCAGGAAGTACACCTACTTTATATTTTTTAATAAGCATTTCAGCTAATTCAAAATCACTCATATTAGTATTGATTTTCAGAAGAAAATAGATAGAACCCTGAGGTTTAATATAGCTAATTTTACTGCTGTAAAAATTTAAGCGTTCAGCAAACAAATCTCTTATCTCTTCAATATTTTTCAAATAACTTTTACAATATTCAGCACCAACTTCAAGTGCACTCATAGCGGCATATTGTGAAATAACTGCAGGGCATATTAAATCACTATCCTGCACTTTTTTATATGAAGTAACAAGATGTTCTGGCAGCACAACATAACCAATACGCCAACCTGCCATTCCATATGCTTTAGAAAAAGAATAAATTGAAATTGTATGTTTTTCTGAATCTTCAATAGCACCAGGCGAAAAATGTATAGAGTTATCGTATGTAAAATACTCATAAGCTTCATCTGAAATATGATATAAATTACTCTCTCTGCAGAGATTATTAATTTTTCTCAAAACAGCTTCGGAATAAATTATCCCTGTAGGATTATTCGGACTTATTGTTACAACAGCTCTAGTTCTAGATGTAATCCTTGATTTAATAAGTTCTAAATTAGGCTGCCATGCATTATCAGTCGGTACTATTACAGGCTTACACCCAATTATTTTAATTGCCATTTCGTAGTTAAAATAATATGGAGCAAGCAGTATAATTTCATCACCCGGATCTGTAAAAGTCAGGATGCTATTAAAGAATGCCATATTGGCACCTGCAGCGACGAGGACATCACTAATACCATCCTTCACTTTTATAGTATTTTCTCTTAACAGCTTATCTTTAAGTAATTCAACTAAAGGTTTAATGCCGCCAACGGAATAATATTTGCTAATTTCAAGAGAATTTATATTAAATTTAAGATCGCTAAAAACTTTTTTGGGTGGAAGATAATGAACAACTCCCTGCCCTAAAGAAATAGTGCCGGGAGTTTTACTGATCAACTGACCAATAATAGAAATTATAGGATCCTGCACACTTAATATTCTCATAGAATTACCCATAAAAATTCTCCAATATATTTATCTATTTAATATAATGATAATATGATATAGAGTATATGTCTTTTTGTATTATTTACACTGTTAACCTGAATAACTCTATGCAGTTTTTTATTTTTACTATTTAATAAAAAAAAGGATATCCATGTCTACTATAAAATTAGATATATCTAAAAAAACTAAAGAGCCGCCGGATAAAAGAGTCGCTATCAGTCCAAATTAATGCAAACTCATTGTAAAAAGATATCCGCATATTCAAATATATGTTTAGATAGCGAAAAGTTTAATTTATAGCATTTTACTGCTAATCCAAAAATCTATAAATCCATATTTAAACCTTAATACAAAAGTAATAAATATACTTATTACACCTCACTACCGTGATTATAATTCTCCTGTATTCTTTACCAATAATCATATAAAAGAAGAGAATCTTTTTAGATGAATATGCCAAAGACTTTTCTGATAATCTATTTATTCAGCCTTTGCAGACTTATGTAATTACAAATTGTCTGATTATTTGGGAAGAGTAAATCTGAAATTTCTTTAAAAGTTAAACCATAATTCACCCATAATACTATTTTTTATACGATTTGCATATCTGAATAAATACTAATACTTACATAGTTTAAACTTATCCCAAATGGGTTTAGCTTTTTTGTTTATTTCCGAATAATTACTTTCATAAGCCTTGTTAATCCAGTATTTGATTTTTTAGGATTTTTTAAAACAGCTATGTAAATTATCCTATGTATTTTCAGGATATCACCAAGTTATCCCAATTATCATACCACTATTTATCAATATACTGATATGGTTTATTCCGCTTAATTTCAAAATCCTCTAATAGCAAAATATGCATCATCTTCAGTGATTGCAGTATAGATTGGTTTTAAATTGCCTATCAGCTATTTATAATTTAATGAGTAAATAGGATAAATTGATTATATAAGGAGTGCTTTGGAATACTTATCGTAATTCTCTTAATATTATTTACTGCATCGATATAAAGCAACATCACTGCTAATTTTCGGTTTATTTACTTTTTTAACTGTTAGCATTATTTCTGCAGCTCTGAATATTGTATATATATTAGAGCTTATTTATACTTTTTCCCATTTGATCTCTAATAGAATTATCTGGCTATTTTTTTCTTTCCTTGGGAAAAAACTAGCAAATTAGTTTTAAGATAGTTATTGTATTTTATATGTTTAATTTTTATACTTCTTATTTTTATTTATTTACCATAATATTTGGAATACAGCAGATGAATCACAGTAATATTTTAATAAAAGAAGAGTGTCTTAAAAGCATCCTTTCAAAGTATAATTCATTGGCAATTGCTTTTTCAGGTGGAATAGACAGTACACTATTAGCCTATTGTGCCAAGAAATTTATAAAATCTAAAGTACTGCTTGTTAATATATGTTCACCATTCTCTACTGAAAGAGAAGCATTATTTATTAATAAATGGGCTGATGATAATAATTTTAATTTGAAAGTTATCCATAAAAATCTGCTGAAAATATCCATAATTCAAAAAAATCCCAAAGATAGATGCTACCACTGTAAAAAATTGTTGATGAGTGAAATAGTAGAAAATGCAAAATATCACGGTATTAACACCGTAGCAGATGGTACAAATATAGATGATTTTAGTGATTACAGACCAGGCATAAAAGCATCTGATGAGCTATTAATAAAACATCCTTTTGTTGAAGCAAAATTCAATAAAAATGATATAAGAGAATTAGCAAATAAATATAATCTACCAAATTGGAACTTACCGGCATCTGCATGCTTGGCAACAAGAATCCCGTATAATACAGCAATACTTGAATCTGATCTGAGAAACATAGAAAAAATTGAAGATTTTTTACATAAACTAGGTTTTTTATCATGTAGAGTTAGAAAATTAGATAATGCTGCAAAAATAGAGGTTCCTACAGATAGGATAGAAAATTTACTATCATTCAAAGATGAAATTATAGATATCTGCAAAAATTTTAATTTCAAACAAATATATATAGATCTTGAAGGTTACAGACAGGGTGCACTGAATATAAATATTTAAAAATTAGACATACTATTTATGAAAAAGGGGAAACTTAAAATACATAAATCGGATTTATTTTAGCAAGCTTAGGAACAGCAATAGAACTAAGTAATTTATGATTTTTGCTAGGACTGTTTATGACCTATGCCAGTGGTTCTTTTCTCATACTATTATCTTATTTTTTTTATATTTCTACAGCTGGCTTAACAGCTGAAATCTTATTTGGCAAAACGTTTAAAAAGCGATGCCTAAAATCTGTTCACTGTTTACCTGTGGATGTTATTTAGGATTAATTTTTCTTATTACCACATTTTTAGTTGGTTTCAGTCAGGCAATTAATCATGGTGTAAACAGACCACTAAGCAGCAGAAGCAGAATAATACTCAAATATATCTTCCCGCCAATATGCATGTTACTCATAATGCTGAAATTAGTATATAGCAGACTCTAGCCTCCCTATTTCAGAATACTTTTTCTGGATCTATCTTTGGTATTTTACCAAAAAAATCAATATTCTATTTAAGAGTAAAGATTTGGTATCTCATTTCTTATATATAAATTTACTTTTTGGGGCAGGTTTACTTTTTTTAAAAGAGGTAAAGATCTTCAAGTTCTTATATACTGAATTTTAAAAATCTTCAAAAAATTACCATTGTGGAATGATATTAAGTGCAATAGCAGGAATAGTTGTATCATTTTTCCATCCTACTCAGCTTCATGGTCAGCATTATTTGCTTTATGAAGGAACTTTAATTGATGGGAGTTTCTTAATTGTTGTTTTAGGTTATTGGATCTATAGATTACAAAAACCTTAATGGGAGGGGGGTCAATAAGAATATCGAATAAACTCTAAGCTAGTTTTTTTATCTTAATTTATTCCATGCATCAATTTCATATTTAGAAATCGCAAGTTCTTCTGCATTTTCCAAAAACGAATCATCGGGGGAAAAGTTAATAAATTTAATATTCATTTCTTTTTTAAATGATTCTATTAAGTTATTTATTAGTATAGGTTTAATACTATTAATATCATCAAGAACAATACTTCCCTGATGTAAAATACCGTACTTTGTTCTTCTCTGTGCTGCACCTGCAACTTTGCTATTTAATCCAGTCTTATAATTTTTAACTGAAACGTCAAATTTAACAGGAGCAACAAAACACTGCATTGAAGATCTATCCTTAAGTACATTAGTTTTATCAACTAAGCTGGTTTCCATTTTCATTTTAGCTAGAGCATCAATTACAATTTTATGAATAATATAATAACTCTGCTCTCTATTAGCATATTCTATTTTATGCCACTTTGGAATAAGTACAGTATAGGTTAAATCTATATCATGAAAAACAACACCACCACCTGTAGGTCTTCTTACTAACTCATAACCTTCTTTAATAACAGCATCATATTTTTGCACATAACCGATAGACATAGCAATTCTATCCCAATCATATATTCTAAGAATGGGAATATTCTTTTCATGTGCTATTGATAATAAAGATTCATCTATAGCCATGTTCATAGCAGGACTCCATTTTTTATCCTGCCATAAATACCAATTTTCTTTATCTATACACATATTTAATTGCTATTAATAAATGGTTAATTATTCTACAACTTCTTTTAATAAATTATTCGTATAAAGTTTTTTAATAAACTCTATATCTTCTTTATGACCGGCTTTATAGGATATAATATGTCCAACAAACCGTCCTTCATCAATTAAGGCAAATGCTGCAAGCAAATCAAGTACAGCTCTATGCCATATTACTTCTAATGATTTACCATTATACATAAGTCCGGGAGTATTAAAATATTTATTCTTACCAAATAAAATTATATTTTTGCTGTTGTAGCCTAAGTTTCTTGTCTTTGAAAAAAGTTTACCAACTGTTTTACAAAATAAAGCATGCTTTATATATGCATTTGTTCTTGCTTCAGCCCCAATCTTAAAATTATCCTCATTAAGAGGAAATTTTATTCTCTGCATCCCAATACAATTTTTAAAATTAACAGCACTATCTATCTTTAATGCATAAATATCATCTTCAGGAGGTGTAACCATCAGAAAACTTCCATTAGGCCAAATTGCAGAAACAGGGGTTTTAACCGTATAATATTGGCATTCATTAAGAGTATCCACTCTCTCGGCTTCTTTTAGTGCTTCAAGAAGTTTAGTAGATCCTTTTTCAAATAATGGAGGATCATTAGATTCTACTGAAATCATTAAATTATCAATATCTGTACCTAATTTTAATGCTATTATATGCTCAATTAAACACATATAATTTATATAGTTTTTATCTTTCAAAACTATATTATTCACACCGCTTTCCTGTAGTGCATAGGCATTTTTATGTGAGATTTGTATTGGTAAGTATTCTTTCTTCAGGTCAAGTCTATTAAACCACCATCCCTTTTTATCTGTAGGTTCAAATTTTATTGTTCTCAATTCACGCTGGTCAAAAGTACCTTGAGCTGACACTTCAATTGGTTCAGCAATAGTTTTCATATATTTATGAGAGTAATCTAATATATCTTCATGCTGAATTTCTAAGTCTATAGGAATATTAGAAAATTCATCGTATGATTTTCTCAATTCTTCCTTATTTCCAACAATAATCTTTCCAAAAATGTTATCTTTCATGGCTAAGTTTAAAATAAATTTTAAAATTATATAAACCCCTTTCTTGTTAAATGTTTATCTACACATATTTGAATTAAATGCCTATCAATTTCAAAATATGCTTCTTTATTATATTTATCCACCAATTTCGTTACAATTGATGAATTATTAATTTTATAATCATTAATAATATAAAGCTCTATTACTGCAGCAATCAGCCGACCTAAATCTTTTATTCTTAAATGCATAGGTAATTTAGCACAATATACTGCACCATCAAGGTCCCATATTCCAATATTATAATCAAGATTGCCTGTTGATGCAAAGAAAAAATTACTTAGCTTACAATCTTTATGCCCTATCCCTATAGTATGCATTTTTGATAGTAGACCAATTAATTTATCAAAAAAAATTTCACTTTCATCTTTTTTATTTAATATATTGGAAAAAAATGTTTTTGACGCAATATTTTTTATAGGTTTAGAAATAACATAGCCTGAATCAATAAATCCAAAAGTTTTATTAATCAAAACAGCAAATGTCCTAGCAGTCAACACACTATTTTGCTCTAATATACAAGAGGCTAACAATGTACGTAATGGTCTTGACTTGCGAAATAAATATTTAAATTTATAACTTAATCTATGGTCAGAATATTTTTTAATAAAAATCTCATTGTTGTTAAAGTCTGTAATACCCGCTTTGGTTAAACCGTCATCTTTAATAATAGAGGAATTTGATAACAAGAAGTCAATATTATCAAAAATTTTCTCATTAATATCATTATTAATAAATTTTCTTATATATGTACTTTTAAATAGAAAATTTCTATTTATGTGAAAAGTTTTTTTTATAATTTTTAAAAAAGAATCAGAATTCATTTTAAATTTATTAATTTATCAGTTTCTGTCTTAAGCTTCACTACTGAGCTAAAACAGTGTACCGTCCAACCGATTTTTTCAGCACCTACGCAGTTAATTTCCATATCATCTATATATAAAACTGGTTTGCCATATTTTTTTTCAAACTCTTTATACATAGAAATATCAGGCTTTAGATGCCCTAATTCAAAACTATAGACACCGCCAATAATTAAATTAGAAAAAGAAAGCTTACTCCTACTCACATCTAAATGAAGTTGTGAGGTATTGGATAATAAAGCTATTTTATAACCCTTATCAGTCAGTTCATTCATTATATCAGAAATACCATGGATTTCTTCATCAATAATAGAACAGAATAATTCAATAACCTTATCTCTTTCAAGAGTAGTTAAATCACTTAACGAGTCTAAGAAAGTTCCGGTATTAATAATACCAACTTCATGTTGTAGGTATAAATCATGAATATCGAAAAGTTTACACTCATTGCAGGCAGATAATTTATCCATACATTGTTGAAATTCTATATTAATGCATACATTTCCTAGGTCAAGAGCAATAAACTTTTCCATAATATTTTTTATTTTATTAGTTTTTTTTAGGTTTCATATGAGGGAATAAGATCACATCTCTAATAGAATCAGCACCAGTCAGTAGCATTACCAATCTGTCAATACCTACACCCATACCGCCAGCAGGCGGCATTCCATATTCTAATGCATTTAAGAAATCCTCATCAATTTTTTCTTCACATAGTTTATAATCAGGATCAGAAGTCTCCATATCAAGCTGCTGTTTAAAACGTTTTCTCTGTTCAACAGGATCATTTAGTTCAGAATACCCAGGTGCAATTTCCTGTCCGTTAATTTCCAGTTCAAATACATCAACAAATGCATCATTGTCACTACATTTTTTTGCAAGAGGAACTAATTGAGCAGGTATTCTTGTAACAAATGTAGGATTCATCAAAGTAGGTTCGATCAATTTTTCATATATTTCATTAGTAACTTCATAATCGACTTTATCATCTTCAATAGTTAATCCCATTGCTTTAGCTTTAACTCTTCTTTCATCAGGAGTTAATTCAAACCAGTCATTACCAGCAAGGGATTTTACAAGATCACAATATTCAATTCTTTTCCATGGAGCTGTCAAATCTATGACACTACCGTCATTTTTTTCTATTTTCAGTTTACCTATAACTTTTTTAGCAACATGAGTAACTATGCCTTCAATAAGATCCATCATTGTTCTACAGTCACCGTATGCTTCATAAATCTCAAGCATTGTAAATTCAGGATTATGTCTACGTGAAAGACCTTCATTTCTAAAGTTTCTATTTAACTCAAATACTTTATCAAATCCTCCAACTAATAATCTTTTTAGATATAGTTCCGGAGCAATTCTCATATACATATCACAACTTAAAGCTTCATAATAAGTTTTAAAAGGTTTAGCAGCAGCACCACCGGCCAAACTTTGCAACATAGGTGTTTCTACTTCTAAAAAATTTTTATTTTCAAGATAATTACGGATTTCTCTAACAACAAGAGATCTTTTTCTAAGAACATCTTTAGCAGAATCATTTACTATTAAGTCAACATATCTTTGACGATAACGCATTTCGATATCTGTAAGACCATGCCATTTTTCAGGAAGTGTTCTCATTGATTTACTAAGCATTGTAAATTTATGAACTTTAAGAGTTAATTCTCCCATTCTTGTTAAAAATAGTTCACCTTCAACTCCAATAATATCACCAATATCAATTCTCTTAAAAAGAGGAAAGCTCTCGCCTAATATTTTTTTACCAACATAGAGCTGGATTTTACCTGTAGAATCTTTAATATCAGCAAAAATTGATTTACCCATAGCCCTGCAGGCCATAATTCTTCCGGCTATTTTACCCATTATTTTTTGTTCTTCATCTTCTTTGAATGAAGAACGTAAAGTTTCAATTAGAGTTGTTCCATCATACTTCTCACCGTATGGATCAATATCATTTTCACGCCATTCTGCTGCTTTGTTTAAATTTTTCTGAAAAATATCATCTGTATTTTCCATATTAGCCTGATCTCTGTCTGTTGTATCATTCATAGGTAAATCCTTATAAACTTCTCTGCTTATTATAATTAAGTCTAATGTATAACCTTTATATATTGTCAAACCTTAAAAAATCATTCAACAAACATAAAAAATATAGCGATTTTCTAAAAATTCCAGTTTGAAGAAAATAACAATTAAAGAATATTAATAGATTTACATCGTAATTTTTAAAAAAATGTTTATAATATTATCAATAGCTTAAAATTTAACCTTCCAAAAACTCGGCACTGCAATATGATAGGCACAGACGATAAAGATCAACAAATAAATAGAGTTCAAACAGCATTTCTTGTAGGCTTCAAATCATTAAATGACAGTACAGATAATTCTAAAGAATATCTCGATGAGCTAAAAGAACTTGTAAATACAATGGGACTTAAAATCGTTGGCTTTGATATAGTAAATGTGAGAAAACCAAACTCACGCTATTATATTGGTTCCGGAAAAGTTGAAGAGATAATTAATTCGGCAAAACGTTCCGGAGCTGATTGTATTATTGTTGATTTTGAACTCTCCCCTTCTCAACAAAGGAACTGGGAAAAAGCAGGTAATATTTGTGTCATTGACAGACAGGAAGTAATTTTAGATATTTTTGCAAATAGAGCAACTACAAGTGAAGCTGTTATTCAAGTGGCACTTGCCAGAATGGAATATTCACTTCCCAGGTTAAAAAGAGCATGGACTCATTTATCTCGTCAAAAAGGTGGAAATACCGGAACTAGAGGCGAAGGTGAAAAACAACTTGAAACTGATAGACGCCTTGTTCAAAATAGAATTACTCAACTAAAAAAAGAACTAAAAGAAGTCGAAAAACATAGAAAAGTACAAAGATTGCAGAGAGAAAAACAATCCATACCAATAGCTGCTATTATTGGATACACTAATGTTGGAAAATCATCTTTACTTAATGCTCTTTCAGGTGCAGATGCATTTGTAGAAAATAAACTGTTTGCTACACTAGATCCTACCACGAGAGTTGTAAATTTTACAAACAACCAAAATTTATTAGTTACAGATACAGTAGGTCTAATCAGAAAACTTCCGCATAATTTAGTAGAAGCCTTTAAATCTACACTGGAAGCAGCATTAGTTGCTGATTTCATTATACATGTAATGGATATATCAAATCCAAGTGTTGAGGATCATTGGAGGACAACACTGAAACTTTTAGGCGAATTGAATGCTTTAGATAAACCGTCGATTATCGTATTTAACAAAATGGATAAAATTAGATCTTCTGTAATCAAAGCAAGAATGAGTACACTTTATAAGGATTCAGTTTTTATATCACTCAAAACAGGCGAAGGTATAGAAGCACTTAAATCTAAACTAATTGAACAAATAAATAAAGATTCTAATCTAATGCAATTGTGCTTTCCTGTAAATAAATATGATATCACTTCACAAGTTTATAGAGTAGGAAAAGTGCTTAAAACAGAATATGAAGATAACCAAACTATTATTTACGCAAAAATACCTAAAAAACATCAAACTCAATTTCAGGAATATATATTTAATAACTAATTTTATTATTTTTTTATCCACTCTCTTCAAAAAATGAAACTGGAGAATTGAATTGAAACACCAATATTAGCTTTGATAATATGATGCTCTCAGTTAAGCTATTACTATATATATACTAATAAAAACGAATATTAATTTTATTTCAATAATTCTATTCTAAGATATTTTCTAGAATTTATATTTTTATCGCCTCTTATAAGTTAGATAGATTAAACTGAGTAATATATATTATATATATGGGTAGTCATAAATAATTAGAGGAAAAAATGAGTAGGATAAATATACAAAAAACTATGAATTAATTTAATGGGATTATAGAATAGACTCTATTGGAGATTTTTATGATATTATTTTAACAGGTATGACATTACATCATTTAAATTTGGATGATAGAAAAGTTTTTGATAGTGCAAATCAAAATGCAATTTATATCTCAAATAATATTATCATAGATGAAAATGTTGATATTAAAGAACATCAATATTTACTTTGGAAACAGTTTATGAAAGACCCAAGGTGAAGATCCAGAATTTTGGTATGAAAAATATATTGGAAAAAAATTTCCAATTTTTTATCAAATCATTTTGATTGGTTAAAAGAAGTTGGATTTAAACAGAGTACCTATTATTGGATAATATATAATTTTGCAATAAGAAAAACAATGAAACTTTAACAAAACTCTGGATAGAAACAAGTGGAAAATACGGTTTTTCAAGATTCTAAATGTAAATTAAATAAGATATAAAAACAAAAGTTTCAAATTATTAAACTTACTTGTTTCTCAAGTTCAACGTTAGTCTAAAAAAGGTATTAAAAGATAGATAATTATATATTGATTTTCTATTATATTTATATTATATATTATGAATTAATCAGGTATCATTTTTTAGTTAATAACAACTGCTGTTTTAATTTTTATAATACAATTTTAAAGGTCTTACTAGTTATGAATAATGATGATAAACAGATTAAAATCATTTTTAATAATGGCAAAAAAACTACATGTTACCCCGGAACCACTATAAGAAATATTTTAAAAAAACATAATTATTTTGATTCTAAAAAAATATTTATAGGTGCTTTAGTAAATAACTGTATAACTTCTCTAAATTATCAAATAGAACTGGAGTCTAATATTTATTTATTAACTATTGAAGATTCTCAGGGGTGGCGTATCTATAGAAATTCAATTACTTTTCTTTTATCAAAAGCAGTATATGAATGTTATCCAAAATTGAAATTTGAAATAGCACACTCCTTAGATTCGGGCTTTTTCTGTTCTTTTGAAAATATTGATGATCTAAAAACGATGAATAATATTTTGGCAAAAGTAGAATCATATATGCACCGGTTGGTAAAGAATAAACTTAATATAACCAGAAAAAATATTTATTTAGAAGATGCTCTTTTTCATTTTGCCTCCAGAAGCAGAGAGGATAAATGCAATCTTCTGCGTTTTCAAAATCCATCTAAAGTTCCAGTATATCAATGTGAAAATTTTATAGATCTAGAGCACGGTATTCTTACTGAAAATACAAAATATTTAATAGCATTTAAACTTTTACCATATGAATCAGGTTTTATCATCCAATTTCCTGAAAAAGCTTACCCCATTCATTTTGAAGAATTTAAACACCAAAATCATCTTTTTAATATCTTTAAATCCTACAAATCATGGGGAAAAACAATAGGCATTCAAAATGTAGGCAGCTTAAATGACGTCATTATTCGTGGAAATTATCGAGAACTTGTTGGTGTAGAAGAAGCATATCAGGAAAAAAATATTGCAGTTATTGCAGATAATATCTTCTCTAAAAAAGATAAAGTAAAATGGATTCTTATTGCGGGTCCTTCATCTTCCGGCAAAACAACTTTTGCCCATCGACTAAGTACTCAGTTGAAAGTAAACGGAATTAAGCCATTTATTATATCTGTAGACAATTATTTTGTTGATCGCACAGATACACCTAAAGATAAAAATGGTGATTATGACTTTGAGTATATTGAAGCTATAGATTTAGAACTATTGCACGATCATTTAGCAAAATTAGACGATGGCAAAGAAATAGAGATGCCTAGTTTTGATTTTAAACTGGGAAAAAAGGTTTGGGACGGGAAAAAAGTACGAATAGAAAAAAATGAAATAGCAGTAATTGAGGGTATACATTCCTTAAATCCAAGAATGACAGCATCGCTTCCGAATGAACGTAAATTTAAAATTTATATAAATGCCCTGAGTCAGTTAAATATTGATAATAATAATAGAATTTCGACAACAGATAATAGATTAATGCGACGAATATTACGGGATCATAGGACTCGAGGCAATAGAGCTTTAGTAACCTTAAAAATGTGGCCGAATGTTAGAAATGGTGAAAAACGTTGGATTTTTCCTTATCAGCATCATGCAGATATGGCTTTTAGCTCTGCACTAAACTATGAAATAGCAGTACTTAAACCTTTGGTAGAGCCACTGCTTGCTGAAGTAAAACCATGGCATAAACAGTATTCTGATGTATGCAGATTACAACATCTACTTTCCAGTTTTATTGCAGCACCAATATCGCATATTCCATTCAAATCATTAATAAGAGAATTTATAGGCGGTGGTATATTAGGCTAATCTTAAATGCTACTTATGAATATATAGGTTAATAATGTAATATTTTCTGTTTTCCTGCTACATGACAGTTCCATGGTAAACATGCCTTGACATTCAGGGAACATAATTCTCCAACCTTTACTATCATGGAGGCAGACTTATTACTTCTTATTTTTGTATAAATATCTCTTTCTATACTTATATCACCATTTTTAGTACTTATAATTTGAATGGTCATTACTTGAAGTATTCAGCAAAGTCGTAGATTTGACAGTATCTTCAAAGTATAGCACTCTTAGTTGCAATTATATTTTCAAAAATTTAATATTATAATGAGGTAGCACCATAATTAACTGCTCGACGAAGTTATATATTAATGCATAATAGAAGTAAAGGTTTTTCAATTTTAAAAATTTCATTTCCCACTCACTTAATGTTGCTGCTGATATTTTAGAAATTCTACATGAAGTTTCAAATACAACTTATTTTGTGCGGGATTCAACTGCTGCAGCTATTTTGCTAATTGGGATTTTAATATTTTTTATATTTGTATTTTTAGTTTATGAAAAAACTTTTTTACGATCACTATAAATATAGAATTTTCCTACATCATCAGTTTTACTCTTGTACATTGCTAATATATGAATATTATTACTTTTATAATCTATTTGGAATAGTGCCGGCTTTATAAAAGTAGATGAAATTAAACTTACTAAATAACTTTTTCATGTTTATGCATATAGATTTATAAACAAGTTATTTTATATTTAGTATAATTTATATAAACAAGTTATTTTATATTTAGTATAATAGTATAAAAAAGTGGTGGCAAGAGGCAGAATCGAACTGCCGACACAAGGATTTTCAGTCCTCTGCTCTACCAACTGAGCTATCCCGCCACAAACAATTTCATTTTATGAGTTTTTAATAAACTCTCAAAAAAAAATTGTTCAAGCTTTTAAAATAAATAATTTTAAAAATATCTAATTTTTTTATTTCATTTTATGTGAAATCGCAGATAAAAAAATAAGCAACTAATAATATTATCAATTTCTATTTTAATATTAATAATTTTTTAAGCTAAAATATTTAACGATGGTGGAATCTGAGTATTTAGATATTAGGATTTTCACTACGGTAATATTTTTCAGAGATAGATCATGTAAAAATATAGATAAAATAATGAATTGGACAGAAAATATGCACATATTGTTTATCAACTTTCAAATAAATATGCTGTTTCTATTCTACATAAACGAGTTTCTGTCATTTCGATAGGTATTATTACAGGTGTAATATACGGTTTTGGAGAAGTACAAATATTAATGTATGCTTTAGCGATCCTGAGTTATGTCTACTGCTGTGAGACAGCTTATTATCTGACAGTTTGAGTAGTACTCTTATTTCTGCATCAGAAAATCAGGGTGCTATCAATACTACTAAAAAAGGTATTTTAACTCTTGATAAACCTGACTCAATGAGTTTTATCTGTTCAGTAGGTTTTGATATGATCGTTATTCCCAGCAATACAAATATAGACAATTATTTCAGGGATGGTTGCTGATGAAGCTTCGATTGATATTATCAATAATAAAACAACAGCTACTAGAGTTATTCCTGTTATAGGAAAAAAATTTGGGAAACATATGATTATGGTGGTATTTTAGAGGAAGTTGTTATAATGTCTGTTCATGAACAGGCATATTATGATTTTATTCATACTAAAGGGATAATTGCTCCTCTTATTTAGAGCTTAAGGAATTAATTAAACTCAATGGTTTTATTTTAATATATTTTATATTTTAAGCCATTATTTATGTAGGATTAAATATTGTGAATTCAAAAGAAAGTAGAGAAAAACGTAATAGTTTAGTAATCGTAAATACAGGCGATGGTAAAGGCAAGACCACAGCATCACTTGGCACTGCATTTCGTGCTTTAGGCTGGGGGTGGAAAGTGTTGATGATTCAGTTTATTAAAGGTAAATGGAACCCGGGTGAAAAAAGATGTGCAGAAAAATTAAATTTGCCATTTGAAATAATCTCTCTTGGTAGCGGATTTACATGGGACACAAAAGATAGAGAACATGATATTGCTGAATGTGCAAAAGCTTGGGATTATGCCCAAAAAAAAATATTGAGTTCAGAATATGATTTGATTATACTTGATGAGCTTAATATTGTTCTATCCCTTAAATATTTATCTGTAGTAGAAGTTCTTGATACCCTAAAACAAAGAAAAAACTGGCTTAATATTATTATTACAGGAAGAAATGCTCCTGACGACTTAATGAAATATGCAGATTTAGTTACAGAAATGAAAAAAATAAAACACCCTTTTGATAAAGGTAAAAAGGCACTTAAAGGAATTGACTTTTAATTTTAGTTGCTTATATGCTTATTTACTTTTATCTGTTTTAAAGCAGTAGCAATTTTTTTCAAAAAATAAAGTGAATTATTGGAAATTTTAATAATTTTAGTGACATAAGGATACTCTATTCCTTCAAGTTTTAAATGAAAATTATTATTTATTATTTTTAGTATTTTACACCTTAATTCTGCCTTAAGTATATAAGGCTTAGTCTAATTTACTATTAAAGTAAAAATAAGTTTAGAATTTTTTATTTTTCATTTTGCTTAAATTTTATAAATATTCTTGACACTAAAAATCCTTTTTTCTTCCTACTTTTTTTGTTTATAAATATTTTTGCTTCAGCTCCGGCATATTCAAGGAATTACACATAAACTATCAAATAGTGGTTTAAGAGTAATAATAACATGCAATAAAAATATTTATAAAAAACTAGATGCAAGAGATCTGCTGTAATCTAATATTATCGTGGAGACATCTTTATTTCAATACATTGTAATTCAGCATCAATAAGTGTAAAAAGTCTACATATATCCTCCAGCATGCCTTCAACTGATTCAATTAAAACTTCACAAACAAAACAAAATTGAAATTTATATACCAAATTCAGGCTGATCACTATTATAATATAATTTTTAAAGCAGCAGAAGTGCAGGAAAAAATAAGATTCTTTAATATGGAAGTTAAACCTGAAAAAAGACTGGTAAACAGAGTAATAAAGGCTATCTGTGATATTTTTTTTCTAAAATATTTAAGCAGTGAAAATATAGTAAAATTTGACAAATTACTTATATAGTCAGAAGAGTTTGCTTTTTCCCGAAAGGAAGCACCAGACCTACTTTATAGATTAAGACTCAGTAAAAATTATTCAGAATTAAACTCTTCTATGTTCAACTTTAATGATAAAGCAATTAAATATGGTATTTTAGCATTTACAGCTTTAACTTTAGAATATCTTTTATAAATTATATATATAAAATAATAAAGTAATTTAATATATTAAAATTTAGCCATATCAATTTGCCAATAAATGATAAAAAAGAAAATAACGTATATAATATAAGCAAAACAATAAAAAGTAATTTTTATCTCTAGAGATATAGGGACATGAATATTGCATTCATCAAAATTGATGGAGCACCGATAGAATTTTAAAAAATTAATTAATAAGAAGAGATTTAAAAACAATTATGATGACTGACGATTTTTTCAAGGAAAAACTTAACTCAAGTATTAGTAAACTAAATATTGAATTTAAACCAGGTACAAAGATTTTAGGTGAAATAATAGCAATTGATAAAAAATCTATATTCGTAGATATTAATTCAAAAAGCGAAGGTATTATTAACCGTGAAGAGCTTGTAGACAAGGAAGGTAATTTAAGTGTAGAAGTTGGTGAAAAAATAGAAGCATATTTTGTTTCTGACAAAAATAGCCAAATTACATTAACGGTTAAAATGACAGGAAGTTTTATTGCCAAACATCTTGAAGAAGCTTATCAGAGCAGTATTCCTGTTGAAGGAAAAATCATTGAAGAAAGAAAAGGCGGCTATGCAGTTAAAATTGCCAACAAAGAAGCTTTCTGTCCTTATTCACAAGTAGATCTTTACCCCAAAGAACCTAAAAACTATGTTGACAATACATATTCATTCATAATCACAGAGATGAATAGATTTAATATTGTAGTTTCCAGAAGAAAACTTCTTGAACAGGAAAAAATACAGAGAATAAGCTATTTTCAGGAAAATTTAAAGGAAGATGACATTATTTCAGGAACAGTTTTAACTATAAAAGATTTTGGTGTTTTTATTGATTTAGATGGATGTGAAGGGTTTATTCCAATATCTGAATTAACCTGGGGGCATGTAGAAGATCCTAATGAAGTAGTGCAGGTAGGCAATAGAATAAAAGTTGCAGTAAAAAAACTAGACTGGCCAAATAATAGAATTACATTGAGTTACAGATCTGCAGAAACTCCATGGAGTGAAATAGCAGAAAAATATCAGCTAGGCACAGTTATAAAAGCAAAAATAACACGTTTAGCAACTTTT
Source organism: Conchocele bisecta (assembly GCA_029237695.1). Lineage (NCBI taxonomy): Eukaryota > Metazoa > Mollusca > Bivalvia > Lucinida > Thyasiridae > Conchocele > Conchocele bisecta. The sequence goes on along the minus strand of JAQRGA010000042.1, from coordinate 888,973 downwards.
GGTGCCTTTGCCGAATTAGAAAAAGGTATCGAAGGTTTGATTCATATATCAAAACTTGATCCAGGCAGAAGGCTTAATCATGCAAAAGATGCAGTTAAAATTGATGAAACCGTTTCTGTTGTAGTTGAAAATATAGATATAGAAAGACAGCGTATCGCACTATCTAGAGATTTTTCAGGAAACATCGATTCTGATGATAATCAAGAATTCACAGTAATAGAAACTGGAATGGAAACTGTTGGAACTGTCGAAGGTATTAAAGTATTTGGAGTATTTGTCAGACTTAATCCTGTACAAAGCGGATTGTTGCATATAAGTGAAATAAAAGATAATAAAACAGGTAATCTTTCTCTAAAAGAATTGAGTAAAAAATATCCTCTAGGCTCAACTGTAAGTGTCATTATCAAAACTATGAAAGATGGTAAAATTTCTCTATCACGCTCAGATAATTTAGGTGCTAATGAAAATGGAGCATGGAAAACTTTTTCTAAAAAAAAATCTAATAAATCATTCGGCACCAGTATGTCAGATGTATTTAGCGGATTGGATCTTTAATACCTAAAGGATAACATAAACGGATGAGCAGGAGTTCATCACTATTCAAAAATATTTCAACTATGCAAAACAGTATAATAGATATATTAACGACTTTGCCAGACTTAATAATCCGACATTAAACCGATTATTTGGTGAGCATAATAACCGTTCAGATGTTCTTCCATGCATAGATCCTCAAATAAGTTCAATAATTTACTGGTCTTCCAAATTTATTAATGCAGAAAAAATCATCGAATCCGGCACATGTTTTGGCTATTCAGTTATTATTTTAGGCGAATCTATAAAAGAAAACAGCGGCAGTGTAATATCTTATTGAACAAGCTAGAAATTATTATAATAAGGCGTTCAAAAATATTAATTAAGCTGGATTAGCTGACTATGTAACTCTTTACGAAGGAGATTCTAAAGAAATATTTACAAATTTAGACAGACCTTTTGATCTTATTCTGCAGAATTCACAAAAAGCTTTATATCCAAAAATGCTTGAAGAGTGTATCCGTAAAACATGTAAAGACGGTATTATTATTGCTGACGATGCACTATTTAAACCAATAGAAATGGCAAAAAAACTCAGCATACAGATAGATAAATATAACAGGTTAGTTTTTTCAGATTCCCGTCTTGTAAGTACAATAATAGCTATTGACGACGGAATAACTGTTAGCTATGTAAAATAAATTCAAATTTTATGATTACAGATTTTAAGCATAAGTTTTTATCAAATATTATATTAGCTTTATTATTATTGCTACTTGCCGGCTGTGGAGTAGGCATAAAAGCAAATAGTGATTTTCAGCTTAAAAATGGAGACTTACTTTTTCAGACGGCACAAATTAATTTTTTTACATCAGCTATTGAAAAAGTTACTAATGGATATCTCAATGCAAAGTTTTCACATATTGCACTAGTAGCTAAAAATGAGCAGGGAAAATTAGTTGTCGTAGAAGTTAGAGATAAAGTTCATATTACTCCAGTATCCGCATTTTTAAATAGAAGCTTTGACAAGAATGGCAATCCAAAGGTAGTTGTTGGAAGATTAATGCAAAAGTATAGATACTTAATTCCAAGAGCTGTTGCATTTGTCTTCAAACAGGTAGATAAGCCTTATAACAGTAATTTTAACATCAATAATACAAATGCTTATTATTGCTCACAGCTTATCTACCAAAGTTTTAAAGTTGCTAATAACGATAGACCCTTTTTCAAACTTTATCCTATGAATTTCAAAAATCCTGATACTGAAAAAATTTTTTATCTCTGGGTAAAATATTTCAAAGAACTGGAATGTCATGTTCCTGAAGGAAAACCTGGCTGCAATCCAAGTGGAATATCAAACTCAAAGAAAATTAAAATAATTTATGCGTACGGCATACCTAAAGGCTGGACAGAAAAAATGGTTAAAAAATTGAATAAAAGGTAATATTTTATTCATTGACCATTAATAATTATCTATAGCATTTTTTAACATAATGAGAAACCAACTGAGCAGTTAACCCCCATATTTTTCCATGTTCTGTATTATATAGTATTACTTCTTGTTTTCTACCACCCCATGATTTCCAGTATCTTTCTGGCAAACCTAGACTTTTTGCAGGGAACAAGACGACAGTATTATTATTTTCATCTCTATATGTAGGATGAATGCGTGACATAACGGTGTACTTTTCAGACTTCATTTCAGCAAGTAAATGAACCGGTATAGAAAATAGTTTTGCTACTTCATTTCGATTATAATTTAGCTCATTAATATTGTTAATATCTATAGTCCCAATATATGCTTCAACTAATACTGTCATCGAAGCTACATATTTACCTAGTTTACCTGTAACAGTAATATGTTTAGGAAAGATACCTAATTCTTCAACAGTCTCACGAATAGCAGTTTCTTTTGAACTTTTATCCTGTTCATCAATTATACCTCCAGGAAAACAAACTTCCCTTCCCTGACTAATATGTGCTGCACGCTCTTGAAAAATAAATTGAGCTGTTCCGCTTCTATCATAAAATATAGGAATAAATACAGAAGCATGAATAAAATGATCTATGTTTAATATGTTATCATCCGCAATCTTTAAATTTAAATTTTTCATCTCAAATATTTATATTACATCCTTTTGAAATATTAAATTCTTATCGATATAATATATAGCATATAATCCTATTAAAAAAATGCAGAATAAGCTTTTATCCCATGAATAGTGAATCTAGCCTGTTTATTGACATATAGAACGCTTATCTACATAAAAAAGCATAATTAACTACCGCCAATTTACAATTAAGCATTAACAATTAATCTTTCATTTTCTTTCATACAGAATTTAAAATTTTCTAAAAAAATATTTATTTAATTCTTGATCAAGATCCATATAACAGAAGTCAACAAACATTGTAAAAAGTAGAAGAACTTGGAATTAGAATACATTTATTACCTACTTATAGTTCAAAGCTTAATATAATAGAGATTAATTTCAAAAATATGATTGTTAACCATTTCGTTTTCTACTTTAAACATTTTGAAAGTATCCGAGGCTGTAGCATTATAATAATCTATTATTTGATGATATTCACAGTCCGTTTATATATGGTATAATGTAATCTTTTTAAAACTTATCCTCTGCTATATTAAAAATAGTTTACTCTTTATTTTTTTCGGTCTAATATTTTTAAATAGCGTTCAAAAATATAGGCAATTTAGGTTACTGGGATCTATCTTCTAACTCCAAGATTATACTGAAATCATATCACAATTTTAGCACATTTATATTCTTTGCTACACTACCCTTTTTAATGCTGGTTATACAATCTGTATTATTTAAGACTCAACCCTATTTCTGCCTTTATATCCAGCCTTATATAGTAGTATATCTACTTTTTAAATCAGCTGATTGAGAGTAGATATTTCAGTATCAAGACTCGCAACGTCTATACTGACAGTAACATGAAGATCATGCTCAGGAAACTTTATACTTCCGATGATTTTATTTAGGTTTTCTACTGTACCTACAGCATACTTAAGTTCTTTATTAGGCAATATTATCAAAAATTCCTTACCATCATATCTATCGCAAAGATCAACTTTCCTAATTCTGTTTTTTAAATTTACCAGTAATTAATTTTGATGCACTATTACCTGACAGATGACTATATATATTATTTGGGAGTAGTTTAAATTAAGCATAAAAACACTTAAAGGATAAGAATATCGTTTCGCTTCTTTTAATTTTAATTCGAGTAATTTTTCAATAGATTCATCATCTATATTGACATTTAAAATAATTACAATTAATAAATTATATAATAACACTAATAAAAGAATACTAAAGAATAAAATTATATTAATATATGGGAATTGTTATTCCTTTGAGTATTTTATAAGTACTTAATGCAAAGGTATCAGTCATACCTGATATGAACTGGGCAATATTCAAAATAATCTCATATCTGCTTGTTTCTGAATTAATATTATTTAACAAGAATTGTCCAGGAATTAATTTAACATTATTAATATTTTTATAAGTACGCTCACCCAAAGCAGCATTTAAAAAAGTATCCAATAACCCATAAAGTATTTCAAATCCGGCAGCATCAATTTCGATTACTTTTCTATATTCATATATCTTTTCTATAGAAACTTTATGTATCTCCTTAATTACAGAACTTGAGCTAATTTCGGATATAATATAATTATCGTATTTACAATTCATTATGAATTTTTCATTATCCAAAAAGTATTCAGCTACCTGAAAGATAAGTTTAGAAATTACTTTTGAGCATAAATAACTTAATTTCTCTCTTTCATCAATAATTTTAGAATACTTAGCAGTATTGAAATCGCTCAATATTTCTTTTAAAAATTCTTCAACCTGTTTAAACTGTAAAAGATTCAATTTTACTCCATCCTCTAAATCCATAACCATATAGCAGATATCATCTGCAGCTTCTACTAGAAATGTCAAAGGATGCCTGTGCCACGCACCATCAATATTACTTTTTTTTTCGAGCCCCAGTACTTCAGCTATGGCTTCTGCATTCTTTTTCTCCGAATAAAAATATCCGTACTTCTTGTTACTTACACACTTTGCATCACCGCAAATGGGCAAAACTCCTTTTGGATATTTCATAAAAGAACCTAAAGTTGCATAGGTAAGCCTCAGTCCACCTTTTATAGAAGATTGCTTGGGAAATGTTTTTGTAAGAATTCTAAACCCTAAAGCATTACCTTCAAAGTTTTCTAGTTCACTCCTCTGCTGCTCATTTAAACTGTTTAAAATTTTACTATTTTTATTACTTCTAAAATATTCAGATATAGCAGTTTCTCCTGAATGCCCAAAAGGTGGATTTCCTATATCGTGTGCCAGGCAGGCATTAGCCACAACAGAAGCAAACAAATCAAAAGTAATCCCTGCAGTATCGAGTTTCTTATGACGCTGAATAACTGTCTGTCCGACCAAACTTCCAAGAGATCTCCCAACACATGAAGCTTCTAAACTATGCGTCAATCTTGTATGAAGAAAATCTGTCTGAGGCAGTGGGAATACCTGAGTTTTACTTTGAAGCCTTCTAAACGCATTTGAAAAAATTATCCGATCAAAATCTCTTTGATATGCAGTTCTATCCTGGCTTTTTACTCCTCCGGAGAATACATCTCCATATCTATTACAATTTAACAGTTTTATCCAATCCATATTAAACCTAAAATAAATTTTTTAAAATATCATATAACAATGAGTTATCAATTATCTGTAAACGGTTATCATTAAATTCGAATCAACAACTGACCAAATAACTATTTAATAGTATATCCTTCACAATAAATCTATTGCAAGTTTCTAATCCAAGATATTTAATTATATACTAAAAAGAATCACTTAATATTAAATATTCAAAAAAAGGAGTCTACTATGGGAGAAATGTTTGATTCTGAAGGAAAATTAAATATTCCTAAAGATGCTGCCAACAGCATCCCATCTATTAAAGTGAATAATATAACTAAAGAGCATATTATCACAAAAGCATATTGTCCTAAAGGTCATAACCTTATAAGCAACATAAAAATATCAGGAAAAAAGGGCATTCGCCTATTATTAACAGATAAAGATGAATTTAGAGAAACATATATAGTACTCAGTCCTATTATCGGTATAAATGATAGCATAATTCTAATAGGTAAACCATTTAATGATAAAGAGATAATCAAAGTATTCTGTCCTATCTGTAAAACCGAACTCGATCTAATATATAACTGTTCATGTGATGCACCGCTATATATAATTTATTTAGACAAATCTTTTGATAAAAATTTTGCTCAAACTCTCTGTTCAAAAATAGGATGCAGCAAATCAAATTCATTAACATTATCAGAAAAAGCTATGTCTGATCATGCTAAAAAATATGGTTTCCCCATAATCATAAATACCAAATGAAAAAACTATTACTTTTTATAGATAAAAGTGTTAATAAGTAGTGTTGCAAAAAATACAAACGTGCTGACATAATGATATAATTCTGAAATTAGAAAATAGATACCAGTAATTCAAATTATCGATGAATGAAGTTTTTTATTAGCTGTAGCTTTTTCAATGCAATACTTAAAACTTGCCCTTTATTAATTATATGCATAGTTTCAATTCCGTGGATAGTATTATGTGCCGTTTTATATGAAAAGTATCCCAATACCTGATCGTGTTTTATTTTTATCTACTGATAATCCTGCTTAATTAAGATTATTTAAATATTTATTAGTTCTATAAAATGAATTCATCAGGAAGAATATTATCTTTTTTGAATTCAGCTATTGCAGCAGAATATGCTTTTATCCTTATCAGTTGTAAGTTTTTTAGGCATAAAAATATACTTATTTTTATTCATATAAAAGACTGTATTTCGCAATAAAAAAACAACTTGTTGTACTCTGCAATATTAATAAAAATATTTATTAGATTTTTAATTTTAAAAGTTATTACTATATAAATAATATTGTATATTAATGGACAAAGAAATAATTAAAATTTGAAAATATCATTCAGGTTTCAGTTAGAGATTATTTAGTATAAATTTAGTAATTTATATATATTAATTTATTAAAATAAGAAATGAGGTAAAGAATGTCTAAAAGAGTTTTTAATTTTGGTGCAGGACCATGTACACTTCCATTAAGTGCTTTGGAAGAAGCTCAGGCTGAGTTCACAAATTATATGGACAGTGGAATGTCTGTTGTAGAGCTTAGTCATCGCGGCAAAGAGTATGATCAGACTCATATTGAATGTATGGCATTGGCAAAAGAAGTTTATGGTGTCCCTGATGATTTTGCAGTACTTTTTATTCAAGGCGGAGCAACTTTGCAATTTTCTATGATTCCTATGAACCTTTTACATAAAGGCGAAAAAGGAGCTTATATTGCATGCGGAGCATGGTCAGGTAAAGCATTGAAAGATGCTGGTTATTATGGTAATGTGTATGCTGCATGGGATGGCAAAAACGAAAAATATACCCGTATGCCTAAAAATAGTGAAATTAAACTTGAAGCAGATACAAGATATTTACATATCACTTCTAATGAAACAATTGGTGGTATAAGAACTATTGAGTGGCCTGAAGTTGATGTACCTATGGTTGCTGATATGTCTTCAGATTTTATGACAAGATCTATACCATGGGATAAATTTGACCTTGTTTATGGTGGAGTTCAGAAAAATTTAGGTCCGGCAGGTATGGCAGTAGTGTTTATCAGAAAAAGTATTCTTGAAAATACTAATAAAGAAATCGGTGCATATTTAAGATATGATATTCATGCCAAAAAAGATTCTTTATATAATACACCTCCAGTTTTTCCTATTTATATGATGGGCAAAGTTTTGAAATGGATGAAGAGTCTTGGCGGCTTAAAAGGAATCGAAAAAAGAGCTGAAGAAAAAGCTAAAGATGTTTACGGTGTTATTGACGGCAGTAACGGATATTACAATTGTCCTGTGGATAAAAAATGTAGATCCTTAATGAATATTGTATTCAGATTACCTACTCCTGAACTGGAAGCTAAATTGATTTCTGAAGCTACAGCGGCTGGTTTAATCGGATTGAAAGGTCACAGAGATGTTGGTGGATGCAGAGCCAGCTGTTATAACGCAATGCCAACCGAAGGTATTGCTGCTTTGAAAAAATTTATGGAAGATTTTCAAGCTAATAATCCTGCATAAATTTTAAGGCTGTTTTGTATAAAGACCGAATAAATATTTATTCGTCTTTATATTTTTAATTTAAATAAATAATTATTTTTAAAAAAAAAGAGGGATAAGATGGCTGATATCAAACCATTTAAAGGGTATAGTCCTGCTTCAGAATATGCTGAACAAGTAGCATCACCACCATATGATGTTTTATCATCTGAAGAAGCAAGAAAATTGGGAGAAGGAAATCCAAAAACATTTTTAAGAGTTGTTAAATCTGAAATTGATTTTCCGGCAGGAACAGATTTACATAGTGATATAATTTATAAAAGAGGTGCGGACAATCTACAAAGTTTAATAGATAATAAAATTTTATTAAAAAGTGAAACACCATGTCTTTATTTATATAGACAAAAGATGGGAAATATTGTTCAAACTGGTTTAGTTGCAGGTGCATCTGTTAAAGAGTATGATACAGATTTAATTAAAAAACATGAGCTTACAAGAAAAGAAAAAGAAGACGATAGAGCAAAACATGTAGATATTCTCAATGCTAATACAGGACCTGTATTTCTGACATATAATCACAAAGATTCCATTGATGCATTGGTAAGTGAAATTTCTTCAGGAAAAGCTGATGTAGATTTTGTTGCTGCTGACGGAATAGGACATACTTTATGGATTATAAAAGATCAGAACTATATTGATCAGTTAGTCGAAATGTTTAAAGAGATTCCTGCATTATATGTTGCTGATGGACATCATAGATCTGCCGCAGTATCACGTGTTCATGCATCACGTAAAAAAAATAATCCTAATCATACAGGTAATGAACCTTATAATCACTTTTTATCAGTGATATTTCCTGATAATCAACTTCATGTAATGGATTACAATAGGGTTGTAGTAGATCTTAATGGTTTAACAGCAAAAAAACTGATTCAGGGAATTGAAGAAAATTTTGAGGTTACTGTACTTAGTGTTCGGGATCCTCAGGATGCAAAACCTAAAAGAAGAGGTGATTTCGGTATGTTTTTAGAGGGACTATGGTATGAACTGACAGCAAAAGATTCTATTGTACCTAAAAATAATCCTGTAAAATCACTTGATGTGGCTATTCTTCAAGATAATATTTTAGCTCCGCTACTTGGTATTGGTGATCCACGTACAGATAATCGTATTGATTTTATTGGTGGTATTAGAGGACTAAAAGAGCTTGAAAGACGATGTAATGAAGATTATAAAATTGCTTTTGCTCTATACCCTACAGGTATGGATCAATTAATGGCAATAGCTGACGCAGGTGAAATTATGCCTCCAAAATCAACTTGGTTTGAACCTAAACTTCGTTCAGGTATAGTTGTTAAAGTTCTTGAAGATTAATTTACTTTTGCAGGAAAGAAAGCTTTAAATTACGAAAGACTTCAAATATTTTATATTTGAAGTTTTTTTACTTTTAGATGAAATCTACTCTATAAATGAGGTATTAAATGTTAAATATCGGTAATAATGCTATTTCGTTTGAACTTAAAAATAAAAATAGTGAAATGGTAAATTTAAAGAGCTATCTTGGGAAATGGGTGGTTATATATTTTTACCCTAAAGATGATACACCCGGATGCACCAAAGAAGCATGTGACTTTAGTGATTTAATAGATGAATTTAGTGATTTGAATACCACTGTTATTGGAATTAGCCCTGACACTTCTGAATCTCATCTTCAATTTATTAGAAAATATAATTTAAAAATTGAATTGTTAAGTGATAAAAGTAAAGATGTTATGAAAGCTTATGCTGCTTGGGGTAAAAAAAATATGTATGGTAAAATCAGTGAAGGTGTAATTAGATCAACATTTATTATAGATCCTGAAGGTATTATCGCAGCTAAATGGTCAAAAGTAAATGTTCGTGTAAAAAGTAAATCAGGTGAAAGTAAACATGCAGATGCTGTAAGAAAAAAACTACAGAAACTTCAAGAATCCATTTAAGATAAATATTAATAAAAAAAGAGTAGTAGCATTTTTACTACTCTTTTAAATTAACCTGTTAGAAAGTTTTGACTCTATTGACTATATGGTTGAAAAAATTTCATTAATTGTGGGATTACCTGTTTTTTCCTACTTAAAATATTAGGTAAATCATATAAATTATTCTTAAGTTTCTCATATTTTAGTATTTCTAGTAGAGGTCTCCTGGCAACAGCTAGCATCCATGATGTTCCTTTTGGAAGATTTGTTACAATAAGCCCAAACATATCCAACTTTTCATTTTTCTGAATTTTAATTGCTGCATCTCTAAGTTCATCAAATTTAATCTCAAAATTGCTAAAATTAGATTCTTCTACCTGTGCAACAGCAAAAGTAATTTTTCCAAGTGTATAGTTTTTTTTGTCAATAAGAAGAACTTTTTCGGGTGTATTATTTGCTACTACAGATCCAATATTAAAAATTTCTGATGCCAAATCTTCTGAATTGACTTTACATATTTCTTCAAGCCATTTTATTGCAATACTATCACGTTCTGTTGCTGTTGGTGATTTAAAAAATAGGGTATCATCTATAATTGCTCCCATTAATATTCCAGCAATTTCAGTTTTTGGTATTATTCCTGAATTCCTAAATTTTTCAGTAACTAAAGTGCATGTACTTCCCACTATATCATTATATACAGTAATAGGCAGTGTTGTTGTAGGGTAATCAAGGTGATGATGGTCAAGAATTTCAATGATGGGAACTTCATCTGCACCATCTACTGCCTGCTTCATATTATTGTGATCTACTAAAATGAGCTTGGTATTTTCGACATCATCCATGTTATTTTTTGAAATTGTTCCCTTGAATTTTCCCTTAGTGTTAAGTACTGGAAAAGTATCTTCATTGGATGTAAGTATAGAGTGTCTTATATCGGTTATTTTATCTTTATAATTATATGTAGTACAGTTTTTTTGTACCATATACTCCACAGGCATGCTGAACTTTAACTGTCTTACTGTAGTAACTGAATCGAGTTCAGTCTTAAGTATTGAAGTATTTTTTTCTTTTGCAAGACTTAATAAGCCTTCATCAATATGCTCATTACCTGTAATTATAAGAAGTCTAACTCCAAGTTCAACAGCCATAAAATGAATGTCATCTCTATCGCCGACAACTACTGCAATATCGTCAGGGCTGTGCTTCAATATATGATTTCTAAAACTTCCCAAGCTTAGAGCAGCCACATATACATTAAGTTCTTCCAATTCATCTTCATTATAAACTGACAGTGCTTCTGCGTTAAGTGTTTTGGCTGCAAGATTTATTGTGGTTTTAACTTTTCGTCTTACTATCATGGAGCCTATGCTTTCATGATCCGCACTTGATATAAGCAGCCTGCTGGATAAATCAAAAAGACTTATCATTCCTATAAAATTATATTTATCGTCTATCACAGGCAGTCTTGATTTTTGATTTTTATAAAACATATCCATTGCTTCAAGCAAGACCTGCCCTACTTTAAGATTATAATGTTCGCATTCCATTACATCTTTTATCATTGGGGTTACATCAGTAATTAATTCCGGAAGTTTGACCTTGAATTTCTTAAATAAATAATCAGTTCTTGCATTTGGAAAACCAGTACATCCTGCGATGACATTGTTAATACCAATTAGTTTTTTGTATTCGGCATAAGCCACTGCAGAAACCATGCTGTCTGTATCTGGATTTTTATGACCGATAATTATGATTGAAGAAGGTTTATTATTAAGCTTTTTCACAATGAAATCCTTCGATGTATTATAAATTTATAAGTTTTAGATTAGATAATGTATTTAACATAATATAAAAATATGCTGTTCATTCATACATATCAAGTTTATATATAAATAAATAATTTCTACTAATATAAAAGAAAAAATATTTAATTATTATAGCGTTGTGTGTATTATTTTTATTCTATATTTAAGTCCTGTATTGAATCATTTGTACAGAGATATTAAATTAAGATATTATTAAATTATGAAATTTGAACTGCTAAAATAAAATATGCAATACTATGAATGATTTGCCAGTTGCGGTTGATTATCAGTATAATAGTTTATAAACTCAAGAGTAAATATATTTCTTGTGGTTATAAGAACCTGTAATATTTAACATCACAATTTTTAACCCGCACAAAGTGCGATAATATGCACACCAGTATAGCAAAAGGCTTTATTATGACTGATAAAATAAGAATTGAAACTGATTCTATGGGAAAAATAGAAGTTCCTGCAGATAAGTATTGGGGAGCTCAGACACAAAGGTCGCTCCTTTATTTTAATATTGGTAAAGATAGAATGCCTATTGAGCTAATACATGCTTTCGGCATACTGAAAAAATCTGCAGCCATAGCTAATTTTGAAGTTAATAAATTAACAGAATGTAAGAAAAATTTAATCATTGAAGCTTCTGATGAAGTTTTGACTGGTAAACTTGATAATCATTTCCCACTTCATGTGTATCAGACTGGCAGCGGTACACAAACCAATATGAATGTTAATGAAGTAATATCAAATAGAGCAATTGAATTAGCTGGTGGTAAAAAAGGCAGTAAAGATCCTATACATCCAAATAATGATGTAAATAAATCACAATCATCAAATGATGTATTTCCTACAGCAATGCATATTGCAGCAGTTGTATCTGTATTTGAAAAATTATTGCCTAGTTTGGCTAACTTAGAAAATAATTTGAACTCAAAATCCAATAAATTTAAAGATATAGTTAAAATTGGGCGAACTCATCTTCAGGATGCAGTGCCAATTACTTTAGGACAGGAATTTTCTGGTTATGTGTATCAACTAAAAAACTGCATTAAAAATATTAATGAATCAGTAAAAACTCTTTATGATCTTCCCATTGGTGGAACAGCTGTAGGAACCGGACTAAACAGTCATATAGAGTTTGCAGATAGAACTGTTAAATATATAACTAAAGAGACAGGCTATAATTTTATATCAGCTAAAAATAAATATTGCTATATTGCTGCTCATGATTCTTTTGCTCTACTTAGCGGATCCTTAAAAACTTTGGCATGTGCGTTAATAAAAATAGCCAATGATATACGTTGGCTGGCTTCAGGTCCAAGATGTGGTATCGGTGAACTTATAATACCATCTAATGAGCCTGGTTCTTCTATTATGCCAGGTAAAGTTAATCCTACTCAATGTGAAGCTTTAACCATGGCTGCAGCTGAAGTTATTGGATATGACACTGCTATTGCTTTTGCATGCTCGCAGGGTAATTTTGAACTTAATGTATATAAGCCGTTAATAATATTTAACATAATACAGTCAATTAATATATTATCAGATTCCTGCACTTCATTCACTGAATATTTAGTAAAAGGTATTGAGGCTAATAAGAAAAAAATTACAACTTATTTGAATGATTCTCTTATGCTTGTTACTGCATTAAATGATGTGATCGGGTACGATAAAGCTGCTGAGATATCACATATTGCTTATGAAAAAGAGATATCATTAAAAGAAGCATGCCTTAAACTCGGATATTTGAATGCAGATGAATTCGATAAAGCTGCCGATCCGCACAAAATGGTTTAGTAATTAAAATATGACAGACAAATCTAATAGCCTATATATTGGACATAGACAACGATTAAGAGAACGCTTTACTGTCGGCGGATATAAAGCTTTTCAACAATATGAATTGCTGGAACTTCTACTGACTTTTTCTATTCAGAGAAAAGACGTAAAGCCTATTGCTAAAATGCTTATTAGTAAATTTGGAAGTATATCTAAAGTTTTTGATGCCGAATACCATGAGCTAAAAAATATAAATGGAATAGGGGATTCGAGTGCTACTTTATTAAAACTCTTTAAAGGAATTAGTATTGAATATCATGTAGATAAAGTTAAGGCAATGAGACAGCTTTCGTCTCCAGCTAATGTTTATAATTTTCTTGATTCACTTATTGCAGGTTCACGGGATGAAAAATTTGTTTCGTTATACTTGAATACAAAGAATAAACTTATTGATTATGAAATATCTTCAGAGGGTGTTGCAGATCATACTGTTGTTTATCCTAGAAAAATTATACGCAGGGCATTAGAGTTGAACGCCACGTCATTGATAATTGCCCATAATCATCCTAGCGGAGAAATTAATCCGTCGAAAGAAGATATTACTTTAACAAAGAATATCAAATCTGTATGTGATACAATGGATATATCGCTTATTGACCATCTTATTATTGGCAATGATGATTATTATAGTTTTTGTAAAAATAAGATTTTATGATAGTTTAAAACTGAAAAATCAAAAAATAGTAAAAATTAAAATACTCAATAATAAATATTAAGATTTATAATCTGAAATCAAAAGGTTCATACATGTTTAATCCTACTCCAAAAGTTGCAGCAATACATGATTTATCCGGATTTGGACGTTCTTCCTTAACAATTGTTATACCGATTTTATCTAATATGGGTATACAGGTATGTCCGATTCCAACAGCTGTTTTGTCTACTCATTGTGAATTTGATGATTATCAAATAGTTGATTTAACAGATCACATGAAAGGTACGATTAAACATTGGAAAAAACTTAATATTAGCTTTAATTCTATTTATAGTGGTTTTTTAGGATCGAAAGAACAGATAGCTATAGTTAAAAAATTTATTGCAGATTTTTCAAAAGGCAATAAATTCGTGGTGGTAGATCCCGTTTTAGGAGATGATGGCAAACTATATACACCATTTTCTAAAGATATGGTAAAAGAGATGCGTTCGCTAATTAAATCTGCTGATATTATCACTCCAAATATAACAGAAGCAGCACTGCTACTGGACAGAGAATATCGTTCTAATTTTTCAGAAAAAGAAATAAAAAAATGGCTGTTAGAGCTATCTAAATTTGGTCCTAAAATTGTGATTATAACAAGTGTACCTGATAATTCTTCACAAAATAAAACAACTTCTGTTGTTGCATATTCATCTAGCAATAATAAATTTTGGAAAGTATCATGTGATTATCTCCCAGCAAAATTTCCAGGCACAGGTGATGCTTTTACAAGTGTTATCGTAGGAGCTTTACTACAGGGTGATAGTCTGCCTATCGCACTGGACAGAGCTGTACAATTTGTTTCTATGGGGATTAGAGCTACATTCGGATATGAGTACAATTCCAATGAAGGTTTTTTACTTGAAAGAGTTTTAGGCTCCTTATCTTCAAATGTACAGAAAAGCAGCTATGAGTTATTAGATTAGAAACTTGAAACCGAAATTTTGAGCCATAATTTATTTTTACTGATAATAAATTAAGTTTTTTGCTGTTTTAATTTCTTTAGTATAATCATATCATCTACATTCATACCATCAACTAGCTTATGCTTTGTATACGCCATCATTATAAGAATTATCCCAAATATAATCATTGGAATTGAAAGTAGCTGCCCCATTGTCAACCACCCCCAGGCTAAATATCCAAGTTGAGGATCAGGCAGTCTTACAAATTCCACCCAAAATCTAAAACAGCCATAGAGTAATAAAAAATAGCCGGAGATAGCCATTCTTGGTCTGGCTTTCTTTGAATAAAACCATAGTATTATAAAAAGGACTACCCCTTCTAATATAAATTCATAAAGCTCTGAAGGCTGCCTAGGCAGTTGTAATGGATCTTTTGGAAAAATCATAGACCATGGAAGTGTACTAACTTTTCCCCATAACTCACCATTAATAAAATTTCCTATTCTTCCGGCACCTAGACCTATTGGAACCATAGGTGCTATAAAGTCACTTATTTGAAAAAATCCTTTATATGTTTTTCTGCTAAAAATAAAAAAGGCAGTCATTACTCCAATTAAACCGCCATGAAATGACATTCCTCCATCCCATACTTTGAACATTTCTAAAGGATGTATCAAATAAAAACTGAGATTATAAAAAATAATATATCCTATTCTTCCACCCAGCAGAACACCTATGATACAGTAAAATATTAAATCTGATATTTCTTCTGAAGTCCAGATACCGTTAGATTTTTTGGCACGCCAAGCTGCAAGTATCCATGCGGCTACAAATCCTATTAAATACATTACGCCGTACCAGTATATTTTTATTGAACCTAATTTTACTATAATAGGATTTATATTTGGAAGTTGTATCATTTTTTTACCTAAGTTGATTTTATTTAATATTTTCCAGTATATTTTTAGATATATGTTTGGCTGTTAAACCTAGTGATTCTCTTATTTTATCTGGAGAACCATGTGGAATAATATTGTCGCTCCATCCAAAATGCAGGATTTTTTTATGTTTTATATTAATTAGAATTGCATCGACTATACTTGCTAAACCGCCAGCTTTAGAATTATCTTCAATTGTAATAATAGGTATTTTATCTGCTTTTTCAATAAGGAGTTTATCATCAAACGGTTTGAGAAATAGAGTATTGATTACTTCTGCATTTATACCTTTTTCTGAAAGAATTACTGCGACTTCAAGTGCTGTTTTGCATTCATTTCCAGATGCCCATATAGATATATCCTCTCCTTTTTTTATTATATTTGCTTTCCCCCAAATGATATTATTTTCAGTATAGTCATTATTAGTAATATATGCCTTTGGATATTTGATAATAATCGGAGATTTTGAGTCGTATGCTAACATCAGCATTGTATCTAATTCTTTACCGTTAGACGGTATTAGTATAGATATATTAGGTAGGGACTTTAAATATGAAGTATCATATATTCCATGATGTGTAGGCCCGTCTTCAACGACACCTGACCTGTCAGTACATATAATTACAGGTAGATTTTGAATACATACATCATGATATATACATGATAGTGACCGTTGTAAAAAAGTGGAATAGACTGCAAAAACAGGACGTAGACCGTTTGCTGCCATTCCCGCGGCAAAAACTACAGCATGCTCTTCTGCAATACCAACGTCAAAAAAACGATTTGGATATTTTTTAGCAAACTCTGATAATTCTGTTCCTGTACACATTGCGGCTGTAATTCCTACGACATCATCATGTTTTTCTGCAAGTTTTAAAATTGATTTTCCAAATGCTTTAGAAAAAGTTTGAATATTAGTTTTATTTAGGAGATCACCTGTTTTTATGTCAAATTTTCCTACTCCATGATATTTATCAGGTCTGAGTTCTGCAGGTTTATATCCTCTCCCTTTTTCGGTTAATGTATGAATCAAAACAGGTTTTTTAAAATCCTGAACAGAAGTAAACGTTTTTATTAGACTCTTGATATCATGTCCATCAATTGGTCCCACATATCTCATTCCCAATTCTTCAAAAATTACACCGGGTACAATTATACTTTTTGTTGCTTCTTCTATTTTACTGATTACAGCATAAATTTTATTGCCTATTTTTGGAATCCTTTTAAAATTTTTTTTTACTGAAGTTCTAAATTTGTTATACCCTTTTCTCTGAATAATATCATTTAGGTAATATCTAAATCCGCCAACATTTTCAGAAATAGACATTTTGTTATCATTTAATATTATAATAAGATCATCTGTAACATGAGTAATATTATTTAATCCCTCAAGTGCTACACCGTTGGTTAGCGCACCATCACCTAAGATTGCCACAATTTTTTCATTTGTTCTATTTTTATCTCTGGCTGCGGCCATTCCCAGTGCTGATGAAATAGATGTTCCTGCATGTCCTGCACCAAAACAATCGTATTCTGACTCTTCTCTAGATGTAAAACCTAAACAGCCGTTAAAAGTTCTCAAAGATTGAAAATAATCTTTTCTGCCTGTAAGTATTTTATGAGTATATGTCTGATGACTTACATCCCAAATTAGCTTATCAGAAGGTGTATCAAATATATAGTGTAATGCAATTGTTAATTCAACTACTCCAAGACTTGAAGATAAGTGTCCACCGGTATTAGAAGTAGTGCTGATAATTTTTTCCCGAACCTCTCCGGCTAAAATTTCTAGTTCATCTATACTTAACTGTTTTAAGTCTATTGGATAATTTATTTTATTTAGAACTGACATAGATTTTAATTACATATTAAGAAAGTTAGATAACATATCATGACCATATTCAGTCAATATTGATTCAGGATGAAATTGAACACCATATATAGGATATTTTTTATGTCTTATTCCCATTATAATATTATCTTCTGTTTTTGCCGTAACTTCTAATGAATCAGGAATAGTAGCAGGATCAATAGCAAGTGAATGATATCTTGTAGCTCGAAATGGTGATAAAAGACCTTTAAATATATCTGTATTGTTATGATAAATCTTTGATGTTTTACCGTGCATCAAATAAGGTGCATGAACTACTTTAGCCCCAAATACTTCAGCGATAGACTGAAAACCTAGACAAATCCCTAAAACGGGTATATTTTTTGTGGCGGCAATTCTAACCGCTTCGCATGAAATACCTGCTTTTTGCGGTGTACATGGACCCGGTGATACTATCAGTGCATCCATTTCTTTTTCAAAAAGCTCTTTACATGTTATTTTATCATTTCTAAAAATTGTTATATTCTGATTTAATTCTTTAAAATATTGAACAATATTATAAGTAAAAGAATCATAATTATCTATCATTATTAACATCTTTGAAACCTCTTTAAATACAAACTGAAACCTATGATATGAAAAAAGTGAATAAATTATAACTTATAATTTTTTTTTAATTAAAAGATTTAAACAAATTTATTTTTATAACTATATATCTTGTTAAATTAATAAATATTGTTAATATATTCTATATAAAGAGATATTTATATCTGAGAAATAAATATCTCTTCTAAAATAATTGAAAGGCCTATACTTATGGATGATAATATTACAGCTAGACAGGATAATAAACTTCCTGCTCGCAAAAAAATTAAGCTACAACTAAAAAAACGATCAGATAATAGTAGTTTAAATAATTTAGTAAATGACATAAAAAAAGAATCACCGATCAAATTATCCATAAATAGTAATTTAGTTAATAAAAAAAGTATTAGTGGTGCTAAAAAAACTGAACTGAAAATTAAATTAGATTTTAATACTCCTCTAAATAAAAAAGTAATGGAAGAGATTCAGATAATAGATAAAGATATTCCACCAGTGCAGGTAGAAAAAAAAAGTGAAGAAGTAGCCGTGTCATTTGCTAAACCAGAAAGAAAAGTTAAAAATATCAGTGATACAATTGAATTAAAAATTAATTCTGATTCAAAAAAGCCTTCATTTACTCAGGCATTTGATTCTATAGAAAGTTTAAATAATATTAAGACAGATAAACCTCCTGTTATTCAAAGTTTTCAGGTTGATAAAGAGATACCAAATCATCAATCGAAAAGTAATAAAAAACTTTCTAAAATTTATATAATTACTGCTCTGATAATACTTCTGATGCTAATTTATTATGTTTATACATCATTGGATGTACTTTTGTCATTATAATAAAACAATCTAGGTAATAGTTAATGAATAAATATATATGTGCTATAGACCTGTCAGGTCCTTATGCTTCTTTTGCACTATCTGTAGACAAAAAAATTTTGTTTGCAGAATCATTTTTACTTCAAAATAGAAAAAATGCACTATTTTTCGATAAGTTTTTTTTATCCATTGCGGAGCATGATCTTAATGTTAATGATATTTCTAAATGGATTATTGGAACAGGTCCCGGAAGTTTTACCGGCTTAAGAATATCTGCTGCTTTTGTGTCAGGTATTGTATATAACAGTGATGTCGAAACCAGTGGTATTCCTTCAGCATTTCCTATTGCATCTAAAATAGGTTTAAAAAAAAATGAAAATATCGCTGTACTTTTCTATGCAACTAAAGGAACTTTAGCTATCTATAGTATTACAAATAAAAATGGATCTTTTGTTAAAGCTGAACATCAAATAAAAGTATGTAGCAATAATCTTGATATTTTAGCTAAATACAATAAAATCGCATTTATACAAAGTAAAAATATAAAAAATTTTTTAGTTGAGAATAATCAGGATATGGATAAAATAATTATATTAGATTATTTTCCTGTGACCGAATTATTAACTAATGAGTGGATAGTAGAAACTGGAATTAATGATTTATTATATGTAAGACCTCCAACAGTTGTATGTCCAAAAGTATAAAATATACTATTAATATGGTATTAATAAAAAAAGTTTTCCTTTTTATTATTTTTCTTTTTATTCTGGTTTTTACTTATGCAGATACTGAAAAGATAGGTATAATTGCTACTGTAAACGGAAAGCCTATTACCCTTGGTGACGTATTAAATATAACTGCGACACAGGAGGCTCGCCTACCTCTGTTATATAAAGAAGAGAAGTTAACTAAGCAGCTTTATAAAATGAGATTGGATGCTCTTAATGCATTAATAGATAGAAAACTGGTTTATATGAGTTTTAAGGAACATGGTTTTAAACTCCCTAGAGAATATGTTGAAGAAAATTTGAATAAACTATTAGAAAAGTTTAATGTGGAATCAAGACATGAACTCCAAAAAGCTCTTAATTCTAAAGGGATGTCCTATTCAGATTTTAAAAAAAGAGCCTATGAAACTGCTGCTGTAAATGCTCTTATTTACAGTAATAGCTATCGTGATATATATATTACCCCAAGACAGGTTTTTGATTATTACACAGATAATAAAATAGAGTTTACAACTCCTGAAGCCTTTCAATTAAGTCTTATTACATTGAAGAGAGAAGGTATTCATGCACAAGAGCTTGAACCATTGTCTAAATATTTAAATAAGATGCTAAAAAGTAAAGGAAGTAAGGCTTTTAAAGAGGCTGCGGCTTTGTATTCTGATGGTCCAAATCTTAAACAGGAAGGAGAAATAGGATGGATACCCGTAGATGATCTAAGAAAAACTTTTTATAGTGTACTGAAAGGGGCAGGTAAAGGTGATGTTTGCGGTCCCGTTAAGACAAAAGAAGCATACTACTTTATAAGAATAGATAATGTGAAACAGAAACAAATTGAACCCTATATAGATGCCAAAAAAGATATTAGACAAAAGCTTACCCGTAAAAGCCAGCAAAAAAGCTATAAAGAATACATTGATACCCTTAAAAAAAGCGCCGTCATAAAATATTATATTTAGACTTCTTTTATAGATTTAGATTTATAAATCATAAAAACTTATTCCTGAAGATCTTCCAAAGTATTCAAAATTTTCTGCCATATCACCTGAAGTACTCTATTTAGCAAGTTTTTTTTGATATTCTGTTTATTCTTTATATTATATTCTATGAATTAAATAATGGTCTAATAGGTTTTGCTTCGCAAATTATAACACCTATTTTTTGGATATATTATTTAATATATTTCTGCCTGCATACATTATCAGCAATTTTCTGTAAATATACAGGGCGTTCTTTTCTGTTATGATTACTCTGAAATTTTTGTATAAAACATTAGGTATTCCCGTATTATAATATTTAAGTGCTGCTCTGGTAAGTATTCTAATATTTATATTCGTGGAACAGTTATTACCTCTATACGTTAATAACCATAACTTTTAATTATAAATAATCCTGTACTTTACTTAAAGTAGAAATAGCTTTTAGAGCATCCTCTTTATTAAGCTTTTCTAAATCTACAAAATAATGTTTATCAAAATTTTTCCAATTAAGTAATTTTTTGTTCATTGCATTAAAAACAGGTAGTCCTTCATTTTTTCTCCGGCATAGTTCTCTTAGTACAAGATATACAATTTTATGTCTTGTCAAATCACTGACTTTTTTAATTGGTTTTAGATCGCTTTTAGTGCACCCATGTTTTTTAAAGAATGTAATAATATCTTCTTTTGCCCATATAAGATTAAGGATACATTCCTGTATTGCTTCCTGAACTTCTTTAGTGAATTTCATTGAATTTATCTTTCTATTTTAAAATTAATTTTCTAGTTTATTATATTTTATAATAATATTAAACAGGTATAAATAAAATTATTCAGGTTTAAATATATACTATTAATTATTAAATAATAACTATTTTATTTTAACATTTTTTTCATCTGGAAGCATAGCCTCTGCAATCGCCCTGTATATCCATCCTTTATGAGAAAAAACTGCTTTTATTCTATCAGTATTTTTACAATTCTTTGCTTTGCAGTGGCGAATTATTAATTCATTTTCTAGTTGTTCTGACAAAAAAAATATATAATTAACATTAAATCAAAATTTCAATATTCATAAAATATTTTAATAATCTTATTGAACAGGATTATATCAAAATTTTAGCACGTCTGTATTTTTTGCAGCACAACCCTTATTTTGATGTGTTAGTTTCACCTGAATAAGCTATAATTTAAATTAATCTATTTTTAAACTACTCTCTATTTTAAATAATAATAAATTATGGCTCTTACTAAAGCTAAAAAAAGTATTTTTACAATAATTCCACTTGTATTGATTGCATCAATAATTTTAATTTTTCTGAAATCAGATGTCAAAAATGATATAATTACCTATTTGAATGTAAATAAATTAAAAAAAATATCTATTGTCAATCCCATTAATCAAACATTAGAACCTGATCTCTCTTTTTTATCTTCAGAAGAGAGGCTGTGGTTAAAACAACACCCTGTTATTATTTTGGCACCAAAAACTTATAGCCCGCCTATAGAATTTATAAATAGGATTAAAGAGTATAGTGGTATTGCATCAGGATATATTAGAATTTTAGAGAAGAAGCTCGGAGTTAAGTTTAAGATAGTAACTTATGATAGCCTTGATCTGTCTCTCCAAGCTATAAAAGATAAAAAAGTTGATGTTATGGGAGCTATATCTGCAACCCCTGAGCGATTTAAATATATCGATTTTTCTGATCCTTATTTGGAACTTACACCGATTATTTTAACAAGAAAAAGTTATTCTGGTAAGTTAACTCTCAGCTCACTCGGTAGAATGAAAGTTGCTATAGTTCAAGGATATGCTGTAGCTGATTATATTGTACAGAATTATCCGACCATAAATTTAGAATATGTGGCAAATGTTTATGACGGACTGTCTGAATTATCTATGGGACAGGTTGATGCAATGATTTTGGATATTTCTGAAGCAACTTACTGTATTGAATCGGAAGAAATAACAAATATTAAGGTCGCAGGAAAAACTGAATATTTAGATAGGATTTCTATAGGTGTACGTAATGATTGGCCGCTATTGATTTCTATTATAAATAAAACTTTAAAAAAAATTACTCCTTACGAAAAATCAACGATTGTCGATAAATGGATATCATTTGGATATTCTAAAAAGATAGAATATGGAAAAAAGTTTTGGCTTTCTGTTTTGGGAACTTCTATCGTAATAATTTTTATATTTATAATAATTTTATCGTGGAGTATGGCTCTTAAAAAACAGGTAAAACTAAGAACGTTTGATTTAATGATAGAGCTTAGAGAGAGAGAAAAAGCTGAAGAAAAAATTAAAAAATATCGTGATCATTTGGAAGATTTAGTGAAAATACGAACAGTAAATTTAGAAGAATCTAATAAACAGCTTACAATAGAAATCAATGAGAGGAAGAAAATTGATTTAGCTCTTAGAGAGCAGGAACAAAACTATAAAGCTCTTTTTGAATATGCTAATGCTGCTATTTTTTTAATGAAAGAGGATAAATATTATGATTGTAATAATCATACGTTGACTATATTCAAATGCAGGCGTGATCAAATTATAGGTAAATCAATTAAAACATTTTCTCCGTCTAAACAGCCTGATAACTCTATATCAGAGGAAGTGATTAAAGAAAAAATTAAGCTTGCTCTTAATGGAGAACCGCAAACTTTTGAGTGGAGGCATAATAAACTGGACGGAACTTTTTTTGATTCACAGGTTAGTATTAACAGAGTAAAACTCAGTAACTCTTATTTTCTCCAAACAATTGTTAATGATATCTCTGAGCTGAAAAAGATTCAGAATGAATTAAATAGTGCAAAAGAAGCAGCAGAGGCAGCCAGTAAATCAAAAAGTGTGTTTTTAGCTAATATGTCACATGAAATAAGAACCCCAATGAATGCTATTTTAGGATTTACTCAGCTTATGTACAGAGATTCAAGCATAGAAAGATCTCATCTACAAAGCCTTGAAATAATAAACAGAAGCGGTGAGCATTTACTCTATTTGATAGACCAGATTCTTGAAATGTCTAAAATAGAGACAGGAAGTGTTAGTATGGCATTAAAAACATTCGATCTGGTTTCTATGCTAAATGATTTACACTCTTTATTTAAGACTAAAGCTGAACAGAAAAATATACTATTTGAATTTAAATTAGATAAAAATATTCACCGGTATATAAGAACTGATGAAGGTAAATTAAGGCAAATTTTGGTTAATCTTATAGGAAACTCTATTAAATTCACTAAAGAAGGATTTGTTCGCTTAAAAGTTGAACAGATACCATTTTTCAAGAAAAATAAAATTAAATTGAAATTTTCTATTGTTGATTCTGGACTTGGTATTTCTACGTATGATAAGGATAAATTGTTTACACTATTTGGACAGACAGATGCAGGTAAGAAATCAGGTATCGGATCAGGTCTCGGACTTGTTATAAGTCAAAAATATGCAAATTTAATGGGCGGTGAAATTAAAGTTAAAAGTAAAGAAAAATATGGTACAGTATTTCATTTTGACATAATAGCAGAAGAGTCTGAACAGTCAGGAATAACTGAAAATAAAAATACGAAACACATAACAACATTGAAAAAAGGAGAACAAAATTATAAGGTTCTTATCGTTGAAGATGAAAAATTAAATATTATACTGCTCCGCAGATTATTAACTGAAACAGGATTTGAGGTTAAAGTAGCAGAAAACGGTTTAATTGGTGTTCAATTATGGCAAAAATTTAAGCCGGACATAATTCTTATGGATTTAAGGATGCCGGTTATGGATGGTTATGAAGCTACAAGGAAAATAAGAAACTCTAAAAAAGTGAATAGTAATGTACCAATCATTGCTATTACAGCAAGCGTATTTAAAGAAGAACAGGCTAAAGTAATAGCGGCCGGATGCAGTAGTTTTATAAGAAAACCATTTCATATTGATAGTTTGTTGGAAGCAATAAAAAAACATCTCGGAGTTAAGTATGAGTATACAGAAAACAGTGTTCAATCAAAAAAAGATATAAGAGAAGAAGTTGATTACTCGAAAATTCTAGCGAAATTACCCAATAATTTTCAGGAAAACTTCAAAAATTCTGTCATTAGTGCTGATATTGATATGATAGAAGAAATGATTGAAAAAGTGGCTGTTTATGATAGAAGACTTTATGATGAATTAAAAAAAGGTGCAGAAAGTTTTGATTACGACTTACTTTTATCCCTCCTCAATATAGACAAGGATTTTTAAAAATGGCTGATTATAATTTAGCAAAAATAGATCTCAAAGGGAAAAATATTTTAATTGTAGATGATACTCCTGAAAATTTAAGACTGCTTGTCAACATATTGAGAAAAACAGATTATAAAGTTAGACCTGCTCCAAGTGGCAAAGCTGCATTGAGTGCTATAAAAGCATCTTTACCTGATCTGGTACTATTAGATATCAATATGCCGAAAATAGATGGTTATGAAGTCTGCAAAATATTAAAGGCGGATATTAAGACAAGAGAAATACCTGTTATTTTTATAAGTGCCATGCATGAAACTATTGATAAAATTAAAGCTTTTAAGTCGGGCGGTATTGATTATATTTCTAAACCTTTTCATGTTGAAGAAGTACTGGAAAGAGTAAAAACACATTTGAAGCTCTATCTTTTCAAGAAAAAACTTGAAGATTCCAATGAACTGCTTGAGAAAATGGTTGAAGAAAGGACAGCTGAAGTCCTTAGACTTAATGACCTTAAACGAACCATTGATATGGAGCTTAAAATTTCTAAGCATATTCAGACATCAATGCTTCCACGTCAGGATAAATTTAAGTACTTAATTCCAGAAATAAATTTTACCGCTTTTACAAATCCAGCTAAACGCCTCGGCGGTGATTTTTATGACTATTTTCTATTAGATGAAAGAAGAATATTTTTTTGTCTAGGTGATGTTTCCGGAAAAGGTATTCCTGCTGCTATGTTTATGTCAATCGTGATGACTATGCTTAAAGTTGAGGCAAAAAGGAATTTACTGCCTCATAAAATAATAGAAAATGTTAATAGTTTTCTCCTTGAAGAAAATGAAGCATGTATGTTTGCTTCTGTAATATGCGGCAGTATAAATTTGGATACAGGTGTTGTGAAGTTTTGTAATGCAGGTCATACAGCACCTTTTATCGTTAATAGCGATAAAAGTAGATTTCTACCTCTTAAAAAAGAGACTATTATTGGTGTTCTAAAGGCAGATAAAGGGGATTATACTACAGAAAAAATTATGCTTGCAAAAGATGAAAAACTTTATCTGTATTCAGACGGAGTAACAGAGGCAGTTAATCCTGAAAGAAAACAATATACAAAAAATGGTATTATGAATTTTTTTAAGAATCTGCCTAGAAATCTAAAAGATAAAGAATTGATAAATCTACTTAATGATGATTTATCTAAATTTATGAAATCAGAAGCACAGGCAGATGATATTACAATGATGCTGATCAGTTTTAATGTATAAATATATTAGGCCTGAATTATTTTTGGGAAAATATAAAATTTACTCTTCCTAAATAATCAGACAGTTTATAATTACATAAGTAGGTATCAATCAGATGGAATCGTTGTGCTTTTATCTGATATATTATAATAGTTATTGCAGATGAATTAACAATGAAGCAAAAATTTGAGTTTGTCCACCATCTACGAACTATAATCCATCTTGGCATGAATCCCATTATTTATATTTTTTCTGATAATGCTAAATGTTACTATTGTAAAAAGATAAAGGAATTTTTAAAAATTTCTCATATACATCTGCATAATTTTTTGCCATATTCACTAAATTTAAATATAATAGAACAGCTATGGAAGTTTTTTTATAAAATAGTTTTATAATACTGAATTATTAAGTTATACTATATACTTTGGATTTAAAAATTATTTTATAGATAGTAAAAATAGCAGGATGGTACATTATTATATGAAATATTGTCTTTATATTAAAGGAAAAAATTAGGAATTTAAAATATGAATTACACAGAGTTTCTCAGTAAAATAGGATCAAATTTACCCGGCTTTAAAAATGGACTGATAAGTGGAATAGTTTCAGCCATTGTTATCCTAATAATCATTATCATTATTGAGTTAATATTTTTTAGAAAAAAATGCTCATCACCTAAAATTGATACAGGTAAACTGGACGAGTATGAAAATAGAATAAAAAAATTAAACAGTGATATTAGTATACTTAAAAAATCATCAGATAAAAGTTTTGCCGATGGTTCTGTTTATGGTTTGGCTTTACTTCAACGCGAAGGTCGCTTAGTTGATTTTCTTAAAGAAGATATTAAGAATTTTGAAGATGCTCAAATTGGTGCGGCTGTGAGACAGATACATGAAGGTTGTCTAAAAGTACTTGATGAAAACTATTCAGTTAAACCCCAGATAGATACAGTAAATGAAGGCGATACTTTAACTTTGGAAGAAAATTTTGACGCGTCTGAATATAGACTCATAGGAAATATTCCTAAAGATGCACCGTATAAAGGTACTATAAGGCATAGGGGCTGGAACGCATCGAAGGTGAATTTACCAAAACGACTTGGTAAGATTAATCCTAATGTAATTTTTCCTGCTGAAATTGAGTTTTGATTAATATATAAAAAATTGAAATTTAACTGTAAAATTTGATAAAATTGTTTATCTTTAGTGAGCGTAAATTTATTTTCCGCTTTTATCGCTTATACCGGCAATAATTTTATATTATAAAGAATAATTAATATTGAGGAAATTAAGATATGTCTAGATATCTTGTAGGAATAGATTTAGGTACAACTAATACAGTTGTTCATTATATTGATAATAAAACGGATAAATCAAAATCATTAATTTTTAATATACCGCAGTTGACAGAGTTTGGTGAAATAGTTGAGAAAGATTCTCTTCCTTCATTTATTTATCTGCCCGACAGTAGAGAAATTCCTGATAACGGTCTCGACATGGACTGGAATCAATCTATTGATTTTTGTGTAGGAGATTTCGCTAAAAAAAATTCAACAAAATCCCCTGATAAAATAATAGCTTCAGCAAAATCATGGCTGTGTGCAGATAGTGTTGACAGATTATCTCCTATATTACCATGGAATAGAAACGATCCTGAAATTCAAATATCTCCTGTAGAGGCAGTGAAAAGGATAATTGAACATATTAGGGATTCATGGAACTATATAATGGCATCCGATAATGATAATTATAGCTTGGATAAACAGAAAGTTGTTTTAACTATACCTGCTTCTTTTGATGCTGTGGCTAGAGATCTTACTTATAAAGCCGCAGAACAGGCAGAACTGAATATTGTTCTTTTAGAGGAGCCTCAGTCAGCTTTTTATTCATGGCTGAATGAAAAACAGACCTCATGGAGAAAAGAAATATCAGCAGATGATGTTGTTCTTGTATGTGATATTGGAGGAGGTACTACCGACTTCAGTCTGATTAAAGTTAAGGATAACGAAGGAGATCTTGAACTTGAGCGTATTGCTGTCGGTAATCATATATTATTAGGTGGAGATAATATGGATCTAACTCTTGCCTATTCTGCCGCTGCTCTCTTCAAAAAAAATAATAATCTAAATCTAGACGCTTATCAGATAAGCGGTTTAACTCATGCCTGCAGAGAAGCCAAAGAAGTTTTAATGGCAAATCCGAAAGCAGAAGCACAGAAATTAACAGTTTTGGGGAGAGGAAGTAATCTTATCGGTGGAATAATAAGCACTGAATTAACACACGATGCAGTTAAAGATGTTTTAATAAATGGTTTTTTTCCTAAATGTGACCTAACAGATAAGCCTAAAGAAAATAGTAGATCAGGTTTTAAAATATTCGGACTTAATTATGAGTCGGATCCAGGTATAACAAGACATCTCGCTTCATTCTTATCTAAACATTGCAAAGATGACACTGGCTTCCCAAACTGTATCCTATTTAATGGCGGTGTAACAAAATCCAAAATTATTAGAGATAAAATAATCGAATCAATCCAAAGTTGGTCAAATTCTAAAAAATCTAAAATTAATATTTTAACAGGAAATAACCCCGACCATGCAGTTGCTTTAGGTGCTAGCTGCTATGCCAGAGTAAGAGATGGTAATGGAATAAGAATTAAAGCTGGAAGCCCATGTTCATACTATTTAGGTGTTGAAACTTCAATGCCTGCTGTACCTGGATTTACTCCTCCTTTGCAGGGGCTATGTGTATTACCGTTTGGGACAGAAGAAGGCAGTAGTTTGGATATTGATTTTTATGGTTTAGGCCTAATCGTAGGTGAAAAAACTGAATTTAGGTTCTTTGCATCTAATTCCAAAAATGAAGATGGGCTTGGTTCTATAATAGATGAAGTTAATTTTTCCAATACAATAGATGAACTTTCTTCGTTAGCAGCAACACTTCCTGTAACAGATAATATTCTGCCTGGAAGTTTAGTTCCCATTAAACTGCATGTAGATTTTACAGAAACTGGTACTTTACAGGTTTGGTGTTTGAATGAAAGTAATAATGGTAAATGGAAGCTCGACTTTGAACTTAGAAATGATGAGGTTTAGTGAAGTGCTGTCTCATTATAATGTTAGCTTTCTGAGGAGGTAATGGCAGAGAAAAGTACTATAATTAGAAAACATTATCAAATCTGTGATTTTACGATAGGATTCAAGTAATGACAGTTTAAATTATAAGTACCCAAAATGATAAATTAATTTTTCAGGTAGAGAGCCTACTTTGCAACGGCACAATAAGATAAAAGTCTGCATTAGATAGAATCAATTCTGCAGTAATCTATTTTAAAAATAATCTTCCAAGAATAAATTATAGTAATAATATTGAGGATAACTATTTTATAGGTTAAGTGTTATTCAAACTACCTGTAAAACAATTGTCAAACAAAGATTATACAATTAAGGTATGAGATGAAAAGAGAATGGTAGAATAGCAGTCTTAAATTTGGAAACCTTATTAAAAACAGATAAAAAATAGGAACAGTTTTAGAACAAGTTTATTAATGTATGGAAACAGTAATAATATAAAAATATTATAATGAGGTAGCACCAGTTTAGTAACTAGTAATTAAATAGTAAAAAGCTAATAGTTGAAAATTAAATAATTAGTTAATTTAGGATGTTATTTTATGTATGAATCAAAATTCATAATCGGTATAGATTTAGGAACTACAAATATAGCAGTAACATATATTGATATTGAAGACTGTGATAGAGTTATTCATCAATTTGATGTAACCCAATTCAGTGCACCGGGTGAAATCTCAAAAAGTAAACTTCTGCCTTCATTTTATTTTTATCCCGATAGTAAAATAACATCTGAAGAAACAATGGATCTTCCATGGAAAAAGGAAACTAAATATGCAGTAGGTATATATGCCAGAGAGTATGGAGCAGCAATACCAAACCGTTTTATTTCTTCGGCAAAATCATGGCTATGTCATATTGGCGTTGACCGCAGATCAAAGATCCTGCCATGGGGCGGAGGTATCGAAGAAGTAAAATGTTCACCTCTTGATATAACTTCTTATTATTTAAAACATATAAAAAGTGCATGGAATCATGAGTTTGGAAAAATAAAAGACTCTTTCGGTAGTAACTGTATAATTGAAGATCAACAGGTTGTAATTACAGTGCCTGCAAGTTTTGATGAAACAGCACGGGAGCTTAGTTTAGAATCAGCAAAATTAGCCGGCTATAAAAATATTAATCTGCTTGAAGAACCTTTGGCTGCTTTTTATTCCTGGCTTAACAGTAATGAAAAAAGTTGGAAAGAGTATATCGCACTGGGAGAAAAGGCACTAGTTATTGATATAGGTGGTGGAACCTGTGACCTTTCAGTTATAGAAATGACGGAAAGCGGCAGTCTTGTCAGAAGTGTTGCTGGAAATCATCTACTCCTTGGAGGTGATAATATTGATATTGCTATTGCAAGAAAAATTGAAAAGTTTTGGAAAACAAAACTGATCCCTAGCGAGTGGCTTACTTTATGCCAAAAAACAAGATATTCAAAAGAAATTTTATTGTCAACAGAAAAAGAAGAAAGTGATATTGTTCTTTTTGCACAAGGTAGTTCTATCATTGCTAATATGAGAAAATATTCGCTGAAAAAGAGAGAACTTGAGGAAATGCTTTTAGATGGTTTTTTCCCTATTATAGAGTCTGAGTCTAGGGAACCTTCTAAAAAAACAGCAATACAACAGATGGGACTCCCTTATGAGCATGATCCTGGTTTAACGCGACATATTCTCCAATTTCTAAAATATGCTTATAAAGTTTCTGAAACTTCATATTCTAATAGCAAAATCTTATGTCCTAATAAAGTTTTGTTTAACGGTGGAACAATGATTCCTAAAATCTTAAGAGAAAGAATTCTTAAAATTATAAAAAGCTGGTTTCCTAAATCTGATATTGAAGAGTTAAAATCCATAGATTTAAGTTTAGCTGTTGCCTATGGTGCCTCTTATTATGGAAGGACAAGGCGAGGTGACGGAGTCAAAGTTAAAAGTGGAACATCAAGATCTTATTATTTACAGGTTGGAAATGAAGGTGCCGATAATAAAGGAAAACTTGTCTGCATTATGCCACGCGGCATAGATGAAAATATACAGATTATTACTCCTAATAAATTCAACATTGAGGCGAACCAGAGTGTCAAATTTCCACTTTATAACAGTTCAACGAGAATTGAAGATAAAGAAGGGATTATTTTAGATAGTGAAGAGGAAGTTTCTTTTCTCTCTTCTTTAACCAGTGTCCTAAGATATGGTAAACTTGATAAAAAGAAACTTAAAGCAGAATTAGTATCTGAACTTACAGAAACAGGTGTTTTAAAAATACATATTAACTCTCTTGATACTATTCATAAATGGCCGCTGAATTTTGATGTTCGTCTTTTAACTTCAGATGAAAATAAGAATACACCCACAAGATCTGTAGTACTTGATGAAAGCATTACAAGGAAAGCTGAATTATATATAATGGAGGCTTTTTCTTCGACTAAAAATAGTATGCCTTCAATTATTAAAGAATTGGAGAAAATTATAGGCCTGAGTAAAGATAAATGGCCGTTACACTCTCTAAGAGCATTCGCTGATATTCTTCTTAAGATAAAATATAAATCCTTATCTATTCCTCAAAAAGAAGCAAGATGGCTTAATTTGTGCGGTTACTGTTTAAGACCCGGTTTTGGTGATCCTGAGGATGAAATAAGATTAAGAAAAGTATGGTCTCTGTGGTTCGGTGGTATGAATAATAAAAATAATCCGCAAATTGTATCTGAATGGTGGGTGTTCTGGCGTAGACTTATTTCAGGTTTGAAATCTGGACATCAAAGAACTGTATATCAGAATTTACATATAAATCTTTATCCTAAAGGTAAGTATCAAAATAGAATTAAAGCAGGAGAACAGGCAAAGGCTGAAATGTGGAGATGTTTAGGCTCTTTAGAACTGCTTCAAAATAAAATCAAATATGAAATAGGTAATATTTTAATTTCAAGAATTAGAAATCTTCTGGGATATGAATACTGGGTTTTGGCAAGATTAGGTGCAAGACATCTTTTTCATGCTCAGAATAATCATGTTATTCAGCCTAATTTAATAGCCGGCTGGCTGGCTAAATTAATTGCAGCTTCTGAAATTCCAGTTAGCCGGGACAGGCTTTTTGCTGTATCACGCATTGCAGCTATGACAGGAGATAGGATGATTGATGTTGATTCTAAATTTCAGAAAGTCTCAAAAAAATACCTTAAAAAAGAAAAATCTCCTAAAAACTGGATAGCGCATTTAGATGGAATTAAGAAGGATTCTATTCAGGAGCAGGCTAAATTACTCGGCGACTCAATACCATTAGGAATATCAATCGGGTAGATAATATTTTAATGACCTGAAGATATCATTTTACTTCTTAAGTTCCAAAAGGCATATATAACCCACAAAATCATATTACAAAGTGTTTTTTAGAATATTTTTTGGATTAATTTTTTAATGCAAGTGGTGATTTAGTAATTATTTATTAGTTCAATTTGATGATTATCAGATAATTGTATATTTTTTTAGCAGATTTTTCTCGCATAAAAATTTATTGATTTTTCTTTTTATCTGCCAATGATCCTCAGTAAAATTATTTAAATATTTATTAATTCTATAAATAGATTCATCAGGAACAAAAGCATCTCATAGTATCTATAAAACATATAATAACATCAAGCCTAAAGCCAATTCTTTCCCTGTCAGATTTGCTATTAATAATATTGATGGTTACAGATATAACAATATTTATAAAAGATGTAAAAATACCTCAAAAAAGAGAGCTTAATTATATTAATTTGAAATCTTTAATAGTATCACCTAAAAATATAAAAGCAATTTACAATGCAGTAAAAACTAAAACAGCAGTAAAATAGCAGTTATTTATTAATAATTTTTTATTTTTTTATAATAAATTTTACCTACATCTACGATTAAGATAAAACATAGAATTTAGTACTCAATTACCAACCTCCTGAAGCACCCCCACCGCCAAAGTTACCACCTCCGCCACTAAATCCGCCGCCGCTGCCACCACCGCCAAATCCTCCCCAGAAACCATATCCACGCCCTCTATATGTTCTGCCTGATCTTCTTTTAACTACATTCATTCCTCCAACAAACAAAAAGCTCAAAATCCAAATTAAAATTTGACTACCCTTACCAATAGATTTCTGAGAAGGCTGAGCTGCTTTATTGCCGGTTATATAAGCGCCTGCATAAGATAGGGCTTTCAAAATACCTTTTTCATAATCACCACGCTTAAAATACGGTTTCATAGCTCTTATTATATCCCCTGCCCTTGCATCATTGATTACACCTTCCCAACCGTAACCAACTTCTAATCTAATCTTGCTGCTATTTTTAATAATTATAAGAATAAGCCCATTATCCTTACCTGCACGACCAATCTTCCATTTTTTAGCAGTGCGAATTCCAAAATCCTCAAGAGAGTCTCCTTCTAAAGTTTTCATTGTAAGGACAGCCATTTGCCCACTGGTATTTTTCTCTAAATAGATAATTTTATTATTTATTGCTCTTCTAGCTGTTGAAGTTAGCATATTTGCATTATCAACTACTCTATCTGTTAATCTAGGTACATTGACAGCATACGATAAACTGGTAAAACAAATAAATACTATGGTAAGCAATAAGAATAAATTGCGTTTAGTATTCAATAGTAATTTCATCTGATAACTCATTTATATCATTGTCCCTATGTGGAAAGTGTTGTTTTAAAGCTTTTCCGGCCATTTCCAGCCCCTTCTCTATTCCTGTAACTAAATTATTTTTAGCAAAATATTTTTTCATCGTTTCAATAACTTCATCCCAGAAATCAGTTTCAACTTTTTCATGAATACCTATATCACCTATAACAGCCAACTCTCTATTTTTAAGTGCTATGTATATTAGTACTCCATTTCGAAGTTCTGTTTTCGTCATCCCCAGCCTCTCAAATTTTTTAACTGCAGATTTATAAATTTCATCTTTAAGTCTATTTTGAAAATGAACTCTAATTTCTCCTGAGGTATTTTGCTCTGCAAGTTGTATTGCATTAATTAGACGCTTTTTATCATCATTGCTAATTGCCTTCATATTAAAATTTCACCTCTGGAACTATATCTATATGTTTGCTTTTAGGTGGAGTAAAATACTCTTTTGTACTAAATCCTATTGATGATGCATATAAACTACCGGGAAATTTTCTAATTGATGTGTTAAATATTTTAACTGAATTATTATATCTTGTTCGAGCGACTGCAATTCTGTTTTCAGTACCTGCAAGTTCATCTTGAAGTCTTATGAATGACTGATTTGCTTTCAGATTAGGATAATTTTCGGAAATAGCAAGAAGACGTCCCAGTGCAGAGTTTAACATTCCGTTTGCTAAAGCTTTTGTCGAAGGTGTTTTGCCTGCAATCAATTTAGATCGTGCTTTACTAATTTCTGTAAAAATCTCTTTTTCATGAGATGCATATCCCTTCACAGTACTAACAAGATTTGGAATTAAATCTGTTCTTCTTGTCAACTGTGTTTCGATTTGAGCCCATGCCTCATTTACAACTTCATCTTTGGATACTAATCCGTTTTTTATAATAATAGGAAAAGCAATAAATATTATTACGACGACAATTACAATAATAATTCCAATAATAGCGGCTTTCATAAATAGAAAAATATTCCTTTAGTTAATTTATTTAGATAGTTAGCGATTAACTGATCATCAGTTTTTAATTTCCAATTACCAGCTACTGATATAATTGATTTATTTTATAAAGTAAAAATAATACTTCAACCCATAAATTGAAATCACACTTAATTATTAAGTAATATTATAAAAAAAAACTCTTGTATTCTAAATATGTTTTTATATAAATAGAAAAAATAGATACCTAAAGAGATGGTATACTTCAGTTTATGATGGAGAGAGCGTTATCGGTAATGAGAAAATTCTATAATACTGAATATTGATAATAATATCAAAGATATCTACAGCCACTATTCGTTGAAATATTAATCATATTCAAAACCATATCATCTCAGATGTAATAGTTAAATTCAGCATAAATTTCCAGTTTTTGAACAAAAATATATTTTTGTTTCATATAAAATTTTAAATATATATTTTTCGATTTGACTTTTTAAAAGATTGATATTTAGTTTTTTTGTTAACTTATTTGACAAATAAGTTGAGTATAAGAAATATTATTTAAAATTTCATCTTTATTTATGTTCATAATTATTTTTAGAAGTAAATTCATAAACACCGCCACTGGCGTAGGGAAGACTTCTATTATTTTTATTATTTTTTCTCAATGTAAATAATAAATATAAAGCATATACCATATTTTCAAAGTAGTAGCATTATTTATAAGATATATACTTTTAAATTCAATTATGCTAACTAATAAATATCTTTTAGTACTTTTATTGCAGTATCAATAAAATATTTAATATCATTTTGGCTATGTACTGATGAAACAAAGCTTAGCTCAAATTGGGACGGTGACATATAAATACCGTTTTCAAGCATTTTTCTAAAAAAAAGAGCAAATTTATTACTATCACATTTTTTAACATCATTTAAGTTTTCTGGAGTACTGTTCATACCAAAAAAAATAGTAAATATACCTCTATATGATTTTAGACATATATCGATCATATGCTTTTTGGCAAAACTGTTAATTTCATGATCAATCTCATTTACTAAATTAGTCATTTTATGGTATGGAGACATTTTTTCAAGTAATTTGATAGTTTTAATTCCTGCACTTAAGGCAACTGGGTTACCACTCAGAGTACCCGCCTGATAAACACTTCCTTCAGGTGCTAAATTCAGCATTATATCTTTCCTCCCCCCAAAAGCAGCCAACGGCATCCCTCCTCCAATGATCTTTCCCAATGTGATTAAATCAGGCTTAATACCGCAAATATCGGCATAAGATGCAGCACAAAATCTAAAACCGGTAATAACTTCATCGAAGATCAAAAGGCTTCCATAGCTTTGAGTAATTTCTCTTAATGACTCAAGAAAACCTTCTTTAGGAGTAATTAATCCCATATTTCCTGCCACAGGTTCAACAATTATGCATGCTATTTCACCTCCGCACTCTTTGAAAATTTTTCTTATAGAATTAATATTATTATAAGGAGCTACAATAACATCAGATACAGTATTCTCCGGTATCCCTGCAGAAGATGAAATTGAATTGGTAAGTAAACCGCTTCCGGCTGCAACCAACAGATAATCAGCATGTCCATGGTAACACCCGTCAAATTTTAAAATTTTTTCTCTTTTACTAAAACCTCTGGCTAATCTAACAGCACTCATTACAGCTTCTGTACCTGAATTAACAACCCTCACCATATCAATACAATCGACAGCATTAACTAAAAGCTCAGCCATTGCCACTTCATTTGAATTACAGGCTCCAAATGTAAGTCCGTTACCAGCACTATTTTTAACAGCTTTTATCACTTCTTTATTATTATGCCCTAATATCAACGGTCCCCAAGAAGAACAAAAATCAAGATACTTATTATTATCTGCATCATATACATACGCACCTTCTCCACGCTCGATATAAATAGGTACACTTTTAACAGCCTTAAATGCTCTTACAGGGCTGTTAACTCCTCCTGGAATAACATCAACAGATTTACTGAATAATTTCTTAGAATTTTCTATATTCAACATAATAAAGCACCTCAAATTATTGCACTTCGTAGGTTATTAAAGTTATCATGTTAAAAGTTAAAAAATTTTAAATATTAAAAACTTTATAACTCTATAACAAATAAGGTGTTAGTTTCCTGAAGTCTAAATAAAATAAAATTTAAAATAACAGGTTTTCAAAATTTATTTATAAAGATCATTATACTGGTTAGCCCAGTATGATATAACAATATCAGAACCAGCTCTAAAAATAGAAGCTAAAGACTCTCTGGCCATTTCTTTCAGATCTCCATAACCAGCAGCTGCAGATGCATGTATCATAGAGTATTCACCGCTGACATTAAAAGCAGTAATAGGTAAATAAGTATTTTTTGTAAGTTTTGTTATAATATCAAGATAAAATAAGGATGGTTTAACCATCAAAATATCTGCACCCTCTTTTTCATCAAAAATAGATTCTCTGATAGCCTGTCTATCACAGCTGTAAGGGAGCTGATAAGTTTTCCTGTCGCCAAAAGATGCTGAACAATCTGAGGCTTCTCTAAAAGGGGCGTACATAGAAGAAGCAAATTTTGTAGAATAAGTCATAATAAGAGTATCTTCTAAATATGTTTCATCAAGTGCCTCTCTAATAGCATAAACCTGTCCATCCATCATTGCACTTGGAGATACACAGTTTGCACCTGCTGTAGCATGAGACAGTGCTATTTTGACCAATGCTTCATTGGTTTCATCATTTTTAATTAAGCCATCTCTATCAATAATTCCACAATGTCCATGCGTAGTATATCCGCAAAGACAAACATCTGTGCAAACCAGTAGCTGTGGAAAATTTGCTCTTATCATCTTTACCGCCCGTTGAACAGTACCTGCATCGTCATAAGCATATGAGCCGTCAAATGATTTAATTGTAGGATTCTCCACAACACCAAAAATCATAACCCCGCCAATTCCTATTTTAGCTACATTTTCCAAAGCATTCTGGAGCATATCAACACTATATCTAAACTGTCCCGGAAGCGACTTAATCGGTATCTGTTTATTAATGCCGTCTATAACAAAAATAGGCCATATAAATTTATCAGGAGAAGGCCTTGAGCTACCAAACATTTTACGAGTATTTTCACTTTGCCTCAAACGACGCAATCTTACTTTTGGATATGATGCCATTATAGCGTTACCTTTATTAATCATTGATTAATTTATAAAAAACAATGAATTTTTATATAGTTTTTGATTAAAAATTATTAAAAATTTGAATTTGTATATATAATAGGCAGTATAAATGATTTATTCCATAACTGAAACATATAGACTTAACTAAAATGATTAATAACTACTTAAAAACTTTTCCTATAAACCTTCAATTAAAAGGAAAGAAATGCCTAATAGTCGGTGGAGGAAAAGTAGCATCTAGAAAAATTGATAAATTATTAGATTCAAGTTCTAATATTACAGTAATATGCACAAAACCATCACAAAAAATAGTAGAACTGGGTAAAAATAAAATTATTAATCTAATAAAACGTAATTTTTACTTAGATGACATTATAGGCTTTTTCCTTGTATATGCTTCAACAGATAACAGAGCTTTAAATAACGAAATTCTTGCTGCCTGTCATAAGCATAATATTCTATGCTGTGCTGTAGATATTAACTGGAAAAAAGGTACATTTATAACTCCTGCCTCATTTCATAATGAAGGAGTAACGATATCAGTAGCTTCAGATGGAAAATCATGTTCATATACAAAACATATTAAAAACCACCTAAAAAAACATAATAAAAAAATAAGAGAAATTGATCTACTTGTTATCGGAACAGACCATAGATATTTAAACACCGCTGAAAGAGAAAATTTTCATAACTTATGTAATAGTAGTATAGTAAAAAAAATGCTGGCTAACATCCTTGGAATTCATGAATTTATGCTGATCAATACTTGTAATAGAGTTGAGTTGGCAGCTGTTGCTTCTACGGATGAGATAACAAGAAAATTAATATTAAAAATATTAAACTTTGATCAATTGGACGAATCAAAATATTATATTAGGTATAGTAGCGAAGCATTCAAACATTTATCTTTTTTATCAGCAGGTATTTATTCACAGTTGATAGGAGAAAATCATATTACCTATCAGGTAAAACAGGCCTTTCTTAATTCAGTAAAATTTAATATAACAGGGTCAATATTAAAGAACTGCATGGATGTATCTTTATCAATAGCAAAAAAAATAAGAAATAGTACTGCACCAATAATTAAGCCCAAAGAGATTGAAGATCTTAT
The DNA here is from genome assembly GCA_029237695.1 of Conchocele bisecta. Classification (NCBI taxonomy): domain Eukaryota; kingdom Metazoa; phylum Mollusca; class Bivalvia; order Lucinida; family Thyasiridae; genus Conchocele; species Conchocele bisecta. The sequence goes on along the minus strand of JAQRGA010000042.1, from coordinate 849,631 downwards.
AGTTTTATATCTAAGCGAACACTTAAACTCGACTAAAAAATTAAATATTGCAGTAATTGGATCAGGGCAGATAGGAAAGCTAATTATCAATAGATTTAAAAATTTTAATTCAAATCTATACTGGTTTTATCACAGCAGTAAACCTTATGCAGACGATATCATTATATTGGACATTAATGATTTGGAAAATTACAGTAATAAAATAAATATATTAATTAGTGCTGTTTCTTTAGAAGCACCTATTTTAACAAAAAAGAATACTTTTAATAAACTTATAAAAGCTATAGATTTAGGAATACCTAGAAATATATCTCAAGATTTCAACGGTAATATCATAAATATTGATGATTTAAAATATTGGTATAGAAAAAATATCTGCTCAATCGAAACTATCATAGATCTCTGTGAAAAAATATTTAAGGAAAATAAAAACAGTTATGAAAAAATCTTTAATAACTTTAAGAACTGGAGCAAGAGGCAGCAATCTATCCAAACTTCAAGCTGAATTTGCAAAAGATAAACTAGAATCTCTATTCTCATTTATCAATATAGAATTTAAATTTTTGAAAACGCCTGGGGATAGAGATAAAAATACTTCTTTACAAAATACACCAGATAATTTTTTTACTGAAGATTTAGACAGTGCCATACTGAAAGAAAATTTAGATATAGCAATACATAGTGCAAAAGATATCCCGCATCCAATAAACAATGGTTTGGACTGGTTTTGGCTACCATGGAATGAAGATCGACGGGACGTAGTTGTGGTATATTCAGAAAATGTATTGCAAAAAAATAACCCTATCATCGGAATAAGCAGTAATCGTAGAGAATCTTATGCACTTAGAAGATGGCCTAATGCAGTAATTAAACCTATCAGAGGAAATATTGAAGAGAGAATTAAGCAGCTTGATGAAGAAAAATACGATATTTTAATAACTGCCGATGCCGCTTTAAAGAGACTAAATTTAAGAAATCGTATTGCTGAATATATACCATTGAAAGAGTTAACTACCCCTGAAGGACAAGGTTGGCTGGCTGTTACATATAAAAAAAATAATGATTTTATAAACTGTCTAAAACAATATTTTTTGAAAGAAGTTATCATTGCAGGTGCTGGTCCAGGATCATATAAACTTGCATCGTTGGCAACAATTGAAGCATTAAAAAATTGTGATGTATGCCTTCATGATGCTCTTATAGATCCTCAATTATTAACTTTTGTTCCAATAGAAGCAGAATGTATTTATGTAGGTAAACGAGAATATAAAGAGAGTACTACACAGGAATATATAAATAATGCACTTATCGATTATGCCCGGCAGGGTAAAAAAGTTGTAAGATTAAAAGGTGGTGACCCAGGTATTTTTGCGAGAATAACAGAAGAAACCAAGTTATTGGAAAAATACCATATTCCATTCAGGGTGATTCCGGGTATATCAAGTATGTCAGCTGCAACCTCAACAACGGGACTTATTTTAACAACAAGAGGTTTATCAAGGGGATTTAAAGTTGCAACTTTACGAATCAAAAAAAGTAAATACGCCACAGAGTTATCAGATAAAGAGCTGCATGATTTTCCATTTGTTTTCTTTATGTGTGTATCGCAAATTGAAACTTTAACTAAATATCTTTTAGAAAACAATTTTTCAAAATTAAAACCTCTCTCTATCGTTTTTGAAGCAGGCACCGATAGACAGAATATATTATTGTCGACTATCGGCAATGCAGCCCATGATCTTAAAAATCATGACAATAGAGAGGCAGGATTAATTATCATAGGAGAAAGAGCAGATAGAGTTAATCTATTTAAACATTTCGGAGTATTTAAGCGACAGAGAGTCTTACTTACATGTAGTAAAACTCTTATAGATAAGGCTGCAGACTATATTCATGATTTTGGAGGATTACCTATAAATCGCCCTCTGATTACTCATTCTATTCAAGAACATAATAAGTTGGAAGAAGAAATAAAAAAAGCAGATTGGCTAATTATAACATCACCTACATCTATAAAAATTTTTATGACATTTATACAAAATAGTTCATATGATATTCGAGAGTTACCAAAAATATTTGTCTGCGGCAAAGGTTCTATAGAATACCTAAAAAAATATAATATTATCCCTAATGCTATTGCCGAAAATGAATTTAGTAGCATAGGTATCATTCAAAGTTATAGTAAATTTATTACTAAAACAGACAGAGTTTTAAGGCTGCGTTCCAGCATAGCTTCAAATGAAATAACTAATCAGCTAAAAAAAGACGGCATAAATATAATAGATATAATTTTATATAAAAATGAATACGTCAGTTATGAGGATAAACCTAAATTTGACTCGGTAGTTTTTGCCAGTTCCTCTGCCGTTAAATCATTTATTAAAAACTGGGGAATTAATTCTCTAAAAGAAAAAACTGTAGTTGTAATAGGTTCTAAAACAGAATCAACTATACTGAATAATACAATTGACTGTGAATTATTGGTTTCCCCGATAGCCACTATTGAAAGCAGCATAAATCATTTGGCACTGGAAACAATTAAAACAGAGCTTATAAATATTATAAAAAAATTTAACAGTAAAAATTTACTACCCTCAGAAAGTACACTAACTTAAATATGGTATTACTATGTCCACAAATTATATAAAAAAGATCCTCGATGCCAGAATATATGATTTGGCCATCGAAACGCCAATAAATCATATGAAATTAATTAGTGAACAGTACAATAATAATATTTATGTAAAACGCGAAGACCTCCAACCTATTAACTCATTTAAAATTAGAGGTGCTTATAATAAAATTACTAAGTTATCCAATGTTGATAAACAAAAAGGTATTATTGCCGCTTCTGCAGGTAATCATGCACAGGGGGTAGCTTTGGCAGCAAAGAAAAAAAAGATTAATGCTATAATAGTAATGCCGAAAACAACTCCTGAAATCAAAGTTAATGCGGTAAAATCTTTAGGGGCAAAAGTTGAACTGTTCGGAAATAATTTTGATGAAGCCTATGAATATTCATGCAGACTTCAGAAAGAGTATAAATATGTATTTATACATCCGTATGATGATCAGGACGTAATTGCCGGGCAGGGTACAATCGGTATGGAAATAGCAAGACAGGTAAGTACCCCCCCAGAAGCAATATTTATTCCTGTAGGCGGCGGAGGCTTAATTGCAGGAATAGCATATTACATAAAATATCTCTGGCCTGAAGTTAAAATAATAGGAGTTGAATTTGAAGAGTCAGCAGCTTTATCTAAATCATTAAAAATGAATAGAAGAATCCGACTAAATCATGTTGGAATTTTTGCCGACGGTGTAGCTGTTAAACAGATAGGAAAAGAACCATATAAAATTATAAAAAAATATGTTGATGAAGTAATTACAGTTGGCACAGATGAAATATGTGCGGCAATAAAAGATCTATTTAATGACAATAGGTCTATTGCAGAACCCGCAGGAGCATTAAGTATAGCCGGATTAAAAAAATATATAGAAAAACATAATATAACAAACAAGAATTTAGTGGCAATTGAAACAGGAGCAAATGTCAATTTTGATCGACTTAGGCATATTGCAGAAAGATCCGAATTAGGAGAAAAGAGAGAAGCTCTTTTTGCTGTAACAATCAAAGAAGAATCAGGCAGTTTTAAACGTTTCTGCAATACACTGGACAGTTATAATATAACCGAATTTAATTATAGATATCACGACAGTGAAAGAGCAAATATATTTGTAGGCATAAAACTATCTGATATCGCACATAGAGAAGATATTATAAGTAAAATGAAAGAAAATGAATATTCTGTAATAGATCTGTCTAACAATGAATTGGCAAAACTGCATATCAGACATATGGTAGGCGGGCATTTGGGGAAAAATATTCATGAACAAATCTTCAGATTTCAGCTCCCTGAGTGTCCGGGAGCACTTGGATATTTTCTAAATAAAATGGAAAATAATTGGAGTATTACAATGTTCCATTATAGAAATAATGGTACAGATTATGGCAGAGTTTTTATGGGAATACAAGTCCCGCCGAAAGAAGAAAAACTATTTAATAAATTTTTAAAAAAAATAAATTTTCACTATAATAGTGAAAAAAATAATCCTGTTTATGAATTATTTTTAAATTAAATTGTTTTTCATTTTCTAATACATTTACACCCAGAGGTAAAATTTTTCATTTTTCAAATTAATCTGTTTTTTCTATAAAATATCTGTAAATTCTATACCGAAATACCTAAATCTCCTGATAAAAATAATAATTGATATGAATTAGATAGAGTTATCAGGCAGTTTTTTAATATAAAAAATACCCGTTTTAAAAACTGCAGCAATACACTTATTAGCGATGTCCTCTATTATCAGATGAGGAGTAGATTTGATGATATTACTCTTCTTATGCTAAAAAGAAATAAATACTAATTTCTTTATTCAAGTTTCAAAACCCTACTTATATTTTTTCAAAACAATAGCTGCATTATGACCGCCAAAAGCCAAATTAGAGTTTATAGCAATATCGACTTTAGTTTCACGTGCAGTATTAGGAGTATAGTCTAAATCACAATCAGGGTCTTTTGTCGTATAGTTAATTGTTGGAGGAATAATATTTTCCTGTAGTGTTTTAATACAACTAATAGTTTCCAATGCACCACTTGCACCTAAATTATGACCGATTGTTCCTTTTATACTACTGATTGGTATATTATAGGCATTCCTGCCAAAAACATCTTTAATTGCTAAAGTTTCAAACTTGTCATTCAATGGAGTACTTGTTCCATGGGCATTTATATAATCTACATCGCTGCATAGAATACCAGCATGATTCAATGCCATCTTCATTGCATCTGCCAGTCCTTCACCACCCGGTGCAGGAGCAGTTATATGATGAGCATCTGCTGTTAATCCATAACCGACGATTTCTGCCAAGATATTAGCACTGCGTTTTTTAGCATGTTCAAGTTCTTCCAGTACTAAAATACCTGCACCTTCTCCAATAACAAATCCTTCTCTATCTGCATCAAAAGGTCTACTTGCAGTCAGTGGATCATCATTACGCTGAGACATAGCTTTCATTGCACAGAAACCGGCAAAACTCAGAGCTGAAACCCCTGTTTCTGATCCACCTGTTATCATCACATCTGCATCACCGCGTTTAATCATCCAGAAGGATTCACCAATAGAGTGGGCGGATGATGCACATGCAGTTGCAATACTAATATTTGGTCCCTTAGCTCCATAACGTATGGCTAAATTGCCGGAAGCCAAATTTATAATCATCATCGGCACAAAAAATGGAGAAACTTTACCAGGTCCCCGCTGTTCAAGAATTGTACTCTGTGTTTCAATTGCACTTATTCCGCCTATACCGCTGCCTACAAGAACTCCAACACGCTTTGGATTAAGACCGTATAAATCTGTTGATAATCCTGCCGAGCTTAAAGCTTCATCTCCTGCAGCAATAGCCAAATGGCAGAATCTATCTAACCGTCTAGCTTCTTTTATAGACATATATTTAGTAATATCAAAATCTTTAACATGCCCGCCAATTTGTGTTCTAAACTCTGAAACATCAAAAGTAGTAACTTTAGTGATACCGCTACGACCATTAACAATTTTGTCCCAGAATGTATTTACATCATTACCTACACAGCTAATAGCACCAGTACCTGTAATAACAACTCTCTTATCCATATCCTAATCTCTCCACATATTTAAATTCATCTAATATTACCTATATTCATAAAATTTTTCAAATCTTTCCATTTATACCAAAATAGCATATTTAATAGAAACTGCATAATTAATAAATAGTATAACTAATATTATTATAACTAGTACAGTAAATCTATTATTCATTCCGATGAAAAATATCCTCATATTTCTAAATTATGGCATAGTAATTAGGATAATTTGGTTGTATTTCTGCAGTATTCTAAGAAAATAAGAAAGATCATTTATACAGCCGGTACAATAGAATCATTAGACACTCAATTGTAAAAAGTTACTAAAAAATGGTCAATGCCAATTAGAAACCGAAATTTGGCAATAGCTCATTTTATTATAATAATTTGAGGATAGTATATAATGATTATCATAATAGATAACCTATTTTAGAATGAAATAAAAATCATCAATAATTAGCCGCTTACAATTAAAATTACAGCCAAGTAATATCTGCAGGTTTTCTTATTGGTATTTTTTTATATTTATATTTAGGGTATCCAATCATAAGTACACCTGTGCATTGATCTTCTCTTGACAATCCTACCATATTTCTAACAGCTTTACAAAATTTTATAATTGCTTCAAAATATCCGGCCCAGCAAACTCCAAGATCAAAAGAATAAGATGCCAGTTCTAAATAGGATAAGGCAATAGTTGAAGATCGTTCCAAAGTCGTCTCTTTTCTGTTTCCATAAGCTATTATTATTGCAGGAGCTTCTTTCAAGATAGGATCTATCCCCTGTTCATATTCTGCTACAAATTTATGCATATTAAGTGCTTCAGCCCATGGAAATTTTTCTTGAATAACATATTTCATCCAATCTATAGACAAATTAATAATATTCTGAATTTTTTCTCTGTCGTTTATTATTTTCCACTTAACTGGCTGTATGTTTAAAGCTGATGGAGCATAACGTGCAATATCAATCAAATTTTTCAGCTTCTCTTTTTCTATACTTTTATTTTTATAGCCTCTTATAGATCTACGACTCTTCATTAATTTACTAATAGCATCAGGTGCTATTTTCCAGTTATTAGATAAAACAGTGCAGTTATCAGGTTTTATATCATTAAGAGCTAGAGCAGCAGCGGGGCAGACAGCTACACAATGACCGCATTTAACACATTCATTCTGATTATTTTCTTCAATACGAGGATGCCCATTTTTATCAATTTGAATTATATTTTTAGGACAAACTTCTTCACAAATTCTATCTTTAAGACATATACGCTGATCAACTGTTAAAATACCCATAGTTATTTATATTCTATATTTATAAGTTTAAGTCTCAGAATAATATTTCTTAATTAAGAATATCATCATTTGGTTATTTTTCCATATTCAATATTTTATAAAAAAACTTCCATAGCTATTTTATTATATTCAAATTTGGTTAATATGGCAAAAGACTATACAGCTATATAGTGAACTGCCCAACCGCTAAAGACCATTGGGATTTCAGCTATTTTTAATAATTAAAAATATTAATAATATTTACTCTGTTTTTGAAAGATTAGGAAAAGAAGGTATAAAAAAATAGAAGAAGTTAATATTGGAGTAAAATTTTATCGCGGCTGCATAAAATATTTTAATAATGATGATGACAATACTTCAATGCAATAAATTTTTAGGCAGATTTTACATTTACGAAAAAGTAATACTCCGGTAAAACCGGAGATTTACTAAAATTAGCTACTCTATTTCTCTTCCCCCCCCTTCTTCTTTTTATCTTTAGGCATTATTATATTCATAAAAATTGCTATTAATCCACCTGTTCCTATTCCAGAAGATAGTGATTCCTTAGCAAGAGCAGGAAGCTGATCAAGAAAACCCGAAGATGAAACAGCAAAAGCACAGGAAACAGATGTTGCAATTATAATAAAAGCCCTTCTATCAAGCTCTTCTGTCGTTAATATTTTTATTCCTGCAGCTAAAATTGTACCAAACATAATAAGTAAAGCACCACCTATAACAGGAGGAGGAATAATCGAAAATCCACTAGCGACTGCAGGAATCAATCCAGCAATTATCAAAAAACCTGCGATGTAATATCCAACATACCTACTGGCAACTCCTGTAATCTGAAGAACACCGTTATTCTGAGAGAAACAGGCTAAAGGCATTCCGCCAAAAAAAGCACCGATAAAAGAGATTAAACCGCTGGCAAATATCCCGCCTGAAATTCTACTCATATGCTTATCACCTGTAATAGGCTCACCTGAAATCATTGCTGTTGCAGTTATATCTCCTACAGACTCAACACAGGTAACAAAATATATTATTGCCACTGGTAGAACTGTAACCCAACCAAAACTCATGCCTATTTCCAATGGCATAGGTATATTGAATAAAGCACCTTTTATTTCTGTAAAATGCACCATACCCATTGGTATTGCAATTAAAAAACCTATTACTGAAGCAAACAGTACAGAACCAATTCTTACAATTTTATGACCCATTTTTTGAAAAATAACTACAAAAATAATAACAACTGCTCCCACTATTAAATTTTTAGGGTGACCATAAGTACCTGCTAATTTAGCAGCCGTACCACCAGAAATATTACCAATAGCTATACGCATCAATGTTGCACCAATAAGAAAAACAACTATGCCGCTTACAAGTGGTGGAAAATATTTTTTCATTTTTCTTAAATAAGGAGCAAAAATTATTGGAACCAATGAACCTATAAGACATGTTCCCAAAATTAAGGGCATCCCCCCTACTTTTCCTGTTGAAATCAGAACACTTAAGAATGCAAAGCTTGTTCCCTGAATACTCAATAAACCTGAGCCTACGTATCCAAAAAGTCTTTTAGACTGTATAAAAGTAGCTATTCCAGAAAATAAAAGGCACATACTCATAACCGTAGCCTTAGTTTTCGCATCAGCACCTATAGCTGTAGATATTATAAAACCGGGTGCCATAATTGAAATAAATATTGCACTAAGATGCTGTAGGGCGGCACAGCTTTTCTCTATAAATGGAGGATTATCTTCCACCATGTAAATCATGTCGCTCTCAACTTCTTCTAACACTTCATTACTTGCCACTTTAGTATTTTTTGATGTTTCACTCATAAATCACCCTCAAATTTAATGGTTAACCTGTTATATTCTTAATACAAAAACACTTTAATAAATTACAGAATAATTTATTTTATTAAAAATAATTTTTATTATATTTTTTCAAAAAAAATATTGTATTATGCACTTATATTCTATTTAGATTGCATCTATTAAGTTTAAATTATCAAATTTTAAAAATTATACTAAATAGTGCAGTTGATTTTAAGCGTGCAGATGCAGGAGTAACTAGATAATGCTTAAGTAGAAACAACTGGGCATTTAAAATCAACCGTTTACAGTAGAAAAAAATAAAAAATCATATTTACTTATTGGTGAATATAAGAAAAGTATAATCTTAATTATGATTAAAATATTATCAATTATTTGATTTTTCTACTACGCTTTTTAAGTTATGTATTACGATGAACTTATTGTAATTCTAAAGATTTTTAATAATGAATAGTATAACTGTATATTTATTCAAAAATATCAAATATCAGTATGAGCATAAAAATATCAAATAGTGTATATATTCAGGAAAATGAGCTTGAGATTCAGGCAATAAAGTCTCAAGGTTCAGGCGGTCAGAATGTAAATAAAGTATCTACTGCAATTCATCTATTTTTTGATATTAACAAATCTTCTCTTTCCGGCTACTGCAAAGGTAGACTCAGAAATTTAAAAGATCACCATATTACAAATAACGGTGTAATTATCATCAAGTCACAGAAATATCGTACTCAGGAATCAAATAAACAGGATGCGATAGAAATGTTATGCGAAATAATACGAAAGGCAACAATTACAATAAAAAAAAGAAAACCTACCAGGCCCAGCCTAAATTCAAAAACTAGACGTTTAGATGCTAAAACCAAACATAGCCGAAATAAATCTCTGCGTAAAAAAATAAAGAAAACAGATTACTGACAGTTAATTGTAATTTATGTATTTTTTATTCCGTTTATGGCAGCATAAAAAATTGGCAGATATAAATATTTTATATCTATTTAAGCAGATGACTAAACAGAATAAAAATATCTGAAAAAAAAAGAAAATTCCAAATAGTTACGCAAAGATTAATTAGGAAAAACAGCCCCATCAATTCCATACTTATTTTTATGAAATATTTGCAAATACGTATAAAATACACTATTAATAATCAAACTGATCTTTTTTATCAGTTTGCATATTGATATAAATATTAAATTTGGAGGTAAGTTAAAGATGGGTGTACAAAAATATAGGTTACAAGTTTATAAATGTGAAATATGTGGCAATGTAATAGAAGTATTAAATGGTTCTACAGGAACATTCAGATGCTGTAAAGAAGAGATGCAGCTATGCAAAGAACAGACTGCTGACTATAAAACAGAAAAACATGTTCCTATTTTAGAAGATCATGGTGCAACAATAAAAGTCAAAGTAGGATCTACAGCTCACCCAATGACCGAAGATCATTATATTGAATGGATAGAAGTTGTTAATGGTGATTACACGAATAGACAGCATCTAAAACCGGGCTATAGACCTGAAGCTACATTCTATTTACACAAACAACCTGAGCTTGAACTACGATCATACTGTAATGTTCACGGACTATGGAAAGACTAAGTATTAATATTTAAAAAATTTTACCATACAAAGCAAAGCTTATGCAGGCTTTGCTTTTTTTATTTTAAAATAGTATTTATAAATCTTTTTGGTATTATAGGTCTGTATATAATGGATATAAAAATAATCTTATCCAGTAGGATCATCGGCAGATAAAAAGAAAACGTGACCAGACACTGGGATATTTTCATATAAAACAGCTTATAATACTATTTATGGAATTAAAATTATGCATATAGTCAATAAAGAGGGCAAGTTTTCAAGTATTCCACTGAATAAACAGCGGTTAATTAAAAATTTCATTCATCAACAATTTAAATTATCAGAATCTATATTCTAATTCCAAAGACTATATCACTATTTTAGCAGGTTTGTATCTTTTGTAATACTATCAGTTTTAACCATTAGTATTATTAGATATTTTTGGTGATAAATTAATAAAAAACTATATATTAGATTTAAAATCTAGCTGATAAAATCAACTATAAATCTAGATTAATTGAATTAATCAACCCAAAAGATATTGTTATGGAAGAGAATAAAAAAATAGAATCATTGGATATAAATTCTTTTTATGAGCTAATATGTTACTTTGAACCTGGAAATTTATTGATAGATTATGAATCTAAATTATCAATAAATGAATTAAAGGCTATTAGGGTAATAAATAGCCAACCATACTGCCCTGTACAGATCATTGGTAAGTCCTTGAATATCACAAAAAGCGGGGCAACTAGATTTATAACAAGGTTAGAGAATTACGGCTTAATAAAAAAATGTTTTTCACCTAAAGATGGACGAGTCTGCTGTATTATATTAACTGACAAAGGAGTTAAAGTTAACAGGGATGCTTCTGATTACAGTAAAAGAGAAGTCAATAAAATATTAGCTGACCTATCTGGTGAGAGCATATTACTTTTAAATAAATGTTTTCCTGAGATCTTTAAAAATATTAATAATTTTAAAATAGAAAATGAGTCTCAAAATTTACTCCTGAATAAAGAAAAATTACTTTCTATAAAAAAATGAAGGATAATGGTATAATTGAAAAAAGATTATCAAAGGCAAAGGTGAAAATTAAAGATGCAGTAAATAATTATCTTTATAATGATATTTATTTAAAGTAGCTTTTTGAGCCATTTTTTATGTCTATTTAACAAAGTCTGTAAAATATTTCAAAAAATTAGACCAAATATATTCCGGTGATTTTACTGTTTCTAATACTTTGCCTGCATCTATTTTTATTCCAAAAAATAGATTAAGCCATAACCAGTTATCTTTTGCTAATTTATTAAGTTCTAAAATTAAATCTTTCATATTTTTGATGTGATGTAATTTAAGAACAAAGGCTTTTCTTTTAGATGAATCTAAAGTTATATTTCCAGTTTTTACTTCCAAATTAAATTTATAATAATCCCATGTAAGTTTTTTTTCCTGTAGCGGATCAAATGATGTAGGCTCAGAGACATATCCGCCGTCAATGTGTATTTCAATATTCGGTACTAATACAGGATCGATTTTGGCTAATTTTGAAATTAATTCTTCGCTATTTATCGAAATAATAAATCTATTCCAATTCCATGTTTCGTCCATAATAAAGCTTTTCGCTTTTCGTGAAGTATATACAGGTATTAATTCTTCATCTAATCCTTTTTCTATATATAAACCACATAAAAGAGATTCATGCTTAGCATCAGCCCAGTTAAAGTAATATTTACCATATTTATAATGTGGTAGTTTGCTGGAAGGAACCAGCCACCATGAAGTTTCATCAGGTCTAAAACGATCCCATGGTCTTTTTGCCAATTTATATTCATTTTTAATAAACTTTAAAATAGATTCACATAGCTGTCTTGGTGTCTCAGTTAAAGACATATTTTCTTTATACATAAAAATTATATTTCCTAAATAAATTATTTAAATACAAACGAATTCTCCTGATCAATTCTAATAGGGATAAATGCTGCAAATTTTTTATAAATATCATCCAGTTTTCCCATATAATATAAGGTATTTTCATTTCTTTTATCCGGTGCATCTGAAACTAGATATGAGTTATCAACTACAGAGAGTTTTTTTTTGGTACCAATAACATAATAAGATATTTGGTCACCCTGTGTATAAGCTCTGGCAGATTTTAATGCCAATTCATAAGCAGCGCTTCTCCTGCCTTTTCCTGACTTGATTTTAAGTTTATAATTCTCAGGAGACTCTTTTAAAGTTTCTGATTTAGCTATTTTTGATAAAAGTATTTCATGACGCTCAATTTTATTTTTAAACTCTTCGGTATAATTATGAATCTCTTTATACTCTTCATTTAATAGTAAGTGAAGAAATTTTTTGATATAATCCCTAATAAATGGTTCAACGCCTCTAGATTTCAGTGCAGCTCCTGTTATTAATACTTCTTCATTATCTGTTAGCAATGCATAATTCTTGCTTTTATAGGAAAACATTTTTTTGTAGGTTGAATCAAGTTCAACTTCAATTCCTTTAGGTAGTACACTTTGAATATTTTTTTCCATTTCATTTACTGATGTAACTCCTTTAGGAGGCTGAAAGTAGATTCCGTCAGTATCCATTTCAATTACTTTTGCATCGCTGTCTTTTAAAAAATTTAACATAAGTGTTAGAATTTCTCTGCCCTTTGATGTGATATTTTCAGCCATATTATAATCGTTAAATGTTCCTTGTGAGAAAGCTAAATATCCATAAAAAGAGTTTATCATTATTTTAAAACTAGTTTGTAAAGAATTAAACAGAGCTTTTTCATCTCTGCTCTCTGCTTTTTTTTCGCTATCTTTAGCCTGTAGTCTTATAGCACGTAACTTACCTAATAAAAAAGGAAATATTTGTTTAGTGTCTCTGCTCGGACACCAATTTTCAGAAAGGATAATAGATGGATATAGAGATCTGATATCACAGTGCCATACATTTGTAAAAATTCCGGTTTCCATTGCATCGGTAAGTGCACCTGAAATTGGTCTAGACTGTTCTGATATAGGTATTGATTCCTTATTATCAAGATAGGCACTTACCAGTATAATATCAATTCTTGCAGCATTACCTCTTACTACTATATTTTGATATGAAAATGGCTGAAGTTGAACCTGATAAAAATAGCTGGGCGATAAGATAGCTGAAATATCTCTTGTTTCTCTAGCATCATCAAGGGCATAGGCTATTAAATCCTCACGGTTTTTATTATAGTATTTAATAATATTACCCGCATCAATATATGTTCTTTTTTCAGAAGCAACATTAAAATGTTTAGCGATAGCTTTTAAACCATAGCTTTCCAAATTTCTGTGACTCACATCATAAAGTTGTGCAAGAAAATAAGTATCAACAATATGTCTGCCGAAAATTTCATAACGCTTATAAGATGTAGACCTTTCCGCTACTGAGAATCTTGAATTTCTTGCTTTTGGAGTAGAATTATCTCTTCCCAATGAAAGTTTAACTTTATACCGTTTAGCTCTTGTTTCTATAAATGGTAAATCAAATCTAAATAGATTGTGTCCTTCTATTACATCAGGATCTCTTTCTTTTACAATTACTACAAACTTTTCTATTATATCTTTTTCTGTTGTGTCTCCATCTACTATCAGACATTTTTCCCAACCTGTACTATCGCTCATACTGATAATAATAATTTTATCATCTTCTCTTTTTGAGTTTGGAAAATCATAACCCTCTGTTGTTAATGTTTCAAGATCAAATTGAAAACGTTTGAGATCAGTGAATTTCATATCCCTAAATAATCTAGTTTTCAAGCTAATTAATATTTGTTGTTGAATATCAGTGAATAGTCTATAAGGAGCATTAAATGAAGAAGGAGATAATCCAGTTACTTTTTTGAGATATTTTACTGCATCATAATAACTATCTAAATCCATAAATTCTGCAAGATATGCAAAAGGATTAGAGCCATTAAGTTCTGTTATTTTAACTGTTTCTTCCAATGTACTTAATAATTCAGGAGCAGAGAGAAGAAGGAATGGTCGAAATGAAACTATTTTTTTTGTTAGAGTATCATCATTTCTGATAAAAAGCTCAGCTGTACCATTACTGCTTGCTTCAACTGCAACAACGTTTGAGTATTGGGAAACAGTGAGTTCTCCAAGTGCTTTATTGATATCTATTTCATTCATAGGATTATGTAATTTTCTTTATAGTTTTAAAATTAAATAGTACAAGTAATTGATATTTAGGTAAAATAAAATAGTTTAATACGTTATCAATTACAATATATAAAATAGTAGAACATTAACTGTTAGGATATGAGGTTATTAATGAAGAGTATGACTGGTTATGGTTTCAGCGAATGCTGTTGTCCTGACGGAATAAAATTCACTGTTGAAATCAGAACGGTAAATAGGAAGCAACTGGATATAAAATTAAATTTACCATCAGAATTTTATGAACAGGAATTAAAAATACGGAAAAAAATTTCAAATAAGATAAGCCGTGGAAGCGTTAATGTAAAAATTTTTATGATATTGTCTGGTAAAATTTTTAATAAAACTTTAACAATAAATCAGGATATCTTAAAAGTATATATAGATAACGCTAATAAATTACAGACTAATTTAGGTATTGAAAATAATTTGACATTGAGAGAATTAATAGGCTTACCTAAAGTAATAGAAACGGTACAGCCTAAATTAAACTCTGAACTGATTATTCAATCTCTTTTAGATACTGTAGAAACTGCAGTAGAAAATTTAGGAAAAACCCGCTTAAGTGAAGGTGAGTTTTTAAAAAAAGATTTAGATAATAGGTTGAATCATCTTATAAGCTTACTTAGTAAAATTGAACCTTATACCACAAATTTACCTACCATTTATAAAGAACGTTTACTGAAAAAAATAAATGATGAAAAAATAGATATTAAAGATGATGACAGACTTCTTCGCGAGATTGTTATTTATTCCGACCGCTGCGATGTAAGTGAAGAAGTTACAAGATTGAAAAGCCATTTTAAACAGTTTAGTAGATTGCTAACAGAAAATAAAAAATCTGTAGGACGTAATTTAGACTTTCTTACTCAGGAATTACAACGTGAAATTAATACATTAGGTGTAAAATCTGCAAGCCCTGAAACATCTCCACTTGTTGTAACATTTAAGACTGAAGTTGAGAAAATAAGAGAACAAATTCAAAATATAGAATAATAGAATAATCAACTGTAAAATATATCATATAAATGATTAGGAAAATTGAAAATTGAGCAATATGATGGGAAATAGATCTGTAATACATGATGCAACGAATAAATGCTGGTTGGAATATATTGATCCTGTAGAGATCATTCAAACTGTAGATTTGGATGAAGTTATCCCTAAAATAGCTTATTTGGAAAAAAGAGTTAATAAGGATAAACTTCATGCTGTAGGATTTATATCTTATGAAGCTTCTCCTGCATTTGATTATGCACTAAAAGTTATTAAACCTGATAGCGATTTTCCTTTAATTTGGTTTTGCCTTTATTCTTCCTGTAAAAAAATTGAAATACCTACATATTCTTCAAATATAGTTTACTGTCATGATTGGCAGTCAACTGTTAATAGAGGTTATTATGATAAAGCTATTCATAAAGTAAAAGAGAATATAAGGGAAGGCAATACCTATCAGGTTAATTATACTATGCGGCGGAAAGCTCAGTTTAGTGGTGATTCATGGCATTTTTTCTGTGAACTTGCTCAATCTCAAAAAGCTGATTATCCTGCATATATTGAAACTGATGATTTTGTTATCTGCTCTGCATCACCAGAACTTTTTTTCATTTATGACAATGGTAAAATTATATCAAAGCCGATGAAAGGTACAGCTGCTCGCAGGCATAGCACCGAAGAGGATAAAAATGAAAAAATAAAGCTATATTATTCAGATAAAAACAGAGCTGAAAATCTTATGATTGTTGATATGATTAGAAATGATTTAAGTCGAATATCTGAAGTAGGTTCTGTCAATGTATCTGCACTCTTTGATATTGAAAAATATCCTACAGTATGGCAGATGACTTCTACCGTAGATGCCTACACTAAAAAATCTTTAAGTGATATATTTAAGGCTCTCTTTCCATGTGCATCCATTACAGGGGCACCTAAAACCTACACGATGAAAATAATTACGGAACTTGAGAATACACCTAGAAAAGTTTATACAGGAGCTATTGGATTTATAACTCCTGATTCAAAAGCTCAGTTTAATGTGGCAATAAGAACAGTTATTATTGATAAAAATAAAAAAATTGCTGAATATGGAGTGGGAGGTGGGATTACATGTGATTCCACTGATAGTGATGAGTATAATGAGTGTATTATTAAAACAAAATTTTTAACTCAGAGGCATCCTAAATTTTCACTGCTTGAGAGTTTATTGTGGACAGCTGAAGATAGTTTTTTTCTTTTAGATTATCATATACGCAGAATAGTATCTTCTGCTGAGTATTTTGAATATAAATGTGATGTTTTAGATATCAAACAGCATTTACATGAGCATGTAAAGAGTTTGGAAAAATCTGCATATAAGGTTAGATTATTAGTTTCAGATACTGGTGAAATAGTAATTGAATCTAAGGAAATAGAACTTTCTGCAAATACTTCATCTGAAATAAAGATAACTTTAGCAGATGAGCCTATAAATAAGAATAATCCTTTTTTATATCATAAAACAACAAATAGAAAAATTTACAATCAGTATAAAAATAAATTCCCTGAATATGATGAAGTTATTTTATGGAATTCAGATCGTGAAATAACCGAGTGTACTGCTTACAATATTGTTATTAAAAAAGATGGTAAATTTATTACACCTGAACTGAAAAGCGGATTGTTAGCTGGAACTTATAGATCATATCTTTTAGATAACCATAAAATATCAGAAAGAGTTATAACTATAGAAAATTTGAAAAAATGTGATGAAATTTATATAATTAACTCTGTTCGAAAATGTCGCAAAGTTCAGATAAATTTATAATTTTTTTAGTATAAGCTTCATTCAGGATAAAATTTATCACCTTTCATATTTATTTTTGAGTAAAAGAAGAAAAAAGGATGTTGCCTGAAGCTTTTTACAAAAGTGTATCAATGCTAAAATCATAATTTCAAAATCATTTTAACTTATATATATCCCGCCTAATCATTAATTAAGTTTAGGATATAATACTACAGAATATAAATAAATAATAGCTACAATGAATTCCTAAATTAAATTCAAAATAGAGTACTAGATAATATCATTTACGCAGTAAATGATACTTGATACTTACAAATATTACACTCAAAATAGAGTATTTCATTATCTTTTTTATTAGGTATATTTGAAAATACGACCTTTAAAGTGTAATTTTAAGTTATGTCTTTTTATTAAATTATTAATAATAATAAGATTTCAAAGGAAGTGATGTAGCAAAAAAAGTTTTTGTATGCAACAATGTGTATTTAATGAATAATCATAAATATCCATATTGTGATATGTCTATTCCAATTCCATCAAATACACAAAGCATTAGCTACAACATCGAGGAATATATACTATGCTAAATTTTGATTTTTCTCCATTTGACAACACTCTTATCTGCTATTTCGACAAAAAATTAACTGCAAATATTGCCAATGAATTATCTTCAGAAATGAAATTAAAAATAGATGAAATAATTGGTAAAAATAAAAAATCAGATGAATTAAAAATAATATTTGAATTAAAAAATACCGATTATATTTCTTCTCTATTTCTACGCTTAGTTGTTATGACTGCAGGTAGAGTTTCAAAAAATCATTTTCACGTTAAAAATGTAAATCAGTTTATTAGTGATTTATTTAAAACTTCTGGATTAGATCAATTTATTGAGTTAAGCAGTGTAGTTGAAGAAATAGAAAAATTTTATCCATCTAAAGAATTTTCTGATAATGCCAGTATAAAGAATATGGAAGAATATAAAGATCTCTATAATCAGTCCTTAAATACCCCTGAAGCCTTTTGGAGTAAAATGGCTAGTGAAAATATTGCATGGGAAGAAAATTTTAAAAAAGTATCAGAATGGGAAGAACCATATGTAAAATGGTTTACAGGAGGAAAATTGAATGTATCTTATAATTGTCTTGATAGGCATTTAGATACAATACCTGACAAAATTGCAATTATATGGGAAGGAGAGCCTCTATCTCCTTTAGAACCGGCTGAAGTAAAAAAAATAACTTATAGAGAGCTTCATAAAGAAGTATGTAAGCTTTCAAATGTTTTAAAAAATAGAGGTATTGTAAAAGGGGATCGTATTATTATTTATATGCCTATGATACCTGAAGCTATAATCGCAATGCTGGCATGTGCAAGACTTGGTGTAATCCATTCAGTAGTATTTGCAGGTTTCAGTGCACAGGCAATTGCAGAAAGAGTATCTGACTGTCAAGCTAAAATGATAATTACTGCAGATGGAACATATAGACGTGGTTCAGTGCTAAATCTGAAAAAAAAAGTTGATGATTCCTTTGAAGTAGAAAGAGATGATGGAACAATTAAGGCAGATTCCATAGAAAATGTTCTCATTTATAAACATGCTTTAAACAGAGTAAAATTTGTACATGGCAGAGATTTATGGGCTGATGAAGAGTTAAAAGATGTAGATTCAGAATGTAAGCCTGAATACGTTGATAGCGAAACTGAACTTTTCATACTATACACTAGTGGTTCAACAGGAAAACCAAAAGGAATAGTACACTCTACAGCAGGCTATCTTTTACATGCACAACTTACACATAAATATATATTTGATATAAAAGATAATGATATTTTCTGGTGTACTGCTGATATAGGCTGGATTACAGGTCATAGCTATATTGTATATGGTCCATTAGCAAACGGTACAACAATATTTATGTATGAAGGTGCACCAAATTATCCTGATCCCGGACGTTTTTGGAAAATGATTGAAAAACATGCAATCACAATTCTCTACACGGCTCCTACTGCAATAAGATCTTTCATGAAGTGGGGTAATAAGTGGCCAAAAAATTATGACCTTTCATCATTACGACTTATGGGGTCTGTAGGAGAGCCTATTAATCCACAGGCATGGTTATGGTATCATGAACATATAGGAAATGGGCAATGTCCTATAGTTGACACCTGGTGGCAGACAGAAACAGGTGGAATTATGATTTCATCGATACCAGGTGCAATACCCAATAAACCAGGTTCTGCAAGTTTACCTTTCTTTGGAGTAGAACCTGAAGTTATTAATAGCAATAAAGAAAAACAATCTGCAAATACACTTGGTACTTTTATAATTCGCCGACCATGGCCGGGTATGTTAAAAGGTTTATGGAATGACAGTGATAGATATGTAAAAACATATTGGTTAGATAGCCCTGGAAATTACACCACAGGTGATTGTGCACGTTGTGATAATGACGGTTATTTTTGGATCATTGGAAGAGAAGATGATGTAATTAATGTTTCTGGACATAGAATTGGTACAGCCGAAGTAGAAAGTGTATTAGTTAGCCATAAAGCAGTAGCTGAAGCTGCTGCTATTGGAATACCTGATGACATCAAAGGTTCTCTATTAGTTGTTTTCGTTATTCTAATGCAGGGATTTAAAAATAGTGATGAATTAGTAAAAGATTTAAAACAGCATGTGGATAAAAAGCTCGGCTCCATAATTAGACCTGATGAAGTAAGATTTGCAGAAGCATTACCTAAAACAAGATCTGGAAAAATAATGAGAAGATTATTAAAACAAATAGCATCAGGTACCAAAATAACAGGAGATGTTACTACATTAGAAGACTTCAATGTATTAACACAATTAACTAAATAATTAATATATTAACAAATAAAGGCTGGTCTAGGAGAAAATATAATGACAGATATAGGCAGGGAGCTCAGAGTCATTGAAGTTTTTCAGAATGCAAAACATGCTGCTGGTATATATAGTCAGTTATCACAGGAAGAGACAGATAAAATAGTAAATGCTGTTTATAAAGCAGCTTTAAATAATCGAGTGCAACTAGCTGAATCAGCTGTAAAAGAGACAGGCTATGGCAATTGCAAAGATAAAATAATTAAAAATGTAATTGCCAGTCAATATGTTTATGAAGATATTAAGCTGAAAAAAACTGTAGGTATTATAGAAGAAGATATAGATAAAGGCATTCTAAAAATAGCTCATCCAAGAGGACCTATTTTAGGTATTGTATCAAGATATTCTCCTACTTCAGATGCTATATTTAAAATTTTAATTTCTCTAAAAACAAGAAATCCAATAATATTAATTCCAGATAGAGAAGCAGAAGGATCTTTAAAAGAAGTTGTTAAAATATGTTATGAAGCTGCATTAAAAGCGGATGCTCCGGACAACTGTATTCAATCTTTTTATAATACATCTTCAGAAGAGTTTGACTCTTTAATAACAAAATCTGAATTATCATTAATTATTGGTGCAGGTGAAGCAAATACTGAAAATAGAAGTAATATTATTGCACCTGTCATTGGTGACGGCAGAAGTAATGTTCCCTGTTACATTGCAGATTCTGCAGATATAGCATTCACAGTAAAAGAAATAATATATTCAAAAACCTTTGATAATGGTGTAATGCCGCAGAGTGAACAGCTTGTTATTATTAATACTAAAATTAAAGATGAGGTATTAAAAGAATTCAAATCTAATAAAACCTATTTTTTAAATAATATAGAGAGATCGAAATTTGAAAAATTATTACTCGCCAACAAAAAAATAGGTAAATATAAAAATATAACAGGTAAAACACCATACGAAATAGGTAAATTAGCCAGTATTAATGTGCCTAAAAATACACGTTTAATAATGGTTGAATTGGATGGAATTAGCAAAAAACATCCCTTGTCTTCTAAAATATTAGCTCCTGTCCTAAGTTTTTGTTCCGCTGATGATTTTTATCAAGCAGTAAATTATTGTATGGATATTAATTTCTTAGGCAATATAGGCAATACAGTCAGCTTATTTACCAATAACAATGAGAAAATTTTAAAATTCGCAAAGCTTATACATACAGGGAGAATTCTTATTAACACACCGGCATCAATTGGTGCTATAGGAGGATGGTATAACCGCCTGCATCCATCTTTCAGCTATGCATGCGGATCTTCTGCTGATGGAAATACATTATCTATGGACAATGTGGGAGTAGATCATTTACTTCATATTCAAACTATTTCAAGAAGAAGACCAAATAATAGAATAATGAATTTCGATTTTAAGATTTATAATGATAAATCTTATGATTCAGATCATATAGAAAAACTTTTTAACTTAAATTATTAATAATAATCATCATTGAGGTTTCAAATGCCAATTGAGTTTAGAAAAGAAAATGCAGAAAAAATTATATGTAGATTTGAATCAAGAATGGATACAACTAAATGCGTAAATGCAGAGAAGATAATTATAAAAGAGTTGGAAGATATTAAAAAAGTTATTTTTGATTTAACAGGTGTTGAATATATTGCATCTTCATTCTTACGCTTATGTGGAATAGTAGCACGTAAAGTTGATCAGGATAATTTCTGTATAATAAACTTAACTCCTACAGTAAAAAGAGTTTTTGAAATATCAGGCTTAGACAAAGTTTTGAATCTTATGTAAAGTAAGTTTAATTATAAATAAATTTTTAAATAACCTTCCTAAAATAAAATGGGAAGGCTTTTTTATCCCATATCACGTAATTACTAATCACTCCTTAATTTCTAATATTATCCATAAACTTCACGATTCATTTTTTTAAAAAACTTTTTCATAAAAGTAGCTCTTTTTTTTGCTATTTTTCGTCCACTTTTAGTTAACATTTTAGATGGAAGCAATCTCTGTCTAACCAAATATTCTCTGTAAGCTGTATCGTTTTCGGTATATGTTTTAGATTTTAAAGCTATATCCATTTTATTATGAACTTTCGCACCAATTCTACCTGCAAATAGAAAAGATCTGCCAACACCAACAGCCCCCAAAGAATCAAGTTTATCTGCATCATATACTATTTTTTCTTCAATACTTTCAGGCTTTTGAGTACTTCTATATCTGTGTCTTCGAACAGATCTTACAATCCTAATCCGTAATTTTTTATCAATATGCTCTTTTTTAAGGATAGCAGCAGTAATTCTAGCACCCTGCATTGCATGACATATTTTACCCTTAATAGATATTTCTTCCGCCCTTGCTATATCATGAAATAATGCACCAAGTTCAACAACAAAAAGGTTACAATTTTCTTTTTTTGCAATTAGCAGTGCATTATTAATAACTCTTTCTGTATGTTCCCAATCATGACAGCGTGGAGATTTTTTCAATATCTTTTTCACTCTTTCATGTAGTTTTAAAGTAAGCTTTTCATTATCCATATTTATAAATTATCCAACAGCCAAGTTGCTGTACTCCTTGCAGGTTAAAAATTATCGGTAAATTTCAGAAACTATATATAACATTGGAATTCACTTATATTTTTTTACCAAAGGTAAAAAAAATATTGAGTGAAATATCTGCTTAAATCATTTTATTTATATTTTCTACTTAACTTTACAAACATTTTACGTAGATTAACAGTATCATTCTTTAATGTTTCAAAAAAATCAACTCCTTTTTCTCCACGATATTTTAGCGGAAAATGTTTTACTTCATCATTGAGTTTTTGATCACAAGGATATCTTAATGCCAAATAAAATTTATTGGTAGATATGTTGTTCTCTCGGAAAAAAGTTTTGAGTGGTTCAATCATGGAATCTAATAAAATATATTTTTTTAGAATTTTATTTATCTCTTCTTCATCAGTATATTTATTTTTAAAATTATTAAATAATTTTTCAATATCGTGATCCAATTTTATTTCTTTATCTCCTTTCAGGATAATAAAACCTTTTAACATAAGTTCCAAACTGTGATAAAAGTTATAAATAGTAGGAATAATAATCTTAAAATCGCTCTACTTGGTGCGTAAATCATATTCTTCCCATGAAAATTTATCCCATGAAAATTTTTCACTAACATCAAATATAATCACCCAATCATTTTTATGTTTTATCGTTTCACCAGTAACAGCCTCGACAGTATTCAAATAACTAGCAGACATCGTCCAAAAAGATAATGCTATGTTGTATTTTTCTGATTGATTCATTATTCTATCTTTTCTAATTAACTAATTTAAAGTAAATTCATTTACTATTTAATAATAATAGATATCTTCTTTAAAAACATATAATATAAGCTAAAATCTAAGTTAATTATATAGACAATTACCTTGTTGTATTATAAATTGAATAGAAAGGTTTTTATATTTCAACGTTAGAGGATATTTATGGCTGATATAGTAACGTACAAAAAAGAAGATGATGAATTAACATGCATATTCTCAGGAAGGCTTGACTCTGTTATTTCAGAAATGATAGAAGATGATGTATTTAATCATATTCAAATAGCAAACTGTCCAGTTATTTTTGACTTCAAAAATGTAGAATATGTCTCTTCTGCTTTCCTGCGGGTATCTATAAAAGCAGCCAGAGCAGTACCTTCAATGAAGGTTGATATAATCAATTCACTGCCGGATATAAAAGAAGTATATGAAATGACAGGTCTTGGAAAAATCTTTACGTTTAAATAAATCAGTAAAATTTTACTACTTACTTAGACAGTATTTATATATTATAGATACTGTTTTTTTTTCAGTGAAATTAGATTAATTATTGTAACGACTGTTTGCTTTATACTTAATTTTAATTGCTAGAAAATATAATTAGAGTTATATTCTTATTTCAAAAAAATAATTAATTTAAAAGAAAGTACTAAAATGAGCACTAATTGTTATGATGAAATGGAAGCAAGAGGCTTCTTTTATCAATTGACTGATAAAACAGCAATTAAAAAACTACTTAATGAAGAAAGATCTACTTTTTATGTGGGTTTTGATCCAACAGCTGATAGTTTGCATACAGGACATCTCCTGCCCGTTATGGCTGCCAGAAGATTACAACAGGCAGGTCATAGACCTATTATACTTGTAGGAGGAGCAACAGCTCTTATTGGAGATCCTTCAGGCAAGCAGGATGCAAGACCAATTTTATCAAAAAAAATAGTTGCAGACAATGCACAGGCATTAAAGAATCAACTAAGCAATTTTATAAACTTTGATAAAGCTGTATTTGTAAATAATTCAGAATGGTTTTCAGACATGCTTTATATAGATATGCTTCGTGAAGTTGGAACACATTTTAGTGTAAAAAGGATGTTATCCATGGACTCTGTAAAACAGAGAATGGAAACATGCATTACATTTTTAGAATTTAATTACATGATACTCCAAGCATATGATTTCCTACATCTTAATAAAGAGTATGGATGCAACATACAGGTTGGCGGCCAAGATCAGTGGGGTAATATTGTATCTGGTGTAGAACTTATTAGAAGAATAAGTGGCAAACATGTTTTTGGATCAACATTTCCATTATTAACTGACAGTAATGGTAATAAATTCGGAAAATCAACGGGTGGAGCAATATGGTTGGATCCAAATAAAACTTCAATTTTTGAGTATTATCAATTCTGGAGAAATGTAGATGATTCAGACGTTGCTAAAATGCTATATTTATTTACATCAATACCAACAGAAGAAGTAATTGAACTAAATAAACTTGAAGCTCCTGCAATTAATAGAGCAAAAGAAATTCTTGCTTATGAGACTACAGTTCTTGCCCATGGTGAAGAAGAAGCTAAAAAAGCATATATTGCAGCAGGAACAAAATTTGGTTTTGCAGATCTTACAAATACAATTAAGACTTCAAGTGAAATTAAGAATATCAAAAAAGCTGAGTGTTCAGAAAATCTTCCTACATATTCTTTAATCTTAGATGACCTAAAAGAAGGAAAATGGATTGTAGAGCTTTTTACAGAGGCAGGACTTTCAAAAAGTAATGGAGATGCCAGAAGATTAATAAAAGGGGGAGGAGCTTACTTAAATAATAATCGAATAACTGATGCAAATATAACAGTAACAGT
This sequence comes from Conchocele bisecta, assembly GCA_029237695.1. NCBI lineage: Eukaryota > Metazoa > Mollusca > Bivalvia > Lucinida > Thyasiridae > Conchocele > Conchocele bisecta. The sequence goes on along the minus strand of JAQRGA010000042.1, from coordinate 824,196 downwards.
TAAAGATTTTATTAAAGATGAAGCAATCTTAAAAGCCGGCAAAAAAAATATTAGAAGATTAATAATAAAATAATATTTTATATCGAAAAACTTATCTATTTTCACGATATAATTATAATAAGAATAATTATTTATAATTTTAGCTGGAGTAGTCTAAAACCCCCGTACTACTTATTGTAGTATCTAAAATTAAATAAAAATGCGCAAATATAAATATGTAATAACAGCAATAGATATTGGAACATCTAAAATAAAAGCTGTTGTCGCTGAAGCCTTTCCTGATAATGATAATATAAATATTATCGGCTATTCAGAAAAAAATTCTGATAATAGTGTAATTAAAGGCGAAATAGCTGATGTAGATAAAGCCAGCAGTATTCTAAATAAAGTAGCAAGAGAAGCAGAAAAAAGAGCCAATACAATTTTAGATGCTGAAAATCTCTATGTCTCAGTAACAGGAAGCCATATCACATCTAAAAATAGTTCAGGTACTGTAATCATTAATTCATCTGATTATATTATAGCAGAAAACCATGTAAATGAAGCATTAAAAAATGCTAAAGGCTTACTGCTTCTACCTTCAGATAATAAAATATTGAATACAGTTGACAACTATTTTATTCTTGATGACTCTCACCAAGTTACAGATCCAGTGGGCCATACTGCATCAAAACTGGAAGCAAAGACCCATATAATATTTACGAATAGAAATAGGCTGGAGGATTTTCAAAATTTAGTTAAAGAACAGGGATTTGAAATATCAACACCTGTATTCAGTGGATTGGCATCATGTCTTTCAGTCCTGACAAGTGATGATCTTGAACATACTACTCTAACAATCAATATGGGTGCAGGTATAACCGAGTATATGATATTCGATAATTATGCAGTTAAAGAAACTGACATCTTAACTGTAGGCTGTGATCATATAGCAAATGATTTAGCATTAGGAGTGGATATCAGTATATCCAGAGCCAGAGATATTATAAATAGCAATATTACAATGAAAAGAAAAAATAAAGGTCATACAAATATAAAGATAAAAAGTTCTCTTAGACAGCGTGAGATTCCAATTACTACAATTGAAAAAGTAATTGACCTGCGAATTATCGAAACTTTTGAAGTGATATACAATAAAATAAGAAATAAAGGATTAATTAAACAACTTAGTAATGGAATAATATTAGCCGGTGGAATAGCTCACTTCCATAATGCTCCTGAAATAGCAGGTTCTATTTTCGATGTCCCCATTCGTATTGGCAAACCTATCGATATAAGCGGTCCTGATGATATTTTAAATGATCCGGGGAATATTACATCTCTTGGATTATTGAGATATGGACAGCATGAACTTTCTATAAATAAGACAAAATCTACACATGAACTAGTTAAAAGAATTGATAATAAGCTATGGTCTACAATCAGAAAATTTTGGAGTTCTATAACTAATGAAAAAAACAACTGATAGTAAAGATATTACGACCAACACGATAGAAGAAAAAATTGATATTGTGAAAGTTATTGGTCTTGGCAAGGCCGGGGTTAAAATTGTTAGCACTCTGTCAGAACTGCAGGGAATAAATTGGCTTGAAATTGCAGTGGTTGATACGGATAAGTCCACAATATCAGCAAGTAAACTTAAAAACAAGTTTCTAATTGGTGAAGAGTGGACTAAAGGTTTGGGCTGTGGCGGCAGTATCATAAAAGGCGAACGTGCACTTGCACATAAATCAAATGTCGAATTAAAACAGTTTATAGATAATGCTTCTCTAATAATAGTAGCATGTGGATTTGGAGGCGGCACAGCAACAGGCGGTACACCAGTCCTAGCAAGATTTGCAAAAGAAAAAAATATTCCAATTGTATTTGTTGTGACTCTGCCTTTTGCTTTTGAAGGACATAGTAAAAGAGAAATGGCAGAAAATCAAGTTCTTTATATGGTTCGTACATCGACTACAATAATAACAATACCTAATGATTTACTTTATTCATCACTACCCGCATCTACTCCTTTTGAACAGGCATTTTTAAAAGCTAATAAAGAAGTAGCAAAAGCGATTCTTGGTATTAGTGAACTTCTTAGATGCAATAATTTAATATCAGTAGATCTATGTGACTTATATAATATTCTGTGTAGACAAAAATCTGAATGCGGTATAGGTGTAGGCACTGCAAATATTGAAAACGGTACTAATAGAATAAAACTGGCTCTAAAAGATTTACTGGAATCACCTTTATTAGGAGGTCAGCAGAGGATCAATGAGTCTGATGCACTAATAATAACCCTAACAGGTGGTGCCGACCTTACAATTAGTGAAATGCAGTATGCACTTAACAAAATCACCAAAATGGCTTCAAATAAAACAGAAATAATTGTTGGTGCAAATACAGATGAAACATACACCAATAAAGCACAAATTACTGTTATTCCTATTATTTATGATAAGACAACCGAGCCTGTTGAAGAAACAATGATTGATACATTAAAAAAAGATAAAATTTTCCATCCAACTTTTTTTAAAGATATTTTCTCTCTTGGTGACAAAAATATCCATCAACCTGATTTACCTTTTGCTAATCAGAATAGAGGGATTTTTACAAGTACTCCCCCCAGCCTTTTGAATGGAGAAGATCTTGATATTCCGACATTCCAAAGACGAGAAATCCATCTAGACAAAGGAAAGTAAGTTAAATCATCTAAAAAAAATATATTTAAAAGCGATAAGTAATAATTCTACTAAGAAGATATTGATAATTTAATATTTATATTATCCATTTATTTTTTACATAAATGGATTGATAAGGCAGAATATTATCTTTTTTGAGTTCAGAATAAATTGTAAGTTTTTCAAGCATTAAAGCATGGTTGTTTCTTCTTTTATTCAAAAAAAATCAATTGTATCACCGTCTGATCCCACAAATTTATTACTCATATATCGTCTCCAGCTTTTAATTTATCTGTTTCTAAAGATTATAGTTTTAGATTTGTTGCAACTTTACCTAAATTTCTTATCTAGTATAATAAAAATTATTATATTTACTGATAGAAAAAAAAGCTTTTAAGAATATAATGCATATTCAAATATTTTTACTGAACTTGAATATGAACTTACAATAAGTAAAAAATACTTTCTGCTTCAGAAGTTAAATGGTAAAGATAAACATTATACAAAATATATTAGAGAATATACAAATAATAATACTTAATAAAAAATAAAACTATATTTAATATCATATTCTTTAGCTATTAGCAAAGCACTGGCAGTTCCCATAACCGGCAAAATATCCCCTGGGTAAATGACTTATAAGCTAGAAACATCTAAACCATAAATATCTAATTTCTTTGTATAATTAAATTTAAGTTTATTCAACTTTTTTGCATTATTAGGTTTGCAAGAATATGCTATAGTATGTCATACATTTTCAAAATACTATTTGACAAATTCCAGTCCTATACTTCTATTTATTCTAGTAATTAGTCTAGTTTTCATTTAAAATTCTCTGATAGAAATATAGCTTAATCTCAAATAAAAAATTATATTATAGATTAATTTCTAGTTCATATTCTTTGTAAAACTTTTCTCTCTGTTCTACATAATTATCCTTTATTTCATCAATAATTACATCGAAATCAATTTTATTTTTATATTCATCAATAAAGTTTTTGTAAGGTGTATCATAATCAATTAAACTCAGAAGAATATTATCAAAATCAACTTCTTCATTATATAATTCAATAAAATTCTGATAAGCAAAAGAAGAATCTATGAGATTTAAAACGATACAGTCAAAATCAATTTCAGCTTTATATTTTTTTATAAATTTTTTAAAATGAAATTTATTTTTAACCAATTCAATAACAATTGAATCAAATTTCACTTCATGTTTGAAATCTTGAACAATATGCTTAAATGATTTTTTATTTTTTATCAGATTAAAAACAACACTGTTTATATTAATTTTTTTTCTATACTCTCTTACGAAGTTTTTATAATCAATATCACCGTTAGCCAACTTTATCAAAACTGAGTTAAAATTAAGATAATGTTCATATTCTTTTATAAATGCTTTATAAAGCATGGAATTTTTAATCAGTTCAAACACAACTGAAGAAAAATCAATTTTATCTCTATAGGCATTTATAATTTCTTTATATAAATAGTTCTTCGATCCGATCATGCATATTATAATTTTAGCTAGATCTACATCATCTACATTCGCATCTAGAAATTCACTATACTGTTCACCTTTTTGCAGTAAACCAAAGAAAATAAATTCAGACCTAAGTTCAGATTTCAACCTTCCTTTTTTACACTCTTTTCTAAATTTTTTATCAAGTTCTTTAATAAAGTTATTATCATTATCCATTTTATATTATTCCAGTATTAAATATTCCAAAAGGTTTAGTAAATAAAAATTATTCTATTTCCCATACAAAGAAACCATCAAAAATAGACCAAAATAATTATTTATCAATATTTGAATATACAGTTAAATTCTAAAAATAATATTTATTTAATTCTTAATTAAGGTTCATATAATAGAAGTCAACAAACATTGCAAAAAGCAGAAGAACTTGGAATTAAGATAGATTTATTACCTACTTATAGCCCAAACCTTAATCCAATTGAAAGGTTATGAAAAATAGCACATAAACATATACGTGATAACGTTTTCTTTAAATCTGCAAAAGATTTAAAAAAATTAGAATGTTTTTTATTGATACATAGAGGACTATTAAAGAAAAACAATCAATGATAATTTTCAAAAGTTAAAGTCAGTACTTTGACTTGGAAGCACTATAGAGGCTTTTAAAGTAATTGCCTAAATTAATTATAGATATTTTAATCTATCACTAAATTTTATGATAAAATGAGCTATCATTTCATTCCAGTTTTTTGCAGGCATACCCTATTTTTTTGTAACATAGCCTATGGCTAAATATAAAATTTTAAATAGAGAATCACCACTTGAAAAAACACATTTATTTTAGCTCATCTGCGAACTCTTTCCTGTGCTTATAAGATTATGCTAAGCTATTTCTAATTTGATGAAAAATACATAGTTGATGTTCTATTTTGGGATAAACTGCACTTATTGAATCAGATATCCCAGTTAAATTATCAATGTAGGCTGCCAATATGCCCTCTATCCACGGTTTTTCATTTCTATTAAATTATTAAACTAGAACTTAGAATATTCATTTTCACTAACCTATAAACTGGAAATATTTTTTCTGCCAGTTAACTAAATACTAAAAGCTACATAAACTGATTTGTTGATAATCCGCTAAATCCACATCCCATTCCAGCTCACATGTGAGCTGCTCGACCCCATGGCATGTCGTCCGTTTCACGGCAACAGAACGCCGTTCCTGTTAGTCGACCCTTATTATTTGCACCATATATAGTACTCTAAACTTAAAGTTTGCACTTTGACTTGAGAATACTATAAGGTAGCTCATGGTGCGCAAATTCAAAACTAGATTTTAAACATCAAACTGTTACCTACAATTGAACTAGAATCGGTATTAATGATTCCTACAGTATACTAGGGGGAATCCTCACTCTGCAGGCTTCCACCCCCCATCAGGTTGCAGAATCGCCATAGACACACGAATTTGGGATATCACTAGGTAAGATTCCATCCGCAGCGGGACCGACCACGCAGGGAGTAGGGAGAGTCCATATTCTCATGTCGTCGCCCGTGCCATTAGTACACCATGAGCTACTGGTCCATGGATCCCCCCCCAAATAGCACGCTACCTCCCCCTCCGGCCTGATGTAGGCACTCCCATCATATATTCCACCTGTTGCTTTCGATCCTGAGGCACAGGCTCCGGCAACCGAATTTTCACAGAGACTTTGCAACTGAGGTTTAATATATATCATTTTTTTCATACACCGACTTAACCCATCTTATTTAATGCTTCACGCATAATAAAACATAATTAAAAACAGGGTTTCCTCCTTTAAATTCATTCCTATTCATATCCCGCCTTATGAAAAGCGTACTGTAATGCGTTCAACAAGTTTACTAACAGTTTTTTAAAAGGATAACATACTTTTTTTAAAAAATCAATTGCTAGACCATTTTTAATTTGATGAACAATACAGTCAAAATATACAATAGGATGAATTAATTCTAAAGGACGAGTTTACCAGGTTTTTATTTTATCAATAATATTATTTGTAATATTACTAATCAGCCATTTGCTTATTTCGGCTCCATATAACTCATGAAGTTGAACTTTTATATCTAAAACGCTCATACTTTTAGTATACAATGGAAGAATTTTTTGCTTTAAACCTTCCATTCCTGTGCTTCGCCTAGGAACTAGGATAAGTTCAAAACTACCTTTTCTCTCCCTTGGAACATCTATTTTTAGAGTTCCGTTCTAAGTAATCAAATTTTTTCTTCCAAGACCATTACGTTAGTTTTTAGAGCAATTATGTCCATACCGATAGTGTTTCATTTCGACTTGTCGAGTACGCTGTATAAGCCTTTTGGTCAACTGCTTCAATAATTCACCTTTTGCAAACATATCTATTTTGCAACAATTAAATCTAAAGCTTGTGCTACTACATCATCATTTACTATTCTTGTCATTCTATTACTTTCATGTTGTATTTATTTTTATTAATACAGAATCTAAAAAAGTTTACATAGTTAATTTTTTAGAGCCAAGTTTTTTGCAAATATTAACAAAACTTTTGAATAGCTTTTTCATATTTACATTTTTCTTTACCATCATTTCAGGATGCCACTGAACTCCTGCACAAAAACTACCCTTTTCTCTTTCAATACCTTCAATAACACCATCCTTAGCGGTAGCAGTCACTTCAAAACCTTTAGCTATACTCTTAATTGATTGGTGGTGAAAACTATTTGCCACTACCTTATTTCCAAATAGATCGTACAACCATGTATTTTTCATTATATCTACTGTATGTGTAATAGCATCTGGATGTATCTTTTGAGAATGTTTAATCCATGTTCTATTATGGAGAGTATTATCCTGATAAAGAGTTCCTCCGTTATATATATTTATAAACTGAAGACCTCTACATATACCTAAAACGGGTATTTTTTTTTCATCAGCAGCAGTAAGAAGAATTTTTTCATAATCATCACGTTCATTTAATATTTCATCAAGTTTAAAATGAGGTTTTTCATTATAAATTAACGGATTTATATCCTCTCCTCCTGAAAGAATTAATCCATCGATAATAGACATCTGTTCATAAATCATATAATTATCATGAATAACAGGAATTATATATGGCACTCCACCGGCATCAGCAATTGCCTGCACATAGTCATCAGCAACATAAGCTTTTCGCCTATGTACTGGAACTAAATGATCTGCATTTCCTAAAGACAGACCACCGGATATACCTATTTTAGGCAACTTATCCATATATAACCTTCTATATTTAAATATTGTTAAATAAACTGTCAGCACTTCAAGCCTATTGTTTAAAATTTCATAAACACTTTTTCCTATTTTCTTCGGCTCCTTTTTTAATCTAACTGATTTACTATTACTAGGTTAAATATTACATCATCAACTAATCTACCTGTCTCAGAATACTGACCTTGCAGGTCATATATCAGGGAGTATTGCTAAAATAATACCCTATAATTAAGATCTATCGATACAGCTGTGTAGCATTTAAAAATATATCCGATACGAGAGAATATTTTTGACATCTTTGAACTTCTTAACGATTTATCATCTAACTGGGAACTAATCATATTTAATAGTCCTCCATATATTAATAAAAAAAATTATTTCCTCTTTTTAATCAATACTTCTGTAATTTTTCTTGCCGTTGAAGAATGTAGAGCATTGCCAAGTTCTTATTTTAGCTGATTATACATTTTATTAAACTCTTCCTTATCAAGTTTGTTCGCTTGTGAAGGTTCACCGTATGGTTTTTATAAGAAAAACCATTTCTATATAACTATTCAGTCATCCATTATTGGCTATATTTGATGCTACATATTTTTTCTACATAATAAATAATTGTATCTACTCTGAGGTATGTATTCTCTTCTAAGTGAGTTATAAGTTCAGCTTCATTTACTACCATCAAGACAAGTTTACTTTAGAACCAACTAATATATTTGTGGGTTTTTCCTATTTTCGTAATCTAGAATATATTTACTTATAGCCTCTAATTCTTCTGATAAAAAATTATTCATAGTTGAGTATTGTTTAATATTAAATCATTTGTATTGGTATAGATTTTTCAATAGGTTTTATAACTAAACCTATTTTAACTATAATTATTATCAACTAAATCGTCTAATCCTATTGTTTTAAAGTAAGAATTACTTCATCTACCTACACCATCAAATAATTATTTTTTTCATGTCCCCCAGATATGTCCATTTACAAATAGTTGAGTAAAAAGATCCTATATCTTTTCCAGTTGCCTAAAAAACTAAAAAATCTAATAAATCAAAATATTTATTTGATTTTAGATATGTTTCAGGCATATCTTTTTAAGCTACAAAAGTTTAGGGATATAAAAATTACTTTTTATTCTTTTAATATATTCACCACTAGAGATAAAAAATTTCATCTTTCTAATTAACCTGTTTGCTCTATTAATATGAAATAAATTTTATTGGAAGTACTATACTATAGACTTTAATAAAATCTTTCAAAATTATAGAAAATAAAATATTTCTTTATACTTTTTTTAATTTATTCATACAATTATAATAATGTAAAAAAATATTTTTATATTTAAGACTTTCCATAACTGTTCAAAATAAATATTCTCAAAAAATCTTCCGTTTTCTGCTATACTTATTCTAATATTATTTTCCTTTAGAAAGTAAAATAATTTCAGGTTCATACTCAGGTCATTTAATTCTTGGTGTACAGCTTTATTACTCATAGATATTCTCTAGATTTTAATTTACCTATTTTTGAAAAATATAGCCCAATATTATATATTTACATTTTTTGCAATACTATCGAAACTTTGCGTAAGTTAAATTTACAGCTGTTCTAAAATAAGATGATTAAAGCGTTAGCATATAGTTAATTTTCTAAAAGCAATTTGTCAGGGTATAAATAGATATTATAAATTCATTTGATCTGGATCAATCTATTATCTTTTCATCAATTATATCTATATGTTGTATTTTATAATATGTGTAGTTAAAAAATATGAATTTAATTGTATTTGTGTATTTTTCTAGTAGTTATTTATTTAGTGCTTTTTTATTTTTTATAGACAAAAAAAGACCTTGGCATCGTGCTACTCTCCCACACTCTTAAATGCAGTACCATCGCCGCTAAAGTGCTTAACTTCCGTGTTCGGGATGAGAACGGGTGTTGCCACTTTGCTATAGACACCAAGGTCAAAAAAATAAAAAAATTGGATAGGAATATAAATTCATTTATTACAAATTATTACTATAAAGCAATATGAGATTTTCTCTGCCTTCTTCTCATCAGTTCTCAAACGACAACTAATGAGAAAAAAGGTGGTCAAGCCTCACGGCTGATTAGTACCGGTAAGCTGAATACATTGCTGCACTTACACGTCCGGCCTATCGAGGTTGTAGTCTTCAACCTGCCTTTAGTTCTCTAAAGAGAAAGGGATATCTCGTCTTTGGAAGGGCTTGGCGCTTAGATGCTTTCAGCGCTTATCCTTTCGCAACATAGCTACTCAACAATGCATCTGACGACACAATTGAAACACCAGAGGTTACTCATTCCCGGTCCTCTCGTACTAGGGAATGTCTCCATCAAATATCCTACGCCTGCAGTGGATAAGGACCGAACTGTCTCACGACGTTCTGAACCCAGCTCGCGTACCACTTTAATAGGCGAACAGCCTAACCCTTGGGACCTTCTTCAGCCCCAGGATGTGATGAGCCGACATCGAGGTGCCAAACAGCGCCGTCGCTATGGACGCTTGGGCGCTATTAGCCTGTTATCCCCGGAGTACCTTTTGTCCGATGAGCAACGGCGATTCCACTTTCCACCGCTGGATCACTAGGTCCTGCTTTCGCAACTGCTCGACCTGTCGGTCTTACAGTAAAGCACACTTCTACCCTTACGCTCTACGCATGATTGCTAACCATGCTGAGTGTACCTTCGAGCTCCTCCGTTACTCTTTTGGAGGAAACCGCCCCAGTCAAACTGACCCTCTGACACTGTCCTGCACCCGGATTCACGGGTGACAGTTAGATATTCAATTAGTCAAGGGTGGTATTTCACTAACGGCTCCACTGCTACTGACGTAGCAGCTTCACAGCCTCCCACCTATACTACACATGAATAACCAAATACCAATATCAGATTACAGTAAAGGTTCACGGGGTCTTTCCGTCCTACTGCAGGTATCCGGCATTTTCACCGGAATTACAACTTCGCCGAGATCCACGTTGAGACAGTGCTCAGATCGTTACACGATTCGTGCGGGTCGGAACTTACCCGACAAGGAATTTCGCTACCTTAGGACCGTTATAGTTACGGCCGACATTCACCGGGGCTTCATTTTAGAGCTTCGCTTACGCTAACCCCTCCATTTAACCTTTCGGCATTGGTCACGTGTCACACCCTATACATCCTCTTACGAGTTAGCAGAGTGCTATGTTTTTGCTAAACAGTCGCCCGAGCCTCTTTGTTGCAACCGCTTTCAGCTCTGAGAGCTAGTCTCTTCACCTCATGCGGCACCCCTTCTCCCGAAGTTACGGGGCTAATTTGCCGAGTTCCTTAACGTGGTTTCTCTCGCGCACCTTAGGCTTCTCGCCTCGCCTACCTGTGTCGGTTTGTGGTACAGTCACCCTATCTTCAACACTTAGAAGCTTTTCTCGTCAGTGTAGCATCAGCCAATCCACTTTGTCCGTAGACTCCATGTCCCCAGTTCTCAGGCTTAATGCCAGGCGGATTTGCCTACCTAGCGCCCTACGACCTTAGACTGCCACATTCAATCGGCAGCTGACTTAGCTTACTGCGTCCCTCCATCGCTCTGATAAGGTGGTAAAGGAATATTAACCTTTTGTCCATCGACTACGCCTTTCGGCCTCGCCTTAGGGACTGACTAACCCTGGGCGGACGAACCTTCCCCAGGAAACCTTAGGCTTTCGGTGACCAGGATTCTCACCTGGTTTTTCGCTACTCATGTCTGCATGGTCACTTGTATGCGGTCCACCGTCACTTACGTTCCGACTTCACCCCACATACAACGCTTTTCTACCGCATACAATAAATTGTACACCTGCGTCTTCGGTTCTAAACTTTAGTCCCGATCATCTTCGGCGCAGAATCACTCGACCAGTGAGCTATTACGCACTCTTTAAATGATGGCTGCCTCTGAGCCAACATCCTGGCTGTCTACGCAACTCCACCTCCTTCAATCCACTTAGTTTAAATTAGGGACCTTAGACGGCAGTCTGGGCTGTTTCCCTTTCGACTATGGAGCTTAGCCCCCACAGTCTGACTCCTGTGATACGGTTACCAGTATTCGTAGTTTGATAGTTGTTGGTACCCCGGTAAGGGCCCGTGAACAATCAGAGCTCTACCCCCGATAACTATTACACAAGGCTAGCCCTAAAGCTATTTCGAAAAGAACCAGCTATCACCAAGTTTGATTGGCCTTTCACCCCTATCCACAGTTCATCCAAACATTTTTCAACATGTACTGGTTCGGTCCTCCACCTCCTGTTACAGAGGATTCAACCTGACCATGGATAGATCACTTGGTTTCGGGTCTACCCCATATGACTAAACGCGCTATTAACACTCGCTTTCGCTGCGGCTGCGCCAAAGGCTTAACCTTGCCATATAGGAGTAAGTCGCAGACTCATTATGCAAAAGGCATGCAGTCACAGAAATAAATTCCCGCTCCTACACTTTGTAGGCACATAATTTCAGGTACTTTTCACTCCCCTCTCGGGGTACTTTTTCACCTTTCCCTCACGGTACTATGCGCTGTCGGTCTCTGATTAGTATTTAGCCTTGGAGGGGGGTGGGCCCCCCAGTTTCAGACGGAGTTTCACGTGTTCCGCCCTACTTGGGATACCCGTGAGTTAACTTAGGTTTTCATTTACAGGACTTTCACCTTCTGTGGTTGAACATTCCAAAACATTCGACTAACCTTTGTTATACCGTATCCGGGTCCCGCAACACCACCATGTGAACACAGTGGTTTAGGCTGTTCCGCGTTCGCTCGCCACTACTTGCGGAATCTCAATTGATTTCTTTTCCTCTAGGTACTGAGATGTTTCACTTCCCTAGGTATCGCTTCCTTAACCTATGTATTCAGTTAAGGATAACAGAACATTACTTCTGTTGGGTTCCCCCATTCGGAAACCCCCGGATCAAAGCATTATTGCTGCTCCCCGGGGCTTATCGCTGCTTGACGCGTCCTTCATCGCCTATCAGAGCCAAGGCATCCGTTATGTGCCCTTAGTAGCTTGACCACCAAGAAAAATCTTGATTGTTTATTAATTGCAAAGTTGTTTCTTTACCCTTTATAGTAATAAATAGTTATATATGAAAATATATTCCATATTCCAAATTTTCAAAGAACTGTTAATGGTGGGCGTACCTGGACTTGAACCAGGGACCTCGTCCTTATCAGGGACGCGCTCTAACCAGCTGAGCTATACGCCCAAAAACCGATCCTGATTACCAGACCGCTCCATACATTATAAATCTGGTGGAGCTAAAGGGACTCGAACCCTTGACATCCAGCTTGCAAAGCTGGCGCTCTAGCCAACTGAGCTATAGCCCCAAATTTTTTAACTCCTTTTACAGTCTTTCGACTTAAAAATTGAATTGTGCGGATAACCCTTGACAAAGTTACCTCTGTCCTCATCCCAAATTAATGGGAGTTCAACCGTATCACGGATTAATCTTAATGATATATATCCGGATTACTCCTTAGAAAGGAGGTGATCCAGCCGCAGGTTCCCCTACGGCTACCTTGTTACGACTTCATCCCAGTTACCCTCCACACCTTCGGCGTCTCCCTCTGGAAAATCCAGTTGGGTCAACGACTTCGGGTGCAAACAGCTTCCGTGATGTGACGGGCGGTGTGTACAAGGCCCGGGAACGTATTCAAGGCGCCATAGCTGATACGCCTTTACTAGCGATTCCGACTTCATGTAGTCGAGTTGCAGACTACAATCTGAACTGGGGCCGGTTTTGGTGATTTGCTCCACCTCGCGGTATTGCGTCACATTGTACCGACCATTGTAGCACGTGTGCAGCCCTGGACATAAGGGCCATACTGACTTGACGTCGTCCGCGCCTTCCTCCCGCTTAACACGGGCAGTCTCATTAGAGTGCCCAGCATAACCTGGTAGCAACTAATGACACGGGTTGCGCTCGTTGCCGGACTTAACCGAACATCTCACGACACGAGCTGACGACAGCCATGCAGCACCTGTATAACTGTCCCGAAGGAACTCCTGCTTTCACAGGATTGCAGTTGTATGTCAAGTCCAGGTAAGGTTCTTCGCGTTGCCTCGAATTAAGCCACATGCTCCACCGCTTGTGCGGGCCCCCGTCAATTCCTTTGAGTTTTAGCCTTGCGGCCGTAGTCCCCAGGCGGTGTGCTTAATGCGTTAGCTCCGACCCGGAGGGGGTTGAATCCCCCCAGGCCAAGCACACAACGTTTACGGCGTGGACTACCAGGGTATCTAATCCTGTTCGCTACCCACGCTTTCGTCCCTCAGTGTCAGGAGTCGTCCAGAAAGCTGCCTTCGCTGTCGGTGTTCTTTCAGATATCTACGCATTCCACCGCTACACCTGAAATTCCGCTTTCCTCTCCGATCCTCTAGTCTACCAGTTTTCAATGCAGTTCCGAGGTTAAGCCTCGGGATTTCACATCAAACTTAATAAACCACCTACGAACCCTTTACGCCCAATAAATCCGAACAACGCTTGCCACCTACGTATTACCGCGGCTGCTGGCACGTAGTTAGCCGTGGCTTCCTCTCTGGGTACTGTCATTTTGTTCATCCCCAGTGACAGTAGTTTACGACCCAAGGGCCTTCATCCTACACGCGGCATTGCTCCGTCAGGCTTTCGCCCATTGCGGAAGATTCTCGACTGCAGCCTCCCGTAGGAGTCTGGGCAGTGTCTCAGTCCCAGTGTGGGTGACCATCCTCTCAGACCACCTATCCGTCATAGCCTTGGTAGGCCGTTACCCTACCAACAAGCATAATGGAACGCGAGCACATCCCCAAGCGATAAATCTTTAATTAATATACCATGCAGTAAATTAACATTATCCGGTATTAGTCCTCCTTTCGGAGAATTATTCCCAACTTGGGGGTAGCTTACTCACGCGTTACTCACCCTTTCGCCACTTTCCTCTCAAGCAAGCTTGAGATTTTCGTTCGACTTGCATGCCTAATCCATGCCGCCAGCGTTCGTTCTGAGCCAGGATCAAACTCTCCATAAATAAAATTAAAATACCAACTAAGGCATTTTTTCTACATATGTAAGAGTTCTCATCTATTTCATTTTTAAATAAGAACTACTAAACTAGTATGTTTATTTTGTTTCTCAAATTAATTGCGGATTATCCGCACAATTCAATTCTCAAATCTTTCAATGAACACCGCTGTTTGCTTAGTAACAAAAGCGGACTTTTAAAATACTTAATTAAATAAATAAATTTACAAACTAAATTATAATTTTTATTTAACTTTCTTTTAAAAGCTCGTTTGATTAAAAACGAGTTTCTAAAATAGCTGAAATTCTTTTTTAGTCAAACCATTTTACAAAACTTTTTAACAAGTTTTTTAAAACAACCTAAAAATATATTCAAAAAACTAAGGATCATACTGCTCTATCTAAAGCATTATTCTTGTAGTTCCCGAACACAGAATCTTAAATTAACATAACCATTACACTTGTCAAACTAAATTATAAAAAATAATCAAAAAATGTTTAGTCAGCAAAATTAATTATACTCATTACATTAAATTTAATGCATCTATATCAATATATATATTAACATCCTTACTTCTAAATTTTCTAAATAACAAGGAAGTAATTTCTGATTTTAATTTATATTTCAATAAACCTCTTATTATGACACAATATCTAAATTTGTTTTTCATCTTTTTTATTGGAGATGGAACTACAGGCGAAACCCTAACATCTTTTGGAATCATACTTGAAAGTTCTTTCATAAAACTTTCAGCAATTTGCCTGACTTTGATTTTATCAACACCTATAAATCTAATACTAGAAAGATTAGCTTCAGGTGGATAAAAAAGCTGTTTTCTCATTTCTATCTCTTCCTGATAAAAACTTAGAAAATCATGTTTTACAGCATATTGAACTGCAGAATGAAAAGGAGTAAAGGTTTGAATATACACCTCGCCTGGAATAACCCCACGCCCTGCCCGACCTGCAACTTGAGTCAATAATTGAAATGTTCTTTCTGAAGCTCTAAAATCAGGTATATGCAAACTCAAATCAGCATTAATCACACCAACTAAAGTTACATTCGGAAAATCAAGACCTTTCGCAAGCATTTGAGTTCCTATTAAAATATCTATTTTACCTTTGCGAAATGCACCCAGCACTTTTTCATAAGAGCCTTTATGTGTCATTGTATCTGAATCCATTCTTGTTATTCTTGCTACTGGAAATAGTTTTGATGCAAAATTTTCAATTTTTTCAGTCCCCACCCCAGAATATTTAATATCAGGAGCATTACATTCAGGACAGTGCCTCGGAGCTTCAATAACAGTTCCGCATATATGACAAGATAAATAATTATTAGCTTTATGATATGTAAAATCAATAGAACAATTATTACAGGACGCAGTATATCCACAATGATTACAGGTTAAATGAGTAGCAAATCCCCTTCTGTTTAAAAAAATTATAACCTGTTGATTTTTAGTAAGTCGATCATATATTGCAGTTACTAATTCTTTTGAAAATATACTATTTCCTGTAGATACAATTTCTCCTCGCATATCTATAACTTTTACTTCAGGCATTAATCTATTGTCTATTCTTTTCGTTAATTTTATAAGTAAATATTTATCTTTTTCTGTGTTATAAAATGATTCTAATGATGGAGTAGCCGAACCTAAAATAACAGCAGCATTCTCCTTATAAGCTCTCATAACAGCGACATCTCTGGCATGATATCTTGGGACCTCATCCTGCTTATAAGAATTTTCGTGTTCTTCATCAACTATAATTAGCCCCAAATTTTTAAACGGAGCAAAAAGAGCACTTCGTGCACCAATAACAATACTAACTTTTCCTTCATATACCTTAGACCATTCATCAAACCGCTCTCCCTCACTTAATCCACTGTGAAGAACGCTTACTGAATCACCAAATCTTGATCTAAATCTTTCGGTAGTCTGAGGTGTTAAAGATATTTCAGGGACGAGAACAATAGCCTCTTTTCCTAATTTAAGAATATATTCAATGGTTCTAAGATAAACTTCTGTTTTTCCACTTCCTGTTACTCCATAGAGTAAAACTGTATGATATTTAGATTTTCCATCTATTATATTTTTAACTTTACTAACTGCAACTGCCTGTTCCTTTGTTAATTCAGGAGGTATTGATGAAACTAAAACAGAATCCCTAAAAGGATTACGATTAACATTTCTGCGTTCCTTTATTATAATTCCATTTTTTTCTAGTGAATTAATAACAGAATCACTGCATCCTGTTTTTATTTTAAGCAATGACAAAGGCATATCAGACTTTTGTAATAATAATTCTACAACTTTTTTCTGTGTTTCTGCTTTTTTCTTCGCAAATAAAAATTTACCTGCTTTTTTAGGATCAGGGAGATATATATAAATTAATTTTTTATGTGTTATTTTCCCATTTCTAACAGCACCTGGTAATAAAGTTTTAATAGCCTGCTCCTTAGAGCAGCAATAATATCTTGCAAGCCATTCACCTAATTCCAATAACGATGATGGTATCACAGGTCTAACATTACATATACTGATGATTTTTTTTAACTGTGATCCATATTCAGATTTATTTATAAAAGCAACTACACAACCTATAATAGTTCTTTTTCCAAACGGTATATTAATATGCATTCCAATTTTTATAGAACTAGATAATTCTGCAGGAACTTTGTAGTCAAAATATTTATTAAGACTTAAATTAACAGAAACTCTGACAATTATATTCTTGTTCTCCATTTACACTCTCTTTGAGGGATAAGATATATGTCTTTATATCTACATTTATTTATAAAAGCTTATTTTAAATATTTTTACAAATATGACAAGAAAATTATAGTGTTTAATAATATTATTTTTAATCACCGCGGAGACATTAATATACATCTGCTTATTTTCAGATATCCATATAATTTTATCTGATATTATAGAATATTTATCAAAAAAATGAACATTTTTATATCGTTTATTTATAGCAACTACTGAAACCAGTAACATCTGCCATACACTCTGCCATATTTGAACTAGATCTAACTTAAATTCCATAGACCAACCCAATGATAATACATCAAAATTCTTTTTTCTAACCATTCAATATAAACAGTCAACTTTATTTATATCTTCAGATAGAAGTGACTGATATTGCGTATTGGGATATTTAATTATCTCATATACAATAGTATCTATTGGAAGTTTAGGATCATATTTTATTCCAAAATATTTAGTCCATTTTTTTAATATTATTCTCTGTTCTGTATCCCAACGGTCAAATCTATAAGAACCACATCCTATAATTATTTTATTCCGTGCATAATCATAATTGAATTTTATTCTGTCAAAAGAGCCATCGTAATTATGATATAGGTGCATTGGCAGAGGTGACAAGCCCAATGTACTTGATTTAGACAAGAAATATTTTATATTTAAGATATTATTATTTTTTGGTAAAGATTTTATTTTTTCATAATTAAATTTTCTATTATTGACTAAGTCTTCTAATTTTTTTAATACATTTCCATGCTTATATAATTATGCTGATAATTTTCCATCTGAAATGTAGAGTAGTCAATTGATTTTATTACCATGATTTCTATTATGATAATTATTACTGTACCAAGAATTAAAATAATGTTTGGAAAAATACTTCTACTATTTAATGATATTATATATATCATTAATATTTTATTATACATAGCTGACTATTTAATAAAAATTAAAACATAGTAGTTGTAGGAAGACAATAATTATCATATTAGTTTAAACTATATTTCAATTCGTACCTAATTATCCATAGATTAGACACCCTACTTTTGTATTAAAGTATTAATAATTTCATTAGCTTTTTTTTTATAAAGTACTAGCTTATTAATGATATATAGATGCAGCTTATTTAGATATAACTATCTAATCTTATAATTTTTAGGGAATTAAGCAATAATGGCAGAGAACAAAAAAAAAACAAATAAGAGTGATGAAAAGAATTCAAAAGATAAAAATATAGAAATTCTCATAAGGCAAATTGAAAAAGAATATGGTAAAGGATCAATAATGTTTTTGGGCGATAATTCATCGCACATCAATATACCTACAATCAGTACTGGAGCACTTTCACTAGATATAGCTTTAGGTATTGGCGGAGTACCAAGGGGACGTGTAATGGAAATATATGGTCCTGAATCTTCAGGTAAAACTACACTCTGTCAACATATAATAGCTAATGCACAAAAAGCAGGCGGTACTTGTGCAATAGTAGATGCTGAACATGCTTTAGATCCTATTTACGCAAAAAAAATAGGCATTGATCTCGATAATTTACTAATCTCCCAACCTGACTGTGGTGAAGATGCCCTGAATATAGCTGAATCATTGATTAGAAGTAATTCTGTTGATGTATTAGTTGTAGACTCTGTAGCAGCTTTGGTACCAAGGGCGGAAATAGAAGGTCAGATGGGGGATTCTCATATGGGGCTTCAAGCTAGATTAATGTCACAGGCTTTAAGAAAAATAACCGCAGCTGTCCATAAAAGTAAAACCTGCGTTATCTTTACTAACCAAATAAGATTAAAAATAGGAGTAATGTTTGGAAACCCTGAAACAACTACAGGTGGTAATGCTCTTAAATTCTATAGTTCTGTCAGAATGGATATCAGAAGAATTGGTGCAATAAAAAATAACAAAGGTGAAATCGTTGGTAATAGAACACGTGTAAAAGTAGTAAAAAATAAATTAGCACCTCCTTTTAAAGAAGCAGAATTCGATATTCAATATTCTGAAGGTATATCAAGAGCTGGATCAATACTGGACGTAGCTATAAATTTAGGTATAATTGAAAGAAGAGGTGCCTGGTTTTCTATGAAAAGCGAACAATTAGGTCAAGGAAGAGAACAAGCTAAAGATTTCATACAAAAAAACAGTGATCTTGAAGATAAAATTCTACAGGAAATAAAAGATAAACTCAATCCTGTAAAAGAAAAAGAAGAAGAAGAAACAGTATAAAAAAATAAGTTAAAATTAGGCTACTATTGTATGAATAAGAGTTCTATTATCTCTATTAGAAATATAAATATGCAAATAGCGTCAGCTATACTCTCTTTTTGTCTAATTTTTATTTATTCATGGTCTTTGGCTGGACAGGAGAGAGGATTTAGAAATTATCAAAAAAAAATATTAGGTGACAAGGCTTTCAAAAGTGGTTTATATGATGTCGCTATGGACTACTACAAACATTACCTAAAGAACTCAAACAGTAATTCTCCCACAGAAAGAGATTCATATTTTAGTTTAATATCTACCTGTCTCAGAACAAATAATATAAAACAGGCAAATATATTTTATAACGAATTATTTAATAAATATAAACAATTTTTCATAAATAATCCTGAAGAATATAAAAGGTTAAAATATTGGAAAGCAGAAATACTATTAAGTAATGAAAAATACCGGGAAGCAAGTTCAGGATTTTCTAGAATAATATCTGCCGATAAGACAAAAGCACCTAGTAAAATAGTCATAGACTCTATTGTTGGACTTGGTATATCTCAGTTTAGACAAGGCAAACTTGATAAAGCTTATGCAACTTTTACAATGTTAAAAAAACTCACAATGCAAAAACATAGCGATATAAACAGCCTAGCTATAAATCAATTAATTTTAATAAATCTCCTGAATAATAATATTAATGATGCAAATCAAATCATCCAAAACACAAAGAAGAGTAATATTCCATTCGAGCTACTATCTATATTCAGTTTGATTAAAGAAAATAAATTGAAAAAAGCACAGTATGAATATGATATGATAAAACATAAAATTACATATCCTGACTCTCTTTGTTTTTTAGTAACTTATACATTTGCCAACCATTATTTAGATCAAAAACAATATGGAAAAGCACTTCTTCTATTAAATGACGCATACAAATTAACGCCTAGTTTATACGACAAAGGAAGAGTAACGATCTTAAAAATAAATACTGCCATAAATTTAAAAGATTATAGCAGAGCAATACAAGTAGCTGATATATTTTTAATAAAATTTCCGGATTCGCCTAAGAAAGATGAAGTTTTATTAACACTCGCAGAAGCATTAGGTAAAGTAAAAAAATATACAAAAGTTAAAGAACTTGCATCAAAATATTTTAGTTTAGATGCAAGAGCTGATAACACGAAATTAAAACTTGCAAATATTATAGGACGATCATTTATCTGTCTAAAAAATTATGACAAGTCTAATCAATATTTTGACTATATAATAGAAAACTCAAGAAATAAAGAAAGTATTGGTGAATCAAAATATTGGAAAATTGAAATACTATTCCTTAATAAAAAATATAATGAAGCTTTAGCAGAACTTAATATATTACAAACAACATATCCGGCAGATATAGAAAAAATACTTTATAAAAAAGCTCAAATCTATTTAGCTCAAAAAAAATATAATAATGCATCAACATCGCTCAAAGAATTGCTAGCTAAAAATATGAATCCTGATATGCAGCCATCTCCAATACTTCTATATGCCATTTCGTTAAAAAAAATAGGTGATTTTAAAAATGCAGCAGATCACTTCATAAGCTTTGCTGAGAAAAATTCTAAATCTTTAAGAGCTACCAAAGCTTATTGCGAAGCAGGGTCTGTATATCTTTTATCAGGAGAATACAATAAAGCAATATTTTATTTCAAAAAAGCAATAACTGACTGCAAAGATCAAACTATTTTATCTGAAATATATTATAAACTTGTTTATGCTCATTTATTAAATAAAGATTTGCCCGAGGCATTAAAATATATAAAAATCCTATCTAGCAAATATCCAAATTCTGATTTTACTGTGCAGGCTCTATTTTGGATTTCAAATTATTATAAAAATATGAAACAATATAGTAAAGCTATTAATCAATTATCGACAATTATAAAAATTTATAATAAAAAAAATTCCGTAATAGCAAATGCATATTATAGTAAAGGATATATTTTATATCTTGATAATAAGAATAATGATGCGATAACTACACTTATTAATTTGGAATCTTTATATCCAAAATCTCATATTATAAATAGATCATATTATCTAAAAGGAGATATTTTATCATCTGAAGGTAACTATTTTGATGCTATTAATAGTTATAATAAAGTCCTGCAAAATAGTGTAGATAAAGAGAACAACTTATACATAGCTTCACTTGGCAGAATTGGAGACTGCTATTTTGCCAAGTTGAATTTCACTAATGATAAAAAAGGAGTTTTGACTAAAGCAATAAGCTATTATGAAAAAATTATAAATATTAAGAATATTTCAGACTTCATTAAAGTCCAAACTTTATATAAACTGGGCAAATGTTATGAATTATCTTATAATTATAAAAAAGCTATAAAATTATATTATGAATCATTTTACAGCAACATTATAAATATAAATAGAGGTAAAAATCCTATTAGTAAATGGTTCGTAAAAAGCGGTATTGCTTTAACGCGTTTATTGCAAATTAGAGATACACATAACTCTGCTAAAGCAGGTATTAATGTACTCCGAAATTTAATAAAATATGGAGCGCAACCCTCACAGGATTTTCAACTGAGAATTAATGAAATTAAAAAACAATATAAGCTATAAGGAGTAAATTTAATGCTTTTTGTTGATATAGTTAAATATGGCGGCCCTGTAATGTGGTTAATCGTTTTCTGCAGTTTTGTAGCATTAATAATTATTTTAGAACGTTGGTTTCATCTGCACAGAGCTCAAATAAATGTTGGTGAACTACTAAATGGTCTAATTAATGTTATTAAACGTGGGAATCTGATGGAAGCCATTACATTGTGCGAAGAAACTCCAGGTCCTGTTTCTCATGTTTTAAGATCTGTTATATTAAGATATGCTCAAAATGAAAGAAATCTTAAACAGGCTGCTACCAATGCCTCACTTGATGAGATTCCGAGGATGGAGCGTAGAATGAATATAATTGCAACAATCGCATATATAGCCCCCCTATTGGGTCTTCTTGGAACAGTTTTAGGTATGATGGATGCATTTCAGGTTATACAGGCAAAGGGTGCATTTGTAAATGCTGTCGGTCTATCTGAAGCAGTTTGGCAGGCATTATTAACCACTGCTGCCGGTCTATGCGTTGCCATTCCATGCCATATTGCCTACAACTATCTTGTTTCAAGAATTCAGACAATAGTACTCGACATAGATAAAGCATCTTCAGAAATAATATATTTTTTCAGTACACATGACATAAAATCTATTAGTAAAAATAGAGAAAAACTCTAAATCTAATTTTAGGATATAGTAAAGTGAAAATAGCAACCAGACTTAAAATTCTCAAAGGTGAGTATAATTTTGTTCCTTTAATTGATGTTATATTTTTACTGCTTATATTTTTTATGTTAAGCAGTTCTTTTGTACAAGTTTCAGCAATAAATGTTCAACTCCCATCAGTCAAAGGCGAGCCTACAAGCACAGAAAAACTAGTTATCACAATTGATAAATATGATAATTATTATTTCAATGATCAAGTTATGGGACTCAAAACATTAAAAGAACAACTAGCCGCTTTATCTTCCAAATATCAAATTGACAGTATAATAATAAGAGCAGATAAAACCACGTCGCAGGAAACAGTTGCAAAAGTTTTATCAATGACAACAAGCCTAAACTTAAATGTATATTTTGCAGTAGGATCTGTAAAAGATAATGTGCATCAAGTTCCATTCGAAGATGAATAAAATTTCAAATCATAATGATAAACACTATAAATTCAAATCTTGGCTATTTGCTATATCTGTGTGTATACTTGGAAATCTTATTCTTTTAGCTCTTTTTTCCACGCCCAAAATTGAATATAAATCTAACAAACATAATAAAAGTAAGATAATCATGCTTCCTCTATATAGGTATAAATTATCGAATAAAGAAAAAAGACTTCTAGAATGGATGGAAGATGAAACACCGTCGCTTATGATAAAGCCAAACAACAAATACTCTTATAGTAGAGTATTGAGTTCACCAATATCTTTAAGGAGTATACCACAAAAAACGAAATTTAATAAAAATATACTATATCAATCAATATTTACAGATAATTTTAACGTAACTCCAATAATACTGAAGAATGAAACTTTAATTGATTTATTTACTAGAGTAATCCCTTTTAAAACACCTTCTATTCCTGAAAATTTACCAAAGCAATCTGAAGTATTTAAATATCCACGTATTTTTAATACCTATACCGGAGTTAAATTTCCAGTTAAATTTCATGATCTGGATAAAATACTGCAACTCACAGAGAAGTATAATCCTCAACTGCCAACGCTGATAGAATTAATATATCCCCATTCATATCAGTTATTGCCATATGGTAAAATATTATCTTCATGTGGTAATCAGGAACTTGATAAAAAGGCTTTAAACAATATAATATTTTATGATTTTTCAAAAAAGATAAAAAAAATGTTATTAGGAAAATCACTTAAAATCAGTATTGAATGGCAAAATAATTACTCGAAGGTTGAAAATAAATGATTCCCCTTAGCTATGGAAACGGTTTTTTTATTTATCTATTAATTTGGATAGTATATTTAACTATTCTATGGGGTAGAGAGTCATGGAGAAACAATATAAATGACTGGTCATTATCAGATGGCAAATTATGCCTATGTGAAGACTGCAGCTATGTATTTATTGTAAAACCTAGAGAACTATCTGAAAAATGTCCACGGTGCGACAATCTTTGTTACATCAAAAAAATTAAAACTAAAAAAGATTTATAAATTATGGATTATAGAGAAAATATTATTATTTTAGATTTTGGCTCACAATATAGTCAACTTATTGCACGAAGAGTTAGAGAATTAAATATATACAGTCAAATAATGCCATTTAATATATCAGCAGAAGAAATAAAAAAAAATAAACCAATTGGTATAATTCTCAGCGGTGGCCCTTCAAGTGTATTAGGTGAAAATTCTCCACAATGTGACAATAAAATTTTTTCTTTAGGGATACCTGTTCTTGGAATATGTTACGGTCTTCAATTAATGGTACATAATAATGGAGGAAAAGTAGTCCCAAGTAATGCCAGAGAATATGGACGAACTAAATTATATATAAAAGATAAAAGTTCTCTATTTAAAAATATCGCTCAAGATGAACTTACTATATGGATGAGTCATGGTGATAAAGTTGAAAAAATACCTAATTCTTTCACTACTTTAGCTTCAACTTCAAATACTAAATTTACAGCAATTTGTGATATCAGCAAAAATCTTTATGGAATACAATTCCATCCAGAAGTAGTACATTCAGAGCAAGGGACAAAAATAATATCAAATTTTTGTCTTAATATATGCAATGCTGAAGCATCATGGACAATGAATTCGTACATAGATATAGCAGTTAAAGAGATAAGAAAAAAAGTTGGAAATAATGAAGTCATTTTAGGATTAAGCGGAGGGGTAGATTCTTCAGTAGCAGCAGCTCTTATACATAAAGCCATAGGTAAACAGTTAAATTGTATTTTTGTTGACAACGGGCTTTTAAGACAACATGAAGCAGATCAAGTAATGGATTTATATGCAAGACATTTTAAACTTAATCTTAAATGTATTAATGCTGAAAATAGATTCCTTAGAAAACTTGCTGATATATCTGAGCCGGAAAAGAAAAGAAAAATTATTGGCAATGAGTTTATTGAGGTTTTTGATGAAGCAGCTACTCAACTTAAAAATGTTAAATTTTTAGCACAGGGAACTACTTACCCTGATGTTATTGAAAGTATATCTATTGCAGGCAATCCAAGTGCAATGATTAAAAGTCATCATAATGTCGGTGGACTTCCTGAAAGGATGAATCTAAAACTCTTAGAGCCATTAAGATACTTATTTAAAGATGAAGTTCGTAAACTGGGCAGTGAATTAGGACTGCCTAAAGAAGTAGTTATGCGTCAACCTTTCCCAGGTCCGGGACTCGGAGTTAGAATGCTTGGTGCTGTAGCCAAAAAAGAATTGGATATTTTGAGAGAAGCCGATGCCATTGTAGTCGAAGAAATGATTAATGCTGATTTATATTATAAGACATGGCAGGCATTTGCAGTATTACTTCCCGTTAAGACTGTAGGAGTAATGGGTGATAAAAGAACTTATGAAAATGTAGCGGCTCTGAGAATAGTCGATAGCAATGATGGAATGACTGCGGACTGGGTAAGACTTCCACATGATCTACTTGAAAAAATATCCAGCCGAATTATAAGTGAAGTAAGAGGTATCAATAGAGTCGTTCTTGATATTACCTCCAAGCCTCCCGGAACTATCGAATGGGAATAAAGTATTTTTAGATTAAAAATTTATTAAATCTAACAAAAATATAGGTAAAAGTTTATTGTAGAGTTAGAAAATTAACTATATGCCAATGCTCTAATCACCTTATCTTAGAAGAGCTGAAAATTTAATCTAAGCAAAGTTTTCAGTTTATCTTTCTAATCAGATATAGAATCAAAAGATAATAGACATACATTTTTAAATTTATTTATTTTTTTACAATGCTAATATTTGGCATTATCAGTAAAAACATAGATGAATAGTACTTATATAAGTATAAATTTACTTTAAAAGTTAAACCCTGATTTAGATATAATATTACTTTTATACAATTGAAATATCTAGATAAATCTTCCTAATCATGGAGAGAAATGAGATTTAAACTTTTGATTTATTTTTAATATAGTATTTTTTTACTAAATAATTCCATCACCTGAATAATAATGTCTTATCTTAGGTATTCTATCTGAAATATTTTCTAAGCAACAGCTTATCTGTTCAGAGATACTAAGCATTTCTATATAAATAACACCTGTTTTGACGTTACATTTACCTTTTTCTAATCTTTTGATATGAGCTTTTCCCATTTTTGCGGTAAGGTTTTTAATTTTTTTGGCTTTTTTCTCAGCTATATTTATATTTGATTCGTCTGCATTTTCCAGATAACTCATCACGCTGTCAGCCTGAGCATATATTTTTTCCCATAAATCAGAAAAATCATTTTTTGCTTCATCTGATAATTTAAGATCTTTAGATTCCATTCTTTTACGCAATCTTATTATCAGATCAGAAAAATCTGCTATTTTTTCAGTATCATTTGTACAATGCATAAGATCTGGAACTAATTCAGCCTGCTTAAATGTTAATCTTTTCTGTGTTAACTTAACTAAATATTCTGTAATATCCTCCTGCATCTGATCTATCCGAAGCTCTCGTTCACCAAGATCTAAAACAAGTTTATTTTTAAAATTATTAGATAAAAACAGATCATTTATTGAGGTTTTAATCATATACCATGACTCCTGCAGCATAAAACTTAATGATGTAGAAACCTGTCTAATAGCCAAAATAGGAGTTTCAAGTAAATGCGGTTCCAAATTTTGAATAACCACCGCCTGATCATCATCAATTTTTATTATATAATTACATATTCTGGCAATAACAGCAACAAATGGTATAAAAATTATAACATTGATAATGTTAAAAATAGTATGAGCCATTGCTATATGCCTTGCGATATTTTCAGGTATCACAACAAATACATCCCCTGGAGTTATCATATTAATAAAATATAAAAATATTGGAATATTTGTACCGGGATAAGGTATAAAAAACAATATTATCATATATACTGCACCTATGACATTAAATAGCATATGGGCAACAGCTGCCTGCCTCGCCCGTTTATTTGTTCCCAGAGATGCAATAATTGCAGTTATTGTTGTTCCAATATTATCACCTAGGATTAAAGGTACAGCCGTATAAAAATTAATCAGCCCTCCCATAGCTAAAGCCAATGCAATACCAATTGTAGCTGAACTACTTTGTATTAACACAGTCATTAAAGCTCCGAAACTAAGTGCTCCTAGTACAGATAAAAACGGCATATAACCATTTACAGGCGAACAGTCAAAGTAATTAAAAAAACTTATAAAAGAAGGAAATTTACTTAATAATTTAAGTTCAGACCCCATCAATTCCATACCCAAAAACAGTAAGCCGAAACCAAATATAGTTTGTCCCCATCCTTTGAGTACAGTTCTTTTAGAGCACATCATAATCACTGCACCGACAATAATTGCAGGAAAAGCAAGACCTTCTAATTTAAATGATATTATCTGTGCGGTTACAGTTGTACCTATATTTGCACCAAATATAATTCCAATGGCCTGTGTTAATGTCAATAGACCTGCATTAACAAATCCTACAACCATGACAGTACAGGCACTTGATGATTGAATAGCAGCTGTAACAACTGTACCTGCAAGAAGTGCAATAAATCTATTTTTAGTGAAAAATTTAAGTACACTTTTCAATTTTTGGCCTGCAATAAGCTGTAAACCGTCACTCATCAATTTCATCCCATAGATGAATATTGCTAAACCGGCTAAAACAGTAATTATTAGTTTAAGTAAATTGAGTCCTAATTCTCTTATTTCTATTCCACGATAGCTTATATTTTTTGCCGGATCATTAACTTCTGCTATAATATTATAAATCCCCGTGACACTTCCTATTTTTATTTTTGTCTGAGCTATACCGTTTTTATCTGTTACAGTCTTTGCAGGAACACATTTTGCAGTTATTTTTTTTTCAGGTGAAGAAGATACATTAAAAAAAACATCAGCTCCATGAACAGCTTTACCGTTTTTATCTACAACTTTCAATTTTATAGGCTTAGGTAAATAATTACCTGAATATGCTTCTTGAGAAATACCATCAATTGAAACACCACTAATTAACCTGATAATCTTTGTTCTTTCTGAATTTTCAGGTGCAATTTTAAAATATTGATCTCCTACCTGATTCCCTGTTTTTATTTTTACATTAACAGCTCCTCCGACCTTCGAATAAGCAATATTAGGAATAAATACCAAATCGCTTCCCTTAATAGGTATAAAGTTAACTCTCACACCAACAACAGGTTTTCTTGTTCCTTTTCCACCAAAAAAACCGGGTATTATTGGTCCAAGTAATTCTAGTTTTAGTTCTTTTCTGTATTCACTATTAGGTAGAGCCTGCTGATTTGCTCCCTGTATTATTACGATCTTATCAACAATTTTCTTAGAATTTTCTTTTTTGCACCCTGAAAACAAAAAAATAATGGATAAAAGTAAAACAACTATGGTTAATAATTTTTTGTGCATTAAACAGCCACCTTTTATTTTAATATTACAATACAAGTGTTTATTTATTTTTAATAAATAGTATATAATAATTGTTATTTGACATTATAAATATTTTTAAAATAAATTTTAACATGATTATATAATTTTATTTAAAATTTATTATCCGTTAAATAATTTATTTTTCACTATAAATAAAAACTATTATGAATAAATATCCTGTTTGGACTGAAATTGATTTAAATGCCATAACCCATAATTTAAAAGAAATAAGAAACTGGCTTTCTCCTTCTACAAAGATAATGGCTGTGGTAAAAGGCAATGCTTATGGACACGGATCCATAAAAACAGCTCTCAGATTAGTAGAAAACAGAATAGATTATTTTGGAGTGAGTAGACCAAATGAAGCTTTAGAACTTAGAAATTCAGGTATAAATCTGCCTATTTTAGTTTTTGGATATACTCCTATTAAGTTTATTCAAGAAGCTATCGAACAAAATATAACCCTTACTGTTTATGATTTACAAACAGCAAAATCTATTTCAGATATTACTGCGTCATTGAATAAAAAAATTAAAATACATATTAAAATTGACACAGGAATGGGACGTCTGGGAATATTTATTCCTCTTATAAAAAATGAGAAACAATATCTTACTGCACTATCTAAGGTAATTAATGAAGTAGAAAGTATTACAAAATTAGATGGTCTTATTATAGAAGGAATATATACACACTTTGCTGTTGCTGATTCTTCGGATTATAAGTACTCAACAAAACAGCTAAATCTTTTCAATGATTTTATATATAGGTTATCATTAAGAAGAATTATTATTCCGATAGTACACTCGGCAAATAGTGCTGCGATGTTAAATTTTAATAACTCA
This sequence comes from Conchocele bisecta, assembly GCA_029237695.1. Lineage (NCBI taxonomy): Eukaryota > Metazoa > Mollusca > Bivalvia > Lucinida > Thyasiridae > Conchocele > Conchocele bisecta. Next base: position 794,703 of record JAQRGA010000042.1, on the reverse strand, counting down.
CACATGAATATGGTGAGGCCTGGTATCTGCCTATACGGTATCCTGCCTTCATGCTGTATAAACAGTCAGATTAATTTAAAACCAGCTATGATAATTAAAGCTTTAGTTGCTCATGTAAAAAATGTTCCTAAAGGAACCGGAATAGGTTACAGTTCAATATATAAAACGCATAGAGATACCATGATTGCAACTATTCCTATTGGATATGCTGATGGCTACAGATGGCAGAAAGTTCCAAAGGGGTATGTACTAATCCATGGACAGCAAGCACCTATAGTAGGTAGAATATGCATGGACTTTTTTATGGTAGATGTTGGACATATTAAAAATGTTTTACTTTCAGATGAAGTTGTTATTTTAGGAAGACAGAAAGATCAAATAATTACAGCCGATACATTAGCTATTAGTTCCGATACAATTCCTTATGAAATCATATCTTCTTTGACAGCAAGAATACCAAGAAAATATATTTAAATAGCATATAACAGGAACAAAAGCAGAAATTAGCAAAATAGAAAGTGGATGTTAACATCCACTTTTTATCAAAAGTTTTTAATGCCTGCCGAGCCTTTACGTCGAGAATCACATCATTTGTTATATTATCAATAAGGCTTTAATATATCAATATCCATAAAGTCTACTCAATATCCGCTATAATATTATCAGGTTTTACTATTTAAGCTCTGCAGTTGGGAGAAAAAAGCCGTCCCCTGCGACTTATCTCCCTCAGCCCTTAAACAGCTAATTTACATATTTGAATTTCTGAATATAAAAAACCTTCTTATTCGCGGTCTCAGAATCTTCTCTACTTCCTATAACTGCAAATATTTTTTGAGAAGCCAGTATTTTATCCGCTCCGATATCAAAACGACCTTTTTTAGTTTTGATTTTAGTTTTAGTTTTGGTATTATATATAGTTACACCTCCAAAATCTTTTATTGACTCTCCAATCGCTATAATGCTTAAAGTATTATCCTTCGGCGGTCGTTCATCTGCTCTGGTCAGATTTATAAACTTACCTATTATTTCTTCCTGCTCTGCGTCATTATCCTGACTTAAATTTAAAGAACTGTTTTTACCTATTAGTAATTTTCTAAATTCATTAGGTTTACCACCTAATAAGTTACTTAATATTTCTGCTCTGGAAATATAAGAATTAGTCATGAAATTCGTATTAATTTTGATGAGGCTTTTTGCCAACTTTTCTGCTCTATCTGAATTAATTTCTCTATTAGTCAGCCAACCGGGATACATATTCACATTTTCACGAATGCGGGAATCTCTTTTATGATCTGTAAAACTACCCACACGTATCTTTTGAAATAGAATTTTCAATGCATCTAAATTATCTGAATTTATATTTATTTTTCCATAGGTTTCGAAGTCATCACTCATTTTTACCTGATTTAGGATATTGGCGTCTCCGTCGCTGTAATCATTCCCTCCCCCACCAGCACTTATGCCCTCTGTAGTGTTAAATTTTTTCAAATTAATTGTCTGCCATTGAGCACCCCTGTGGATAAGACCTAACTCCCATGGTGATTTCATAGGAGCATTTCTTATATAGGCTGTAGAAACATCCCATGGTTTTGTTGCAGTTTCTATATCTCTATTAGAATAATTAACATTATTTGGGTTACACGCCTTATTATTATCTCCTAGTGTATTCCTAGATGACTGCTGAAGATAAATTAAGTACTCGGCTTTATAGGCATAGGGATTGGTAAAAGTTGCATATTCATCACCTCCCATCTTATGCCAGTCTGCTGGGAATAAATTCTGTCGCGGATCATTAGCCTCTGCGTTAAAATACTTGAGTGAAACACGATAATTCAAAAATTTATCTTTATTAGGAAATTGCCTTCCAGGTATATGATACTTTGAGTTAGGTACATATGGATCTGCACGCACTATATATGCAAAATCATAAAAATCCCTCCTATTCGTTTTAGGATTTATTTCCTCATTTTCAAATTTTACTGTCAGTTTTGTAATTTTTAAATTGTTCATCTCTACATTCTTAAGAGGCGACGTTGTACTCGTGTCTGAATATAATAGCTTGTTACTAATACTGAAGTTCGGTGCTTTACCAAAAGTTGAGCCACTATTATTAAGCTTAAAACGAGTGGGAACGTAATGCGACCTACTAAACCTTTTAGAATTAGCTTCTTTTATAGTAGTCTCCCCCGATCCATTCACATTATGAACATTCCCGTCAACGGTATATGAATATTTCAGTACCACAGTCGCTTTGACATCAACCACATCACTACCGGAAGCAACAGGGTTATACATATAAATTGATTCAATCTCTACCCTTGGCACGATATTTGAAACTACTACGAAATTCCCTGAAATTCCGTCGGGACCTGAGGTTCCGTCGGTGATATCTATAACAGCCATTTGCCACTGAAATACAACATTAACTTCATTAATGTAGGGAACTCTTTCCAGACCGACATAGGTCGGTGCATAGTCACTACTTCTTGTTGCATCCGAATCATCGTCGACATAATCCCTTAAGTTTGCGTCAATCTGATCCCTGCACATTCTATTAGTCCTAAAACCGCCTTTTGACTTCCAGTTTGCCAGCCATGGTATTCCGGAATATTTTATATTATTTGAATCTCTTTCAGAAAATAAACGAGGTTCCATTAACGCATTATTCTCGTATAACCTTTTTAGGTTAAATCTATGAAATAATTCAGTCTTCGAGTCTTTTTCACCATTACCATCTTTATCAATCCAGTATGCTTCAGGGGTTAGAGGCAGGTCTATGTTAAAAACTTCTTTGAATTTCTTTTTTTCATCATCACCGGTTAAAAATGAAGGATATTTTTTCCACCGTGTTTTGGCTGGAAGATAGCCACCGAGTGAAGCACTGTCACTGCTTAATTTTCTGGCATATTCATTTGTAAACCATGGGTTATTATCTTTTAATGTGCGTAGAAAAAGTTCACTGACATCTCTTCCCGGCCGACCCACCACACGGTTACCCTGATTATCAATCATTGTAATTTCTCTTGCAGTTGCGATGTAAGAATGAGAAAACGGTGGGGTTCCGTTGGTGGCTTTTCCATCATTTGATTCAGATGGTGTTTCACCTCCTTTTTTATCTGCATTAAATCCTGCATCAACCGCGGCGGCGGGATCTATTTCTCCCACCTTTTTTTGTTTGGGAGGGATTACAATAAAAGCCATTCTTGAAACGATTGGACCATCATCTTCATTTTTCAAATAAATCCATGTTAACGGCTTTGATTTATCCCCCTTGACATACTTATAGTATTCTATTCCGTTCGTTGTTGTCGACATCTTATCTAAATCATCGGTAAGTCTTTCATATTCTTCTGTAGTAAGAGAAGTAGGAGTAGGAAACTTCTTAGTAGGAAGACGCTTAGTAGGATTATCAAAACTCATTATATGACTATAATCGGCAACTGGGCTTACACTGTATATTTTTATTAATTGAATAGCTCTGTTTAAGGCAGTCTCTGCAGTGAAGTCTGCTTTGACTAGATTATTATAATTTATACTGGCTTTTTTCTCTAAAGTAGCAGTAGTGAGAAATGTTAATCCCAATATCATAATCATTGCAATAATGCCTAATACAAAAATAGTGATCATGCCGTTTTGGCTGTTTAGGTCGTTTCGGCCGGACAGCGGCCGGACAGCGGCCGGACAGCGGCCGGACAGCGGCCGGACAGCGGCCGGACAGGCGGCCAGCGGCCGGACAGCGGCCGGACAGCGGCCGGACAGCGGCCGGACAGCGGCCGGACAGCGGCCGGACAGCGGCCGGACAGCGGCCGGACAGCGGCCGGACAGCGGCCGGACAGCGGCCGGGACAGCGGCCGGACAAGCGGCGGACGCGGCCGGACAGCGGCCGGACAGCGGCCGGACAGCGGCCGGACAGCGGCCGGACCAGCGGCCACAGGCGGACCGGACAGCGGCCGGACAGCGGCCGGACAGCGGCCGGACAGCGGCCGGACAGCGGCCGGACAGCGGCCGGACAGCGGCCGGACAGCGGCCGGATTTTCTTTTAGGGTTGGCTGGTGGTTAATGCGGGATTTTGGTGTACAATGCATAGCTCTCTCTTTATCATTTAGATTTTAAAGATTAACAATCAAAACATTACTAACTGCATTGTAATGAATATCATGCCAATTAACAAGAATGCCTAATCAGAAAATTAGTTAAAATTTTATTAAACAGCTGAAAATTTAATCTCGGCAGAGTTTTAAGTGCAGTCACTCATACTATTGAAGGTAATACAGAAGAATTTGAAAACCTTAAAACAGTTATTAACTTATATATCAGTAAAATCAAGTCCGGCAGAGAAATAATTAAAGCGATCTTTTTTAAAAAAATACAATTCTCCCACAGTTTAAAATTATCATATTTTTTATATGTTAAAAAGATTATAATATTAAAAGTTACTATAATTTAATATATTATCTTTATTCTTTATTAAATTAATCAGAAATAAAATTTTAAGAACTCTCTTCAGATAATAACTTTACCTATGATTTCACTGATACGGCTAAAATTATTATCATCAAGATATTTGTTTATTCCTGAAATAATATCAATGGGAGCTGTAGGATTTATAAAATTAGCTGTTCCTACGGCAATAGCATCAGCTCCCGCAAGAAAAAATTCAATTGCATCATCTGCATCAAATATGCCTCCCATTCCAATGATAGGCACATCAACTGCATTTGAAACATCATAAACCATTTTTATAGCAACAGGTTTTATAGCCGCTCCACTCAATCCACCTGTTATATTTGCCAATTTTGGTTTACGGGTTTCAATATCTATAGCCATACCTGTCAAAGTATTAATCAAAGAGATCATATCAGATCCCTCATCAACAACTATTTTAGCAAATTCAGTTATTTTTGTTACATTCGGACTCAATTTTGTTATTAAAGGAAGAGTTGTTGCTTTCCTAACTTCAGAAACAACTTTGGCTGCAATTTTTAAATTTGTACCAAAAGCTATTCCGCCTTCTTTAATATTAGGACATGAAATATTAATTTCTAAAGCATGAACACCTTTAACGTCATTCAAACGCTCTGCAACATATCTATAATCATCAATAGTTTTACCCCAAATATTTACTATTACAGTAGCGTTATTTTTTCGCAAAAAAGGCATATACTTTTCATTGCTAATAAACTTCTCCACTCCGGGGTTTTGAAGTCCTATTGCATTCAACATTCCACTGGCAGTTTCACATACTCTAGGCATTGAATTACCATAAACATGTTTTGGTGAAATACCTTTCACCATTATTGCACCTAAAGAATCTAATGGATAAAATTCTGAATACTCTTTTCCATATCCATAAGTTCCTGATGCAGTCATTACAGGATTTTTCAGTATAAGTCTGCCTATCTTCGTAGTTAAATCTGCCATAATTTTAAAATGATTTTAAATTGTTAATGATTAATTCTTAATTGCCATAAGTGTCCAGATAAATATCTTTAAGATTAAAAACAGGTCCTTCTTTACATGATCTTGTATATTCCCAGCCCTGTTCATTGTCTGCCTTAATTTTTAATACGCAGGCAAAGCAGGCTCCAACTCCACAGCACATAGGATGATCTAGGCTTAATTCTACATTTATTTTGGTATCAATAAGGAGTCCACCCATAGCATACATCATAGGATTAGGACCACAGGCATAAACTTTCAGGTTTTCATCATCTAAATACGGTTTAAGTAATGACGTAACCAGTCCATGTTCTCCTGCACTGCCATCTTCCGTTGCTATTTTAACATTAAATCCGAGCTTCTTGTATTCATCTACTAAAATAAGTTCAGAACTATTTCCTGCACCTAAGAAAATACTACCTTTACCGTTTAATTTTTTCGCCAGTAAATATGTTGAAGCTGATCCATAACCGCCGACAACCAGCAGGGCTTTTTCATTGTACTCCGGTAGTTGATATGAGCTGCCTAAAGCTCCTAAAAGATTACAATATTCCCCTTCCCTTAACTTGGATAAGATATAAGTTCCTTCGCCAACTACTTTATAAATAACAGATAAAATACCGTCATTACTTACATCAAATATACTGAAAGGTCTTCTAAATATTTTATATCTTAAACCTGTTACCTGAATATGAACAAATTGTCCCGGAAGAACTCTTTTAACTATTTCAGGAGAATAAAAATCAATTTGATAATATTCACCTTTAATGTTACTATTTTTTATAATTCTTGAATTTTCTGTTATCATTTGGCTATCACTCTCCGAGTGAGTTTTAAGTATTAAATTTTAATTTAATCAAAAACTTTATCATTTATAGGTATGTTGAACTTAATATTTTTAGTATAATAATCAATATCGGAACCTAATATATTTGTACTTGTTTTCATGGCAAACTTAATACCTAATATATCTTTATAATCTTTGGATAAGATTGATTCTTTAAGGGGTTTTTCTTTCAAATAAATAGTCAAATCCATTTTTCTTATTAGAAAGTTTTTATTATCCACATAAAAAATATATGGTTCAGTAAGTTTAAATTTAGTTTTAGGGTAACATGTTAGTTTATAACATTCATATTTTCCAACCTTATAATATGAATCATCTATCTTCATAAGCTTAAATAGTTCACTATAAATATCACTTTTAGGTGATGCCAGCATTGCATTAAAAATAAAAGAATCTCTATCCTTACCAAATAATATTGTTCTCTTCTTAGTTTTGGAGTTATAACTCCAAGCTATTTTCCCATTATATGCCTGCGTCTGTATCTGGTCATCATGGAATTTTGTAATAATCAAATACTTATCAGGCATTTTAAACTTCGTTTGAACAAATACTTTTATCTGCTGCAAAAGCATAACAGCTTCGCCAATAGTCTCTTTTCTGTTTGTAGAATCAAGCACACCATTAGGATCAACGGCAGCACTCATTTTTTTCAATAAATTTACTGCAGTAATACTTTTAAAAGAATTTCCATAAGAAAGAATAGACGAAGTTGTAAAGAACATAGCCAACAAAAATATATAACAAGTTTTATTAATTATTCTCATATATCCCACCTAATTAAAAATATTTTAATTAAGTTATCTCTGTTTTATAGCTTCTTCTAATATTTTTACATCAGAAAATGGATATTTTATTTCATTCACATCCTGATAATTTTCATGCCCTTTGCCGGCAACAACAACTATATCATTATCCCTAGAAATATTAACAGCATGAATTATCGCAGCTTTTCTATTTTCGATAACGGTAATATTTCTGTTTTTATTGACTCCAATCATTATATCGCTGATTATTTCAGCAGGATTTTCCGTTCTTGGATTATCACTTGTGATAATAATTTTATCAGCAATCATTGAAGCAACTTTACCCATTCGCGGCCTTTTGCTTTTATCTCTGTCACCTCCGCACCCAACAACTACAATCAGGTTTGACGGATTAAGTTTTTTTAATGCTGTTAAAACTCTCATCAATGCATCATCTGTATGAGCATAATCAACAAAATATTTAACAGAAGAATCTGAATCAACCATTTCCAACCGCCCCGGGATATTTATCTGTATTGAGAATGCTTCAACAATACCAGTTATAGAAATTCCTATTTCAGAACAAACACTAAATGCTCCGGCTATATTATAAGCATTATACCAACCGATTAAATTAGAATTAAACTCAATAAATTTATTATCATATTTTATTCCTCTGATACAGCCGTTACCGCCATTGTCATTCAGTACTATTTTATAATCAGAATTATAATTAGCACCGTAACTTTTTACGGGACAGTTTTTTATTTCACTTATCAATCTTCTTCCATACACATCATCTTCATTAATCAGAGCAGCAGAATCGTTTTTTAAGTAATGCTCAAAAAGTAATTTCTTTGCATTAAAATAGTTCTCCATTGTCTGATGATAATCAAGATGATCCCCAGTTAAATTAGTAAATAATGCAGCTTTAAATTTTATATTTGAAATTCTATGCTGAGCTAATGCATGACTTGATACTTCCATAACTATATACTCACAACCATCAGCTAACATCTTTGCAAATAGTGACTGAAGTTCAAAAGCTTCAGGTGTGGTTCTTACTGCTTCTATACTCTTATTTCCATATTTATAATTTATTGTTGATATAAGTCCGGCCTTCTTGCCTGCATATTTAAGAATATTATATATCAGATAAGCAGAAGTAGTTTTGCCATTTGTGCCTGTTATTCCTATTAGTTTTAATTTTTCTGCAGGATTATCAAAGTATTTTGCAGCAAGCAGTGAATATGCATAATAACTGTCACTAACTTTGATATAAACTATTTCATTTTTGAAATTTAAATCTGACTTATTTTCAAAAATTATTACTTTAGCTCCTTTTAAAATTGCATCATCAATGTAAATATGTCCGTCAGCAGCAGCACCTTTTATTGCTACAAATATTGAATTATCTTTAACTTTTATAGAGTTATTTGTTACAAAATCAATTTTATAGTCATGAATATCATTATTAGTCGACAGTATTAAATTATAAAAACATTTTATATAATCATGCAGGTTATTTTTATTTAAACCCAACATTAAATACACCCCTATTTAATAGCGTTGAAATATTTATTATTTATAAATATATATAACTAAAATGGCTATTCTATTTGTGGAATAAAAAAAATATTAAATTATCTGTTTTTTTATTGAATTGACTTTATATAATGTAGATACAATAAGTTATGCTAAGCTCTAATTATTTTTAGTAAGATATTGATTAATCTATAAATACCAGTTTAATATACAATATGACAAAATATAAAAAATTTCTATCAGAAGCTGAAAGATTAAATTTCATTTATCTCCATCATAAAGGGGAAAAGATTGAGATTCCATTCATTTATATTTTTGCTGATAATGCTAAATATTACTATTATAAAAAAATAAAAGAATTTTTAAAAAATTCTAAGGTACAGTTATATAATCTTCCGCCATATTCACAAAATTTAAATATAATAGAACGACTATGGAAATTTTTTCAGAAAATAGTTTTATATAATAAATATTATAAAATTTTCAGGAATTAAAAAATACATATCTATTATTTCTTAATTCGATATCTGGTTAGAGGATAAACTGAAAACTTTACTTAGATTAAATTTTTAGCTATTCTAGGATAAGATGATTAAAAAATCAGCGTATAGTTAATTTACTAAAACAAATTTGTTAAGGGTGTATTATAGGAAAGTATCTGAACAATTGTTAATTATTAATGATAATAATTGATAACTTTTAAATTTAACAAAATAATAAAACAAACATCAGGAAAAATAATGTTTCTTACAATTTTAAATTATATTTATATTGGTTTCTTTGTACTATTCTTTTTTGGATTCTGTATTTTTATTCATGAACTAGGACATTTTTTAGCAGCTAAATGGCGAAAACTCCACATTGTGGCATTTTCCATCGGATTCAAAAAAATATGGGCATTTAAACATAAAGATATTGAATACAGAATTGGCTGTTTACCTTTCGGCGGTTATGTAGATATTCCGCAGCTTGAACCAAATTCGAATATAAAAGACAGCAATGGGAAAAAAATCCCCGGAGTAAAACCGCTGGATAGAATTATTATTGCTTTTGCTGGACCATTTTTCAATATACTATTTGGCTTTTTTTTAGCTACTATACTTTGGTATTCAGGTGTTCCGTCAACTTCGCCAAAAATGGACACAATCAAAGTAGCATCAGTAGAGGTTCAAAGTCCAGAATATAAAGGTGGTTTAAGAGCTGGAGATGACATAGTAAAAATTAACGGTGATAGGTTCCATGATACATGGGATGAAGTAATTCAGAACATTATTTTTACTATAGGAAAAGTAAAACTTGAAGTCAAAGATGGCAATACGATAAAAACTATTTCTTATGAACCTATAATAAATAAAGATATGATGCCAACAATGGCAAAATCCGGACTCCCTTATCCTTTTTTTACTCCTGAAATACCAATAGTAATAACTGTTGAAAATAATTCACAGGCTGCCGAAGATGGTTTAATGACAGGTGATAGAATTTTAGAGGTTAATAATAAAATAGTTACAACACCTGAAAAATTTTATATTGCAATAGCTGAAATGGGTAAAGCTAACGTAGATATAAAGCTTACAAGAAAAGGAAAAATTCTTGAACTGAAAAATATAAAAACTACAGCAGTAAAAGAAGCTGCATATTATATGATAGGCATTTCTGTTACAGAAAAAATACCTATGCAAATAGCTAAAAATATTAAAAATTCACCTGCTTATAATGCGGGAATAAGAAAAGGCGATTATCTACTTAAAACTAATGGAATTGAACTTACATCTTTTTCTGAATTAAGTAAACTGGTAAAAAACGGCAAAGATAAGAGAATTAATTTCACAGTAAAAAGAAATGATAAAACTTTGAATATTGATGTTACACCAGAGCTATTCACGCCTTACTATATTAACGGTATTAGTGTTGTTTTTAAAAATCATATTACACCATGGCATCAATTTATAAATGTTATCTCTATGAGCTATAAGTCTCTACGCGGTATTTTCTCTTCTAATAGCTATATAAAACCCAAACATTTAAGCGGCCCTGTAGGTATTGTAACTGTTATTGGAACAGCTGTTTATCATGGCTCATTACCAATTGCATTTTATATAATCACAGTAATAACATTTAGTTTGGGTTTATTAAATTTATTACCGCTACCGGTATTAGATGGAGGTCATATTCTATTATCCATAATTGAAATAGTAATCAGACGACCAATACCTCAGAAATTTATGAAGCCAATATCTCTAATATTTGTAATACTGCTTATTTCCTTAATGATTTTTGTTACATTTAATGATATTAACAGATTAACAAATATATCAAGCTTTTTCAACAGTTCAAAAAATACAGAGAAGGCAAAACCTCTAAATAAAACTAAACATATAGAAACTTCTAAAATTTTAGAAAAATAATATAGCTATGGTAGAATTCAGGAGAAAAACAAGACAAATTTCTGTCGGAAATGTTAAAATTGGTTCGGGGCATCATGTATCAATTCAATCAATGACAAATACACTTAGCAGTGATATTAATGCTACACTTGAACAAATTGACACTCTTGCACAAAATGGTTGTGAAATAATTAGAATAGCAATACCTAATATGGAATCAGCCAAGGCAGTTAAAGATATAGTTAAAAACGCTCCTATACCTGTAGTAGGAGATATACATTTTGATTATAAACTTGCATTATCTGCAATGAAAAACGGCATTCATGGAATAAGAATTAATCCCGGCAATATAGGCAGTCTTGAAAAAGTAAAAGAGATAGCCTATATGGCAAAAGCAAACTGTATTCCAATCAGAGTTGGTGCAAATTCAGGAAGTATTGCTAGAGAATTTCAGATAAAAGAGCATAATATATCAGAAAAAGACAAAAAAATTAAACTGGCTGATTCACTTGTTCAAAGTGCCCTTAAACAGTGTAAGATACTTGAACAATTTGGCTTTGAGGACATAAAAGTTTCCCTGAAAGCCTCTGATGTAGTAACAACTGTTAAAGCATACAAAAGCTTTGCAAAGTTAAATGATTATCCATTACATTTGGGAATAACAGAAGCAGGTATATTTATTAAGAGTGCAATAAAATCTTCAGTGGGAATAGGCTCTTTACTACTAGACGGAATCGGTGATACCATACGTATAAGTGTTACCGGATCTCCACTGGAAGAACTAAAAATAGCAAAAATGATATTAGAATCTACAGGATTAAAAAATAAAACAGTAGATATCATTTCCTGTCCTACATGCGGAAGAACAACAACTGATCTAGTTAATATTGTAAATAAAGTAGAATCATTAATTAATGATTTAGAAAGAGAAAATAAATGCTTTAAACCTTTTAAAATTGCAATAATGGGATGCGCTGTAAACGGTCCCGGAGAAGCAAAAGATGCTGATTTTGGAATAGCGGGAGCAAAAGGCAATTATATTTTATTCAAAAATGGTAAAAGATTAAGCGGTAATTACAATGAAACAGAAGCATTGAATATTTTGTTCTCTGAAATAAAAAAATTTATAATTTAACACTTTTTTAAAAAAAGTTTGCATTTCAGCAAGTTGAAATATCTTCAGCAAGAAAAAAATTGGAACCGTTGGGAAAACAATACAAAAAAAGCCTCAATAAAATATTGAGCCTTTTTTAAAAAATCATTTAAATATAAAACCCTAGAAAGTTTCTAAAGCTTTTTCTTCTGTGTCTTCAATATCAAATATTGATGTAAATCCACTGATATCAAATATTTTTTTGACGCTTCCAATCATTGAGCAAATAACAATTTTTCCATTTTTCAGTTTAATTTCTTTTGCTATCACAAGTAAAGCTCTTAGACCAGCACTACTGATATATTTTAATTCTTCAAGATTAATAAGAATTTTTTTATTGCCTGAATTTATAGCATAACTAATAGTTTTTTCTGCATCAGCTGCAGATGCTGCATCAAGACGTCCCTCAATCTTTAGGCACTGTATTCCATTTTTATTTTTCTGAGTAATTTCCATCTAACTTACCTCATATTTCTTTGCGTTAAGTTACCAGTCACTAAGGAGTATTAATAAATTAATTTTAACATTATAAAAGCATATATAATTTTATGCTTTTATTCATATTTTTTCAATTAAAATTATTATATTTATGTGAATTTACTGATTATATCACTAATCAATAATATTTATTATACATTAAAAACAACTGTTATGGTGTAAATTACTATATTAAAATTTAGATTTGAGTAAAAAGTTAATTTTAGATTACTACTTTAAGGATTCAGTTAAAAGGTTAGGTTATAATAATTATTATCTATAAAATATTTAAAGGTTAAACATGTTTGAAAATAAAACTATAGCAGTACGTTTTAAAATGTTAGATGGTTGTGATGATTTAGTACCTAGGAAAGCACATCATGATGATGCTGCATTTGATATTATGTCAAGAGAAATAGTAATTTTGAAACCTGGTAAATCACAGCTTATACCAACAGGAGTATTTCTTGAACTTCCAATTCATTATGAAGCCCAAATTAGACCAAGAAGCGGCTTAGCATTAAAATATAATTTGACAATAACCAATAGCCCGGGAACAATAGATGCAGGTTATAGGGGAGAAATCGGCATAATAATGTTAAATTCAGGAACAGATAACTATACGTTTAAAAGAGGTGAAAGAGCTGCACAGATGGTTATAAACAAACTGCCTGAGGTTCAATTAATACAGGTAAATGAATTATCTGATTCAAAAAGAGGAAGCGGCGGATTTGGAAGTACAGGAAAACATTAAATTTAATACTTTAGAGGTAGAGGAGCTTACTACAGTTGGATAGAGAAATATATCAGAGACTATTTACAGTATCTAAAAAAAATTATATGCTTTCACAGGTATTTACCTACATCACGGGAATACTTGTTCTGATAACTTTATATTTATATTATAATGATATTATTAATAAATATGAAAGCTACTTTTATTATGTATATTTAGTTATGGCTCTAATAAGTATAATATTATCATTTAAGTTCAATAACCATCTGAAAAATAATAATATTATAATAACTGAAATTTTACAAAAAAATAAAAAAGATGTATTAAGTTTTGCTAGAAACAGTATTAAGCAGGGATGTATAAATGCAATTTTAATAATTATCCTTATAGGATCATTTTTTGTAAAAGGGACTCAACTTCACATATTAAATAATCTATTTTTTATAATTATTATATTTAGCTACTGGGTATCAAATAGATTCTATTTTAATATACTTAGTAAAGTGGAAATATAGCAATAAAAAAATTCTGTTCGCTATAAATAGTTTCACTGGTAGGACTTTTCACCATATAAAAAAATTATTGATACATACCAGGGAGAATTATATCTCCATATTCGGATTTAGCTTTTTGAATAATATCAATATATTTTTCCCACATTTCAAATACATAAATAGGTGTATCTGAATAGTTACATTTAAAATTACTGATGGATCTTTCCAGTTTATCTATCCATGCATCACATCTAAAACTAAACTGATAATTATACTCTTTTTCAGAATAGTCTTCATTTAGTAATTTTTTAAACAGATTTTTCAGCTCATCATATATCGGAATAAATCCTGTAGGTGTCTCATAAACATCACATTCACCATGACAACTGGCTTCGGCCCAATGCATCCATACTTTTTTAGCTAACTTACTTGTACAGAATTGTCCTTTAGCATCTTTTAAAAAATAATTAACTGAAAATATTTTTGGCACAAATTTCATATCTTTTACAAAATTAATATTATTATCAATATATTTTCCGATAGGATAACTAATGAAATCAAGATTAGCCATTAAACATGGAACTCTAACACCGGCTTTTCCTAATGTTGCGGCAGTAGTTTCTGATTCAAGAGTAACAGCTTTTAAAATAATACCTTCATTCCAACTTCTTGATTCTTCTATCGGAACAGTCGTATCACTATCTCTACCGCCATAAACAATAGCATCCACCTCAACACCGGCTTTATTTTCATATAAAGAATCTATATTATCTAAATAATCCAATCTCATTGTATATCTGCTATTAGGATGAGAAAGAGGAATTTCATTACCGTTTGAATCAGTTTTTCCCTTTTTCCATTCTCCTGAATGATTTCTGCCTTTTTCAGGAATATTCTCAACTCCCATACCAGACCAGTAAGGATTATTATCCGGTCCTGTTAATACATTAGAAAAAATTATTTCTTTATCTTTGCTGAGAGAAGAAAATATTACTGGATCATCCATTGGGTTAACATCTCTTATAATACCAAAAATACCATTTTCTACATTAACAGCTTTGAATACACCATCAATATTTTTAAAATAACAAATATCATCTCCTATGATTCTTTCGCCTGAAATCATAGCAGTAGAAGTTTTTCCACATGCAGATGGAAAAGCACCGCAAAAATGAGATACGCGCTTACGCTCTTCATTCAATATACTCATAAGATACATATGCTCACAAAGCCATCCATTTTTCCCGCCTTCATTGATAGCAAGACGCATTGAATGCTTCTTCAAACCAACTGTATTCCCGGCATATTGTGCATTCATTGAATAAACAATATTGTTATCAAGATCCATATAAATACGTCGTTTATCTAAATTAACAGTATTCATATTATCATCGAGTTCACCACCACTATGACAGAAACAGTAGAAATCATCTTTATCATTCATATTTTTAAAATGACTATAACCTCTACGATATAATATATCTTCTGAATGAGCCACATAACATGAATCAGTTAGCTGTACACATGGTCTGGAGAAAATACTTTCTGTAGGTCCTTCACAAAATATTTTAACAATAGCTTTTTTCCCAACCATTATATTTTTTGCTATTGATTTTATTTCATTCAACCCTTCATCAAATTCAACACAATTCAAATTCCCCATAGCTTTTAATCTATCTTTAGAAACCATGAATTTTGTATTTTTTTTATCCCTTCCCTGATCTAAATATCCATCATAATGAATTGTATGTCCAGATTTAGCCAGTGTTTTCTCTTCTCCTAATTCAATAGATCTTTCTCTAATAAATGCTGTATCAGAATCACTATCGTTGCACATATAAACTGAGTCAGGATTACATAGTTTTATATATTCACCTAATAAATTATTCAGTTTATCATTATTAAGAGTTTCAAGTTTGCAAAAAGTATCACCCATTTTTTCTTGTAGTAATTCTGAATAATCTGACTTCATAAAGCACCTCTTAGATACGGCATTTATAATTAGGATAGATATATCTAAAGTATAAGGTAATAATAGTGCAAATATATTGCAACTCTATTTTTTTAATGAATGCTCAAATAAGAAAATGTAGAATTTTAAAAAGTTCACTTATTAAGAATAAAATAAAAAAACCTGCATAGAAAATTCTAAACAGGCTAATAATTTTAAAATGGTACCTGAGGAGGGACTCGAACCCTCACTTCCTAAAGGAAAACGGATTTTAAGTCCGTTGCGTCTGCCATTCCGCCACCCAGGCATATTATATAAATATAATTTTTAGTATCTATAATGTTCAGGCTTGTATGGTCCATTAACTGGAACACCGATATAATCAGCCTGTTCTTTACTAAGGAAAGTTAGTTTAACACCAAGTCTAGCTAAATGCAAGCGTGCAACTTCTTCATCCAGCTCTTTATTTAGGCGAAATACGCCAATTTCTTTCTTTTCCCGAGCCAAATCCAATTGAGCAAGAACCTGATTAGTAAACGAGTTACTCATAACAAAACTAGAATGCCCTGTAGCACACCCTAAATTGACAAGACGACCTTCTGCCAATAAGTATATTGAATGTCCGTCAGCATACTCAAATTTATCAACTTGAGGCTTAATATTAATTTTTTTAATTCCAGGCCATGCTTCTAACTGAGCAACCTGAATTTCATTATCAAAATGACCAATATTACATATAATTGCCTGATCTTTCATTTTTGACATATGGTCAGCAGTAAGAATATCCTTATTGCCTGTAGTAGTAACAAAAACATCAGCTATCGCCAGAGCATCTTCTACTGTTAATACTTCATAACCTTCCATTGCTGCCTGTAATGCACAGATTGGATCGATTTCAGTAACAACTACTCTTGCACCAAAACCACGCATAGACATAGCACAGCCCTTACCAACATCACCATGACCGCAAACGCATACAACTTTACCGGCAATCATTACATCTGTAGCTCTTTTAATTCCATCAGCTAAAGATTCTCTACATCCATAAAGATTATCAAATTTTGATTTTGTAACTGAGTCATTAACATTAATAGCCGGAACATAAAGTTTACCAGTTTCTAACATTTGATATAATCTATGTACACCAGTAGTAGTTTCTTCTGAAACTCCTTCGAGTTCATCAATACATCTATGCCACTGTCCATGAGATTCAGCTAAAATAGTTTTTAGAATATTATTTAATTCCAATTCATCTTCACCTTCAGTAGGTAGATCTAAAATAGAAGCATCATTTTCTGCTTCATATCCTCTATGAATCATCATAGTAGCATCACCGCCATCATCAACAATCAAGTTTGGTCCTTTTCCATCAGCAAAATGTAAAGCCTGACGTGTACACCACCAGTATTCTTCAAGACTTTCGCCTTTCCAGGCAAAAACAGCAATACCAGCCTCAACCATTGCAGCTGCAGCATGATCCTGTGTAGAAAAAATATTACATGAACACCAGCGAACTTCACCGCCTAAAGTAACAAGAGTTTCCATTAAAACAGCAGTCTGTATTGTCATATGTAAACTACCCATTACTCTTTTTCCTGCTAAAGGTTTACTCTTTCCATATTTATCTCTAAGTGCCATCAAACCCGGCATTTCTTTTTCAGCTATTTCAATTTCTTTTCTACCGAAATCAGCTAAATTGATATCTTTAATTTTATAGTCCATTATCTTATTTCCTTAAATATTTTAAGCAATTTATTAATTTAATTTACTGCGGATGTAATCCCATCTATCTTCAGGAATTGATGCACCCTTAATTTTTACAATTTCAGCTCCCAGCAAAGACCCAAACCTACCGGCTTTTTCCAATAATTCACCTGATAATTCTCTAGAATTTATATACTCATAAAGGAAACCTGCCTGCCATAAATCACCGGCACCTGTAGTATCGATGGATTCTACAATTTCAGCTTTTATAGAAACTTCTTCACTGTTTGTTTTTATAATTGAACCCGCTTTTCCAAGCTTCAATGCAATAATATCACATACTCCGTCTAAACTTGAAAAAATATCTTTAGGATCATTTGAATCACAATACTGCATAGCTTCATCTTCATTGCAAAAAACTATATCAACATATGATTTTAATAATTCTAGGAGAATTTCCATATTTAATTTTACTACCTCAAAAGAAGCTAAATCCAAGCTTACAGTAAGAGAAAGACTTTTAGCTAATTTAAACACCTTTTTAATTACAGAATGATTATGGAGCATATATCCTTCAATATGTAGATGTGTATAATCTTTAAAATCATCAATAGATATATCTTCAAGTCGGATAGTTGCTGCTGCACCTAAAAAAGTCCGCATAGTCCTTTCAGAATCAGGAGTTACTAAACTCAGACATCTTCCAGTTTCAACTTCTTCTGATATTTTAAACCGGCTTATATCGCAGCCAATCTTTCTATAATGTTCTTTATAAAAGCGACCTAGTTTATCATCTGCTATTTTACCTAAAAATCCTGTTGAAATACCAAGCTTACTGAGTGCTTCTATTGTATTGGCAGCTGAACCGCCTGCTACAATTTTTTCTTCAGAAGTTACTTTATTCAATATGGTGTTAATTACGCTTATATCAACTAATTCCATACCACCTTTATCTCCACTAATATTTTCAGTAATAAAACTATCAGTAATGGAAACCAATATATCAATTATCGGCGAACCTACACCAAGTATTTTTTCTTTTTTACTATTAGGCATTTTTATTACTTCCATTTAGCAAAGTCCAAGTTTTTTTACAGATGCTACAAGAGCATCTATTTTATCAGTTTTTTCCCAAGGGAAAATTGATCTGCCAAAATGACCATAAGCAGCTGTATCACCATATTTCCAACCATTTTTATGAGGAATTTTCAATCCTAATGATTCTATGATACCAGCAGGTTTAAGTTCAAAAACTTCGCGGATAACTTTTTCTAAACCTGTATCATTTTTAACTTTTCCTGTACCATAAGTGTCAACATTTAAGCTTAGTGGTTCTGCCATTCCAATTGCATACGCAAGCTGAACTTCACATTTTTCAGCTAAACCTGATGCAATGATATTTTTAGCAATATAGCGACACATATAAGCAGCTGAACGGTCAACTTTTGATGGATCTTTTCCTGAAAAAGCACCACCACCGTGTGACCCCACTCCACCATAAGTATCAACAATAATTTTACGTCCTGTTAATCCAGTATCAGCGTGAGGTCCGCCTACCTCAAAACGACCTGTAGGATTAACAAAGTACTTAACATCATTATCCATAAATTTTTCAGGGATTACTTTTTTAGATACTTCAATAACAACCTTGCGTATATCTTCATCTTTAGCTTCAGGTGTATGCTGATGAGAAACAACTATTGATTCAACTTTGACAGGTTTGCCACCAGAATAACGAACAGAAACCTGACTTTTAGAATCTGGTCTTAAAAAAGAATATTTTTCAGATTCAGTATGACGCAATCTAGCTAATTCCTGAACTATTTTATGAGAAAAAATAATAGGTGCAGGCATCAATTCTTCAGTTTCATTTGATGCATAACCAAACATCATTCCCTGATCACCAGCACCCTGTTCATCATATTTACCTTCACCATCAGTTACTCCCTGAGAAATATCATGAGATTGACTATGGATACAAATCATCAGTTTTGCTCCGTCGGCAGAAAAGCCCATATCATCAGTATCATAACCAATTTCTCTAACTATTTTACGTGTTACAGTTTCCCATACAACATCACTTTTTGTTGTAATTTCTCCAGAAATAACAATCAAATCTGTAGTAACAAGAGACTCACAAGCGACCCTACTATCTGGATCCTCTTCTAGACATGCATCTAAAACTGCATCTGATATTTGATCACAAACTTTATCTGGATGTCCTTCTGAAACTGACTCAGATGTAAAAACATGGTCTGCTAAAATTTTACTCATTATTATTTCTCCTATTATTATATAATTATATTTAAAATTATTAATTATCTGATTATACATAAATGACGTAAAAACTCAATAAAGAATCTATTCTCTACAAAATAAAAATACAATTTCCTTATTTTTATTTTACAGCCTTTATATAATTAGCATACAGTCGCCATAAGAATAAAATCTCATTTTATTATCAATAGCAGTTTGATAAGCATTCATGATATTATCACGCCCTGCAAAAGCAGACACCAACATCAATAATGTACTTTTAGGGAGGTGATAATTTGTAAGCAACATATCTACTACTTTAGGTTTATATGGTGGATAAATAAAAATATCAGTCCATCCACTGTCTGCTGTAACAAACCCGCGTTCATCACCTAAAGTCTCCAATACTCTTGTAGATGTGGTTCCGACAGATATAATTTTTTTATTATTCAATTTTGTTTTATTTATCATATCAGCAGAGTTTTCATCTAAAAAATATTCTTCAGAATGCATTTTATGGTTTTCAATTTCTGTAACTGAAATAGGCTTAAATGTCCCCGCACCTACATGAAGAGTTAATTCTATTTTATTTATACCTCTATTCTGTATTTTTTCTAAAATATTTTTAGAAAAATGAAGTCCTGCTGTCGGAGCTGCAACTGCTCCTGTAACTTTAGAATATACCGTTTGATATCTATCTGCATCAGAAAATTCTTCTTCCCTTTTTATATAAGGAGGCAAAGGAATATGACCAACTTCATCTATCAATTTATATATATCTAAAGTATCAAATTTTATGATATAAGAACCATCAGCATTATGAGTAATTACTTTGATCCAATTTTCAATACCTGTATTCTTACCACTCTCTTCAAGTAATATCTGCGTGCCTTCCTTCACACGTTTACCAGGTTTAATATAAGCTTTCCACAAAAAAACATATTCTTTTACTGGTGATATCAGCATAACCTGAATCCTTGCACCAGATCCATTCTTATGCCCATAAAGTCTAGCTTTTATGACTTTTGTATTATTAACTACTAAAGAATCTCCTGACTCTAAATAATCAATAATGCTACTGAAATTTTTTATTTCCACACTGCCTGTTTTACTATCCAGCACTAACATTCTAGATGATTCACGTATATCATTTGGATAATATGCAATCAACTCTTTAGGTAATTTATAATCATAATAATCTACGCTATTCATAATATTATTTTCTACTATTTTTCATTTTTTCTCTAGCTACTCTTAAAACTTCAACTTCTTCCCCGCTTAAACTATTGATTCCTGTTCTAGATATTTTATCAAGTATATCATCTAAATTATGTGAAGTTTTACCTTTAAAAGTCCATTTTTTAGAAGCTTGTCTTGAAGTGCCAGCACCATTTGATTTTTTTTTGATATGTTTAGTTAAATATTTAAAAATATTAATTGTCTCTCTAGGAAATAAATATCTCATAAAAAAGTATCCACCAATTACCCCACCTAAATGTGCAAGATTAGCTACTTGTCTCTGCTCTCCTGATAAGACAAAAAATACCTCAATTAAAGCATAAATAAGAACAAATGTTTTCAATTTTAAAGGAATAGGAGGTATGAGCATCATTAACATTGCATTAGGAAAGAGCATGGCAGCACCAACAAGTATACCGAAAACAGCTCCGCTAGCACCAATACAAAATGCATATATATGCCAGTTAAAGAGAAGCCAAAAAACAGCTCCTGCAAGACCGCTTATAAAATATAATTTTAAGAAATTAATACTTCCAATGTGACGTTCAATCATCGAACCAAAAAGATAAACACCCCACATATTCAGGGCTAAATGCCAAAAGCTTCCATGCACAAACATATATGTAAATAAACGCCATATCTGAAACTCTTTAATAGCGGCAGGATTCAGTGCGAGAGCATATGTAACTGGACTATCCGAATACATTCCTCCGAGACCTACCTGTCTAGTTGTTACTTCCTGAAGTATATAGACAGCAATACATAATAATATTATTAAAGGTACTGCATAATTACTGGTTTGTTTATATCTATAACTATTATAATTTCTATCTGAAAACATTAATTAAAATTACCTTTCTTTTTATAAATGAAATTTCCATATTTTTATATACTAAGTAACAAACTATAAAATAAGCTAAAAGTTAAATAAAAAAAGCTTGGCAGCAAAATTACTAGGCTCTATATACTAAAATACAATTTATAATTTCGGTTTTATAAAAAAATATCAATTTAAATATTTATTTTTAGTTATTTTGAAGCTGCCGTTGTATTAATGATATTGAATGATCCACTTTTTTATCTTTAATTCGCTCTTTTCTAATTTTATTAATTGCATTTATTACTGTGGCATGTGTTCTACCACCAAATGCTTCACCAATTTCAGGGAGAGATTTTTCTGTCAACTCTCTGGATAAATACATTGCAACCATTCTTGGATAAGCAATATTTTTAGGTCGCTTACTTCCAAGTAAATCACTTCTACTTAAATCATAAAATTCTGATACTTTTTTCTGAACCATTTCTATAGTAACTTTTGAAACAGCTTCCTGCAGTATAATTGGATCTAGCAATCTTTCGGCAATATCAATGGTAATTCTAGTACCAGCCATAGATGAAAAAGCTGTAAGTCTAATTAATGCACCCTCTAAACGTCTCACATTAGAAGTGATTCTACTGGCCATAAAATAGAGAACATCATCCTCAAGCTTTACAGCCTGTTCTTCCTGTTTTTTTCTAAGAATTGCCATCCTTGTTTCTAATCCGGGAGCTTGAATATCTGTAGTCAAGCCATTTTCAAACCTAGAAACAAGTCTTGCTTCAAGACCATCTATTTCACTTGGCGATCTATCAGAAGTCAATATAATTTGTTTATTGTCGTTATATAATGCATTAAATGTATTAAAAAATTCTTCCTGCATTTTATTTTTCTTTGCTAAAAACTGAATATCATCAATTAATAACATATCAGTATTTCTAAAACGTTTCCTAAACTCAGCGAATTTATTATTTTGAATAGCCTCAATGTATAAATTAAAAAATTCTTCACAAGTTAAATATTCAACATAAAATTTTTTTTTTAGTTTAACAGCCTCATGGGCTGCTGCCTGAATCAAATGAGTTTTTCCAAGTCCGGTACCACCATAAATAAAAAGAGGATTAAATGAATAACCAGGTGTCTGACTAACTGCAACTGATGCTGAATATGCAAAATTACTTCCATCTCCTACAACAAAAGTATCAAATGTAAACTTAGAATTACAGTTGTTTATTTCTTTATATACATTTTCAGTTGATACATTTGCAGTTTTTTTTACATCAGCATTATCTGAAACAGGTTCCTCCTGAGGCGAATGTCCAATTTCAAATTTAAATACTATATCGTCTTTATCTGATGCTTTTTTAAGTGCATCACTAATATCATCACTAAAATGCTCCTCTACCCAATCTGCAAAAAATTCATCAGAAACTCCCAAAATAAAATCATCACCATCATAAGCAATAGGCTGTATAGATCTAATCCATCTATTGTACATATCATCAGTCAATCTGTTACGCAGTATATTACGTGCACTTAGCCATATTTTCTTTTTTTGGGATACTTCTTCCATTAAAAACACCTTTGATTATTTAGGAATAACTTCGCAGAAACGGTGAAGTTATCTACAAGTACTAATATATTATAAAAATCTAATCATAAACTTTCAACAGTTCAAAAAAAAAACAACTGAAAATTTTTTAAAAAATAAAAACTTCTGTCTCCTATTCACTATAAGTCAAGTATCTAGCCTCAAATTTAAGTTTTTAGTTAAATTTTAATTATTAATAAATTCGCAGTAGGAATAAATTATTCGTTAACAATTTATTTTTAAAGACTTACAACTTTCAGGGTCAACTTATTAACATCTATCAACAGGTTATTAACAATTTATTTTCCAATTTTGATTGTTTTTAAAAACTAAATTTCATGATTTTTACTATTGATAGCATTATAATAACTTAAATATACTATACATAATCTCTTATCATAAATAAAAAATTTTAATGTTTACTTCTAAATTAAAAGCTAAGCGTACACTTTTCATTGCTGATCACTGCTTCACTCCAGAGCAAAAGATCATAAATTCTGCAATTTTATGCGAAGATACAAAAATTACAGCAATTGGAAGTGCATCAGCATTTAGCCCAGACCCTGAAGTAAATATTTTTGATTTAAGAGGAACATATGCAATTCCAGGATTTATTGACACACATATTCATGGTGCCGGAGGTTTTGACAGCAGTACCATAGATGAAGGATATGAAGATTTTAAACTTATGTGTAAAACTCTTGGAAGTCATGGTGTCACGTATTTTTTGCCAACGATTGTATCGGGACCGACTAACAAACTACTTGCGTCCATCTCTGCATTTGCAGCAATACTGGATAAAAATTATGAAGGTGCAAATGCCGGTGGAATTCGTCTGGAAGGTCCTTATATAAATAAGATAAAACGAGGATCACAAAATGGTAATTTTATACGTCCTATAGATCTCGGGGAATTGCGTGAAATTATATCAGAAGGTAAAGATAAAATTAAAATAATGACTTTTGCACCGGAACTTAAAAATTCAATAAAATTGATTGAAGAGTTAAAAAATAATAATATTATTCCGTCTATGGGACATACTATGGCAGAAGAAAATGATGTCCTTGAAGCAATAGACGCAGGAGCTGTTCACTGCACACATTTATATAACGGCATGCCTATTCTTCATCATCGTTCCGTTGGAATAGCAGGAGTTGCATTAACAGATGATAGAGTGACTGTAGAGATTATTTTAGACGGATACCATATTCACCCTAGGATGATTGATATTGTTTGCAGGACTAAACCAAAAGATAAAATTATAGGTGTAAGTAATGCAATACAGGGTGCAGGTTTAAACGATGGAAGCTATCACCTTGGAAAAACTCAAATTAAAGTAAAAAATGGCAGAGCTGTCACTAATGATGGAACAATTGCTGGTACAACGCTCACCCTTGAAGAAGGATGGAGTCATTTGATAAGTTATTCTCAACTTGATATTAAAGATGCTTCTGCCTGCCTTACCATCAATCCTGCCAGACTCCTTAATTTAAAAAATCAAGGAGAATTATTACCTGGAAAAGATGCTAATATCGCTTTTTTTAATATTAAAACAAATAAAGCACTTTTAACTGTAAGAAAAGGTAAAATAGTTTATATTGATAAGAGCTGTAATTTTAACTTAAAAAAACAAGATATAAAAAATAATGATAAAAACTTTTAACAATTCTGAATATAAAATTCTAGATTCTGGAAATTTACAAAAATTGGAACAGGTTGGACCCTATATCCTGATAAGACCTGCATTAAATGCATTTTGGTCAAAAACTTTATCAGACAGTTATTGGAAAAAAGCAGATGCTCTATATCAAAGGAATTCATCAGGAAGTGGAAAATGGACATGGTTTAATAAATTACCTGAAACATGGAATATTATTTATGGGGGAATTAATTTTATTGCAAAAACAACCGATTTCGGACATTTAGGATTTTTTCCTGAACAAAAAGATAATTGGGATTGGCTCAGATCTACAGTATCTGAACATAAAAATATTAAAGCATTAAATTTATTTGCTTATTCTGGCGGAAGCTCTTTAGCTATGGCAGGAGCGGGAGCAAATGTATGCCATGTTGATGCAGCAAAAGGTATGGTTGACTGGGCAAAAAACAATTTAAATAATAATACAAATATAAAGACAGGAATACGCTGGATTGTAGATGATGTAAATAAATTCATGCTTAAAGAAATAAGAAGAAACAGCCATTACTCAGGTATTGTCCTTGATCCACCTTCATTTGGAAGAGGCCCTAGAGGTCAATTATGGAAAATGGAAAATGACTTAATTACACTTTTAAAAACTTGCAAAGAAGTTTTAGACAGCAATCCACTATTCCTATTGCTGACAATGCATAGTCACGGTTTTTCTGAAAATTCTCTCTCGAGAATACTTAAATCAGTTTTCTCAAAAAATAGTAAAGTTTCAACAGGAGAAATGAGTATTGTGGAAAACACAGGAAATAAAATAACAGCTGGACTTTATGCCAGACTAACTTTTAGATAATTTTATAAAACTATTAAACTTGAGTTACTGACAATGCTTGAAATTACCAGCCATCATAATCAGCGGATAAAAGATATTATAAAATTAAAAAACAGAAGAAGAAGAGAGAAAACAAAAAAAACTTTTCTCGAGGGTTACCGTCTAATAAGTAGAGCATTAGATGCTAATTTTCCAATAGAAGAATGCTATTTTTCTCCATCTCTTTTTCTAGGAGAAAACGAAAATGATTTACTGAATAACTTAGAAAAAAATGGAACTACTACTATTAAAGTTTCAGAATCTATATTAAAAAAAATGTCTTATAGAGACAGACCAGAGGGACTCATTGCATTAAGTCCTGTAATTGAACATAGTTTACCTAATATACCTATTGTAAAAAACGGGCTCTATCTAATAGTTGAAGCAATTGAAAAACCAGGTAATCTAGGTTCAATACTAAGATCTGCAGATGCTTCAGGCGTAGATGGTTTAATCATTTGCGATAAATGTACAGACTTATACAATCCTAATGTGCTGAGAGCCAGTACAGGAGCTATTTTTTATGTTCCTATTGCGGAATGCACATCAGAAAATGCTTTAAAATGGCTAAACAAAAACAAAATAACGAGTTTAGCTACTACCCCACATACAGATCTCTCTTATGAAAGCATTGATATGAAACAGTCTATAGCCATAGTAATTGGAACAGAACAATACGGATTAACTGACTTTTGGCTTAAAAACTCTAAAATAAAAACGCTAATCCCAATGTGTGGAAAGATTGACTCTTTAAATGTGGCAATCGCTACCAGTATTGTTCTATTTGAAGCTTCCCGTCAAAGAAGATTATAATGGAGTAAATATAAGTTTACCCGTTTTATTTACCTCCCTTTTGATAAGAATCTAAAATAAGTAATTTTAAATATAAGATTTAAAAGCTACAGCTATTCACCATACGAATTAAATATGATATAATTCCCTTCAACAATATAAATATTTATTTTTGAAGGATTAACAAAATTATACATGAAAAACTTAAAATATTACTCTTTTATTATCTCATCTCTTGCTTTTTTACTTGTAACCTCTTCATGCACTTCTATAAATCCTAAATTCTCAGAACAATATAGTCCAATTTCATTTGAGGCTAAGAAAAATATCACTGCAAATAATAGATTATTTATACTGAGTCTCATGGATGAAAGACCTGAATCAGAAAAAATACCTTTCAAGCCTGAAATTAATCCACTTATACTGATTCCGCTATGGCCAAACATTAACAACAATATAAATCCCGTAATTAGATACTCTTATTTTCAGCCTAAAATGATAGAGATACTACAAAATTTATTTATTACTGATTTACGTGTTTCAGACCTATTTAAAGAAGTAACCTCAAGCCCTTTTGGAAAAACTGTAAAAATCAATAATATTAAAAACTCCAACATATCTAAAAATTTCTATTTACTTCAAATAAAAATCAAAAAAGCTGTTTGGTCCAGAAATTTAACTACCTATGGATTAGGATACGTTGGAACAGTATTATGGGCATTGGGTGCTCCAATGTCATATGGACATGTATCACTTGAAATTACAGCATCGTTATATTCACCAAAAGACTACACCAAACCTATTGCTGTAATAGTTACAGCTGAGCAAATGCCATGTACAGAATTTGTATATGATCAAATGTACTACAAGCCACCAATATCAGAATTAAAACTGGCTAGTCTATTTGCTAAAATAGCTGAACAGCTAAGAACTTTTTTATATGATAATATAGAAAAATAATTAGAAGTTACAATTATCTACTCAGAACATAGATAGTTTAGCAGCGATTTTATTTGAAATCTTCGAATAAACTATCAGTAAACATTTTTGCATTAAATATCTGCAAGTCATTTTCACCTTCACCAAGACCTAGGTATAAAACAGGCAAATCCATCTCTTCTTTTATACCAACAACCATTCCACCTTTAAAAGTTCCATCAAGTTTGGTGCATATTAAACTATTTATCCCGCATACCTTTGAAAACTCTCTAGCCTGAGCTATAGCATTTGATCCAGTACTTCCATCAACCACAAGCACTGTTTCCTGAGGTGCTTCAGGATAAATTTTTGAAATTATTCTTATTACTTTACTCAATTCATCCATTAAATTTTTCTTGTTGTGCTGTCTGCCTGCTGTATCAATAATAAGAAAATCATATTTTTTTGATAATGCCGACTCAACAGCATCAAATGCTACTGAAGCTGAATCAGCTCCGTGCTTTGCAGCAACAACATATGTATTAGTTTTTTTGCCCCATAATTTCAATTGATCAACTGCTGCCGCCCTAAAAGTATCACAAGCTGCCAGCATTACTTTTCTGTTTTTTTTACTAAGTAAATAAGCAAGTTTTCCAGCGGTAGTAGTCTTTCCGGCTCCATTTACCCCAACCATTAAAATTACAGTCAAATTATTTTTATTAATATCTAAAACTTTATTATTTTTTTCTAAAACAGCCAGAACTTCATTTTTAGCCACTTCAATAATATCATTACCAGTCTTTACTATCCCATGTCTATATTTTTCACGAATATTACCCACAATACGTAAAGTTAATGGTACGCCAAAATCAGAACTTATTAAAGCTGCTTCAAGTTTTTCAAATGTTTCATCCCTCCATTCTGCATTTTCAATAAAACAACCTTTTACTTTGCGTGAAAATGATACTGCCGTTTTTCTCAAACCTTTATGAAATTTATTAAAAACTGAACTCATTTTTCTGTAATAGCCTCTCTCTCTGGTCTATCTAAAGTATTTTTAATAGAGTTCAATACGCCATTAATAAAAGAAGGTGTATTACCTGAACCATATTTTTTACCGATTTCCACTGCTTCATTTATACTAACAATAGGAGGAATATTCTTACAATAAAGCATTTCATAAACTGCAACTCTCATGATATTACGATCAACCGTATCCATTCTATTAATAGTCCATTTTGATGAATATTCAGCTATTAATTTATCAATTTCATCGATCCCATTTTCTAGAATACCACCTATTAATTTTACAGCTTCTTTATAAGCTTTTTTTAATACAGGTTTTTCGGGCAGTTCATAAAGTTCTGTTTCTCTTAATTGATCTGAAAAAATTTTAATTGCATCATCCTGACAATCAAACTCTTTAATATCATACTGAAATAAAAATTGCATTGTCCATTCTCTAGCATATCGTCTGTAGTGAATCATTATTTATTTAATTTCCTAAAATAAGTTTTTATTTATTTTCCAAACTACTGTTCAAATTAGCCATTTCAATAGCACATAATGCAGCATCGCCACCCTTATTACCTGCCTTTGTTCCGCTTCTTTCTATCGCCTGTTCAACATTATCAGCAGTTATCATTCCATATGCAACAGGTTTTCCATATTCAAGAGATATCTGCCCTAAAGCTTTTGCTACTTCAGAATTAATATATGATGCATGCGGTGTTGCACCTTGAATTACTACTCCCAAAGCCACAATCGCATCATAACCGCCACAAATTAATAATTTTTTAGCAGCAAATGGTATTTCAAAGGAACCAGGAACCCATACAACGTCTATATCATCTACATTTCCTCCATGCCTTACTATTATATCGACAGCACCACTTAATAATTTACTAACAAAAAATTCATTAAATCTAGAACATACAATTCCAAATTTTAAATCACCTGCATTCAAATTTCCTTCATATATATTTTCTAATTTCTTGTTTATCATACTGCACCTTATATTTCATTTTCACTATTTATTAAATTCTTGGAGAAAAATCAAAATTAAAAGAAAATATTCCAACTAATTCATCACAAATACTTTTTTCATTCGGACCATCAACAGTTATCTTTATTTCTTCTCCACACTCCAAACCTAAACTCATTAAGCTCAATATGCTCGTGAGATCTGTCTCTCCCTTTTTTGTTTCGATTTTAAAAACGCAATCAGGATATTCCATCACTTTCTGCATAATTTGGCTTGATGGTCTACAATGTATTCCAGCTTGGTTAATAATTGTAGCTTTTCTAGTAATCATAAATTAATTTTCAATAAAAGTATAAATATTAAAATTTAAAAATTATTTAATATATACAATATAAGAAATAATATAAATGTATATAGCTTAATTTTTAGTATTATATCAGGATATAATACTATGCGCGAATTTTAAGCTATAAAGTTAAATTTAAGGTTTCATATAAAAAAACTAAATTTGGAATAAACAGAGCAAGCCTCATCAATTATTAATTGAATATTTATAATATACAGTTTATTATAATATATAGATATATGTAGTAATAATTTTATCTTTTAAAATTTTACATAAAATATAAAGGAATATAAATGAAAAGAATATTAATGAGCGGAATCACTGGCTTAGTAGGGTGTGCATTCGCCACAGAGCTTTTATGGAGAAATAAAAATGTTTATATAATAGCATTGACCAGAGAACAGGGAAATAAAGATGCAGGCATAAGAGTTGAAGAAGCAATTAGAGAACAATGTGAATTTGACGGAAGACCTGAATTCGCAGCTGTAGCTCTAAAAAGAATAGAAGTAATAAAAAGAAATGTATCAAGTCCTATCCCTTCAAAAACAGTTGACAGCTTAAAAAATATTAATTCTATCTTCCATTGTGCAGCCGATGTAAATCTTGGTAAAGATCTATTTGGAAAAACATATATCAACAACTACCAAAGTACAAAAAATATGCTGAAGACAGCTCATAAACTTTGTGCTGAAGATTTTCATATGGTCAGTACTGCTTATGTTGCCGGCAAAGCCGAAGGTATTATAAAAGAGGATGGTCTTGTTCCAAATAACACTTTTAACAATGCATATGAAAAGAGCAAATATAATTCTGAAAAACTAGTAAGAGAGTCCGGATTAACATTTTCTATATATAGACCTTCAATTGTAGTTGGCAAAATAAAAGACGGAAAAATAAGGAAGCCACTCGCTTTTTATAGAATTCTTGAATTTTTAGCAAAAATAAAGAAACAGCAATGTGCGAAATCTAATCTACGACCAAATGATCCACTCAAAATGCATTTAAGACTAATTAGCAAAAAATCAGATAAAATTTATTTTGTTCCAGTTGACTACGTACAGAAAAGTATTGTTAAATTGTATCTAAAAGGGTCTAAAAATAAAACTTATCATATTACAGGCCGAGGTCCGGGTTCAGTTGATGATATAGTAGCAGTTATTGTAAAATCCTTAAAAGTAGATGGATTTTCTGTAATTGAAAAAGTAGAAAGACAAACAATCAAAGAAAAACTCATTCATAGATATCTTGGAGACCTTTTTCCTTATTTTGCTTCAAACATAACATTTGATATTCGAAACGTTGTTGATGAATTAGGCGAAGATGATCTTAACTGGGTTGTTAACTTAGAGGAATTGACTGTAATTATCAATGCATATTATAAAAATGTTTTTCCAGAAATATTAGGTTAATTCAATTAACATAGAAGAGGAGCTGAATTTCAGCTCCTCTTTTTATTGTTTAAAATTATTTTTTACTCATCTCTTGCACCAGTTTCCAGGACAGTTTGATAAGTTTTTTTGTATTCCATCATCATTTCTGATAATTTAAAAATATCTCTGTTTATCTTTTCAACATCAAGGTGTTTAATCTTATAATCATCTTTCAGTATTTTACCGTTAGCAATAACCCATCGCACTTCACTGCCATCAATACACCATACTAAAGTTTCCATAACATTATCTATACGGGTAGGTACCATGTTATTTCTACTTAAATCAATTAATACCAAATCTGCATCTTTGCCTTCTTCAAGAGAGCCTGTATTTAACCTAAGCATCTTCGCAGGAACAATTGTAATTCTTTCCAATACATCCTGAGCCTTCATTACCTTAGCATCTTTAAGATATGCTTTCTGATATTGTGAAGCAAGTCTGGCAGCAGATAAAATATTCTGGCTATCAGCACTACCTGATCCATCGGTTGAAATAGCAACAGGAATCCCTGAATTTATCATTTCTACTACAGGAGGCATACCTGAACCTAAAATCGTATTTGCTAAAGGATTATGAACAATATTTGTTCCTGTTTCTTTTAATATTTTCATATCATTTGCAGTAGTGTTTACCTGATGTGCAAGAATAACTGTATCATCTAATATTCCTGCATTATTTAAGTATTCTACAGGTGTATATCCATAATGCTCAATAAACCATGCAGTAGTATTAGGTTCTTCTGAACTATGCATATGAAACAGAGTATTATTTTCTTCAGCCCAGTTTTTTAAAGCTTTTATTATTGTATCACTATTTGAGAATACCTGATCCGGTCCAGGTATAATTTTTATATTTTCTAAATCTCCAAACTCAGATTTATATTTATTGAGTCTTTCAACGGCGACTTCAGGAGTATCCAAAATACGTTTGTCATAGTTTCTATCTTGTCCACCGACAGCAATAATTAATTTTGTTCCGGCTTCTAAGCCTGCTTTAACCATATCTGCAACTAAATACTTAGCGAAGTTACATTGATGATTCATTGCAGAAGTAATACCATAATGAATATCATCAAGAAAAGCTTTTATAAAAGTTGCATAACTCCCTGTGACACCGAGCTCTTTTTCAATATATTCTTTATCTTCGTTTAAAAAACCTGTAAATGGATTAACAGCATGATCAAGCCAGTCTATTAACGGTTCATCCTTTGCAATTCCAATCAAAGCAGGTTCATGATTATGACCATGAGCTTTAACAAATCCCGGCATAACAACTCCGTCAATACATGGAATATCACTACACCCTTCATTTTGCCCCACGATCTCTAATTCTTCACCATATTGAGCTACCAGTTTTTCACCGATAGAATTATTATATTCACCAACAGATTTAATTAGTTTACCTTCTGTTAAAACATAACCATCTTGAATTCTAGTAGACAATCCCAGCTTTTCACTAAATGGCAGAAGTATTCTACTTCTTATAAGTTTATATTTTTTGTTGCTCATCATAATAACACTCAACCCATTTTGATATTATTAATATATTTAGAACTAATAACTTAAATTAATTAGATAAATAGAAAATATCTAATTTTTTTTGATAAAAATAATAAAAAATCTCTTTTTACAAAGAAATAGATTTTTATATATATATATAAAAAAAATTCAAGCATATATATTGTCTAAAAAAAGTAAAATATTAATACTAATATATTAGCATTAATATTAGTTACCCTCAGTATAAATGGGCTCACAATAAGTTTCTTTTATAAATATGCCTGATAATATTATAACAGGCAAAGCAATAAATATAGAAGGCAGTGCAAATTGATAATTACTTAAAATATAGCTTATAATATAAATCACTTTTTTATCAAATTAAAGTTGAGTAAATAACCAATCAAAAGTTGAAATAAAGTACTCCCATCCCCCCATAAAGCACCTAACATTCCTATTATAATTAGTTAAACTAATTAATTGTTCCAAAATGTTTTTGAGAAAACCAGTTTGATGTAAGTTATAAACAAGAAAAACAAAGTTATTTTATATATTTAACTTTTATCTCCAATCTTCTTATTTCTTTTTCTATTCAAAATAATTATTTTTTTAGACAGAAAATAACCTATAACACCTATGACTACACCAAAAATTGCCCCTCCGACAAGATATGATATTATTAGTTTATTCCCCAACTTCAAAATACCATTCAAGTCAAAGGAAATAACCAAATCTTTTAGAGCATCTTTAATCTCAGAAAATGTTAGATGAAAGCCAATTATTTTTACGCCTACCCAACACAAAAAAGTATATAAAAATGGTGTTGTATATGGATTTGTAATAAATGTCGCAGCGACAGCAAAAATCTTATTAGCTTTAAATATAAAAGCCAATATTAACGCCAATATAACCTGTCCCAGAGGTATAACTATTCCTGCAAATAATCCCAGTGCAGTACCCAGTGCAATACTGTGAGGAGTACCTTTGGCTCTAATGAACATAAGGTAATATCTTTTTATAATTTTCCAAATTCTATGCTCCATAATATTAGTAATACATGAAAAGAAGAACAATTAAAGATTTAAACTGTTCTCCTTATATATAATTTCAGACTTATTTAAAATTATTGCAGTGTGACCATCAACTGGTTACCATTAACTAAATCACCTTTTTTTACATGTATTTTATCAATTATACTATCTGACATAGCAACAATTGCATTTTCCATTTTCATTGCCTCCAAAACTAAAATTTTATCTCCAATTTTGAGCTTAGCACCTTCTTTTACTAAAACGTCGACAATAAGGCCCGGCAGAGGAGCAATTATCTCTTTAGTTGCTAATGATAAAGAGTTCAAATGTTCAGGAGTAGAAGCTAATACCATTGTTATATTCTTTGCAGTTTTTTTTTCTGTTGCTACATTTATATGAGTTTCAGGAATAGAGTTCAACTCCTCAACTTCTACTTCATATAATTTTTTATTTACTTTAATTTTAAATTTTTTTAGCATAATCCTGTTCCTCTAAAATTATAGAAAACTTTAAATAGTTAACATATTTAATTACCATTTTTCCAGGTTGAAAATAATAATTTCTTTTTCCAATTTGTTTTATTATCAGAAGAGATAAAATCATTAACAATTTTTACACTCTTTATACTAAATTTTCTATGTCCAAGATATCCTGATATCGCACCTGCAATAACAGCTGCTTCCTCTGTATCTATTTTTGATATTAATTTATTCTGGTTTTTCATAGATAAAACCTCAACTATAATGGAATATTTCCATGTTTTTTATCTGGCCTCATTTCAGCTTTAGAACCAGAAAATCCGAGTGCTTTTATTATAACATTTCTTGTCTCTGCAGGATCAATTACATCTTCTATATATCCTCTACTTGCCGCCACATATGGATTACTAAATTTTTCTTTATACTCTTCAATTTTTTTCTTTCTAGTTTCTTCAGGATTTTTAGAATCTGCAATTTCTCTGGCAAATATAACAGTAGCAGCACCCTGTGCTCCCATAACAGCAATTTCAGCAGTAGGCCAAGCATAAACAAAATCAGCTCCCAAGTGCTGTGAAGCCATAGCAATATATGCACCGCCATAAGACTTTCTTAAAATTATAGTTATCATCGGCACGGTGGCTTCTGAATAAGCATATATTAATTTAGCACCATGTCTTATTACACCACCATATTCCTGTCCTACTCCGGGCAAAAATCCGGGAGTATCAACAAATGTAATAATAGGTATATTAAAAGAATCACAAAATCTAATAAATCTTGATGCTTTATCAGAAGCATCAATATCAAGAACACCCGCTAAGATATTAGGTTGATTAGCAATAATTCCAACAGATTGTCCAGCTATTCTAGCAAAACCTATCACAATATTTTGTGCAAAATAAGGTTGAATTTCAAAAAAAGAGCTTTTATCAAAAACATATTTTAAAACATCTCTAACATCAAAAGATTTTTTTGAATCAGTTGGAACTACATTATATATTTTTTTATCTATTTTCTGAGTAAGATCATATTCAATACTATCAGGTTTATATAAATTATTTGAAGGAATATAAGATAAAAGTTTTCTCACTATATCCATGGCATCTTTATCATTTTTTCCCACAAAATGTGCAACACCACTTTTACTGTTATGAATCATAGCACCTCCAAGAGTCTCTTTATCAACATCTTCATTAGTTACAGCTTTAACTACTGCAGGGCCTGTTATAAACATCTGTGAAGTCTGATCAACCATTAATACAAAATCTGTTATCGCTGGTGAATAAACAGCACCTCCGGCACAGGGTCCTGCTATAATTGAAATTTGAGGAATAACACCTGATGCATGGGTATTCCTAAGAAAAATTTCTCCATAACCAAAAAGTGAATCAACTCCTTCCTGTATTCGAGCTCCTCCTGAATCATTTATAGCAATAATAGGAATACCGTATTTCATTGCCAAATCCTGAATTTTCATAATCTTTTTAGCATGCATTTCACCAAGAGATCCAGCCTGTACAGTAAAATCCTGTGAAAATACAGCTACTTTACGTCCATCAATTGTTGCAAGTCCTGTTATAACACCGTCATACGGAATCTGTTTTTGATCTAAACCAAAATTTGTTCCTCTGTGCTTCACAAATTTATCAAGCTCATCAAAAGAATCTTTATCAACTAAAATTTCTATTCTTTCACGGGCAGTAAGTTTTCCTTTGGAGTGCTGCTTTTCAATAGCCTTTTTACCACCACCAAGATCTAAAGTATTTTTTTCACTTTTCAGTTTAGCAAGAATATTATTCACATAATCTACTATTTTATTATCAGCCATTTTTAACTCCTTAATGTTGGACTAGCTCTGTCAATACACCGTTTGCCGTCTTAGGATGTATGAATACTATTTGAGTATTATTAGCACCGATTTTTGGCTCACTGGAAAGAGGTTTAATTCCCATTTTTTTTGCTTTATTTATTAATTCTTTAATATTTTCAACGCCATAAGCCAAATGATGAAGCCCTTCTCCCCTTTTCTCTAAATAAGCAGAAATTTCCGAGTTTTTTTTAATTGGTTGGAGAAGTTCAATTTTCACTCCGTCAACATCTAGAAAACAGACTTTAATTCCTCTACTTTCTATTATTTCTTCCCCTATAGGTTCTATACCCAGCAAGCCTGAATAAAGCTTTAAAGCTTCATCAATGGATTTAACAACAATACCAATGTGATCTAAATTACTCATAATATATCCCAATATTTTAAGATTTAATTGTTATTAAAAGTGTAAATTATACTTGTAATAAATTCATGCTATTGAATTTACACATTTTTACTCATAATTCAAGAAAAATTAAATCCATCTATAACAAAATAAAAGACAGCTGAAATCTCATATGAATCAAATCATATATTTATGTTATTTAAAAACTTGATTAAGCCTATTAAAATTCTATATTAATATATCGGTTTTTTTATATTACAGTATTTTATTATCTTTATTGTAATTTAGTAAACAAAAATTTATAAGATATTAATTTTTTTAAGGAAATCGAAATGCCTAAAAAACAAGTTGAAGAAATTGCAATCGACAAAGAATGGTGTAAAGGCTGTGGTATTTGCATTCATTTTTGTCCTAAAAAAACTTTAAGACTCTCCAAAGATAGCAAATCTGAAGTAGTAGATATCAAAACATGTATTGGTTGCAGACTTTGTGAATTACGCTGTCCTGATTTTGCAATTGAAGTTAAATTCAAAAAATAATGAATAAATAGGTTTTATAATGGACGAAAAAATTAGATTTATTCAAGGCAATGAGGCTTGTGTAGAAGGAGCAATATATGCCGGATGCAACTTTTTTGCAGGTTACCCTATTACACCTTCTACAGAAATAGCTGAACATTTCTCATACAGGCTGCCGCAAAGTGGTGGTAAATTTATCCAAATGGAAGATGAAATCGCATCAATGAGTGCTATTATCGGAGCTTCTCTAACAGGTTGTAAAAGTTTAACAGCAACTAGTGGTCCAGGCTTTTCATTAAAGCAGGAAGCTCTGGGATATGCAATAATGACAGAAATACCATGTGTAATAGTCAATGTACAAAGAGGAGGTCCATCAACCGGTAATCCTACTCATGTGAGCCAAGGCGATGTAATGCAGGCTAAATGGGGCACTCATGGAGATCACTCAATTGTTGCACTTACAGCTTCAAATATACAGGATGTTTTTGAAATGACAATTGAAGCTTTTAATATCGCAGAAACATTTAGAACTCCTGTAGTTCTTCTTCTTGATGAAGTAGTTGGTCATATGAGAGAAAAACTTATTATCCCTGAACTTGGAAGAATACCAACAGTAAACAGGTTAAGAACATCAGTTAAAACAGGTGTCGATTATCATCCATATTTTCCAAGAAAAGATGGACGCCTACCAATGTCTGATTTCGGTGGAGAACACAGATATAATGTAACAGGTTTATTTCATGACATGTGGGGATTTCCTACAGGAGCTCCAAATAATGTCCATAATTTAATGAGACATTTAGTTGATAAAATTGAAACTCATCCTAATAAAATATGCAAATATAAAAAATTCTATCTTGAAGATGCAGAAACTATTTTAATTTCATATGGAGCCTCAGCAAGGACTGCACTGGAAGTTATAAATTCTTCAAGAAAGCGTGATAGAAAAGTCGGATTGCTGGAATTGCAGACAATTTGGCCTTTTCCTGAACAAATAGTAGCTGACCTTTGCAGAAATGCCAAAAATATTGTAGTTGTAGAAATGAATATGGGACAGGTTCTTCAGTTAGTTAAATCAGCAGTAGATGATCCAAATAAGGTTTACCTATGCAATAGATATGACGGCACGCTGATTAACCCTGAAGATGTTAAAAATGTATTAAGAGTGATTGAAGGAAGGGGACTATAGATCATGCCTATTAAAGATTATATAAGAAAAAGATTTTTCCCTCATATTTGGTGTGCAGGATGTGGACATGGAATTGTTTTACAGGGATTATTAACTGCAGTTGAAGAACTTGGTATTCATAAAAATGACCTGTGCATGGTTTCAGGTATAGGCTGCTCATCCAGAATAGTGGGATATGTCGATTGTCATACTTTGCATACACTCCACGGCAGAGCATTAGCTTTTGCAACAGGAGTAAAATTTAGCAAACCATCTCTAAATGTAGTAGTCCCTATGGGGGATGGTGATGCTGCTGCCATTGGTGGTAATCATTTTATACATACCTGTCGTAGAAATATTGATATGACTGCAGTTATTATGAATAATAGAATTTACGGGATGACTGGAGGTCAATTTTCACCACTCTCAGGCGAAGGAATTTATGCAACAACAGCACCATATACAAATATCGATTATGATTTTGATATTGTTGAGTTAGCAAAAGGTTCGGGTGCTACATTTGTAGCTAGAACAACTGCATTCCATATAAATGAAATAAAAGATATAATGAAAAAAGCAATAAGCCATAAAGGATTTTCTGTTGTAGAAATCTTAACTCAGTGTCCAACTTATTTTGGAAGAAAAAACAACCAGAAAGATGCTGCTGCAATGCTTGAGCACTTTAAAAATTCTACAACTCAAATTAACTCTAAAGCTAAACAGGAAAATCCTGAATTAATAGAAAGAGGTATTTTTGTTCAAATAGAAAAAGGTGAATATTGTGAAAAATATGAGACTGTAATTGAAAAGGCAACAGCAAGCGTAAAAGGAAAATGATCATGGATAAAAATAAAATGATTTTTTCAGGTTCCGGTGGACAAGGCGTAATCACTGCCGGAATCATTTTAGCAGAGGCAGCAGTTTTACATGAAGATCTTTTTGCTGTTCAAAGCCAATCTTATGGTCCTGAAGCCAGAGGCGGATCAACAAGAAGTGATGTAATAATATCTTCTTCTGCTATTAACTACCCTAAGGTAATAAATCCTAGTTTACTTGTATGTCTTACTCAGGAATCTTATAGAAAGTATTCTAATATGATTCTACCCGGAGGTACAATCATAACTGATACAAAATTTGTAAACCCCGGTAAGGTTTCAGATGCTATCATAAAAGAACTTGATCTATATGATAATGTTATAGAAAAAATAGGTAACCCTATTGCATTAAATATGTGCATGCTGGGGGCAGTTCTCCAACTTACACAAATTATTAAAGATACGTCTCTTTTTAAAATAGTTGAAGCAAGAATGCCAAAAAAATTTATAGATATGAATAAAGAAGCTATAAAATTAGGAATAAAATTGGTTTCAAAATAGTTAAATTTATATTTAACAATGGTATTATGTTTAAAGTATTATAATTAAAAATTCAAATATAATACCGTTTTTCTTTGACTAGTTATTTTTATTAATATATGGAGAATCTTGTAAAAATCGCAAACTGGTGTGCCACTGTAAAAATATATTTAAAGCCAGACCTCCATTAACTTAAAATCGCTTCTTCGCAGATATAAAGAGAAGAAGTATAAAAAAAGAGGATTATTACAATGTCATCTAATATTAATAACTGGAAAGCTGCTGCTGCAAAACAGTTAAAAGGAAAAAATATTTCTTCATTAAATTGGAAAACACCTGAAAATATTAAAATAAAACCTTTATATACTGCTAGTGATCTAGAAAATATTGATCATTTAAATACTATGCCCGGTTTGGCACCGTTTGTAAGAGGACCTTATCCTACAATGTATGCCGGTAGACCATGGACGATACGCCAGTATGCCGGTTTTTCTACAGCAAAAGAATCGAATGATTTTTATAGAAAAAATCTTGCTGCAGGACAAAAAGGTTTATCTGTAGCATTTGACCTAGCTACACATAGAGGATACGATTCAGACAATACCAGAGTGGCAGGTGACGTGGGCAAAGCTGGTGTTGCAATTGATAGTGTAGAAGATATGAAAATACTTTTTGATAAAATTCCTCTAGATAAAATGTCAGTTTCAATGACAATGAACGGTGCCGTACTTCCTGTTCTTGCCAACTACATTGTAGCAGCAGAAGAGCAAGGTGTTCCACAGGAAAAACTACTTGGTACAATACAGAATGATATTCTTAAAGAATATCTTACAAGAAATACATATATTTATCCACCACAATCTTCCATGAGAATAATTTCTGATATCATAGGATACTGTTCAAAGAATATGCCTAAATACAATACTGTCAGTATCAGTGGATATCATATGATGGAAGCTGGAGCCAATTCAGTATTGCAGACAGCATTCACAATTGCAGATGGAATCGAATATGTAAAATCAGCTATTAAAGGCGGATTGAATGTGGATGACTTCGCTCCCAGACTATCATTTTTCTTTGGAATTGGAATGAATTTCTTTATGAATATCGCAATGCTTAGAGCTGCACGTTATTTATGGCACAAAGAGATCAGCAAATTTGATCCAAAGAATGAAAAATCAAGTATGCTTAGAACTCATTGTCAAACTTCAGGATGGAGTCTAACAGAGCAGGACCCGTACAATAATATAATTAGAACTACTATCGAATGTATGGCTGCTGTTCTTGGCGGTACGCAATCACTTCATACTAACGCTTTTGATGAAGCAATAAGCCTGCCAACTGAATTTTCTGCAAGAATTGCAAGAAATACACAAATATTAGTACAGGAAGAATCACAAATATGCCACGTAATTGATCCTCTAGGTGGAAGTTATTATGTTGAAAGTTTAACAAATTCAATAATAAATGAAGCTGGAAGAATAATCAAAGAAATTGATGACTTAGGAGGCATGGCTAAAGCTATTGAATCAGGTATGCCTAAAAAATTAATTGAAGAAGCAGCAGCAAGAACACAAGCTAGAATTGAACAGGCAGAAGATATAATTGTTGGTGTCAATAAATATCAATTAAAAGAAGAAGAAGAAATTTCTGTACTGCAAATTTCTGATAAAGTTAGGTCAGAACAGTTAGAAACTCTTAAAAAACTTAAAGCAAATAGAAATAGCGAAGAAGTTAAAAAAACACTTGAACATATAACTAAAGTTGCTGAATCCAATGATAATCTTCTTGAGGCAGTAATACCTGCTGTAAGAGCCAGAGCAACTGTAGGAGAAATTAGTAACGCCATGGAAAAAGTATTTGGTAGATATAAAGCAACAACTGAATTAATTTCAGGAGTTTATTCATCTGAATACAGTGATAATAATGAAGAATTCAAAAATATTCGTAATCGTACCAAAAAATTTGCTTCTGATCAGGGTAGAAGACCTAGAATATTAATTGCAAAGATAGGTCAGGATGGGCATGATAGAGGTAGTAAAATTATTGCAACAGCACTTGCAGATCTAGGATTTGATATTGATTTAACACCAATGTTTGTTACCCCTGAAGAAGCATCAAAAATGGCCGTTGAAAATGATGTTCATGCTATTGGAGCTTCATCTCTTGCTGCGGGACATAAATATATTGTTCCTACATTGATAAGTGAATTAAATAAATTGGGATGCCCTGAAATAAAAGTTTTTATTGGTGGTGTTATCCCTCGTCAAGATTATGAAGAACTTTATAAAAATGGTGCAGTTGGCGTATTTGGTCCTGGATCAAATATCATAAATTGTGCAAATTCTATACTCGATGCAATAGAAAAGGAGTTATAATACTTTAGAAATTAAGTACAAAGATCTATCTTTATAATTTTTTATTGGAGCAAATAAAATGTCACTTGTAATAAGTAAAATTGAACATAATGTTGGAACAATAATATTAAATAGTCCAAGACGCTTAAACGCACTTAGTTCGGAATTAATTTATGATATAATAAACTCATTAGAAAATTTTGAAACAAAAAAAATTCGGGCTGCTGTTATCAGAGCAAAAAAGGGAGCAAAAGTATGGTCTGCCGGACATGATGTACGAGAATTACCTCCAGGGAAAATAGATCCTCTGACCTATTACGACCCCTTAAGAAAACTAGTTAGGGCTATTCAGTCTGCTCAATATCCTGTGATAGCTCAAATAGAAGGCAGTGTCTGGGGTGGAGCATGTGAAGTAATTATGAGTTGCGATATGATTTATGCATCATTAGACTCTACATTTGCAATAACACCGGCTAAACTTGGACTACCATATAACTTAGCAGGTATTCAAAATTTTATGAAAAATATTAGTTTACCTATTCTAAAAGAGCTAATTTTTACAGCAAGAGCTATTTCAGCAAGAAGAGCTGAGATGATAGGTATGATTACAAGAGCTGTTGAAACAATTGAACTTGAAGATCTTGTAAATAAAAGATTGGATTATATTGTAAATAATGCACCACTTGCTATTTCAGTAATGAAAGATGAAATAAGAGTTTTATCAGAAGTATCTTCGCTGACACCTGAAGCTTTTGAAAAGATACACGCCGGCAGAAAGCTTGTATATAATAGTAAAGATTATGAAGAAGGATTAAAAGCATTCTTGGAAAAAAGGAAACCTGTTTTTAAAGGTAAATAATACTTTACAGCAATGAGATTAAATAATGAAATTGAAAACTGCCAAAGATTATATAAATGGAATTTTAGATAAGAATAAAATTGTTTTATCTAAGGCAATTACAATAATAGAAAGTACATTACCGAAACATCGAAAGATGTCTCAGGAAATACTGAACAGCATAATGCCATATACAGGTAAATCAATTAGGCTTGGTATTACTGGTGTTCCCGGTGTAGGCAAAAGCACCTTTATTGAAGCACTCGGAATACATATTGCGAATAAAGAACATAAAGTAGCAGTTTTAGCAATAGATCCAAGCAGTTCTGTTAGTGGTGGAAGTATTTTAGCAGACAAAACAAGAATGGAGCAATTGGCAGGCTGTCCGAATGCCTTTATCAGACCATCGCCATCATCTACATATCTTGGTGGCGTAGCTCAAAAAACAAGAGAAACAATGCTTTTATGCGAAGCAACAGGATTTGATACTATTCTTATTGAAACTGTAGGTGTAGGTCAATCTGAAACAACAGTTGCTTCAATGGTAGATTTTTTCCTTGTTCTTATGCTTCCAAATGCGGGAGATGAACTTCAAGGAATTAAAAAAGGTGTCCTTGAACTTGCTGATGCAATTGTAATAAATAAAGCAGATAAACAAAACTCCAAACCAGCCTTACTTGCTAAAAATATTTATAAAAATGCTATGCATATACTCACACCTACAAGTAAGAACTGGTCGCCACCTGTTCTTACCTGTAGTGCGCTTGAATTTACAGGAATTAGTAAAGTTTGGGATATGATTAAAAATCATAATGAAATATTTAATAAAACCGGCGAATTAAAAGCAAGGCGGCAAGAACAATCTGTAAGTTGGATGTGGACTATGCTTGAAGATAACCTAAAAATATATTTTTTTAACATTACAGAGGTAAAAGAGTATATCACAAAAATTAAGCAAAAAGTAAAAAATAATACTATTTCACCTACCAAAGCCTCAGAAAAAATATTCAAAAAAGTGATAGATCATATAAAGCTTTAAGTTTGAATTTACAATTTTCTTCCGAACCGTTTTTCAAGCTCCTTGTAAGAAATATTAATTATTGTAGGTCTACCATGTGGACATGAAAAAGGAAGTTCACATTTTACTAACTCTCTTAATAGTTCTTCAGCCTCAACCCTAACTAAATAGTCATGAGCTTTAACAGCATGACGGCAGGCAATTCTTGCCAGTTTTTCCTCATTAAGATTTTTTAATAAATCATGATCATTAATAATATCGTCTAATAAATCTGATATCAATCCTGAAATATTATCTATTTCTATTGCATAAGGGATAGATGTAATAAGTATCGTTTCATCTCCAAAAGCATCTATCTGAAAACCTAAATTATTAAAAAGTTTTATATTACGTTTAATAAGATTTAATTCAACTTTAGATAAATCAATTGTAATTGGAATTAATAATTGTTGTAACAAATTATTTTGAGAATATTCATTTAATAATTTTTCAAATAATATCCTTTCATGTGAAGCATGCTGATCAATAACAATTAAACCTAAATCTGAACTGCATAAAATATATGTTTTATCTAAAATGCCTAGAACATTAATAAAACCACATCCAGGCAGGGATAATTTATTTTCTGAAGAAATATACTTATTCTTTTTTTCTTTAATTAATACTATCTTTTTATACTTACCAGATGTTTGATAATTTTGTGGAGTCGTATTATTATTCTGATTTACAATAGATTTGTCTTCCACAGACTTGATA
The DNA here is from genome assembly GCA_029237695.1 of Conchocele bisecta. NCBI lineage: Eukaryota > Metazoa > Mollusca > Bivalvia > Lucinida > Thyasiridae > Conchocele > Conchocele bisecta. Next base: position 750,100 of record JAQRGA010000042.1, on the reverse strand, counting down.
CTGGAGAGCATATCTTCATCCTGATTTATCCTGTAAGATTTTAGAGAATAATCTATTTCAGCAGAATCTATTATCGATTTTATAGATATATTATTAATATTAACTGATGCTGGAGGAGTTACTTCAGCTGATAGTCCTTTTCTTAAAGCTGTCTGTAAAATATGAGTTATCTGTTTTCCATTTTTAAACCTTATTTCATGTTTTGCCGGATGAACATTAACATCAATATCAGCCGAAGTAAGTTCAACAAATAGAGTGACGATAGGAAATGAATCTTTCATTATCATTGTATTATATGCATCTCTTACAGCAGTTGATAGCATGATAGATTTTATTGGTCTTCCATTTACAAAAAAACGCTGCTCTCTTCTTGAACTTTTTACTGTACCAGGTTTTGATATATAACCATGAATCTTAATATCTGAATCTTCATAATCTATAAAAATAGATTCTGCTACAACTTTTTTCCCTAAATATATAGCTAATCTTGATTTTAGATTTTTATCACCTGGAGAAATTAATATTACTTTACCATCAACATTAAGCTCAAATGAAACTTCAGAATTGGCAAGTGACAATAAGCAAACTGTTTCAAATATATGCTTTTCTTCAGTTATTCTAGATTTTAAAAATTTACGCCTTACCGGTGTATTGTAAAATAGATCATTTACTTTTATTTCAGTTCCTTTAGCACAACCAGCTGGTGATTCTGATATATATTTTCCACCGTTAACACTTACTTCATGACCCTCAAGAAGATTTTTAAGTCTTGTCTTAAGTCTAAACTTCGAAACAGATGCTATACTTGGTAGTGCTTCACCCCTAAACCCCATAGTATTAATGTGAGTAATATCATTCTCTGATCTAATTTTACTTGTTGCATGAGGCTCAAGACATAATAACGCATCATCCTTATCCATCCCCACTCCGTTATCAATAACAGAAATAGATTTGATTCCTGCATTTTCAGTCTTTATTATTATTTTATCTGCTCCTGAATCAATTGAATTTTCAACTAGTTCTTTTACAACAGATGCAGGTCTTTCTATAACTTCACCGGCAGCAATTCTATTGCTTACATTTTCTGATAAAATTCTAATACAACTCATAATTAATTTTTAATATTATCTATTTAAATCAACTTTTATTTTTAAGTAAAGTTCCTGAGTTAAAGCAATAAATTTAGGCATATTTCTGATATTGTTATAAACAGGATCATAGGATATTGGAATTATCTTACTTTTTAAAAGAGAGTGAGCAATTTGAAAATAATATATAGCTTTATCTTTTTTATTAATTACAGAATAAATACCTGCCAAGTGTAAATAAGGTATTGCTGATTTTTTAGAAATAGCCAATACTTTTATAAACTCATTTATAGATTTGCCATATCTTCCTCTTTTTTCAAAAATAAGCCCAATATTTTCTCTGGCTAAAATATCTTTAGGATATAAATTTTTTATCCGGTTAAAAATATTTTCTGCATTATCATACTCACCGTATAAATAATAAATACCTCCTAATAAGGATAAAGCTGTTTTATTATCCGGATAAAACAATAACAGTGTTCGTAAATTATTTTCTGCTCCTTCAATATTACCATCTGCCAATAATGCTCTTATTATAATAAGTTTTTTTCTAATATTTATTTTATTATAATATAAACTTTGAATATTGGAGTTTACATTTGGAATATTACCAAACCTTTTCTTAGAATTTTTTAAGCTTAATATATACAATCTATTATTGGTATTTAATTTATTAGATTTACCCAAAGAATAAAAATATCTAGAGTTAACTACTAAAAGAGTACCTATGACAATAATGAAAAGAAATATTATTAAAGGAGTAAATGACGGTTTTTCCATTATTATTTATTTTTAAGAGTATTTAATTCATCTTTTAGTTTTTTTACTGAAAAGGCTAAATCCTTCACCTCTGTTTTTAACTTTCTAACAGTTCTAGGCAATGCTAACCTAGTCACAAATTCCCTGACAGGTTCAGCTGTACTTCCAGCATATATACCTCCTTCAGGCACATCTTTTGTAACTCCTGCCTGACCTGCTATTTTAGCACCACCTCCAACAGTAATATGATGACTTATTCCTGCCTGAGCTGCAACGATTGCGCCCTGCCCTATTTTGCTACTTCCTGCAATTCCGCACTGCCCTATAAGCATAGCAAATTCACTAATAATTACGTTATGAGCAACATGAACTTGATCATCCAGCTTAACACCTGATTTTATCCATGTTTTCCCAAAACGTCCTCTATCAATAGTAGAGTTAGAGCCAATTTCTACATCATCTTCAATTTTTACATATCCCACCTGAGGTATTTTAACTATTCCAAATGGAGTCGCTTCGTAACCAAAGCCATCAGCACCAATACTCACATTGCTGTGTATTATGACATTATTACCAATCTCTGTTCTATCCTGCAAAACAGTGTTTTGATAAATTAAACATTCTCTACCAATCTTTGAATTTTCACCAATAAATACTCCGGCTAAAATTATTGTTTTAGGTCTAATTCTAACACCTTCTTCAATTACAGCGTTAGGTCCAATATGACATGACGGATCAATTACAGCCGTTTCGCCGATAATTGCTGAAGAATGAACTCCGGCTTTATACACAGGAGATGGTATAGCAAAATAATTTACAACTTTTGAAAATGAAATATTAGGATTATCACAGAGAAGCCATGTTTTACCGGCGGCTGGTTCTTTATCAATATTTTTAGAAACCAAAACAACTGCAGCTCCTGTTGTATCGAGCATATTGTAATACTTTTTATTACTAAGAAAAGAGACGTCAGAACCCCCAGCATCTTCTAAAGTATTAACGCCAGTTACAAAAATATCTTTTTCACCTAAAGTTTCTGCGTTCAAAATTTTAGATAGCTCTTCTATTGATAGTTTTCTCATATTTCTTAGACCAATTTACGGATTAATATGTTCATTCCCAAGATTTAATTCTTTTGACACCTTAGCAGTTATATCAATGTCACTATTATAGTATACAACAACTGAAATATTATTCATTGTATTACCAGAACTGTCATAGATAACTGTAAATTTTTTACGTTTGGCAATATTTTTTACCACTACTCTAATTTCAGAAATTAATTTACCTCTTATTTTTTCATACTCACCAAACAGCTGCTGTCTTTTTTGCTCATTATACTGTTGAATTTCGGCACCTTTTGCCTGAAGTTGACGATATTTATTTTGAGCTTCAATTCTTTTATTTTCTCTTTCAATATCACTATAAGCTATATTTTGAGACGCATCTCTTAGCTCAACAAATTCCTGCTGCAACTTATTTTTAGAATCATTTAGAGAAGCTAAATATTTTCTATATATTTCCGTTTGATTCTTTATTTTTGCGTCGGCAAGTTTAGTTTTATAGTAGTTACTAAATAGTTTTTCCATATTAACTACACCGATCTTTTGTGCAGCTGAAAGGAAAATAGGTGTCAATAAAAATACTAATGCAATAATAGATATCTGCTTTTTAATATAACTCATTAGTTATTCCTTTTAATTAATTTAAAAAATAAATTATTTATCAAATTGTATTTCATGCAAATATTTATAATAACCATTTGGAATAGCAAGCAGCTCCTCATGTGTCCCCTGCTCTACTATATTACCCTTATCCAGTACAAGAATTGTATCAGCATTTTTGATTGTACTTAATCTATGAGCTATAGCAAAAACAGTACGATTCTGCATCAAATTGTCTAATGCTTCCTGAACTAATCTTTCAGTTACAGTGTCCAATGCACTTGTAGCTTCATCAAGAATAAGTATTGGTGGATTTATTAATATTGCTCTGGCAATAGCAATTCTCTGCTTTTCTCCACCACTAAGTAAAAATCCTTTTTCACCTACAACTGTGTCATATCCATCAGCATGATTACCACTAACAATAAAGTCATGAGCATTAGCAAGTTTGGCTGCAGATTCTATCTGCTCCATTGTTGCATTATTATTACCATAGGCAATATTACTTTTAATTGTATCATTAAATAGAATAGTATTTTGTGTAACAACACCGATAAGGCTTCTTAGATCTTTTATTTTTAGATTTTTTACATTAGTACCATCAATTATAACTTCACCTGAAGTTGCATTATAAAATCTGGCTATTAGATTAGCAATAGTACTTTTACCTGATCCTGTTTCGCCAACAACTGCAACCATCTTACCTTTCTTTAAAGTAAAATTCACATCATTTAAAATACTTATATCAGAATCATAATTAAAATTAACATGATCAAATACTATTTTATTCCTGAATTCAGATATTCTTACAGGATCTTTTATTTCTTTTAAAGCAGTATCTGTATCGATCATATCGAAAAAACGGTCAGCTCCTGACATACATCGTTGAATACCATTATTTACTTTCGCTAATGTTTTAATTGGTTGATAAGCTAATAAAGCAGGAATAACTAATATTATAATACTACTTAATGTAATATTATCCAAATATGCATATATAAAAAATATTGCAATAGCACAAACTCCAAGCAGTTCTGTCAGAGGACTCATCATCAATTGTGTTTTTAGTGCCTTAATCAATGTATGAAAATACCGCTCATTAACGACCTTAAATTTATTATATTCTTCTTTTTCGGTAAATGAGGCTTTCACAAGAATAATTCCTGTAAATACCTCATGCATTCTTGAAAAAACAAACGAAATTCTATGTAATGATATTTCATAAATTTTTCTGATTTTTTTGCCGACAATTATTATGGGAAGCATCATTAATAAACCGGCAACAATCATAATAAATAGCATTACAAAATTATTATTACTTATGCTGGCAATTATAATAAAACCAAAGCAGGCTAGAATTTGAAAAGGGGCACTGGTTAATGCTGCAATGTTATTTGAAACTGCACCCTGGATCTGATCAGTATCCTGCATAACTCTGCTTATTAACTGCCCCATATCCGCTTTTCCGTAAAACGAAAGAGATTGACGCGTGAGCGTTTCAAATATCTGATTTCTCATATCTGTAACTATGCGACTGCCAACCCAGCGCATGCAAAAACTATTAACGTATGTTGCCAGTGCCTTAAAAAACCATATAAGCGTAAAACTACCAACAAAAAGCAACAATCCCAACAGGGTAAGTCTACCCACTTTATTCTGCATAGGTATTCCCAATGCGTTAGCATAAGTCAAAATACTATCAAATTGTTTAGCCTCACCACTTATTTTACTATTCAAAATATTTTTTCCAGAAGAACTTCTTGAGTTATTCTCAATAGATACTTTCTTTACATCTTTTAACTTATATATTTTATTTTCTGTACTACTACTATTTCTTCCACTAATAACCTGTACAACTTTGGCAGAAGCTTCTTTTTGAAAAGGCTGAAAAAAACCTTTAAGCCAAAAAAAACTTGCTCCAAAAAAACCTCCCGTCATAATACCGGAAATGATACCGATTATAAGAATAGTCTTATATGGCTTAACATATGAAAATACTCTTCTATAAGATTGTCTTTTAAAGTTGGAATTCACAATATACTTTAGCCTATTAAAAAATTTTCAATTTTAGAAACAACATATTTTCTCTGCTCATTTCCAGCTTCAGGATAAATTGGTAACGCTAAAATTTTCTTAGACATTTCTTCACTTATTGGAAAATCACCTTCCCTGTACCCAAGATCAGCAAAACAATCCTGTAAATGCAATGATAGAGGATAATAGACAGCAGATCCTATACCTGATTTTCCAAGTGCTGCCTGTAATGCATCTCTTTTTCCATCTTCTACAAGTATACAAAATTGATTATAAATGTGTCTAGTTATACCTTCAGCAGTAATTGGCAGTCTAGCCTTATCTCCAATCTCAGATGCTCCAAACAGTTGTTTATATTCTTCAGCATTGCTCTGTCTAGCACTACTCCATTTATCTAAATATTTTAATTTAACATGAAGGATTGCAGCTTGAAGGGCATCTAGTCGAAAGTTACCTCCAACAAATTTATGCATATATCTTCTTTCTGGATCAGCTCCATGATTACGGAACATCTTTAATCTTTCATATTTTTTTTCATCATTCGTAGTGACAATACCTGCATCACCAAATGCACCCAAGTTTTTACTTGGATAGAAAGAGAAACATCCATAGTCTCCATAACTTCCTGCTCTCTTATTCAAATACTCTGAGCCAATAGCCTGTGCTGCATCTTCAATAACAATAAGATCATGCTTTTTAGCTATCGCCATAATTTTGTCCATTTTAGCCATTTGACCATAGAGATGAACAGGCATTATCGCCTTTGTATTAGGAGTAATTTTAGCTTCAATCAATTCTGGATTAATATTAAAATCTTCAGGATCAATATCTACAAATACAGGTTTAGCACCGACGCGCCAAATTGCACCTGCAGTAGCAAAAAATGTAAATGGAGTAGTAATAACTTCATCTCCGGCACCAATACCTTCAACCATTAAAGAAATAATGAGAGCATCTGAACCTGATGAAACACCACATGCATATTTACATCCACTATATTCAGCTATTGCTGCTTCAAAATCTTCAATTTTCTTACCACCTACAAATGCCTGATTATTACATATTTCATCAATCAGAGGCATGACTTCATCTCTCAAATTATTCTCATTATATTGAGCTTTTACATCTAATAATTGCACCTGCATTAGTTGATTCTCCTTAATTATATAAAGTATATTGATTGAATTTTTAAATTACTATATGATTTTTTATTTAAGTATTAGAGGTATACTACTGTATAAACATAATAGCTTATTTTATAATTAACACTAAAATACGTTAATCATAAGAAATTATTTATGATTTATAAAGACAAATTTATTGATTAAATATTTGCATATAAAAATGTCACCATTAATTAGAAATAAAAAAACAGGCAGAAAATCTAAAAATAGCTACCTTGCCGAGATGAATATGCCGGCTCTTATAGCTAGGCATAATGCTGCCTACGACCAAGCAATTTTTTTATTCAGTGGCAATATGTTTTCGAAAAGCGAAGAAAAAAGAAGTGAAATATACAAAATTATTCTTAAACTTTTAGATATAGCAATTGAAGCCAGACGCTCACTGCCGCAACAATCAGATCTAAAAAAAGAAATCCAAGATCCTATCACACAGTATCTATTACTTTTAAAAGATACAATTCAAGCTGCTTATGCGTTGGTAACACATGAAATAATTTTATTTCAGGAAGAAAAACAGCTCAGCAATTTTATGGGCAGTAAAATTTCAATTCAATTCAGATCTACAGATGAAATTTTTGCAAATAGTGAGCTAAACATCTGCCATAGCACAACAGAACTTATTGAAATGTCAGAATCAGCTATAAATAGACATCGGGAAAGAATATTAAAATCATTTCAACATGAAGATAGACATAGATACAATAAATCTTTCAACGAATTCACAAAACTTTACCAAACATTTGGAATAAAAGATTAACTAGATCCAAATACTAATCCTAATTCACCATAAGAGCGACAATAAACACGTATATCCAGCTACAAATACTATTTATTATTCTTTAGAGTATCATAACCTATAAATCTATAAATAAATTATTGCAATATAAGAATTATAGATCATATAGATAAAAATAATTTGAAGACTCAAAAATACCTACTTTTTGCAGTCAAGATAGCACAGACTATCAATGCAAACGAGAGAATTAGATTTAATCTTAGAACGCTGGAGGATCACAAAAATGATGGAGGTCATGACATAATATTACTACTGTCCAGCTGAAGGAGCAATAGCAATTTATCCTGAAGATGTACATCTTAAAATGAAAATAAATTAATTTTTATTTTAACTTTATCAACAAAGAATTAAAAACCATATTAAAATTTTAGATGTTAAAATATAAAGTTAAATAAAAAATATATCTGTCTATTATTTTTACTCTGACAGATATGATTGTATACTTTTTAGGAAAGATCATTCAAATAAACTTAGAAAATAAAATTTAAAATAGCTACAAACAAGAGGCTAATCATTATTTTCAAAAAGCAGATAGTTTAGTATAAAAGCCTGCATAAAAATTATCAGTTAATCTTACATTATAAATAATAGCTAAACATCTGTCGCATTATTTTATTCCATCATTTTTTACTCTCAAATCAGAAATCAATAACTCCAAATTTTCTTTTCTACCAGCACTTATAGCCACTATCTGAGTATCATATATATTTTTTTTAAATTTTTTATAATTCTCTATTGCTTTAGGTAGATCCATTTTATTAGCAACAACTAAAGAAGGTCTACCGGAAAGCCCTTTCATATACAGTTCTAATTCATTTTTTAAAGATAAATAATCATCAATAGGATCTCTTCCGTCAATACCAGCCATATCTATAACAAAAACCAAGATTTTTGTTCTTTCAATATGCCTTAAAAAATTATGACCTAAACCTATATTCTCATGAGCACCGTCAATTAAACCTGGTATATCAGCTATTAACATTCTGGAATAATCATCGAATTCAATAGTTCCAACTATGGGATGCAATGTAGTAAACGGATAGGCTGCAATTTTAGGTTTAGCAGCTGAGACAGCACTAAGAAGTGTGCTTTTACCTGCATTTGGATATCCTACTAAACCAACATCAGCAATCGTTTTTAATTCCAGCTCTAAATTCTTTAGCTCACCTTCACTACCCAGCTCACACTCTCTAGGTGCTCTGTTACTACTTGTCTTAAAATGTATATTTCCCTTACCCCCGATTCCACCGCAAGCTGCAACAAAACTCTTACCATCTTCATCTAAATCTGCTACAATAACGGAATCATCAATATCTTTTATAATAGTTCCTATTGGAACATATAAATTAATATCCGCCCCGGTTTTACCATATTGATCTTTTCCTCTACCATTTGCACCATTAACTGCTCTGTGGTGTCGTTTATAGTTTAAATCAACTAAACTATGCTCATTCATTCTAGCCGCAATAATAACATTTCCACCATTACCGCCGTCACCGCCACTGGGACCACCTAAAGGGATAAACTTTTCTCGACGGAAACTTGCACAACCATTACCACCGTCACCGCCTTTAACTATTATTTTCACTTTATCAACAAACATAATTAAAACCTTATATATATAAAAAAAGCCCAGTTTCACCGGGCTATAAAGTCTAATAAAAATACTATATAAAACTATACGGCATTTACAATAACAGCATCTACAACACTTACACTGCGTTGATTTTTATTGAATTTAACAATTCCATTTTTAAGAGCAAAAAGTGTAAAATCGCGTCCACATCCTACATTTTTTCCTGGATGGAATTTTGTTCCGCGCTGACGTATAATAATACCACCAGCTTTAATTGTCTGACCGCCATATACTTTTACACCCAAATACTGAGGGTTACTATCTCTTCCGTTTTTACTACTTGACTGTCCCTTCTTATGTGCCATAGCTAAAATCCTCTCAAAATATATTAAGTTTAATAATAAATAAAATCATAAAGAATCATAATTTATAATCAAGTTAAGAAAATACAAATTTAATTTTAGGTGAATTCAAAAAATTTTACCCTAATGTTAATTCAGACTAAACATGATACAAATATTAAAAATTTATTTTTTCTTCTCTGCTTTCTTATCTTTTACCTGTATATCATTACTTAAAATAGCAGTTTTTGCCAACTGTTTTTCTGTCATATTCTTATTAGAAAAAACAGTTTGAATCTTTGCATTTTTAGCCAGTATACTATTTAATTCAACTATACTCTTCTGCTTAGGCTTTTGTGCTGAAATAATTGCAAGTGAAAGCGTAATTAATATAAAAAGAGTAGTAAACCAAATAGTCAATTTACTTAATTGAGTACTGGCATGAGCTCCAAATAATGAATCAGAACCCCCGCCACCGAAAGTAGAACCTAAACCACCACCGCTTTTAGACTGCTGTACGAGTACTAAACCAATAATCAAAAGTGCTATAAGAATATTTACAATTGTCAACAATACTACTAATATATGCATATATTTTCCTTAAATAAAATATTTTTTATAAAGCGTTAGCAATTAACTGTTTAAAATTTTCAGGATTCAGACTGGTTCCGCCAACTAATGCACCATCAATATCTTTCTGCCCCATTAGTGCAGCAGAATTTCCAGCTTTTAAAGAACCGCCATATTGAATTATAATTTTTTCTGCAATTTCTGAGCTGTAAAGTTCAGCAAGTAAAGATCTTATTAATTTATGAACTTCCTGTGCCTGCTCAGGAGTTGCACTTTTACCTGTTCCTATAGCCCAGACAGGCTCATAAGCAATAGTTATTTTTAGAATTTCATCATTTGATAAACCAGCCAAACTACCTTTAATTTGAGCAGTAATAATACTTAATGTTCTATCAGATTCACGCTCTTCTAATGTTTCACCGACACAAACAATAGGAAGCAAACCAGCATTTAAAGCAAATTTAGTCTTTCTGCTAACTTCAGCATCCGTTTCAGCATGATACTGTCTACGCTCACTATGACCAATAATTACATATTCAACACCTAAATCCAAAAGCATTTCAGCTGAAATTTCACCGGTATATGCACCACTGGCGTTTTCAGAAATATCCTGTGCACCAATTCTAATATTTGAACAAGATGCTATTTTAACAGCTCTATCCAATGAAGTAAAAGCAGGACAAATAGCAATATTAACTTTTCCCGTAAATTCACTAACTTTAGCTTTTAGCTCAATTATAATTTTTTCTGTTTCGGAAGCAGTTTTATTCATTTTCCAATTGCCGGCTATAAAAAGTTTTCTATTAGACATTTCAATCTCCATCAAATACTGAATAACTTCAAATATAATTATATATAAACTAAAAATATATACTTACTTTACTAAAAAATCGAGGTGTTCAAAAAAAGAATCCTATTAAAGTAAAATTTGATAATATATACAAAATATCATTAAACGACATTATATATAATTATTATTCAAATAAAAATAGTTCAAATATAAAAACAATTAAATTTTTCTTCACCAATAGTTCCTTTCATAAAATTATTGCTAAATCTCTATTGTTATCTTCATTACTAAATACCACCTGCAGAGTCAAAGGCTTGAAAATATGAATTTCTTAAAGAAATTATATTATTAAATCAATATTTCACTATCTAAATGAAGTTGTAAATCTTTAAATATTCTTCTTAACTAACTATAAGATAGTTTTTTCCATACTTGGATATAAAACAATATGTTATTTGCATTCCCAACTTATATATAATAAATATTTATGAATCTTTCTTTTGATAAAATTCTTCAAAGAATTTAGTCATTGGAGAAAATGCTACTATTTATAAAGAGATCAAACTATTATAAGTATCCCACTGAAATGGAAGTTTAGCAAGATTAATTATTGGAAGATTTACTGCTCTTATATGCGATCATATATTTTAAACTTTCTTTCAAAATGGAGTATGCATACGGGGAGTCAAATTTCAGATTTTTTTTATTAAGATAGCATTTTCAATTTTATCTTTTGGCGTATCCATTTTAGGATTTAAAGAAATATGAAAAAAAGCAATCCTATATTATGATTTGAAAGAAGCATAAGTAAATTTGAAATGCAATCAGGTGTTACTGCACTAGGACTTTGACTTTTACGAAATGTTGACCCACCTTATAAGCTGAAGCTTTTGGATTAAAATAAATGATTTATAAACCTCTACTTAGCGGAGGACTTATAACACTCTCATCTCTACTTTTTATAAAAGAATTCAAAACATGGAGTTCCATAATAATATGAGGAGCAATAATGATTATTTTCTTTTCTATATCTGTTTTAAATAACCAAACAAACTTTTTTTCAAAATGGGCTGAAAAAATAAATTTAAAAAGAAAAAAACCGAAAAAAGTCAGACTCTTAAAATAATATATGCTGCAAGTATTTTTAATTACTTGTTATCTAATGCAGCAACACCTGGTAATATTTTACCCTCCAAATATTCCAAAGCAGCACCGCCACCGGTAGATACATGAGTCATTTTATCTGCTAAACCACTTCTATTTACAGCAGCAATAGAATCTCCACCACCAATAATACTTACAGCATCACTTTCGGCCAAAGCATGACATACAGCCATTGTACCATTAGCAAAGTTAGACATCTCAAAACAGCCCATTGGACCATTCCAGACAACAGTTTTAGCTCTTGCAATTTCTTCTGTGAAAGCAGCAACTGTTTCAGGACCAATATCAAGCCCCATCCAACCATCAGGTATATTTTTTTTAACAGTTTTAATTTCTGCATCATTACTAAATTTATCAGCGACTAAATGATCTATTGGCAGCATTAAGTTAACATTTTTTTCATCTGCCAAAATTAATGTTTTTTTAGCTGTTTCAAGTAATTCTTCCTCGTATAAAGATGAACCAATAGCATATCCTTGAGCCTTTAAAAAAGTATAAGTCATCCCTCCGCCTATAAGTATGGAATCAACTTTTTCCATCAGGTAACTTAAAACTTCTAATTTGCCTGATACTTTTGCACCGCCAATAATGGCAGCAAATGGTTTTTTAGGAGTTTTTACAGCTTCACCTAAAAATTTTATTTCTTTTTCAAGTAATAAACCAGAAACACATGGTGATATGTATTTACAGATAATAGCTGTAGAGGCATGTGCCCTATGGGCAGTTCCAAATGCATCATTAACGTATACATTTCCAAGCTTTGATAAATCTTCAGCAAAATTTTCCTGAAGTTTTTTATCTTCATCAGTTTTACATTTCAGATCTTCTGCCTTATAGAAACGTGTATTTTCACAAACCATTACTTCCCCATGTTTTAGTTCATTTGCATCTTTGACAATACTTTCTCCGATACAATCTGAAGCCATTCTGATTTTAATACCAAGTAATTCTCCTAAACGTTTAGCCGCTGGAGCTAGACTAAATTCAAGTTTTCGCTCTCCTTCAGGTCTACCGAGATGGCTTAAAATAACTAATGATGCACCTTGATCAAGAATATATTTAATTGTAGGTAATGCTTTTTGAATACGTGTGTCGTCACCAATAATGCCATCTTTAATCGGAACATTAAAATCGACACGCATAACTACTCTCTTATTTTTAAGATCAATATCTCTAACTGTTTTTTTACTCATAACTCAGTCTCCTTGTTAATATAATAGTACAAAAACCCGGAAAGACTAAATTTTGTCTCTTCGGGTTTTTATAAATCATAACATAACTGCTTTAAACACACTTAATAAATCTATTAAAGTGAAGCCATATAGCATATCAAATCAATAACTTTATTTGAATAACCCCATTCGTTGTCATACCATGCAACAACCTTAACGAAATTATCACTTAATGCAATACCAGCTTTAGCGTCAAATACTGAAGTATGAACTTCGCCAACGAAATCCATTGAAACAACATCATCTTCTGTATAAGCTAATACACCTTTAAGTTCGCCTTGAGAAGCTTCTTTCATTGCTCTTTTAATTGTTTCATAATCAGCACCTTTTTCAAGGCGACATGTTAAGTCAACAACAGAAACATCAGTTGTAGGAACACGGAAAGCCATTCCTGTTAATTTACCGTTAAGTTCAGGGATAACTTTACCAACAGCTTTGGCAGCACCAGTTGATGATGGGATAATATTACATAAAGCAGAACGTCCACCTCTCCAGTCTTTCATTGAAGGACCGTCAACAGTTTTCTGTGTTGCTGTAGTTGCATGAATAGTTGTCATTAAACCTTCAACAATACCAAATTTATCATTAAGAACTTTAGTAATTGGAGCAAGACAGTTTGTTGTGCAGGAAGCGTTTGATACAATATTCATATCAGCAGTTAATGACTTGTGATTAACGCCCATTACAAACATTGGTGTAGCATCTTTAGAAGGAGCAGATAATACAACTTTTTTAGCACCGGCTTTTAAATGTGCTTCTGCTGTTTCCTGTGTAAGAAAAAGACCTGTAGCTTCCACTACATATTCAGCAGCAACTTCGTTCCATTTCAAATCAGCAGGATTTCTTTCTGCTGTAACCCGAATAGTTTTACCATTGACAACTAAATTTCCATTTTTAATGGAAACTTCGCCACTAAATTTGCCATGAACTGAATCATATTTTAGCATATAAGCAATGTAATCAATAGATAAAAGATCATTGATCCCTACCACTTCTATATCATTACGATTTAAACCTGCTCTAAAAACTAAACGACCAATTCTACCGAATCCATTAATACCAACTTTGATACTCATTGTAAATAATTACCTTTTTGTTGTTTAATAAAAATATATCCGATGCAACAGATAAAAATTAAAATATTGAGCTATTTAACTTATTTGTTTTTAACAAATTTTCAATATTTTTTTCTGATAGTTTAAATCTTTATAATAAACTATCTAAAGATTTCTTTTCGAGTGAAGTTACAATATCCTTAACACGCTCTGATTGATGGATATCTGAAATCATCAAAACATCAGGAGTATCAACTATTATAAGATTGGTTACACCAATTAAAGTAACAAATTTTTCAGAATGTATATAATTATAACTACTGTTTACAGCTTCATGTTTACAGCTGAAAAAATTACCATTTTTATCTTTTTCACTAATTTCATGCAGAGCTTTCCAGCCTCCGACATCATTCCAACCATAACTAACAGGAATTACTACTCGCTTATCTGCCTGCTCCATAATACCAATATCCACAGGTATTTTAGGCATCCTTGAATAAACATAAGAGATATCCGCTCCAACTCCTTCTTCTTCCCAGATAACATCAATTTCTTTTAAGAGTGTTTTTACTTTTGGCAAATATTTTGCAAATGCGTCTAAAATTGTATCAATTTTCCAAACAAACATTCCACTGTTCCAAAAATAATTTCCAGAACGAATAAAATATTTAGCCAAATCTGAATCTGGTTTCTCTTTAAAACTTTTAACATTAAATCCATGCTCAGCAGGATCTCCTCCCTCAATATACCCATAACCTGTTGCAGCATAAGTTGGTTTCACACCAAAAGCAACTAAATTATCTAAACTGGCAGTTTTTTCTGCAGGATCAAGGCTTTCGATAAATTTTTCAACATCCTGTATAACGCTATCTGCAGGAAGAACAAACATTATTTCATTTCTGCTATATATTTTACTTAAATATTGAGCACTCAATGCAATTGCCGGTGAAGTATTCATTCCCTGAGGCTCAATAATTATATTACTCCTATGTAAGTCAGGTAGATGTTTATTTACTAAATTTACCTGAGATGCAGCAGTAACAACATATATATCTTTCATCTGAATTTTATCTAACAAACGATCAACAGTCATTTGTATCATAGACATTTCAGAAACTATTCTAAGAAATTGTTTTGGATTTTTTTGTCTACTTAAAGGCCAAAATCTTTTACCTGTACCTCCAGCCATAATTACAGCAATCACAAGAGCACCTCATATATTATATAATATTAAATAATTATAGTATTTACAATAATGATATCGTTTGTTAAAAAACACTTAATATTCAAAAAAAACAAAATTTTTATCCTTATAAAAAACAATTGTTATGCTTAATAAAATAATAAGGAGAGGGAAAGCATACACTTCTCTTAAAGTATAAAATATTATGCCTTGATTAAGCATGAAATATTGCCTGAGCAGATTAGGAAAATTATACTAGAAAGACAGATTATCAGATTAATATATCAGTTTTTTAAAGATTTAAGATACCGAAATGGTTCTTATGAGTGATAATCGATAGACTCTCAGTAGAGCAGTTAAAAGTAGACAGGATTTTAAACAGTATTAAATTTGAGAATATTGAAGATAAAACTTTTATTGTAAAAATTGATAAAGATCTTGACTTTTTAGTTTTTTTTAAAAAATATAATTTTTTTAAAAAAAAGTGTTAGTAAATTTACTGAATACAGTGCAGTATAATTTTATAAGGCTGGATATGATAAAAATGAATTTAAAAGGAGGAAACCCTGTTCATGATTGTATTTCATTGCACATAAAGTATGGATGACATGGGTTAAAACGACTGATGGCAAAAAAATTCAAATATACAAAACCGAGGCTATGTACGCTTGATGCGAAGCCTGACAGGATGCTATGTCAGAATGGAAGCTCGGCGACAGGTACTATTTTTGCTGGTAGTGACGAAATAAAGACGACATGCTCTTCAGGTAATGTTGCAAATTACGTCGATAGTGCTTGCCGTGGGGGTTCAGTAGCTTCTGGTTGCTATATAGGCTCTCAAGCTACTTATAATCTCAGTGCGTCCTGCTCATGGGGCAGTGGCGACAATCAGTCAGCAAATATGCCATATAGTAGTTCGCGTTGCCTGACTGGAAGCAACCACCTAGATAACATCTTTGATGAATCGTGTATAGTAGGCGATAGTGCGACATAATTCATACGCTAGTACCATTAAGCATAGCATACAAAATAAATAGCTATTGATTATCTATTCTAAATATTTAATAAAAAATTATTTAAAAATATAGTTTAAAAATAACCAATAAGGTACGCTACGGAATATAGGAAAAAAATCTCAGCCATAGGGACGATAGTAAGCTTAAATATAATAGACACTACAAGAGATGATTGGGGGGAATCAACATATATAAGCGTGACACGTCCAAACTGCTGTCTATTCACCAGCAATGCCTCCTTTTGATGCTTTATCTCCACGTTTTCGAGATTTTTTTTTATTTTTTACATCTCTTAGATGATTTTTAAAAATATCTTTTAGCAAATTCAACGGCACTACTCCAATTTGATTTAACTCTCATAGATGGATGAATTACTACTTAAATAATTATTTAGGAGAAATGAAATGAACAACACATTATTATAATTGCTAAACTGGAATAATAAGTTTATAAAGAGCTGTTGAGTTATTAATTTTAGATAAAAGTTTATTATGAATATATTCACTAACCAATAAACAATTAAAAAAGTAATGCTGTAATTAAACCTTCAATAGTCAGCATTCCATCTGATATTAAATAATGTGACAGCCATGATGATAAATTAGATAAGTACTTAGCAACTAACCTTTACTTCAACCAGTATACTTCCAAGAAGTTCCAGCCATATGGTAGATGTAAAAATAGCACTGAAGAGTCTATCATAGATATTATGCCCATCAGTCCAACTAGATCTCCTATTGAAAATAGAGATACTATCTTCGAAATAACTAAAGCAATTAAAGAAAATAAAATCGAAGTTATAAACTAGGATAAATAAACATCTGAACCCGATTCTTTTGCACCAAAATATACACTAACCCACCACTTCCAATAATACCGTTGGCAGAAATTGTAGTAACTGATAATAAATCAATTTTTGTATGTTTCTTTAACATCACTTCCTACATATTTTAAAATATAATATTATTAATTAAATATAAAATAAGATTTCAATTTGAGTAACTCATTGAGTTTATTTAAAAGAAAATATAAAAAATAGTGGTACCGAAGGTGGGACTCGAACCCACACTCACAAATGTGAACCAGATTTTGAATCTGGCGCGTCTGCCATTTCGCCACTTCGGCTTAAGTGAAGATAAAGAATATAATTTTATGCTCTAAAATTTCAATTGATTAATTTGATTATTAATAATAATTTATTCTAATTTTTCAATTTTAAAACAGATATAAAAATAGTTTATTATGGAAAGTTTAAATAATATAAAATTACAAGTTCAATTATTTAATTGTAATATCCTAATATAAATTTAAATTTAATAAAACTTAAAATGTACTGTAAATAAAATCAGGAGTAATTTTAATGTCAAACATTCAGGCATACAGAGGAAGTATCCTTCATTTTCTAAGGAAACCTGAATTTATTGGTGATACTGACTCATACCAATTTATTGAAGATGGTTTGCTTGTTGTAGAGTCTGGTAAAATTAATAAAATAGACGAATTAAGTACTGCATCAAAAACTCTAGATAAAAATGTTGATATTGTTGATTATTCCGGTTATATCTTATTCCCGGGGTTTATTGATACACATATACACTTCCCACAATTAGAAATGATTGCCTCTTATGGAGAACAACTATTAGAATGGTTAGAAAGCTATGTCTTTCCTACAGAAGAAAAATATAAGAATAAAAACTATGCATCAGAAAAAGCTCATTTTTTTATACATGAATTACTTAGAAATGGTACAACAACTGCGGCTGCATACTCAAGTGTACATAAAGTATCTGCAGAGATGCTTTTTGAAGCTGCAGATGAAATTAACATGTGTCTGATTACAGGAAAAGTGATGATGGATAGAAATGCACCTAACTACTTGCTAGACACACCTGAATCAGCATATGAAGATTCAAAAACACTAATTAATAAGTGGCATGGCAAAAATAGATTAAAATACGCAATTACACCAAGATTTGCACCAACTTCAACTGAAGCACAACTTGAAGTAGCAAGAACATTAAAGGATGAATTTTCTGAAGTCTATCTTCAAACACATCTATCAGAAAATAAAAATGAACTTAAATTGGTTCAAGAATTATATCCTTGGAGTATTGACTATACTAATGTTTATGAAAAATTTGACTTATTGGGCAATAAAAGTATTTTTGGACATTGTATATACTTGACAGATAGGGCTTTTTCAGTAATTAAAGAGAGTAAATCTATAGTTTCATGGTGTCCTAGTTCAAACTTTTTTTTAGGTAGCGGTATGTTCAATATTAAAAAAGCAATACAACATAATTTAAATCTATCAATCGGCACAGATGTTGGCGGTGGAAATAATATATTTATGCCACAGGTATTAAATGAAGCTTATAAAGTTGCATCATTATCTAATATAAAACTTTCCCCATTACACAGCTTATATTATTCTACTCTTGGAAATGCTAAAGCTTTAAAACTAGATAAAAATCTAGGCAATTTTAGTACCGGTAAAGATGCTGACTTCATTGTTCTAGACCCTGCAAATACACCACTAATGAAAGAAAGAGCAAAATATTCTAAAAATTTTGCAGATAAATTATTTAGTCTTCAAATGCTTGGTGACAACAGGATAGTCAAAGCTACATATATATATGGAAAATTAAGATACAAAAATAAATCTATATATATTTAACTTATAAGAACAAATTGCCATTTTGTAACTAATTTATTATAATATCATTAATTATGGAGAAACATAAATGATTAATTTATCAGATAGACTTTATAAAAAAGGAAGCGAGTTCCTAAATGTAAAATATCCAATAATATGCGGAGCTATGACGTGGATAAGCGAACCAAAATTAGTTTCAGCTGTAGCAAATGCCGGTGGGTTTGGCTGCCTGGCAGGAGGAAATACTCCTCCTGATATCTTAAAAAATCAAATAGAAGAAATCCGTAGATTAACGGATAATCCTATTGCTGTAAATATTATTACAATAGCTCCTGCTTATGAAGAGCATCTTAAATTAGTAAAAAATTTAAAACTACCATATGTTATCTTTGCAGGAGGTTTCCCAAGTAAACATGAAATTCAGGCAGTAAAAGATACAGGATCAAAAGTAATTTGTTTTGCTTCAACAGTATCAATTGCTAAAAGAATGGTTAGGTTTGGAGCAGATGCAATTGTACTTGAAGGTATGGAAGCAGGAGGGCATGTTGGACATGTTAGTCTAATAGTTCTTTTACAGCAGGTCTTATTTGAGGTAAACGAAGTGCCTGTATTTGTAGGTGGCGGTCTGGCTACCGGAAAAATGTGTGCCCATATGTTAATGATGGGTGCTTCAGGTGTTCAATTAGGAACAAGATTTGCAATGGCTGAAGAGTGTTTAGCTCACCCTAAATTTAAAGAAAAATTTATCCACGCAAATGCAAGAGATGCAATTTCAACCCCTCAATATGATAGCCGCCTTCCAGTTGTTGCAGTTAGAGCATTAAGAAATAAAGGAATGGAAAATTTCGGAGCTCTACAACTTGATCTTCTTCAAAAATTAAATAAAGGTGAAATTTCAAGAAATGAAGCTCAATATAAAGTAGAAGAATACTGGATGGGCAGCTTAAGATCTGCAGTAGTCGATGGCAATATAGAAACAGGTTCTCTAATGGCAGGACAATCTGTAGGACTTATTAAAAAATCTGAAACTGTTAATGAAATTATAGATGAACTAACAATAAATATTGAAAAAGAACTCCAAAGAGTAAAAAACAGGCTAAACCAAGCAAATTAAAATCTTTATATTAAAACTGGGATTATTACAATTTCAGTTTTTTAATTTTTAGTTGAATTCAAAATTCTAACAGCAGCACAGCCTGCACCAAATCCATTATCTATATTTACAACTAAAACACCATTAGCACAACTGTTTAACATCGCAAACATTGCCGTAAGACCTTCCATTGAAGCACCGTAGCCTATACTTGTAGGGACAGCAATTATAGGCACTGATACTAAACCAGCTACTACACTTGGCAGAGCACCTTCCATTCCGGCAGCAACAATAACAACATCAGAATTTCCTATCTCATCAATTTTACTAAATAATCTATGAATACCTGCCACTCCAATATCAAAAAAAGTGTCAACTTTATATCCACAAATTTCAATAGTATATTTTGCTTCTAAGCCTACAGAAATGTCACTAGTACCTGCAGTTAATACAGCCACTTTTTTTATTGATTTTTTAAGTGATTCTTCTTTTGCCGGTGTTAAATAAAATAAGATTTTAGCTAAAGGATCATAAGTTAATTTAGGAATATACTTAATAATTTTAGCATATAAATCCTCATCCAATCTAGTAACAAGAATATCTTCTTTTTTTTCATAAATATTCTGAATTATAGCAATTAACTGTTCAGGTGTTTTACCTGAACCATAAATAAATTCAGGAAAGCCACATCTATTTTTTCTTGTGTAATCTAAATTAACCTGATCTGATATAATATTTTTATTTTGATAACTATTTATTTTAAATAATGCTTCATTAACACTGAGTTCATCTGTTTTTAATTTATCTAAAATATTTATTAATAAATTTTCTTTCATCATATTTAGCCTCAAATATTTTATAATCTGATTCATTCATATTAAGAGAATAGTAAGTTTTTTTTGCGATAGAATTATCTTTTTCAACATATAATCTAATTCCATAGCACTCATTTAATTTCAAAGCAAGTTTATTTATTTTCAGTTTCCAAGACCATATCATAATTAAATTGGACTAAGTTTTTAATATCTTCTAATTTGCTCAGCCTATATATAAACAATTTTTTTCATAATAAAAAATCTGATGATATAAAAATAAATCCCCATGCTACTGTAAGCCATTACACTAACATAGAGATTTATAGTATATTTATATGACTTTATTTATCAACCTTATTTTTCCAATCCAATGCACCTACAGGACAATCCTCTATACATGCACCGCATTTTGTACAACTGGAAGGTAATGTTTTACCAAAGGCAGCTTCAACTGTCGTAGAGAAACCTCTCTGCTTTTGACTTAGTAAATTTTCATTTACTACTTCTTTACAAATTTTCACACAGATTCCACATTTTATGCATTTCATTCTGTCATGAATAATAGTAGGATGTCTGTTATCATAACCATTTAATACTTTTTCGCCAGTTATGGCTTCAGGGTCGGCACCATATTCTTCAGAATGCTCTTTAAGCTTACAGTATGATTTAGCTGTACAGCCGCATTCAATACAGCGTTCACCTTCTTTCATAACTTCTTCTTCTACAAAAGTAGGAAAGACCTCTTTGAAAGTTTCTTTTCTCTCTTTTATATCAATAAAATGAGGTTTAATTCGCTCTTCTTTATTTAATTCTTTTAAATATATCAGATCCTCTTTCCTTAAATGCTCCCAATGCCCTCTTGATACATTAATCATTTTTGGTTCTTCAAATTTATCGCCATCTAAAAATGATTTTATACCGAGAGCTGCAATTCTTCCTCCTGCAACAGCTTCTACAACTGTAGCAGCCCCAGTCACACAGTCACCAGCAGCAAATACATTATCCTCCATGCAATTGTCAGCTTCTAATACGTCAATATCACCCCATTTATTTGTTTTTAATCCCTCAACAGCATCAGTTTTTTGACCAATTGCAGAAATAACTATGTCAGCTTCAACATCGAATTCAGATCCTTCAACAGGAACAGGTCTTCTACGTCCAGAAGCATCAGGCTCACCCAATTCCATTTTTAGACAGGTTAAGACCAGCTTATCTCCAACTTTACGAAGTTTTACAGGAGCCGTAAGAAAGTTAAATTTAACACCCTCTTCCATTGCTTCTTCAACTTCAACTCTTTCAGCTGGCATTTCTTTTTCGGATCTACGATAAAAACATGATACATCTTTACTTCCTAAACGTACAGGAACTCTGCAACAATCCATTGCAGTACTTCCACCACCTACAACAATTGTTTTTCCTGGATTAGGATATTTATAGTTATTTAATGCAACTTCCTTCAACCAGTCTATACCGGGCTCAGCAAACTCTTCACCATCGACTCTCATGGATGATGCACTCCAGCATCCTATGGTTATAGCGACAGCATCAAATTCTTTCTTTAAATCATCAAGCAAAATATCTTTACCAAGCTCTTTTCCGCATTTTATCTTAGTACCCATTTTATAAGAATGTTCAATTTCTTTTCTCAAAATATCTTTTGGGAGACGAAATTCAGGTATTTCATATCTAAGCATTCCACCAGGCTCAGGTAGGCGTTCATAAATAACAGATTCAATACCCATAAGGCGAAGATAATAAGCAACAGAAAGACCTCCTGGTCCTGCACCGACAATAGCTACTTTTTTCCCACTTAGTTCAGGTAGTTCTTCCATATATTCTTCATAGTATAAATCAGCAGCTAAGCGCTTAAACTCATTAATTGCCACAGGTTTATCATGAATATTTCTTCTACAGTCTTTTTCACAAAATCTAGGACAAATTCTTCCTATAGACATTGGTAGCGGAATACGCTCTTTTATTATTTTTAACGATTTAAGAAATTTACCTTCTTTGCCTGCTCTAATATACTCTTCAACATTAGCATGAGCTGGGCAGGAAACAGTACATGGAGCTTCACAATCACCCGAATGTTCAGATAATAATAAATTTAATGCTGTCTGCCTCATTTCACGAACTTCATCAGAAGAAGAAATTATATGAGCACCATCACTAGGCACAAATGAACATGATGGTAAGAATTTACCTGTTTTTTCATCTTTCACTACACATACAAAGCAGGAAGTAGTATGAGAAATTTTCTCATTATAACATAAAACAGGTATATTGATTCCATTCTCTGAAGCAATTTGAAAAACAGTTTTACCTTTTTCTGCTGTTATGTCCTTATTATCAATTATAATATTTATGTTTTCCATGATTTAACATCCCTTTCCGCTTTCGCTGCAAAAACCATCTCCATGTTTCATCCTAAAAACAGTATCTTTAGGACAAACTTCTATACATGAATTACATCTTGTGCATACATTGTTATCAATAATAAAATCATCACTTATAGCATTAACAGGACAATTTTTAATACATAATTTACATTTTATACAATTATCTTTTTTAATTTCCAAATCAACAAGGGCATTGCAATTTAATGCTGGACACTGTTTATCCTCTACATGTGCAATATATTCATCTTTAAAATATCTTAAAGTAGAAAGAATTGGATTCGGAGCAGTTTGTCCCAAACCGCAAAGAGAACATTTTTTTACTTTATCACACATATCTTCCAAAATTTTTAAATCTTCTGTTTTTCCTTCTCCTGTGGTAATTCTTTCAAGAATTGCAAACATCCTTTTTGTACCTACACGGCAAAAAGTACATTTTCCACAAGATTCTTTGTGAGTAAAGTCTAGAAAATATCTAGCAGTTTCAACCATACATCTCTGCTTTCCAATGACAATCAATCCACCAGAACCCATTATAGCTCCTAATGCATTCAAAGAATCATAATCGATTGGGGTATCAAAAAGTTCAACAGGAATACATCCACCAGAAGGTCCACCAGTCTGGACAGCCTTCACCCCATCAGGATCTGCTCCGCCAAGTTCAAATACAACTTCTTTTATAGTAGTACCCATAGGAACTTCTATTAAACCGGGATGTTTAAGATCCCCGGCCATAGCGAAAATTTTAGTTCCTTTACTATTTTCAGTACCTAATTTTGCATATTCGTCACTACCGTTGCTAATAATTACAGGAACATTAGCATAAGTCTCTACATTATTTATTAATGTTGGATAATCAAACCATCCTTTATCAGTAGGAAATGGAGGTCTAAATCGTGGAGTACCTCTTTTGCCTTCCAAAGATGCAATCATAGCTGTTTCTTCTCCACAGACAAAAGCACCTGCTCCTTCTTTAATTATAATATCAATTTCTCTATCATTTAAAACATTAAACTTATTTTCAATTATTTGCTTTATTGCATGTTTTAAGTGTTTTATAGCCAGCGGATATTCTGCTCTACAATAAATAAAAATCTTTGTTGCTCCTGTAGCATAAGCACCAATAAGCATTCCTTCTAAAACCTGATGAGGAACACTTTCCATCATAGAACGATCCATAAATGCTCCCGGGTCACCTTCATCAGCATTACAAATCATGATTTTTTCTTCTGCAGTCTTAGATGCAAGAAACTG
The DNA here is from genome assembly GCA_029237695.1 of Conchocele bisecta. Lineage (NCBI taxonomy): Eukaryota > Metazoa > Mollusca > Bivalvia > Lucinida > Thyasiridae > Conchocele > Conchocele bisecta. The sequence continues at coordinate 725,434 of JAQRGA010000042.1, read as the reverse complement.
CCATTTCATTCCAGTAGGAAATCCAGCTCCCCCTCTTCCTCTCAACCCTGATTTTTTCATCTCACCAATTATATATTCAGGTGAATTTTCAAGAGTTTTCTCTAACGCATCAAAACCGCCATTACTTATATATTCATCAATAGAAAGCGGATCAATCCTACCAGCAAGACGGGTTATATTTAAACACTCTTTATTTTTACGTACCTGATCTACCTCAAATCTTTTTTCATTTCCTAATGATAGAATATTTTTCAGACTTTTTTCATCTGCTTTTACATTTTGATAAAATATTGATCCAGAAGCTGTTTCCAGTTCAACTATAGGCTCTGCATAACAATGTCCAATACAACCAACACCGCTAATAGGAATATCTTTTACCTCATTTCTAAAATATTCTAATACTTCATCTGCTCCAGCTGCTAATCCACAGGAAGCAGTACCAATCTTAATTCTAGTTATCTTAGTATTATCCATTTTTTTTATACTCTCTCAGAATTTTAATTGTAGCTTTCCTATCTAGCTTACCATAAACTTTTCTATTTATACTCAACACAGGAGCTAAACTGCAACAGCCTAGGCATGCCACAGTTTCAAGAGTAAAGAATGCATCTTTATCTGTTTCGCCATCTTTTAAATTTAGTTCTGTAGAAATCCAATCTAAAATAAGTGATGATCCTTTTATATGGCAGGCTGTACCATCACAAACCTGTATTTGATATTTACCAGGTTTAGTTCTTTTAAACTGTGAATAAAAAGAAATAACCCCTTCTACTTCGACAACAGGAATTTCAAAATATTTACTAATTGCGACAAGAGCTTCATCTGCAACATAACTTTCATGTACCTGAACCAGCTGCAAAGCTTTGATCAGATTGCTCCTTTCTTTTTCTAATTCGGTTAAATAAAAATACTCTTTCATATTTTCCTCTCAAAATTATTAATATCTTTAAAGATATTTAGAAATAAATTTATAATATTTACAAGACTAAACTCATTTACTATAACTAAAATATAGTAGATTAAAAGTAGCCCAAGTTTTTTTCAGAAAGAACAAAAAAATGAGCATTACTAAAATGGTGCTTATTTTCATTATTTATATAACTAATTTTTTATTTTTTATCTGCAGGAATTTACTTCAGTTGAGTGACGACGATTGTGGAGTTACTATACCAATTTGATTTGGGTCAGCTAGATTTTAGCTAGCAGCGGCCGCATTGACATTATGTCTATTAGAACAATATTGATTGCTAATATCATGTCCTTTCTTATTTTGATAAGTACCCATTGCATTCGTTGTTTTACATTTTTCTGATCTTAGAAAAGTAACTGCATCAGTAGTTTCAGGTGCTATTTAATTGATAAGTAAAGTTTGTGGTTTAGATACAATTTCTTCAGACTCAAGAGTATTAGCTTTCTGTAAATTTGGATCAACTAGTATCACTCAGCGTCATAAAATTATGACACTAAGTTTTTGTATAACTAAAAACATAAAATAAATGATAAACTTTTAAATTCTAAAAAATCATTCTAAATTTAGTTATAGTATTATATAATAAATTTTAGATATTGTATTTAAAGGGTGCATAAGTAAAAACAAAAAATTAACGCATAATACATCAATAAATATTGACATACCCGCAATTAATCGATTATGCAAAATTGATTCAGGTAAGCTATATTATCTACACTCAGAATGGTTGCAATAATTTAAATGGCAAAATAGATGAATTATGAAAAATAACAGCAAAAATATATGGATCTTAGCAGCAGAAACATCAGGCGATAGATATGGAGCAAGGCTTTATGAAGAATTAATAAAATTAAATCCAGATCTAACCATTTCAGGTATGGGCGGCAGAGCAATGAAAGAAGCTGGAGTTACTATCAATGTTGACTCTACAGAACTTGGTGTCGTGGGAATTGTCGAAGTACTAAAAAATATAGGAACATTCATTAAAATATTTAAAGATCTTGTAAAAAGAGCTGAAGAAAAAAAACCTGATGCTGTAATACTTATAGATAATCCTGGATTCAATCTGAGATTTGCAAAGCAGATGTACAAAAGAAATATTCCGGTTATTTGGTATGTTAGTCCTCAAGTTTGGGTTTGGGGGAAAAAACGAATACCTAAGCTTGCTAAATATTGTAGAAAAATGTTAGTAATATTTCCATTTGAAGTAGAAGTATATGCTAAAACTTCACTAGATATTGAATTTGTCGGACATCCACTAGTAGATTTCATAAAAAATAAAATGCAGAAAGATATAGCTGCTAATCCAAATGATATATTACTCTTACCTGGAAGTAGATCATCTGAAATCAAGAGAAATCTAAAAGTAATGCTTGGGACAATAAGTATTTTAAAAGAAAAATACCCAAATTTAAATTTTAAACTTTCTGCCGCCCGTCCCAAAATAGAAAAGCAAATTAATAAAATTATTACTGAATATAAAGAAGAAAATACTAATTGTCCTGAAATAGAGATTTTCCCTCAGGAAAAAAATACTGAATATATGCAAAAATGTGGAACAGGTGTAGCTACTTCCGGAACAATAACAATAGAATGTGCAATTGTAGGACTTCCAATAGTTTCTTTTAATATACTGCATCCTTTCACTTTCTTTTTAGCCGTGCATATACTTGTCAAAAAATTATTTAGAAATTCTTTTATAATGCCTAATATTATAGCTAATAAAACTATATATGAAGAGTTTCTTCAAAATCAAAATCCCCTAGAATGTAAAATGGCAGATGCATTGGAAAGAATTCTCCCTCCAAATGGAATCCGTCGCAAAGAGGTACTGGAAGGCATTAAAGATATTGTGGATAATAAGCTTACATACAGCAGAGAAAATGCCAGTAAAAATGCAGCAATTGCTGTTTTGAAAACATTAGAAAATTAGAGTTTATAACTTTTATTAAGGATTAATAGATGAGCTCCTCTTTACGCTTACGATTAAATTAGTCCTGAAGTTTCATTAATATTAAACATGATATTCATACATTGAACGGCTTGACCGGCAGCTCCTTTAGTCAAATTATCTATAACTGAAGTTAATATCAGTTTATTTGTTCTTTTATCTATGAAAAAACCTATTTCACATAGATTTGTTCTCGTAACATTCTTTGTATCTGAAAGTTTATTTTCGTCTAAAATTCTTATGAATGGTTTATTTTTATAATATTTATCAAATACATTATAAATATCATCTGCAATAATATTATTATGTTCAACAATAATAGTTGAGTTTATTCCTCTATTCATTGGAATAAGATGAGGTATAAAAGTAATAATAATTTCTTCTTCAGCCGCAATACTTATTTCCTGTTCTATTTCAGATAAATGTCTATGACCAGAAACAGAATAAGCTCTAAAACTTTCATTACATTCAGGAAAAATAAATGGTAGATCAACCTTACGCCCTGCACCTGAAACACCGCTGCCACTTGAAATTATAATATTTTTTGTCGAAATTAATTTTTCTTTTATTAGAGGTATTAAGGGTAAAAGTATACTTGTAGGATAACATCCCGGACAGGCTAAAATATCTGATTTCTTTATTTCTTTCTTATAAATTTCAGCTAAGCCGTAAACTGATTTTTTAAGTAATAAAGGTGCAGGATGATCTACGTTATAAAATTCTTTATATGTTGATGCAGAATTTAATCTAAAATCAGCACTTATATCAATAATTTTAACTCCCATGTCATGAATAGGCACAGCATATTCCGATGCTAATCCATGTGGCAATGCAAGAAATACAACATCTACATTGTGTTTTTTAATTAAACTTAAATCAGGATATTCAAAAATGATATTGTCGTTACTAAAGCGTGGAAAAATATTACCAATTTTTTCTCCTACATACTTTCTGGAGGTAATAAATGATACTTCACATTCATCATGATTTAATAATATTCTTAATAACTCTTCACCGGAATAACCGGCGGCACCTATTATACCAAGTTTAATTTTTTTTTTAGTATCCATAAAATTCCTCAAACATATCTACAAAGTTCAATATAAAAAAAGCTGGGTATCTATAAAAATACCCAGCTTGCAATATCTAAAATGTATCCAATAATTAGCGTTTTGAAAACTGGAAACGTTTACGTGCACCAGGCTGTCCTGGTTTTTTACGTTCTTTAACGCGAGCATCACGTGTCAACATACCGGCATTTTTCAATGCTGATCTTAAGTTTTCATCATATTTTGTAAGTGCTCTGGCAATACCGTGTCTTAAAGCTCCAGCTTGGCCTATGCCTCCGCCGCCTTTAATATTTGCATGAATATCAAATTTACCTGAAGTTTCAGTAACAATTAAAGGCTGTTCAATATAGCCTCTAGCAGCTTCAGAAGTAAAATATTCTTCAATTGTTTTATTATTTATTTTATATTTACCTGTTCCAGGTTTAATTCTAACTTGAGCAGAAGCACATTTTCTTCTGCCAGTAGCCCATATTTGATCATTTTTAGCCATAAACTCTATTACTACTCCTTAATAAAAAACTTTTAATTATGCAAAGAAATCAATTTTTTCAGGTTGTTGAGCTTCATGCGGATACTCTGCACCGGGATAAACTTTTAATTTCTTAAAAATTTGACGACCTAATCTACCATGAGGAAGCATACCCCATACAGCATCTTTAACTAAACGTTCAGGATTTTTTTCACGAATTTCTGCAGCTGTATACTCTTTCAAACCACCTCTGTATCCTGAAAAATCCTGATAAATTTTTCTTTCTTCTTTCTTTCCTGTAAGCAATACTTTTTTAGCATTAACTACAACTACGAATACACCGGTGTCAATATGAGGAGTAAATGTCGGTTTATCTTTTCCTCTCAAAGCATTAGCTATTTTAACTGATAATCTACCTAACGGCACTCCATCAGCATCTACTAATATATGCTTACGTTCAATTTCACCTGTTTTTGCTAAATACGATTTCATTCCTAGCTCTTCCTATTATTTACAAATATTTATTAAAATACAAAACATCAATATAATGATAATCCAAAGGGAGTTTAACCTAATTCAATTTTAGATTTTTTCAAATTGCAGATAATATAAAAAATATATTATTAGTATCTTTTTGCACTTACCTTCCCAATTTTTTCAATAAAAACTTCGATTAATGTAATATTTCTAAAGAGAATTACAATATTTTGAGTATTTTAAAGCAAAATATTTCATTGATTTTAGAAAAGAAAATATAGATTTTTCTAATAGAACTTAACTTTATAATTACTGTCATTAATCTTCATAAAAATATAATGTTTTCCATCAAAGCATACTATTGTTAACATTTTTTTTATAAATTTATAAAAAGACACTGACTAAGTAATCTTTTTATCGCTAAAAAGCTTCCTTGTATAGTAAGCTATTTTATTTGACAACTTTTAATTAGTTTATAGATGTAGAAATTATTTTTTATTTTTTCAATTAACCTGTTTTTTTATACCTTTTCTCAATTTATTCATAGAATTGTAATCATATAAAAAGATATTTTCATATTTGATACTTCTCCAAAATCATTCAATATAAGTATTTATTATCAAGCTCTCTTCTACTTTATTTCGACTTTGGGTATATAGCACATAAACTAAGTTACTTCATATGATTTCTAGCATTCTTTTCTCAAGATATTATATTATTTTTGCAAAGATCTTTATTTATCTGCCTATATCTATTAATAAGGATGTTTTTAAAAACATAATTTCACTACTTTAACTATATGCTAAATCAAGTATATGTTTTTGGCATGAATTATAATAGTATGATGATGTTTCTTTTTTCTGGATACTTATGCAATTACCCAGACCACCATATTCAGATTATATCTCACCAAGTGTTTTTTCCTCTTTAAGTGTTTCTATGGCAACCTTACATTTAAATTTTTATAGCATTTTTATATTTTTATGCCTCCCGTTTTAATGCAAAGCATTCTGAGCATACCGATTGCTTTATTAGTAGTTCTTTGCCGCACTATATTTCTATTGCCTGTAAAATTATATTTTTTAATGATAATATGGTCGTGCAGTTTTACTGCAATATAGACTAAACCAACAGATTTTTCTTCTGTCCCTCCGTCAGGGCCAGCTATTCCTGTAACTGAAATACCTGCATCTGTATTAAATTTACTGCATATACATTTAACCATTGCTTCAGCACATTCACTGCTTACAGCTCCATATTTTTTCAGTAGTGAATTTTTTATACCAAGTATATACTCTTTGATTTCATTGGAGTATGAGATTATTCCGCCTTTATAGATAGAAGAAACTCCTGAAATATCAGTTATTTTAGATCCAATCATTCCGGCTGTACATGATTCAGCTGTGGACAATGTTAAATTATGTTTTTTTAGTAAACTAATTGTTTCTTCTACTAAATTTGTATAATTTTCTGCGAGAAGGTAATTGCCCATTAATTTTTTAAACTTCATAAAATATTCATTAGTCAATTTTTTATTATCACTGCTAAATGTTATTTCACAAACTCCGTTGTATACTCTATATGCTACACTAATCTTTTCGGGCGGTCTTATTTTCTCGGTTACGGTTCTCTGTATTTCAGATTCAGGACAATTAACAGCATACGCAGAATTAAAATATATTTTGTCATACTCATAATTTGATTTTATGTAAGGTCTAATATAATTTGAAATCATTGGCTGCATTTCATACGGTGGTCCTGGCAGTAGGAATATTTTCTGATTCTTATATTCAAAAAAAACTCCCGGAGCAGTACCGTTAGGATTATCTATAACTCTGCATCCTTCGGGTACGATTGCCTGTTTTAGATTATATTTTGAAATAAGTTTATTATTTTGATTTAAGATATTTTGGATATGTTTTATTACATTTTTATTTTTATAGAGTTTAATTCCATAATAATCAGCAAATGTTTTAACTGTCAAATCATCATCAGTAGGACCTAATCCGCCTGTTGAAATTATTATATCAAAATTTTCATGAAGGTAATCCAGACACTCTATAATATCATTTTTAGAATCTTTTATTGTCATCTGTAAAGAAGGAATAATCCCCATTTTTTTAAATTCTCTGCCAATTACGGCCAAATTTTTATTCTCAATTGCCCCCCTTAAAAGTTCATCTCCAATTGATATAATTGCAATTTTCATGAAGTCGCTCCTGTTATTTTATTTGGCTTATAAATAAAATTTATTGTATTAATTATTGATTATATTATTATGTCTATTAAATGAGAGATAGAATCAAATTGATCAAATATTTTTTCTTATGATCTTATTCAATAGATCTACTGAATAACAAAAATACAATTTAGATAATAATCGGAGATAAACAAGTGTCAAAAAATAACTCAAAATTTAAAACTCAAAATGTAAAACTTAAATCACTCCATTTTATCGGTATATGTGGAATAGGTATGAGTGGTCTGGCTCAGGTATTCAGATGGCTTGGTTATAATGTTTCAGGTAGTGACAGAGCTATAAATAATCCAGAAAATAGAATACTGATTGAAAAATTAACTGCTCAGGGTATCAGTATTTATCTCCAAGATGGATCATATATAAAAAACAGTATTCCTGATAGACTTATTTATTCCACAGCAATAGAAAATGATAATCCCGATCTGCCACCTCCTACTTCAGATATTAAAAAATTGCACCGTTCAGAAGCGTTGGTTCTTGTTCAGCATTTGCTTAAAAATACAACTTCAATAGCCGTAGGCGGCAGTTGTGGTAAAACTACAGTTACTGCATGGATTGCTGAAACTATTTTTAATTTAAGACTGGATCCTATAGTGTTAAATGGTGGAATAATTAATGCCTTTACCAATAAATTATATCCGGGAAACTTTAGACCGGGCAAAGGTAACTATTTTGTTTATGAAGCTGATGAAAGTGATAAAAGTTTAATAGTATTTAATCCTGACTACTCTGTCCTATTAAATTTAGGTAGAGATCATTATTCAAAAAAAGAGTTAATAGAGGTATTTGAAAAATTCTTAAATAATACAAGAAAAGGTGCTGTTGTTGAAGATAATATCTTAAGTCTACTTGATCCCGATTCTTATGCACACCTTAAAATTGTTGTATTTAGTTCTAAAAAAAATCTGCCGAAATTACACAATATTAATATTTGGTTTCTAGAAAAATATTATTTAAACAGTGAAAAACAGTTTGCTGAGTGTAGAAATAGTGCCTCCCAATCTATCATAATAAGACTTCCTATTCCGGGCAGACATAATGCTGAAAATTTATTGGCAGTCATGGGATTATTAGATTTATTAGAAATAAATAAACTGCCTGCTGAAAATAGGGACGCTGTATCAAAATTTAATGGTGTGCATAGGAGATTTGAGAAAAAAGGATTTAGCGATAAAGGAACATTAGTGATTGATGATTATGCACATAATGTTGAAAAAATAATTTCATGTATAAAAACGGCACAGTCAATATGCAGAGGAAGAGTATTTGCTATTTTTCAGCCTCATGGCTATGAACCTTTTAAATTTATGAAAGATTTACTGTTTCCTGAATTAGAATTCTGTCTTAATATAAATGATAAGTTTATTTTAATGCCTGTTTTTTATGCCGGTGGAACAAGTAGTTTTTCACCAAAAGCTAGTGATGTGAATAATGAATATGGTGTAAAGTCTAAAAATAAGGATATGTATCATTATTTTGAATCCAGGGAGATTGCTTATAAATATTTAAGCAATAACAGTGATGAAGAAGACATTATCCTTATAATGGGTGCACGAGACGGATCTTTAGCATTATGGGCAAATGAGATAGTTAAATAGTTTTAAGGTTGTAGTTTTGAGTTTAAAAAGAGAAAATATTTATGATAAAAGATAGAATGTTTAAATTTGTTTTGAATATAATAGAGTTATATAGATTACTTTTAGCTAAGAAAGAATATATTATTTCTAAACAGCTGTTTAGAAGTTCAATCTGTATAGGTGCAAATGTTGTAGTTTAGCAAACATTGATTTATCTTCATATATAAATCAAATAGTAAAAACAACATTTCAAAATCTTGGCAGTTCAAAACTCAAAACCTAAAATTTAGAACTTAATATGAATAATCCAATACCTGATGAATGGTTTAAACTTGGACCATTTACAATTTTTGATATTGAAACAACAGGTCTATCACCTGTTTATCATCGGATAGTAGAGTTAGCCGCAGTAAGAATAGATAAAGATGGCGGTCAAAGTAAATTCAGCTCTTTGGTTAATCCGGGCTGTAAAATTCCAAAGCATTTAACTTCAATTCACGGCATTACTAACGAGATGGTTAAAGAGTCTAAAAAATTTAAAGATGTAGGATATGAGTTTTTAGAGTTTTGTAAAGAATCAACACTTGTTGCCCATAATGCCCGTTTTGATCTATCTTTTTTGCAGGAAAGTTTTGCCAGGATAGGTCTTAAAGTTTGGGGTGGAAAAACTCTGGATACTATTCCGTTAATTAAACAGGCTTATCCGGGATTGAATAGTTACAGTCTTCAAAACCTTCTTGTTACTTTTGGGCTTGACTCAAATATTGGTCCAGCACATAGAGCATTTGCAGATGTAGAATGGACAGTTGAAATTTTTAAACGAACTATGAAAAGACTTCTTGGAGCCTATATTTAATATAATCTTAAAATTATAATGTTGAATGTTTTTTAAGATTTAATCAGAGGTAAAAAGTAAATTATGAAAAATAATATTTAACCTGCACAGAGGGCGTTGATTTATATTATGGAGAAAGCAGATGTCTGAAAGAATAAAAAAATTATTTACAGAACTAAAAAATATTAATAAATCGGCATTTATTTCCTATATTACAGCAGGTGATCCTAATTACGATAAATGCCTAAATATAGTTGATCATCTTGTTAGTGCAGGCATTGATATTTTGGAGCTGGGTATTCCTTTTTCTGATCCACTGGCTGACGGTGAAGCAAATCAATTATCTGCTCAGAGAGCCTTATTAAATGATTTCAGTGTTGATGATGTTTTGAGTTTAGCTGCTGATATTCGAAAAAAATATAAAAATCTGCCAATAGTTTTATATACATATCTTAACCCAGTTGCTTTTGCCAGAAATTTTAAGGATTTTTGTATGAAAGCCAAAAAATCAGGTGTGGATTCTCTGCTTTTACTCGACTTAACACCTGAAGAAGGTGATTATTATAAAACTATAATTTATGGATCAGGACTATCTTTGGTTGCATTAGTTGCTCCTAATACTCTGGAAAAAAGACTTGATACTATTGCTCAATTTGCCAGTTCATTTATTTATTATGTGTCAAGAGAAGGTGTTACAGGCGAAAGAAATGATCTCGCATTAGATATAGAAGAAAAAATATCTGTAATTAAAAAACATACTGATTTACCTGTTGTTATGGGATTTGGTATATCTACTCCGGAGCATGTTAAAGCTGCGGCAAAGTGTGGTTTAGACGGTATTGTTGTAGGAAGTGCTATTGTAAGAAAAATTGAAGCTTTAAGTAAAAATGAAATTCCTATTTCCGATATCAAAAAATTTGTAAAAAGTCTCACCAATAATCTTAAATAATTATTAGACGTATAATATATAAACCAAGTAGGATCTACAGATATTAGATATATCCTCTTTAGTGGTACATTTATATATCTTAAAACAGTAATTGATATTCAGAGTCGAAAATTTTTAACCTTGAAACTATCAAATACATTGGATAATTTTTTTGTATAGATGTTTTAAATGAAGCGATTTATAAACATGAAAGATTTGAAATTTTCAATATAAATTATGGATGCCAGTACACCTTTATAAAATTTACAGATATTCTATCTCAACCATAAGTATGGCAGGTGATACAACTATTGGTATCAGGTATAATATAGAAAAGAGTACAGATGCCATTTGGTTGATACCCACTTATATAATTATAAATTGTCAGATTTTTTTAAAAAAATAAATTTTAAATTTCTTTAAAACCTAAATCTTGATCTAGATATAATATTACTTTTATACGATCTTTATATCTGGATAAATCCTCTTGATGATGAAGATAAATAAAATTTAATTTTTCGGCTTATGATAGAAAATTTTTATATTTTATCATATTGCATATTAAACTGATATTATAGATTAATCAATATTTTACTAAAAATAATTAGCCCTTAGTATGAGTAAGACTATAGCTGTTTCACGAGGCTTAAAACTCAATACAAATAATCTCACTTTATTACAGAAAGAATAATTTTAGCTATTGGTACTGACGAAAAATGTCTAAACTTAGGTATGGATAAAAATATACTTTAGTAGATAATGCACTAAATACTGATAAGCTTTCAGCAAATTATTTAAGTAATGAAAAAATAGTGGTTATAAATATTATCCTATAAGTCAAATTCAATTACCGATAAAATGTGCAGCCTGTGTTTTGAAGCTGATATGGATCTCTTTGTACAGTTTAATTTCAAGTTTATTCAGTGACACTTCGGTTATTAAAACAGATACTAATACACTATCTATATCAACAGTTACCTCTACACCAGCTTTCACATTTTCAATGTCTGTTACATTGCCTTTAAATGAATTTCTGGCACTGGAATCCAAAAATGTATTCGATAAAGTTATATCTTCACTTCTTAAAATAACACATCCTGAATTACCATTATATTCCTGAGTTAAAATATAAAAATTAATATCAGTTACCCCTGCAGAACTATCATTATTTTTATATACTGTAAATATTGCAGTTGTCTTGTCTATTTTTTTCATACAGCCTCTATAAAAATTCTTAATTCCTATAAATTTAGCAATAAACTGAGATTTAGGATGTCTAAAAATTTCGCTTGGTTTGCCCACTTGTGAAATAGCACCATTTTCGATAACAGCTATTCTGGAAGAGAGTGCCAACGCTTCTTCATAGTCATGAGTAACATGCAGTATTGTCTTTAGTTTCTTTCGATTTTCTTCACCGAAGTAGATATCTCCACTGTTAATTTTTCTAAGCAGACTCCTTATTTCTGTTTTTGTCTGCGTATCTAGCGACGAGAGAGGTTCATCAAGTAGTAAACAACACGGATTAGTAACAAGCGTTCTGACAAGTGCAACTCTTTGAGACTCTCCTAAAGAAAGTGTTCCGGGATATCTATCAAGTAGATGTGATACTTTTAATATCTCTATAACACTATTTATACTCTTAGCAAAACTATCTCTATTCTGCCTTTTTTTTAGTGCAAAAAAGATATTAGCTTTAACTGTCATATGAGGAAAAAGAGAATGATTTTGAAAAACAAGACCAATATTTCTTTTCTGTATTGTTCTGTTTAAAATAGAAACACCGTGAATTTTAATATCTCCTGTCTCAGGTATCTGCAATCCGGCTATTAACTCTAAGATCAAACTCTTACCTGAACCTGATTTACCTAATAAAACAAAATATTCACCTTCTTCAATTTCAAGATTAATATTTTGAAGTTCAAAGTTAGGAAATTTTCTACTAATTGATTTTAATTTTAGCAAAATTTAAGCCTCATCATAATCCTCGGTTTTAAGTTTTATTAAGCATTAATTATTTATAATTATCCTATTTGTATCGTACAAGATTATTCTTTTTTTTCTTTTCCATGGATAGCAGTTTAAAAAAAATAAACATTATCAGGCATGCAAGAACAAACAGTACAGCTACAGGTTGAGCATATTTTAACCCGTATGTAGTAAATCTATTGTAAATTAATACAGATGTCACCGTTGGGTAATAAGCTATTATTACGATGGTACCAAACTCGCTTAAACCACGCCCCCACATCATAACAAATCCTGACATAACAGATCTCCATGCCATTGGAAGACTAATTGTAAAAAAAACTTTGCTGTTAGATGCTCCTAATGTATAAGCAGTTTTTTCAAGTTGGATGGGAACACTTTCAAATCCTTCTCTAGCACCATTTATTAAAAAAGGCAGACTGACAAATGCCATACATATCATTATTCCAAGAGGATGATCTATAAAATTTATACCTATTTTGCTAGCCGCTTCTCCTGCAAAAGAATTTTTTGATATGACTCCAAGGAGAGCAATACCCGCTGCAGAATGTGGAATAACAATAGGTACATCAATAATTCCGCATATCAGTCGCTTAAAAGGAAAGTTTTTTCTTGCAAGTAAATATGCAAAAGGAACTGCTAAAACAGCAAATGCCATTGTTGCAATCATCGATGTCCATAAAGTAAGCCATATACTTTTATAAACCTGTTCTTCTGCTGCAGTCTTAACAAGAGTATCAACACTGGAACTTAAACACATTGATAAAATTGGGGCGACAATAAAAAGTAAAATTAGGCCTCCGAAAATAATGAGAATTGTTTGAAACAGGTTAAAATTTTTAATGGATTTCATAATGAAAATATTTGACTTCGCATAATTTTATTTATTTACATACTTATTATAATATTAGCCTAAAAGGTTTTGATAATACACTCTAAAACAGCTCTGCAATCATAGATTAAACTATTTATACTCTTTAAGAAACATGATATTTTAACTCACTTACAGCTATATAGCGGAGCCTAATAGCTTTTATGGTCAGTGTCTGATTATATAATATCTTCTTTAGTCCTTGATCTAAAATCTATATTAAGTCTCTCTTTAAGAAATTGTTTTAAGACATAAACCTCTATTTTATGAGCTTGTGTACAATTATCGAGAAAGTAATGAGTATAATCCTTCTCATTATCAGGTTGTCTTATACACATTGTTCTTTCTTTTCCATTTATATCCTTTATAATATCATCATGTTTTATATCTGTTTCCCAACATATAACGCTGTGTAAATTTTCAAAAGAATGGTTAAATTTTTTTTTTAGAGTCTGTTTAAATTCTACATAGTATAATTTAGAATTCGTAATGGAATTTGTCTTGTCACCTTTTACTATTACGTCTATTCCTTCGTGTGTATCATAATCAATAATCTGAAACGGAAATAAATCTGATTTTTTTATTGAAAGAATAAGAAATATTGAAAATACTCCACTTTCCCGTTCAGGTTCAATCAATCCAATCCCACCGTATTCTGTTACATTAGCTTTATTGACTTTTTTAATTCTCAATTCAAACTGTTTCTTTTCTTTTTCAGTAATTTGGTATCCGGCAGACTCACCCTCTAAGTATTTCAGCGTTGTCCAATCATCGCCACTCACAATAGAATCATAAATTTTCTTCACTTCTGACTGGATATCTTTTAGTATTTCAAAACAAGTATTATCTACAGATCCCCTGTTAGCTGTAAGGCTTAAGGCTTGACAATTAAAAAAAGCGTGGAATTTGGTATACTCAGAACCTTTGTAAGTAATCCATTCATTTTTTCTTTGAATAGGAATAAAATCTTTACATAACCAAATACCATAACGTTCCCCTACTGTGTATGCACCGGTAGGAGCTTTATATCCTTTACGTCTAAGCATTGGATTATAATATTTAATATTTTTACCTTCTATACAAAATACAGCTTCATACTTTATTTCAGGATGTTTTTCAAGTTGACCAGTTTTTATTATTTTTTTTGAGTAAAAATTAGGTGCTTTATCCATATGCTTGTTAAATAATTTGTTTGTATCATCAGTGTTAGAAGGGAAATAATGGCCATGCAAAATTTCTTCGGCATTATCTCTTCCAAGACCTTTTAAATTTATAGTAGTTTTTATATTTCCTTCTTTTGATAAAAACTCATTACCAATGCTTCCATGTTTTGTAAACCACATAATATGATCTTTCAATATATCATGAGTAAACTTATCTCTACTGTTATCATTATAACCATAGATGATAATTTTAGTTCCGTTAACAAAATCAGAATCAATTATTGAAACATTAACAGTCGGCATTTTTCCTTTATGCAGTTCTCTGAAAGGATCTTCCATTATTGCATGAAAATGATCACTACCCTTTTTAACGGTAATTACTTCTATTTTTTTGCTGTTGAAGTAAACCTTTGTACCATGTCCTTTTTCTCCAATTGAATTTTTATCATCTCGCCTTAAAGAGTTCCCCAGATCAAAAAATGATTGTAAACCATTTTGATCCATACCAGTACCATTATCGAATATAGTAATTTTTAAGATACTCTCACCACATTCTTTGATTACATCAAAGCTAATATCAATTTGTGTTGCATCAGCATCATACGAATTACTAATTGCCTCTCTTACTAAATCTAACGAATTGGAAAAATCATTAGCAATTTCTATAAATTCTCGTGCTTCATTAACTTTAGGTACAATAACAAAATTACTCATTCATAATGTCTTTATTTATTTTTACATTTAAGTATCCTAAAAACAATTTATCATTAACAATTATTTAACCGCATATTTCTTAAGAACCTGAGGCAGTTCATTATATGTAGAAGTTTTTGCAGGAACAACAGATTGCTGACCATTTTCTTCCATTATTTTTCCACCTTCATTATTATTCATTACAAATTCAACAAATTTCATTGCCAGTTTTGGATTAGGAGCATTTTTAGGAATAGTCAAACCATACAGCATTGGAGCACCGTATTTAGTAATTTTACTTCCAGGTGTTTTTCCTGATATTTCTACCTTCACCTGCTTATAATATTCAGCATCCTTCATACTTTCCAAATTAACCTGAGCAGGCAGTTCAACATATTTCAAACCATGTTGTTTAGCCACTGATTTATATAGAAATATATAATCTATCTGACCTACATCAAGAAGAGAAAGCAGATCAGTTTCTTTAGGTCTCACTATGACCATTCCACTTTTTTTATCATCTATTTTTTTAAACAGCCCATTATCATTATAATAAATAGATGCCAGTTTAACTACAAGTAATGCTCTATATCCGCATGGATCATCATCAGGATTAGCATGGCCGCAGACAACATCTTTTTTCTCAAGAATTTTATACCAGTTGCTACTATTTATTTCATTCGCATATTTAGATTTTTCAGTGTAGACAATAGCCATTTGGTTATTTGCAAATTTCAAATTCCATGATGCAAATTTTGGAATCAGTATCTGATCAATTACTGAATAATCAGCAGACATCATAACATCACATTTTTTATCCAGCTCTGCTATTTTTCTAGCACATACTCTACTACCTGCGGCTTCCAGTATAATATTTGTTTTGGGATATCTTTTTTCAAATTCTATCTTCATCTTAGCTAAAGGCACACTTAAACTACCTGCATGAAAAATAATTAAATTATTATTTTGCTTAACAACTTTTGTATTTTCATTTTTAGAACATCCTGCCCAAAAACATGCGAGCACAGCAATAAAAATCAATCCAATAATTTTCTTCATAATGATACTTTCTTTTATAATTTAAATTTTTTATACGGGGGTAGACCGGAAACTCATTCTACTATCTTCTTAATTCTAGACAGTTAATTTGTTATTATTTTAAAACAGCTTTTACTGTTGCAGTACAAGAAAAATTTTCAAAATTTTGAGTTAGTTCCTGCCAGTCTATTTTATTTCTAAAACCAAGATCATTCATAATCATTCCTGTTATAAACCTATTACTTAAATGAGGTTGATTATGTTCATTAACTCGGTTGTATCAATGGTACTACTTCATCAATATTTATAACTCAATCCGATAATTGTACAAGATGACAGCGGTAAAAAAATCTATTTTTTTTATTTAAGTAAAAGGGTATAATAATTTTATTATAGTATATATATTTGAGTTGATTTAAGATTATTTGAAAGTAACATAAAAAGTATTCATAGAATCAGAATCTCATTTATTATAAATAGTTCAATAATTATATTAACTGGATCGAACTAATAGTGAAATTAAATATATAGGTAAGTGAATAATGAATAAAGAAATTGTATCAGTCATCATTCCGAGTTATAAAGAAGCTGAAAATATTCCTATTCTTGTAAAAGAGATTGATAAAGCTTTAGATAATAGATATCAATATGAAATAATTATTGTTGATGACAATTCTCAAGATGGTATAGATAAGGAAGTACAGATACTTCAGAAAAATAGATATAATGTTAAACTAAAAATTAGAAAAAATGAACGCGGTCTTTCTTCCGCAGTAATAACCGGATTTAAAATGGCTGCCGGAGATCTATTTTTAGTTATGGACGCAGATCTAAGTCATCCACCTGAAAAAGTGCCTGAACTACTTGATAAAATAACAGAGGATGGGGCTGATTTTGTTATCGGCAGCCGTTTTGCCGAAGGGGGAGGAGCTGCACATTTTAACTGGTTTAGAAAACTTAATGCCGGAGTTTCAAAACTACTTGCACGCCCTTTGACTAAAGCAACAGATCCCATGGCAGGCTTTTTTGCATTTCCTAAGCATATCATTGAAGGGAGATACAAAACATTAAATCCACTGGGTTGGAAAATAGGTTTAGAAATTTCAGTTAAATGTTCTCCGAAAAATATGCAGGAAGTTCCAATTCAATTTAAGGAACGACTTCACGGAGAAAGCAAACTATCTCTAAAGGAGCAGATTAATTATCTAATACATATAAAAAGATTATTTGAATTTAAATATAAATCTTTTTCAGAATTTATTAAATTTGAATTAACTGGCTGCAGTGGTCTTATTGTCAACCTATTTTTTGTTTTCCTTACATTTGATTTAATAGGTCTTAATTATAAATTTGCTCTGGTTATTGGATTCATCATAGCACTTACTACAAACTTCTTAATAAACAGGAAGTTTACGTTTACAAATACCCATAAAGAAGGTTTTTTAAAACAGTATACCAAATTCTTTATCACATGTTTGATTGGTTTTACCATAAACTGGGTTATATCAGTTTATTTATTCGAACATATTCAATTCTTTCACAACTACTATTTATTAACAACATTTATCGGTATTGTCTGTGGAATGGTTTTTAATTTTATCGGCAGCAAATTTATTGTTTTTAGAAAATATTGATACTCATACCAGCTTAAAATCATGATACAGTTTATTTTTGACATTTTTCCTCAAGTTATAGATATGTTTATACATAACTGAAGTTATTTGTTATTATTTTTTTGGGTTACACGATTATAAATCCAGGCAATTATTATACCAAAAACTCCACCGTCAAAAAATGCCCATATTCCACCAAGAACAGCTCCAAAAAAAGATGAAGAATAACCGGGATAAAGTGATGAAATAATTTTTACCATTTCTGTTCCCCAACCTGTACAGGATATCCATCCAAGAGAGAGTACACAAATTCCCCATGTTAATCCAAGAGCGACAGCCAGACCTTTAACATTAATTTTATTCATTTTCGATTTCCTATTTTTTAAAATTAGGAAATTTTAATAAACCGCTCGATCAGCTTTTCTATTCTATCTAATTTAGCAAGAGATTTTATCCAGTTCGATGAAATACCGTCAAGAGTAAAAACAATTCCTGCCGCTCCTCCTGTTACTGCTGCAGTTGTATCTGTGTCATCTCCAAGATTAACAGCTTTTAAGACAGCTTCTTTATAGCTGGAGCTATTAAATAAACACCATAAAGCAGCTTCAAGAGTATCAATTACATAACCACTGCTTTTTATGCTATTTTTACCCAGTTGAAGAATTTCAAAATTAATAATTCTATTGAAATTAATCTTTTCTTCATTTGGGATATAAGGCGTTATGATTCTATTTGCATTAGCTAAAGATTCATAGAGATTTCTACCTTTTATTAACTCAGAAACAAATAGTGAATATAATGCACATGCAATTTTTGATCTAATATGATTATGCGTCAAAGCAGATATCTGAAAACTTTTATCAACAATAGTTTTTTCTGAATCACTGGCAAAAAAAATTGATACAGGAAGAATTCTCATCAACGAGCCGTTGCCGTTAGATCGCTCAGAAGTCCCACCGCATTTTTGAATATCTTTATTAAGCTTATAATTTTTACAGGCATGGGACGTTGTTCTGCCCATGCTAAACGTTTTTCCATAAGGAGTCATATAACCTTGAAAGGCCCATTTACAAAAAACTTTCATTATGTTTTCAGGATTATATCCACTAATAAGAGATTCTAAAGTAATTAAAGTCATAGAAGAGTCGTCAGACCATGTTCCCTGAGGTTTATTATGTGTACCGTGACCAACCATATCAATTATTGGGTTATGATCTAACTCAACCCTTGATTTAAACTCAACCGGTACACCGAGAGAGTCTCCTAAAATTAGTCCTAAAATACTATTTCTAACTGTTTGTTTATTCATTATTTATTAACTCTTAATATGATAATGTTATAACTCATACTTATTTAACATGTTTAGCTATAATGATTAATCTGAGTGCTCCCTGCCAGATTATTTGAAGTCCTATTGCAAGAAGTATAAATGCAGAAAGTCTAGTTACTACTACTGTTCCTGTTTTTCCCAATTTTTGTAATATAGTATCTGAAAATCTATAGCAGATAGCAACAACAAGCATCATAAGTAAAAGTCCTGTTACAGCACCTAAATAAAGAGCGATGGAGTGTTGCGAAAAATTATCAGGAATTTTAAGTGCAATGGCAATCGTGATTGCTATTGCACCCGCACCTGCTGTAATTGGCAAGGTAAGTGGAAAAAAGGCAATATCATCGTTATTTTTTGACTCTTTTTTTTCAGCATCTGATAATTTCGGTGTAGAGTTTAACATTTGCCAGGCAGTAAAGGAAACCAAAAGTCCTCCTGCAATTCTTATAAATGGTAAAGATAAACCAAAGAATCCAAGTATTTCTTTCCCAAGAAATAGAACTCCAAGGAGAAGCAGTGCTGAGTAAATAGCAACCTTATAGGCTATTTTATGTCTCTCTTTATGCGTCAAATGCCTAGTTAAACCTAAAAAGACAGATGCCATTCCAATTGGATTAATAATTGGAAAAAGAGAGAAAAAAATCAATGATAAAATTTCTAAAAATGTCATTTTTTATACCTAATCCGACAGATTAAAAGTTAGTGGCTACTACTCATTTTTTATGAACAGACCAAATAATTTAAACAGTTAATACTGATATAATAAATCTATAATTAAAAATTATTATATTGCATATTAATTTGCAATACAAATATAATATATTATTTAGAAACTTTAAGGATGCCAGGATCCTCTTACTGCTGAGTAGATATTTACATCTTTAATAGAATTAGCTTTAACCTCTTTTGAAATTTTTTTCTTTAAATCTTCTATTTTCTTTTTACTCCAGAGAGGATGTGTAATCAATATACATTCATCACTGTTACCTGTTAGGTAGTAGTAACTATTCATTTTTTCAACTTTTAACCCATGATGGAGCTGAGCCAAAGTCTCTGATTTCTCTTCTAAAAATTCTGCCCAGTATTTGTCGCTAAAGTCCAACTCTTCACCTTTATTTAATGATAACTTTCCTATATCCAGACCTAACCTCCAATCTAATAAAGAGTGATATTGCTGATTAGAATAATCCCTTAGGCAGTCATAACATGATTCTGAACATTTAATATGTTCGTCGGAACAGAGCATCTCAAATAAGATGCCTCCGCTAACTAAAGGCTCTATTAATGATCTTTTGGGAACTGAAAAATCAGTTTTTCCACTCAAATAATTACAATAACCCGCACCATTTTCCAATTTTTCAATAAGATAAATTTCAGCTGCTCTATTTTTAGATATTGAAAATCCTATATCCAACTCTCTGACTTCAATATCAAGAAAAAGTGCAATTGATTTTCTCAACAAAAATCCCCACGATAAAAAAGCCGCTTTAACAAACAGACGATTATTACCTAATGGATCCAAATCCAAATTATCAGAACCAGATTTTATGCCTGCACTCAGTACACCGGTTGATTTTGTAGAAATCAGGGCAACTTTTTTTATACTGTTTTCTATTATGCTGTTCCCCCCTTTATAATACTCGGTAGAGTACCATATTTTAGAAGATTTGACTTTGCCAATCTCAAACAGTTTACCATTATTGGTATTAATTATATGAACTAAACCCTTTTTAGATGAATCATTTGTTCCAATACTCAAATTTGTTCCGGCAACAATAAATTCCCTAACTTCTGTATTTAAAGAGTCTATTTTAGATTCTCCAGAATTAGCTACCCAGTCAAATCTTCCATTAAAATCTTTAGACCCTGCTTCATAATCAACACAAAATCCCAGTGGTGAAGATACTGACGATTCTGTAAGTTTACTACTGCATATTGGGCAGTTATCATCTTCAATATCTCCTAATGTAGTAAAATCACAGACCTTACAACTTTTAACTTTTTTCTTTAAGAGATTCAATCCATCTCTCTCTTCTACTTTACCTTGAAAATATTCGTAATCGATAAAACCTATACTTTTGAAAACTTTTTTATCTTTAATAATCTCGCTGCCGGGTGAAAATGTACTGATTGCAACATCTAAATCTCTATTTGTTACATTTTCGGCTGGTAATTTTTTCGGTTTTTCTTCATATAAATATCTAACTCTTGTAGGAAACCCAAACATAGGAAGATATCCCGCATTAGCTAATTTTTCACTTAATAGTTTCGATTGAATATCATTAGTCTCGTCATTACTAATTTTATCAATATTTTCTACCAATTTTTCTGTTTTTTTAAATATCTCCAACCTGCAGGATTCATTATCTAAATCTGTGCTCTTAGTTATACTTTTAACAACCCTTTCTATCTGTTTAAAATTATCCGTAATCCAGTCAGAGATATTTTTTCCATTTTTTTCCCAGTCTGCACATTTACCAAACTCCCCATGGACACTCTCTGGCCCTTTTAGAAGGTTTAAACTTTTAAAGGCCTTATGGAGTATTGATTTATTTATCACTCTCTCGGCGATCTCTTTACTTTTAGTCTCAAGATAGAGTTCAGATACCGGTGCAGAAACCATCCTCTCAGGCTGATGGTAATTAGTTAAGTCATGGCTATTCGTTTTAGCTATAGTAAGAGCTATGGATAAAGGGTGTCCTCTTCTTCCAGCCCGCCCTACTCTCTGCTGATAATTAAATCTTTGAGGTGGTACATTTCCCATCATTACTGCTGTTAATGATCCAATATCTACTCCTGCTTCCATAGTTGTTGTTACACTTAATATATCTATTTCATCAACTATGGGAGTATCCTCTTCCCAAAAAACGCCCTGGAAAAGTCTCTGTCTCTTTATTGAATCGTCTCGATTTGTCTGACCTGTTAATTCCTCACAATGCAATCTATAAGGCTCTGCTTCTTTGGATAAATATACATAATAATCACTATTATTGTTTAGTTCATCTTTTGATAAAAATTTAGCTTCACCCAATTCAGAAAAACATCCAATACAAATACCGCATGTGGGCTGCAGATGGACAGTTTTACACGTACTGCATTTCCATATTTTATCCCCAACCTTACTTTTTGTAAAAAAAAGATTTTTGCCTGTTAAGGCAAAATTTGAATCTATAATCTCATTTCCCTCATTTCTGGTCATAATTTTCAAAAGTTCTTTTACCTTTGGGTTATTTTTATTTTTAACCCCTCCATAAATTTTCGAAATAAATTCACTTACCTTTTTGGGAAATGAGTTAAAGATGTAGGATTGATTAAAGCGAATTCCCTTTATCATCCATAATTCACCCATGATCCTTACTACAGCATTAACCAGATTTTGGAATTTCTCATCCTCACCTTTAATATTCGCAGATACAAAACCAAGTTTAATAGCTTCAAATGAGCGTTTTTTATGAACAAAGATTGTTACCAGCTGCTCTGAAGAACATGAAGATTTAAGTTTTTCAATAAATTTATCTTCATTAGGATCTATATTATCCAATGTTTTAAATTCTTTCCAATTTTTGTATTTTTTCCAATTTATGAATTTTTTCCATGATTTATCGTTATAACATGCTAAAGATGGATATGGACCTGCAGGATTAATTCCAAGTTTTAATAATTTTTGATAAACTTTTGAAGTAATCTGATTTATCGGTACTGCTGTTTTTCCTGATAAAAAAGAAGTTAATTCTTCACTGTCATCATTAAAGGCCGACTTATAGTTTGCTAGAGCAAGAATCTTTTGTTGAAATCCAGTACCATTATTCTTTAAATTTATTAATATTTCTCTATCTTCGTCCGTAAATTTTTTATTTAAATATCGTTCAATAACATCTCTTAATTCAGTGTCACTTTCAAGTGAATTTAAAACTATCTGCCTCAATGTATCTCTGTAATGATCAAGTTCAATACCGGCAGATAGTTTGGCTGCAGCCTGCCTGCTGTCAGAAAATATTACGAGTTTTTCTTTATTGTCGGAAGTTTTTTCACTATTAAGTATACGAAGTAAAGCGTCTGCCATAACCTGATTTACTTTCTGCACTCCTGTACTATGCTTAGATATCGGAGTAAATGAGTTGTTATCTTTCGATTTAAAAAATACTCCACAATTAATACATGTATTAGGATATTCTGCATAATTATCTCTATCAGAAGTAAAAAAGCTATATTTACCAAATCGCTCTTCAATAAAAGAGGCATCTGAATGCTTAAAATTACATTTTTTATACTTGTCTTTTTTAGATTTATTAGAAATATTTTTTTTAAATTCATCAGATTCAGAGGAAGGCCAAATTGTTGTGTAGTCTGCTTCTTCTAATGAAACAGGCAGTGCTATAGAAAGAGTCTTTTTTTCATTAGCACTGCCTTCATTATCACACGTCAAATATCCTCCAAAATACACTTCACCGCATGTTCGGCAAACTAATAAATTCAGAATTTTACTTCCACACTTACACATAGCTCTCGGATATCTATAAATTTTACCTATTTTTCTATTTTCAAATTTAAATTTGGCGTCGACGGCATTACAATCTCTGTTTGTGCATGCCCACAACCCTTCTATAATTCTAAAGAACAGATGTTCTCTCATTGGTAAAAAAGCTATTGCTGCAATTAATAAACCTTCTACTGCCTTTTCCCGTCTCTCTTCCTCTAATTCTGCTCCGAATATTTTTTCAGATATATCCTCTATATTTTTTGAAATTAACTCTCCATTCGATTTCTGCATTGAATATTTCATCCACAGATCCAATTTAAATTTCTCATATAACTCTTTCATATTATAGGAGTTATTATTATCCTCAGCTCCATCTACAATATTGCAAAAAATATCAGGATCTAACTTAGGTAATTCATTCTCTTTAACAATTTTATTTTTAGGATTCTCTATAATCTCATATCTACTTCCAAAATTATTAATATCTGTTCCAAAAAATGATGAGATAAATTCTTCTGTTTTACTGTTTTTTTCCATAGAAGCACTTGAAGCAAAAAACTGTATCTGTTCTGAATCAGGATTTAAACCCAATCTATCAATAAGTACTCTAAGTAAGTATGACACCTCAGTACCTGCAGTACCTCTGTAAGAGTGCAGCTCATCAATAACTAGATGGAATACATTTTTTTTATCTTCAGAAAGCCATTGTTTTGTAGATTCAAAAATATTATCTTCTCTCTCCCGCATTAACATTATATTGAGCATACTATAGTTTGTAATCAGAATGTCCGGCGGAGTTTCCTGCATAGAGAATCGCTCCCACATTTCTGCTGAATTTTCTTCCATACAAAGTAAATCATGGTTACCGGTTTTATCAGAAGCCTGTTTTACAGAAGCCCAGTTTTTCTCTAATTTTTCCCGTTCTTTTTTTAAATAAGGTTTTTGTTTTTCTTTATCATATCCTCTACCGGGAGTAGACCCGGTATATCTACCAAAATAATATCGATGACCCCGACGTTTATTATCCAACCAGTTGGCAGCACCTGTATCATCGGCATTTTTACTATTCAGCCCACGTCTCAGCCTTACCATTTGATCTTCAGCCAATGCATTTAACGGGTATAGTATTAATGTTCTTACAGCTCTTTTTCTATCAGCCCCCCACTTTTTTGATTCCTCTACTAAATCATGGACTACGGGAAGCAGAAAACATTCAGTTTTACCTGAGCCTGTTCCTGTTGTAACGATAATATTTTTTCTATCAACACAACTTTTTTCAATAGCCTTAAACTGATGTTCATATAGCTTACGTTCATCAGGAAAGAATCCGCATTGGGAAAAATCAGCAAATTCATCACTTAATTTTAATTTTTTACATACTTCGGAAATAGTATCACATTCTTTATATTTTGTAATAAGCTCTAAAATCAGAGGCTGGCAAATTGCACCGGGAGTCTTATATAATTCATCACGTTCAGCAGTATATTTTTCATCACTGAGAGGCAGACCGCTATTTATATATCTTAAATACATATCCTTTAATTCACGCCAAATTTTAAGAGGGTTTTTCATTGACAATCTCCATTTCATAGTTAAAAATTCGTGTTAATTCTTTTTTAAAGCTGATATCTATATTAGGAAATCTAATATATCTGTCTTTTTCAAAAACTGACTTCTCAGAACAGATTGAAGGTATTCTCAACAATCGTTCTAATACAATCGGGATGTAGGGGTAAATAAGTTTATTTATCAATAGCAGTGATTTATTCGGAAAATACCTAAAGAGTTTATCGCTGCGGGAAGATAAAATACAGTTGTAACACTTGGAAATAAAATCTGCATCAGGATTCTTTTCACGACCTTCTATTTTGTAGTAGTCATTATCCAATAGAAAATACCTCTTTGAATATACTTCTTCAGAAGCTCTATATAAACCATCTAATTTATCACTAGGAGAGTTTTTCCAGTTAAAATAATTTTTCCGTCCGAGAGTAAATCTCTGCTTAACTTCAGGAAGATTTACTTTTTCAGATGATATTATATACTCTTTTAATGTAGGGATGTTTTTCAAAAAAACACTGACCGAGGTATCTACAACAGTAGGTAAATCTCTATTATCTTTAATAAACTCTGCTAATTTATTTCTCTCTATGAGAAATCTATAAATACCAAATTCATCTTTTTTCATGTTTGAAGTCAATAACTTTAACTTTTCACTATAGCGATTATCTAAATTAATCCCGGCACATTGCAAAAAATTCTGTTTATCCGATTCTTTTTTAATTAAAACAGAGGAAGCTAATGCATATTTTCCATCCCCCGCAAATTCAACTAATCCCATTTTGACAAGTGGGAAAAATAAATGGTATAATCTGTTTCTTAAATCAGAAACATTCACACTTTCATAGGAGTTTAACAGGTTCAGACAATTACAGTTGATATATTCAATTTGAAGTTCCCTATTTTTTAATTTAAGCCACTTAAAAAGCAGTATCTGCAATTTTAAAAAATCATCTAAAGACATATAAGTTTATCCTTTAAAGTAATCATCTAATTTATTAAGTTCATCCCTTGAATTACTCTGCTCAAGTTCATCTATTTTAAAATGCTTTTCCAATAAGGGAGATATAAAATATCCTTCAGCATGTTCAGCAGGTTCTTTTGTATCATTTTCAGATAGTAGATCTTTTCTTTTTTCTATTACCCCGCATTCCATGAATGTTCCTTGATATAACGGCAGAGCTATCGGTGGATTATCAAAGGGGAGAACTGTTGCCGTTATCCGTAAATTAGCCGGCCACTCAGTATTGCTATAGGGTACTTTATCTCTTACACCTCTGATTAAATCAAATAATGGTTTTCCCCAGCATTCCGGTGATGATAAATTAATATCCTGCAAAATGAGTATATGTAATAAATCAGGATTATTACAGCTACTTTCCCAAATCTCACTAAACCCATTATCCCAAAGAGTTCTAAAATTCAACCAGTCACAACCAACTTGCTGAAGTATATATTTTGATTTACCCGCAGCTTCTACAAATGCTTTGGCTATTTTTACATCAGGAATAAAAATAAATTTATAAGATTCTATATGTTTTAAATAATACTCTGCATATTTCGAGTTTAATCCATTTGAACTTAAATAATACTCCATTCTTTTGATAATGCTTTCCCTATCATCCAGTATTGAATCATTACTTTCTACGACTTCCAAACGGTAATTCTTAATTTGTTTACACTCTGCAGGAAGTTTAGGCTGAGGATTTATGCCTGAAAAAATCTTGAAATCTTTTAAAAGTCTCTCCTTTTCAGATTCTAAATAGTCGTTTAAAGCTTTTTTATCTAGGTTTAACTCTTCCTGCTCTGCAATTTTATTCTTTAACTCAGAAAGTTCATCTTTTTTATTCTCTATCTCTTTGCGTAAGCTATCTTTTTCTTTTTGCAAACTACTATCTTTCAACAATTCCTCTTTAAATTCTTTAATTGAGTCATCATATATTTTTTGAAATGTACTAGATTCTTTTGCAAAAGATAGAATATCTTCATATTTTAGCTTTACGAAATCAAGATTATCAAAGATCCTTTTGAGTCTAACTTTAAATAAAACTCTATCATCAGTATTTTTGTAAGACTCTACATTATTTTCTAGCTTTTCCTGCCATCCACGTTTATTAAGTAGTTTATTAAGTAGTTCGTCAGTTAAGTCGTTATTAATTTTTCCTAATTCCTCTTTAAACCACTTAGCCAACTGCGTTGAATTCATACAATCTGCAATGTCATGCTCACAATCAGGTTCTTCAAGCATAAGGTCATAGCGCACATCATACCCTAAAATAGGTAATTTTTGATTATCTGCTTTCCAATATTTAATTTCTTTTCCTTTAACTGGGATAATTTTTTTATTCTCAATTTTAAACTTACCAAGTACACAGCCTTGATTATAAAGATAAAAAAAATTATCTTTTATTTTAAAATCAGTACTAATATAATTTATATCTTTGTCTATAATCTCGTTTATATCTTCTTTTATATAAGATTTATTTTTATTAAAAAAAATGCAGTCTAATGTTCCATATATCTTCTTTGCCTGAAATAATTCAACTTTGCTATCAATCTGAAAATGATCTTTTTCATCTAAAATATCATCGTTAAGCTTTTTAAGATTTTGCGAAAAAGTTATAGTATCACCTCTATTATAATTCCCTTTATTCCCTAAATGAACAAAACCATTTGGCGGGAATTTTTTTTTAAGATTTTTTAATGAATCATCTTCTGAAATCTTATCTTCGTCATCTATACAACGAACTACTTTAACCTCTGCAGAATAGGATCCCCTTTCTTTATATATAATTCCTAAATATTTCATTATTTTGCTCTCCTTATATTTCTTATCACTGATGGTAATGCTATATCATCTTTTAAGTTTTTATATCTATTAGCTTTAATCCATTCAATTATCATGGATCTGCTCTCAACTTCTCTGCATTGTTTAAAAAACAGACCTTTAAGATTAGGTTCATCACTTTCGGGCATCCATTTATCATCCTTACGATTTAAACACCATCCTTTTTTAGTAGTATCCAGTGAAATTATAGGAGGATTTTCAATAGTAAATTCTAACCCAACTGCATCTTTTGGTTTAACATTGTAAGTACCGGGTTTACAATCTCTACAGCTGAATTTATATTCCTTAGGTTTATATTTTTCAAATAGAATTTTATCTCCGTTCAGCCTTACAGTAATATCAGGGTCGTCAGCAGTAATATCAGGCCCTGCACCATATAGCCATGTAGTTCTATTAAGTTTTAATCCATTGATAGTTTTAACAGGGTACTTCTTTGTGAAATATTTAAGAATATTATCAGGAACTTTTTCTAAGTCATCAAATGATAAACAGATAAAACTATATTCATCTATTTTCTTAATTTCACAATCCATTTTATCGAAATTGTCTACCAAATCAGTAATTACTAGGTATTCTGATTTAGGAAGAATATATCTACATTCGTTCCAGTAATTCGGATAAGTTTCATCCGGCTCAAATATAAGAATATTGTCTGAAGGCCAATAAGTTCTAAAACCATCATCCTTCAGTGTTTTGAATAAATCTTTTACCGGATATTTTTTTTGGCAATCATCACGGTCATCAACCACCATAAATTTGATATCGCCAGTGTTACAATCCTCTCTGCTGTACTTTACAGTTAAAAATAATTGTTTAGGTTGTGTTTTACTCTTTGCAGTAACAGATTTTTCAGTATCTTTTTTATCTCTATTCCGATTTGAAATAGAATCTTCTCCATCCCAATTCTGATAGAAATTAAATAACTGTTTTAAAATGGAATCTCTTTTATCATCTTCAAGATAAAGTTTATAAAATCTTGTTCCTAAAGAGTTATACTTAATTGGTTCAATTATAGAAATAAAATTTTCTAATGTCAGTTGCTCACCCGGTTTAAGACTGCACTTCTTAAAAAAAGATGGTAAATCTTCTAAATCCTTTTTATTCAACAGTGCCTGAGAAAGAGGATATTGCACATACCTATTTTTCCTTTCTTTCTTAAGAGGAATACATAAATCAATATCTTTCTTTGCACTCCAATCTCTCAGTTCTTCCCATGCAGGCTCTATATGCTTAAGAACTTTACATGCATATATTTCCTTAAAAACTCTGTAAATATTCCGATTCAACAATTTTTTAAATTGGGGATAATAAGCTGCGGCAGTATATCCGTCTTCTTCTTCACTGTCTTCCATTTGATAAGCAGCAAAAATAGCAATACCAATAAAACCTAAATATGATGGTACTTCTTTATTATATGTTACAATACTCTCCTCCCATTGATTACGTAAAGAAATACTTATTGACGAAATCAACTCTTCCTGCTTTATAGCAAGCTCTCCACATAAATTTTTAATAAAATAGTCATCAATCATCAAAACAAAAGTTTCACCGTCATATCTACCTGAAAAGTAGGTATCATATATCTTTTGATTAAATTTATAATAAAGCTCGTGATCATTTAACATATTTCGTTCACCTCTTTTTTAAATATAAAGGCAGTCCGACCGTCAATTCCTTAAACTCCTACCTAATTATTATGGATATATAACATTCTGCTGCCCTTGCCAAACGATATATTCCAGATTACGGATTAGCACCAATAAGTAAATGCAAATTATCAGAGCTTATTCCCATTTGGACAATATCTGCATTATAGACTTTACATTTTTCACATATCAAATATTTGAATATTTTAGGAATATTGAGAACTTTCCATCTGTATTTCAGATACTATACAACATTATATACTTACAGTTATATACAGAATGGGTATACATGCAATCAAAAATTTAAAATATGTGAAATTATTATGAAAAAAGATATATACTTATAATTAAGTATTTTTTGAGGAAGGATCAGTGAAGATATAGCAATTGTTATGTGTGATGAATATATAATGGAAATTATTGGCAGCGATGATCTCACTGCAGCAGAAAATTTTCATCTGCATTGAGTTATAATCGGTTATAAATATTACTTAAAGGATAGAAGAGTTATAGCTTCAGATCATCATAAATAAATTTTAGTAAAAAACTTAGAGATAAAAAAAGCCGGTAATAAACCGGCTTTTTAAGCTGTTTTATATATGATATAATATATTATTTTACTGAATCGTATACTTTTCCTACCATTGCTTCAGAAGGTGTAAGAGTTTTTTCTCCTGTATCCCATTTAGCAGGGCAAACTTCATTTGAATTTTTTCTTACATATACGGCTGCTTTAACTTTTCTTAAAAGTTCATCAGCATTTCTGCCGACATTATAAAAACTTACTTCTGAAGAAACAACATCACCTTCTGGGTTAATAATAAATGCTCCTCTCAATGCTAAACCTGTAGCTTCATCATAGACTCCGAAAAGTTTAGATACTTTCCCCGTTGGATCGGCACCCATTGGGTATTTAACATTTTTAAGTAGCAATTCTGAATCTTTCCAAGCCAAATGTACAAACTCAGTATCAGTAGAAATAGCAATAACTTCAGCACCTTGTTTTTTAATCTCTTCATATTTAGAAGCTACATCTGCAAGCTCTGTAGGGCATACAAAAGTAAAGTCGGCAGGATAGAAATATAGAATTGTCCATTTACCCGCTTTTTTAGCTTCTTCCATAGAAAATTTACCAAATTCATTGTTTTTTGGATCAAAAGTATTTATCTCAAAATTTGGAACATTCACACCAACTTTAATTATTTTTTCATCGCACATTATTTTACTCCTAGTTTTATTTGTTATTAATGGTAGTAAAATAGTATCATTAAGTGTTGATTCAAGTTTTATCCTATAATTATTTCCATTAATATAATCTATTTTCTAGAGTATATTATTGATTTTTAAGTAATAGATTATATTAAAAAGCATATCATGGAGAATTATAATTTTTATCTAGGTGTTGTTTAATAAAATTTTATATTATTGCGGAGTTTATTATATGGAAAATAATGAAAATATTTTTAAAATAAAGCCTGATGCAAAGGGATATTTTGTTAAAAGGGAAAATAGGTTTGCTGTAACTGTAAAAATACCGGGAAATGATGGTTTTGAATATGTTCATCTCCATGACCCGGGAAGATTGAAGGAGCTATTATTTCCAGATAATGAAATATTATTAAAAAAAGCTAATAATCTTAACAGAAAAACAAAATGGGATATTATTGCCGCAAGAAGTAATGGTAATTGGATTTTAATAAATTCTTCATATCATAGATATATATCTGAAAATTTACTTAAAAATAGATTGCTAAGTCCTATAAAAAATATTTCTAAAATAGAACCAGAGAAAAAATATAAAGATTCTAGATTAGATTATTTATTAACAATCAATAGAGAGGAAAAAATTTGGGTTGAAGTAAAGGGGTGTACACTACTTGATAACGGTATTGCTTTATTTCCTGATGCACCAACAGTACGAGGGGCAAAACATTTGACACATCTGATAGAAATAAAGAAGAATCTAATTAAATCTGCATTAATAATATTAATTTTAGTTGATGCTGAAGAATTTCGACCTAATATCAAAACAGATAAGAATTTTGCTAAAATATTTAAACTTGCAGGCAGTGCAGGCGTGGAAATATATCCCGTTAAATTTTTATACGATGGTTACTATGTTAAGTATAAAGGTTTGATTCCATATTCCTGCTAAGTAATTTATTATTTTATTGTTCAAATTACATATTTTACAGTATGTAATTTTTTTTTATTAAGAAATATAATATAAGGTATAATGGAATCTATTAAAATTTTAGTATAACTTTGTAAGTATAAAATACTTTTTAATATTTATGCTAAAAAATAAACAGAAAGGGTTTGATATGATGGATAATTTACTTCATAAACAACCGTCAGGCTTATCTATTTTTAGTTCATCATTGTTGGTTTTAGGAAATGTTTTAGGTGTTGGAGTATTAGCATTGCCGATAACTGCAGGATTGGGTGGCTTCATTCCATCTATTGTAGGTATTATAGTACTTTGGTTTGTAATGTTTCTTGCTGCTCTGGTTATTGTATACAGAATAGATCCATCAAAGAAAAATTTTGACATTCCTTCTTTCTTTCAGAGGGAACTTGGTACAACTGCCAAATGGCTGGCCATTGCATGTAATTTAGTTATTCTATATGGAGTGCTTGTTGCATATTTAAGTGGAATAACAACAATGGTTTCTGCTCTTTTTCCTTCTTTAGCAAATTATAGTATAATAGTTTTGTTAGTTTATTTTTGCCTTGCTGTCAGTCTTATTATTTTTGGATTAGGAGTCTTACGCAAAGGAATGTTTTTACTCATGCTTATGCTATGGACATGTTTTACCATAATGCTTGTTACAGGACTTAATCATTTTGATATAAAAAATCTATATTTTTCATCATGGATTTATCTACCTATATGTCTACCTATTGCAGTTTCAACTTTTCATTTTCACAATATAATACCTACTGTATCGAGGACACTTAATTATAACAAAAAGGCTACTTATAAAGCAATTTTTATTGGTGTTTTTATGGGGCTAATAATAAATTTAATATGGGTTACAGCTGTTCTTGGTACGCTTCATCAAAATGGTTCAGGTACAATGAGTATCGTTTATTCAAATATTCATGGCTGGGCGGCTAATGTAGCTATGAGTGAGCTGCTTAAGAGTCATTATTTTACAATAGCCGGTTTAATATTTAGCATAATAGCTGTGACATGTTCCTTTGCTGCTAATGGTGCAGGTCTATTTGGTTTTATAAGAGATTTACTTTTTACATATTGTAAAACAGATAATAAAATACTTGTAAGCTGTATATCTTTTTTGCCTCCGTTATTAGTTACAGTTATTTATCCCAATCTATTCTTAAAAGCACTGTCAGTAGTAGGAGGAATCGGCGAAGATATACTGTTTATAGTATTACCGGCAGTAGTTATAATGAAGATAGCTCATATTATATATCAAAAGAAGGGGGCTGTTAGACTTGCTAGAATTATTGGTTTTTGTATGTTTATAATCGGTATGTTTATATTACTATATGTATTAGATTAGTGGAAAAATTTGATCTGTTACGCCAGCTCCACATTTAGTTGAGTAGATATCAAAAAAATAATCTGATTTAATGCAGCTGCATTTTTTCTTTCAAAAGAGGAGTTTACTCAAAAAAGGTATTAATATTTTTAATTAAATTATTTACTGATTTATTTGAATCTTTTTTAGAGCCCCTATCACTCTTTGACTCTTTATTATTTTCATTTTTAGATAATGATGATATAAAATTTTGACCAACTTTTTTCAAAGTGTCACTAATATCTTTCGCTCCATATTTTGATTGTTTCAAAATATTATTTATATTTCTATTAAGTAATGCCGGTATTAGCATTTTATAATTAGGGGATGGATTATCAAGTGTCCCTTGTATTTGAATTGGTATATAAATGCCTGTTATTTCAGTATTTGTATTCAGATTAAGATTACCATCTTTATTGATAAAGCCTGTAATATTTAATTTGTTAACAAGCCTATAAGGTTTTCCTAAAAACTGAAATTTCTCTATATTAATATTACCGTCATTCATTGCAATATCTATAATGCCGCTTTTGAATTCAAGTGCTTTTATTTTTTTAACTGAATTGGCAGAGCTATTTATTAGGTCAAATATCTGAGTTTTTTCATCATCTGAAGAGCTGATATATTTACCTGAATCAGCAATTATACTAATTGGTAAAAGTATTAGTTTTCCTATAGGGTTATTTAATAATTCTATAGGAATATAAATATTGCCGGCATTTATATTTAGATTTCCTGATAAAGCTTTAAATAAATCAGAAGATTGAATGTCAGGAGCGTTTGCGGCAAACGTTATATCGTTAATTTTTCCATTGGAGTTTCTATAATTGCCATGAACAAAATTTTGTAGAAATGGTTCAAGTGGAAAATTTTTCAAATATCCATTCACATTAAACGGTATAGCATTATTAACTTTATGAGATTTAAATATAATTTCTAGTTCCGTAATATTATCAGCTAAATTTAATTGGGAATTCAAATTTAATTGCTTAGGAAAAGTCTTATTATTTAATTCGGCAGTAAGTTTTCCTTGTATTTTCCCTGATAATTTATTCTTATTATGTAAACTTGTGATATCACCGAGAAATTGAATTAATCCTTTTTCAGATGTTTTAAAATATGGAATATTGATGTTTAAATTATCCACTTTTGTGATATTAATTTTATTTGGATCTGTATTGATAACCTTATAAATGAAATTGAAATTTTTTACATTGAAATTATTAATATTTAGAATAGGTAATTCAGTTTTATTGCTAGATTTTTTTTGAATTTTGCTTGTAGGTTTTAGTATATCATTCAGAGATATTTCATCTGTTTTCATTTGAGTTGCCAGAGAGATATAACTGTTCTTTAATTCAAGTCGATTAATAGTTATTTTATTATTCATCAAATCAAAAATATTGAACAGGCATTCAAAATTTTCAATTTTTACATCTAATTGATTTTCTCCTTTTATTCTAAGATTATTTATTATTATACTCGATTTTAAAGGAGAAATTTCTATTTGCTTTACCGTAATCTTTGTGCCCATTGATTTACTGACATAAGGTATTACATAGGATTTGATAAAAAATGAATTTGTAACAGTAAAATAGACAGAAATTAACAGTATGGCTAATACTATAATAATAAGTGATAATATTCTAAATATTTTTTTCATTATGATTTCCTTCCTTTTATATTTATTCACATATTAATATATTTTTTAGTAAATATAAATAATGGTAAAGAATAAATATGAGCTTTTATTTTGAATAAATACTAAAAGTATATAATGGCAATCATTTAAATGTTATTTTTAGTTTAAGCGTGATTACGTTTATATGATTTTTCCTTTTATACTTAATACTTTTGGCAAGATTTTTAACTAAATAAATACCAAGTCCACCAATTTTCATATCTCTTATAGGTATATT
Source organism: Conchocele bisecta (assembly GCA_029237695.1). Taxonomy (NCBI): domain Eukaryota; kingdom Metazoa; phylum Mollusca; class Bivalvia; order Lucinida; family Thyasiridae; genus Conchocele; species Conchocele bisecta. The sequence continues at coordinate 690,202 of JAQRGA010000042.1, read as the reverse complement.
CAGCTCAGGAGTTGGATATTCTAGGATGTTAAATCTTTTTCCATTATCTTCAATTGTAATCTTTATGTATTTTTTTGAAGTTGTAATATCGATAGATATTTCATGTTTTATTTCATCAGCATATCCATGACGGATGGTATTGCTAATTAATTCTTCTATGATCAAGGTTATATTATAAACACTTCTATTAGATAAATCTAATTTTTCTAAATATTTTCGTATAGCTTTATTCAGAAGTTTAAGTTCACCTAAATCATTTCTTATAATAAAGTTTCTTGTGTCTTTCATATGGATTTACTATGTAATTAATGTAAAAAAGATTTATCAGTTATTAATATTATACTATGAATAATTAAAATATAAATTAATTCTATATATTTCACATTTTAAATTTTTTAATTATAATTAAAATTTTTTCAATTTCTTTTTCAAGTGATTCTATGCTGTTAACATTAGGACATATTATGATTGACCCACTGAAGTTAAGCCTGCTTAAGGGATCTAACCAGAATTTTAAGAGCGATTCAGTTAAATGGTTACCTGTGCTTGGATCATAAATTATTCTAAATAGTTGAATATCAAAAATAAAATCCTTAAATAGAGTATATGGAGAAATTTTCTGTTTTAAGTCATGCGGGAAAATATTTATATAGATACGAAAATTATCCAACATTAACTCTTTTATAATATTTGATAGGCTATTAATATTTTCTTCTAGGTTGTTATTTGGAATTGTTAATGGCACACAAATATTTTTTTTACTTTTATAAATGGGGTAGTATAATTGTTGTAAAAAGTTATTTTTATTTGAAGCTGATTTATCTTTATAACTTAAATCACTAAAACCAAAATCTAAGGAGAAATTTTGGATATTAAATTTTTTATGATTTTTTATAGAATTATAAAGAAATTTGATAAGCTCCTGTTTTAAATTATTTGGCTGTTCTATAATATTGTTTAAAATAGATGGCTCTACCAAATTGAATAAATTTAGAACTTCAATATGATATAATTTTAACAAATCAGGGAGCTCTTTATTTTCGAATATATTACCTCTCAATTCTACACCGCTAAAGCTTTTACAGTCTATTACCTTGAAAATATCAGTAAAATTAGCTGCTATATTAGGTATAGATATTCCGAATTTTAAATTGATCATTTAAATATTTTTGATTTTATCTATTAATATTATTTTTGGTTTAAAATTCCACCTATTTTAATAATTTCTATATCTTCTTCTGTAAGTGAGTGTGCTAGTTCTATTTTTATTATATTGTCGCCAGATTTTACTACTTCAGCAATTATATTTTTACCTAGTTTTAATTGGCCTTTTATGTCATTAATAAGAATAGAGTCATTTTCGTCAATTTTAGTATAATCTGCAGAATTCTTAAATATAAGCGGAAGTATTCCAAAATTGATTAAATTAGCCATGTGTATACGTTCAATGGACAATGCTATTATAGCTTTTATGCCTAAGTACATTGGGCAGATTGCAGCATGTTCTCTTGACGATCCCTGACCATAGCTTTCTTCTGCAACTATTATTCCATGTATCCCTGCCTCTTTTAGTTTTTCTGAACGTTCTGCGAAAGAAGGTTTGCTATTTTCTGTAAAACATTCAAATACAACTTTTGAGTAAGCTGGAATATTACTTCTTAATTTTAGATGTTTTCCGGCAGGCATTATATGATCTGTTGTAATTTTACTACCTACTTTAATTACAACTTTACCATTAATATTACTTGGTATTTCTGTGTTTGAAGGCGGAGAGCTTAGTGTAGGTTTTCTAATTACTTCAACTTTTGCCGCATCAATACTGTTAAGAGGTTCAATTATCATATTATCATTTATACGATATGATTCAGGTGACTCAATAACTGGATATTCGACATTAAAATATCTTGGATCTGTTATTACACCTGTAAGTGCTGAAACCACTGCTACTGCAGGGCTTACCAGATATGCCTGATCTCCTTTAGTACCTGTTCTCCCTGCAAAGTTTCTATTGAAAGTCCTTAAGGAGATTGTGCCGTCTGCAGGGCTTTGCCCCTGACCAATACATGGTCCGCATGCAGATTCCATTATTCTTGCTCCTGCTGAAATGAATGTGGCTAATTTATTATCAGCCGCCAGCATCTCTAAAACCTGCCTACTGCCGGGGGCAATAGAGAGAGTTACATTTGTATTAACTGTGTTATTTTTTAATACAGACGCTACCAGTGATAGATCCATATATGAACTATTAGTGCATGAACCAATTATTACTTGCCCTATTTTTTTACCTGAAAGTTCTTTGATTGTTTTAATATTATCAGGACTTGAAGGACATGCTGCCAATGGTTCTAAATTATTTAAGTTTATTTCAATAACTCTATCATATTCTACGTCATCATCCTGTACCAAAGATGTCCATAAATCTCCTCTATTTTGTGCTTCCATGAATAATTTTGTGTTCTCATCTGACGGAAAAATCGATGTAGTTACTCCAAGTTCAGCTCCCATATTTGTTACTGTTGCTCTTTCAGGAACGGATAAATTTTTAACTCCTGATCCAAAATATTCTACTATGCAGTCTACATTACCTTTTGTTGTCAGTATGCTTAATACTTTAAGAATAATATCTTTTGGGGCAACCCATGGCTGTAAACTACCGGTTAATTTTATACCGATAATCTTAGGATATGATAATCTAAAAGATTTGCCCGCCATAGCTAATGCTACATCCAATCCTCCTGCACCAATGGCTAACATGCCTATTCCGCCGTTAGTCGGTGTATGAGAATCTGAACCGAGAAGTGTTTTACCCGGAACACCAAAACGTTCTAAATGAACCTGATGACAGATACCGTTTCCAGGGCGTGAAAAGTAGATTCCTTTTGATGATGCTAAACTTTGTAAGTATAAATGATCATTTCTATTTTCCGGACCTATCTGCATTGTATTATGGTCAACATAAGAAACAGAAAGTTCAGTCTTTACTCTATCAATATTCATTGCTTCCAATTCCATATATGCCATGGTACCGGTAGCATCCTGTGTAAGTGTCTGATCAATTTTAATTGCTATTCTTGATCCAGTTGATTTTTCTCCAGAGGTAATATGAGCATCTAGTATTTTTTGAGCTATTGTTCCTTTTGACATATTTATTTCATTCCGTTTTTTTATAATGGTAAATAAAATTATTTATAAATATTAAATTACGTCATTTTTATAAAACTGCTAATTGCATAAAACTTTATCGTTGGAAAAAATAGTTTAGATGCAGGTTAGGTTATTGAAGCACATAAATAAATGATTAAAAGATTTTACTTCATCTTATAGTGATTTTCCATGTCATAAAACCACTCAGATATAACCAATGTTAAAAAAGTTTTATCTTTTAAATATCACTGCGATATATCGTAAAATAGTTTGATTTATTTATGTATACGTTCTTAGCTCTTTATTGGCAAATTCTTCATAACTAACCAAATCAGCTAATTTTAGATTTATCAGATCAAGTTAATTATGCTTTCTCAAATTATACCAAACATAAACTGCTAAAGCAACAGTAGGGGCTATGCCTCCTATAATAGGAAAGACTATTCCACGAGTTCCAAGTATTTGGAATATTTGCGATATTACCTGATATACAACAACTATTAAGATTGCTGTAACAACAGATATCATTACGCCTTTTCTCTCATTACTTCCTGCCATAGGAACGCCTAAAAATACTGCTAATACACAAACCCATGGGAAAGCAAATCTAGTATAAAGTTCAGTTAAAAGTGAATTTTTAGTAGATGCAGGAAGATATTTTGACATTTCCAGCTTACGCATAATATCAGCTGAAGTTATCTGATCGGGATCTTTTTGTGCCATACGCATATCATTTGGTGTCTCTATTATATTTCCTAATAGTTTAAAGTCCTCGTTTTGCTTATCAAAAACTTTAAATTTCTGTATTGTAGGGATAGTTAGTTTTTGTATTTTCCCTATCTTTTTTTTGTTGTAGGCATCAGCAAGTTCTACTGTTTGATATTTTACCAGTGTAACATCTGAAAATGTCCACCCTGTTTTAGGCTGGTATTCAGAATGTTTTGCATATAACTCATCTTCTAAATTGCTTTTATTATCATATATTTTTAAGTGTATACTAGATTGTTTCATAAATGTTTTATTGAAACTTTGAATAAGCCATGTTCGTTTAAAGTCAGGACTTCTATAAACAGTCATCTTCATTTTTAGCTGATAATAATTGGGATTTGATGTAAATTTGATAATCTCTTCTGATTTCATATTACAATTAGGTACTAGGCTCTCATTGAACCAAAAATTAAAACCTGATACTATTAAGCCTATAATGTATATTGGTAAACCTAATCTAATTAATGAAATTCCGCATGCTCTCATTGCTGTAATTTCATTATGTATTCCAAGCTTAGCTAATGCATACATACAGGCGAGAAGCAGGGCAAGCGGAAGTACTAATTTTATATTTTGAGGCTGTCTGAGTATAAAATAATAAACCATGTCCCATGTGGTTGTATAAGGACCAAAATCGTCGAGTTTGTTGACTAAGTCACTGACTAAAAAAAGCATACAGAAAGCTAAATTTAAACATATATATACTATCATAAATTCTCTCAGTATATACATATCCAAAGTTTTCATGAAATGGAACTGACGTTTTGGGTGTGTACCAAATAGAATATTTTCGCAATTTTGCTCTATCTTTTTTTTACGTAGCATAGTTATATTTAAGTAAGCTTTTTATTCTTTGTCGGTGAATTACTGGGTTTATCTCAAGATTTTTATAATTATTCATTATAATCTAAATGTTTGTATTAAATATAGTTTTAATAAAAAATAATCAGACCCTTAATTTATACCAGTCTAAAAATTGCATCTCCTTTGATTAAATCAATTTTTTCAAGCTTTAATGTGATAAAGTCACCAGGTTGATAATCAGGTTTTATTTCCTGAGAACTATTTTTATTCTGCTTTTTAAGCATGTAATGTGATGGGATATAGCCTATTAAACCGATACTTGGGATATTAGCAATCATTGCAGTAGAGTTAATATGTCTTATAATTCCTTCATAATTTTCCAATCTGTTCTCTTTCATCAATTTTAGCAAATAATGTAGTTTAAGTCGATCATTAGCTGCAAAATATGCTTCATCATTATTTTTTTCTTTTTCTGTACAGTCCAGTGCAACTTTAGACATCTCTTCCTGACCTCTAATTTTTTTAGAAGTGTCATATTTCCATAATTGCTGATGTACTGTTAGGTCTGTATATCTTCTTATAGGGCTCGTAAAATGGCTGTAAAGACCTTTGCCTAAACCAAAGTGAAGACCTGATTCTGCTGAGTAAAGTGCTCTATTCATAGATCTTAAAAATGCCGGTATTATAATTTCTTCGTATTCAGAATCTGCTGCTTTTTTCAAAAAATGTTGGCATGCTTCTCTGCCTGATGCTAAATTTCCTGTACTAATTCCAAATGTCTGACTTACAAAAGCTGAAAATTCTTCTAATTTTTCTTCGTCAGGTTCAGGATGTATTCTATATATTCCGGAAATTCTTCTATTTGTTAACTCTCTAGCAACAGATGAGTTTGCAGCAAGCATGAACTCCTCAACAAGTTGATTTGATTCTCCTTGTTTCTTGCACTCTAATCCATTTATTTCGCCTGTTTCTTCATCACGCAATACTCTTATTTCAGTAGTCGCAATTTCTAAAAATTTTTCATTATTTTTTCTATTTGCTCTAAAAGTGCGATATGTAGATAATAGAAAATCAAGATTGGCAGTTAACTCTTTAGTCCATTTTTCTGAAACTGTTTTATCTTTTATATAATTTTCTACTTCTACATAGGTCATTCTACAGTCTACTTTTATATTACTATGACATCTTTTGTAGTTTTTAATTTCGCCTGTGTTTGTATCAATAGTCAGCAGGACTGTATGTGCTTCAGTAATTTTATCTGCAGTCAGGCTTATTCTCTTTGTGAGATTCTTTGGCAGCATTGGTAGAGTATAGCCGGGAATATATGAAGTAAACCCTCTTGATGCAGCTTCTTTATCAAACCAGCTGCCGGGTTGAATCCATGCAGCAACATCTGCTATATGAATTCCCATAATGCATTCATCTTTTTTGTTGCCAGGTGATATTGATATAGCATCATCAAAATCTTTTGCATCATGTGGATCTATTGTAAGACAAAATAAAGAAGTTAAATCTTTTCTTTTCATTTCTGCCTGCTTTAATGATGATGCTCTGTTTTGTTCTTCTTCTGTATAAGGAGCCTGTAGATTAAACTCCTGTATTATTGCAAACATATCATTATTAATATCACCAACTCTGCCTATAACCTGAATAATTTCTCCAACAGTTTTAGTTCTTTCTCTTCCGTAAACAATATTGGCTTTAACCCAATCACCTATTTCTGCTTTTTTGAGAGAACCAACTATTTTAATGTTATTTGGAACTTTTCGGCTTAGGGGTCTTAAATATGCACCATCATTACCGGCAATAAGTTCTCCAACAATACTGGGACGATTTCTTTCTATAACCTTATATACAATTCCTGAAGGTCCTTTATCTGGTGAGCGTTGTTTATCTTTTGAAAAAACTCTGACTTTTACCATGTCTTTATCAAAAGCTGAATTGACATGCTTTGCGGGAATAAATATATCCTTATCCATTTCGGTATTTAGTGGTGTTACAAAGCCAAATCCCTGTGTTGTAATAGTTATTTTCCCAATAATTAAATCTTCAGAAGATGCTATTTTATATATATTTTTTTTATCTTTGATTATTTTTTTGTCTTGATTTAAATTCCATAAGATTTTTTTTATTATTTTATGATCTCTATTCTTCCTTATTTTTAGCCTTTTAGAAATTTCATTTGCATGTAGAGGTGATTCTTTTAATACCTCTATTATTTTTTCTTCAAGGCTTGTCTGAGTATTTTTAATTTTATTAGATGGCATTGCAGCTCCGGGTATTTATAAATCTAAAGGTTAAATAAAATTTAAACTGGCGAATAACAAGGATAAATATGTATTCCTTTTTTAATTAGTAGTAAATCATTTAATTATAATATTGATATAACTTTCCATGAAAACTATATCATGATTTCTAGAAAAAAATGTATTTCAATGTTTTTTACATTCAATTAAATATAAAAGAATAAAAAGTATTGATATCTAGGATGTTGGCTGTCAATATTTTATTTATCTGGCAACTAACTTTTTATAAAGTTAAAGATAAAAAGTGAAAGGGGGATTTTAATTACACTTTGCAGAAGAGAAATTTCATTCACTGTTATGTTTTATAGTTCCCTTGAGAGTATTAAATGAAATAGTAGCTGAAAATATATGGAGACCTGATAAGTATGAACATGGTTATGAGCCGATCACTCTTGAAATATTAGTTGGCGATGGACTTCTTTTAAGTTATATATATGCTAAAAATAATTTAAAAAATATCGTTTATAATCTAAGGTATCAGGAAATGAGTAGATCAAAGTAGTAAATTATTATAAAATCTACAATGATAGTTTATTTAGCATTATTTAGTAATAATAAAATACAGTTTGAAAAATAGGAATTATATTAAATAAAATTTTAGAATTAAATAGCATAAGATATTAAAGGTAGGAAATATGAATGAAAATGATACTATTGCAGCGATATGCTCCGGTGTCGGCGGTGCAATAACAGTTATCAGAATTTCCGGTATTACTGCTTTGAAAGTAGGGAATAAAATATGGAAATCAACTACTAGATTATCTTTATCAAATAAGAGAGAATTTTTACTGGGTAAAATACTTCCTGATGATAAAGGTATAGGAGAAACAGCATTTGCTGTATTTAATCCTGAACCGAAAACTTTTACAGGTGAAGATGTTGTAGAAATACATGCCCATGGTGGCAGCTGCAATGCTAAGAGGCTTTTGAGTGAAGTAATTGATGCCGGTGCAAGACAGGCATCTCCGGGAGAATTTACTTATAGGGCTTTTATTAACGGAAAAATGGACTTAACACAGGCTGAAGGTGTTTCTGATCTCATTGCAGCAAATAGTAATATGGCTATTCATTTGGCAGAAAAGCAGATGGACGGTGTACTTGGTCGTAAAATTAATGAATTAAGAGATAAAGTTGTAGAGATTCTAGCTGATTGTGAAGCAAGGTTGGATTTTCCAGAAGAAGAACTTGATTTTATACCAAGTAAAAAAGTGGTAGATACATTACTAAATGTGAAATCTGAAATTGATAAATTATATAAAACAAAAATTGAAGGTTCTATTCTAAGAGATGGAATACGAGTTGTTATTGCCGGAAAACCCAATGTTGGTAAATCTTCATTTTTGAATTTATTATTGGGTTTTGACAGGGCTATTACTACTAAAATACCAGGCACTACCAGAGATACTTTGGAAGAATTTACTAATATTAGAGGAATACCTGTTAGGTTAATAGATACAGCCGGACTCAGGGAATCAGATGATATTATTGAAGGAATAGGTATTAACAGAACTTTAACTTCTATAAAAAGATCACAAATCATTTTATGGATTTTAGATGCTTCTGTAGATGATCTTGAAATGGAAGTAGCAGAAATGAATGACCATTTAAAACATTATAATAGTGTGATTGCTGTTTGGAATAAAATAGACTTAGCTAAGTCTATTTCTAAACTTCCTAATATAAAACTCCCAACAGTTTGTATCTCTGTTAAAGATCAAAAAGGAATAGATGAATTTTTAGATATATTTGAAAAATCAGCATGGGATAGACCGCACATTGAGGAACCTGAAATAGCTGTTTCGCAAAGACATGCTGATTTTTTGTTAGAATCCTATAACTTAATTCCGGATATTATAAATAATATTAATGATGAAGATTGGGAGCTTGCTGCAGTTAGTTTGAAAACTACTGCCATAGCTTTAGGGAATATTATTGGCGAAGATGCAACATTGGATATTTATGAAACTATATTTAGCAAATTTTGTATAGGAAAGTAGATATTTAAAACTAGAATTAAGCTGGATAAATTACAGACGTTATCAGAAACTGTAACTTTAAATCTGCTAAAATTTAATCATGATATATTGAGTTATTTTAATATAAAATTTTCTGAAAAGAGTATTGCAAAAGGGTTGTAAGAACCATGAAGTAGTTCTATCTACCAAAGTAGGTGCTGGAAGTATTTCAAAATTATCTTTATCTTTATCTTTACCTGATATTGATACTTTTAATGAATGTTATCCTTTGAATAAATATAATATTGGTTGTAAATCAAATATCATTTTTGTTATAATATTTTTTTGAGTATTATTTTGTCTTATTTTTTAAAAGAATAATTAGGTACGGATTAAATATATGAGAAATCATCTTCTCTATGGAACTATACTAAAGGCAAATTATTTTTAGGAAGATATTGATTAATCTATAATATCAGTTTAATATACAATATGAAAAAATATAAAAATTTTCTATCAGAAGCACAAAGATTAAATCTTATTTCTTTCCATCCTCAGTATAATTCAATCTTCTATTATATTTTGATTTATAAAGGTGAGCTAGTTGAGATTCTATCAAATACAGATAGAGAACAACTATGGAAATCTTTTTATAAAATAGTTTTATATAATAAATATTATAAAACTTTTCAGAAATTTAAAAATGGATATTTATTATTCTTTGATTCTATATCTGATTATAAAGATAAACTCAAAACTTTGCTTAGATTAAATTTTCAGCTGTTCTTAGATAAGATAATTAAAGCATTAGCGTATAGTTAATTTTCTAAAATAAATTTGTTAAGAGTATATAAGGTATAAAATAAAGAGAAATTAGGTTGTAAATTTGAGATACGAAGAAAGATCACCACATAAAATTATGGCAGTAATAATACTGATTATTGCCTTTGTTATTTTATATTCACCATGGCATCTCGGTCTTCGTGAACTACTTGGTGGCGAAGGTAAATTTGCAGCTATGGCTTTGGATATGAATGTATTTAATCCATCTACGATTGCACATGGTGAAACTCTATCCAACTGTTTTCCACTCTATCCATGGATAGTAGCTATTGCATATAAACTCGGTTTTAGTTTAGAAACAGGTTTAAGAATTATTTCAGTACTCTGCTTAGCTATCCTTGGTATTATAGTATTTCAAACATCAAAAAAAAATACGGGTTTTCATGAAGCAGTAGTGAGCACCGTATTCATGACTGCCAATATTGTTGTGTTTGAAAAAGCCATTGATGGAAACCCATTTTTACTAGGTGTTATATTTTTGCTTCTAGGGTGGTTTACCTGGTATGAATACGGGGCAATTCAAGGCAGGTGGAATAGAGCATGGATAGTTAGCTTTATTTTTTGCGGTTTAGCATTTTATACAATTGGCTGGATAGCATTTTTCTATTATTTCTTTCCCTTTATTTTTATGAGACGCCCTCTTACTCTATGGAAAAAACTGAATAACAACGGATTTAAATTCGGTCTTTTTATTATCGGTTTCTTTATTTTATTATGGCTGGTACCAAGGCTTATTACGACAATAGAGTATCCTTTAAACTCTACACCTTTTAACTTCCAAATCACTAATGATTATATTATCCAAATAATATTTTTTCCCATAACTTTCGCAACAGAAATTATACCATGGATAATTATTGTGTGGCCTGCATTTTGCGTTGCGTACTATCCACTTGACAAGAATCCTATTTTCAGTCATTTTTTAAGAGCGATAACAATATCTCTTTTTGTATTTCTCTGGATAAATCCTTTTACAGAAACACGTGATTTTATGATATTGGTACCACCATTAGCTGTTTTAGCCGGCGTCCATTATAAGATATTAATAAGACGTTATGGTTTTACGCTGCATAAAATACTTAATTTCTTAACTATAATACTTCTCGTTATGAGTATTATGGCATTTACACTGTTCCTACTGCCTAGAGAATGGTGGAATGAATCATCTATCCTTAATTATATACATAATGTATTCTTTACCCGCAGCATAAGTTTTTTCTTTACGATGGCTATATGGGGAATGGTACAAACAGGTATCAGTATTCTTCTTGGAATAAGCATTATTATTTTATATAAAGTTAGATTGAGTGTTTGGCTTCACGGTTTATGTGTCTGTTTAATGTTTATGCTTTGTTTTTGGTCTGTGGCATATCCATATCGTTCTTCATCAAACGATGCACGAATAGCCGCTTCATCAATAATAGCACAAATGGGTAAATCTTATCATATTGATATGACACTATATAAAGGACCTGAAATCGCAGATATATATGTCCTTGGCTGCTATCTGCACGCTGATCTTAAAAAAATATATGATTATAATCAACTCCCCAAAAATATAAAAACTGTCTATGTTTTATCTCTTAACCAACCAGTATATCTGTCAAGACAATGGAGTTTAATATCATCCCAGTATTATAAAAATAAAATGTTATACTTGTGGAAAGGTATTTCTGTAAATAAAAAACCTGTCTTAAAAATTTAAAATGAATAAAAAACAATATATATACAGCATAACATTGGCTGATTTAAAAAAATTTTTACCTGATATTCCATCATATAGGTATAAGCAGATAATTAACTGGATTTATAAGAGCACTATTTATGATCCCGAAAAGATGTCCAATATTCCTACCGATATCAAAAACAAACTATCTGACTATTTTGACTACAGCCTGCCATTGATTATTAAAAAGAGTAAAACCTCTGATAGAACTACTAAATATTTAGTAAGACTCAATGATGGAGAGACAATAGAATTTGTAATAATTGATTCACTTAAAAGAAAGACACTCTGTATAAGTTCTCAGGTTGGCTGCCCTGTACAGTGCAGATTTTGTGCAAGTGGAATGTTTGGATTAAGTAGAAATTTAACACAAGGAGAAATCATTGCACAATTTCTTCTGGCGGCAGAAGAGATAGGCAAAACTCCTAACAATATCGTTTTTATGGGAATTGGAGAACCGTTATTAAATTATAATAACCTTATTTCAAGTCTGGAAATTATTGGTTCTTCAGAATATTTTGATTACGCCTCAAGAAGAATTACAATTTCAACAAGCGGCATACCAAAACAGATAATCAAATTAGCCAATCTTTCAATGCAGTGGAATCTTGCTTTGTCTTTACATGCTGCAAATGATATCACCAGAGCAAAATTAATACCAGATAAATCCCGTTATTCGCTGAACGAAATCCTTGAATCATGTAAATATTATTTTTCAAAAACAGGGCGAATAATAACACTTGAATATACACTGATTAAAGATGTTAATGATTCTATAAAAGAAGCAGAAGAGTTAACTGATATTGCTAAAAATATGAGAGCTAAAATAAACTTAATTCCTTTTAATAAAGTTTTGGGATGCGACTTTGAAAGACCGGCAAAAAATAGCTGCCGAAAATTTGCCAATATACTAAAGTCACACAGAATTAACTTCACATTCAGATTGGAAAAAGGTAATAATATTAATGCCGCCTGCGGTCAACTGCGTGCTTCCAATCTAAAAAAAATGTAAGCCGGCAGACTTCTTATGAATATCGTGGATACCCAGTCAATAGGATAAAAACTTAGCCTGCAAGGCTATGGAAATAAGAGTTATAAAAGAAAAAGATTTTTTCCACTGCTCTTCTTTTACCATAAACGAAAGGAATAGCTTATTGCAAGTAACGTAAGCAAAAACCAAGTTTCAAAATAAAATCTACTCTATTTGTATTTTATATGTTTTTTTGGTAAATTAACTAATTGCTTATACGTATTTTAAAAAGGAATATGACATAGATGGAAAAAATAATCACAGACTTACTTATATCACTTGGCGAAGATCCTGAAAGAGAAGGATTAATTAATACTCCAGAAAGAGTAGAAAAAAGCCTAAAATTTTTAACCAAAGGTTATCATGAAGATATAGATAAAGTTATAAACGGTGCAATTTACGATTCAGAAAACTGCGATATGGTAATAGTAAAAGATATTGAATTTTATAGTATGTGCGAACATCATATGCTTCCTTTTTACGGTAAATGCCATATTGGATATCTTCCAAAGAATAAAATTATCGGAGTAAGTAAATTAGCCAGAGTCGTCGAAGTATTTGCACGAAGACTTCAAATTCAGGAAAGATTAACCAGCCAAATAGCCAAAACAATTTTAGATAAAATTGATGCAAGAGGTGTTGGTGTTGTAATGGATGCACAGCATATGTGCATGACAATGCGCGGAGTAAAAAAACAACATTCAAAAATGGTTACATCATCAATGCTCGGTCTTTTTAGAGGACAGCCAACTAGGATGGAGTTTCTTAGTTTGATTAAATCAACTACTATTTGATCAACTTTAATTATTAGTTAGTTTTTATTAAGCTATTTCAAAAATACCGACAGCAATCAAATAAAGAAGTGATTGGATATAAATTTGAACTTAGATTTTTTAAGCTATTTTTATTCCTATTAAAATAAATATAATTATTTATATAAAATATTTTTATTTATATGGAGTCAGCTGGATTACAATGAAAAAAAATATTGTCATAACCGGTAGAGGTTTAGTAACACCTTTAGGGACTGGACTGGAAAGAAATGAAACTGCTCTCAGAAATGGTGAAAGCGGAATAGTATTTGTTCCTGAATGGAAAGAACTTGGACTTGAAAGTCAGGTTGCTGGCTTAATAGATGAAAAGCTTTTAGAATGTCCCTTTTTCAATAAAAAAAATAAAAGATATATGTCCCCGAATGTTATGCTGGGTACTGTTGCCGCTTATGAAGCTTTACAGGAAGCGGGTCTGGACGTAAAAACACTAAAGAATAAACGAGTTGCCATCATACTCGGTCATGGAGGAAGTACTCATAAAATAGTTTATGAAGGAACTACAACTCTAGTAAAGACTGGAAAATCTAAAAGAGTTTCTCCGTTTATAGTGCCTAAAGTTATGCCGTCTTCAGCTGTAGCAAGTTTATCATTAATACTTGGTATCAAAGGAGAAAGCTTTACGATAAGTTCGGCATGTGCAAGCGGAGCACATGCTGTTATGATTGCATCCAGATTATTGCAGGCAGATATATATGATATCGTAATAACAGGAGGAACAGAAGAAGTCAGCTGGTGCCATGCACTGGGATTTGACGCTATGCGTGCTACTTCAAGAGGATATAATGATACTCCTGAAAAAGCAAGTAGACCTTTTGATCAGGCAAGAGATGGTTTTGTTATTTCTGCCGGGGCAGGAATTATGGTTCTTGAAACTGAAGAACATGCAAAATCACGCAATGCTAGGCCTATAGTTAAGATATCTGCAGCAATGGCTAATAGTAACGCTTCAGATATGGTATTCCCTGATTCAGTATCAAGTGCACAACTCATGGAAGATACACTAAAAATGGCAAATTTAAAGCCTGCTGATATTGACTATGTTAATACACATGGAACATCAACTCCTGTGGGTGATCCGGTAGAAATGAATTCTATTAAAACTATATTTGAAAAAGAGAATAAAGATGTAGCTATTAACAGTACAAAATCAATGACAGGGCATATGATCGGAGCAACCGGTGCTGTTGAAATTATTTTCTGCACACAAATAATAGACAAAGGCTTTATATGCCCTACCATTAACCTTGAAAATCCTGATCCTGAATTTAAATGGGCAAATCTTGTAAGAGAAACCATTCCTAAAATTAAAGTAAAGCACGCATTAACTAATAGTTTCGGTTTTGGCGGAACAAATTCATGCGTAATATTATCGGAAATATAATAACATAATGAAACTTATACTCGGAATTGAATCAAGCTGCGATGAAACAGCAGTATCTATAGTTGGCGATGGGCATAAAGTATTATCTAATATTGTTGCATCACAAATAGCAAAACATGCTGTATATGGAGGTGTAGTTCCTGAACTGGCTGCCAGAGAGCATTTAAATGCTATAAAACCTGTAACAGATCAGGCTCTTTCAAAAGCTGATGTCTCAATTAAAGATATAGATGCCGTTGCTGTAACAAATGTACCTGGTTTGATGCCTGCATTATTAGTCGGATTGAATTTTGCAAGGGGTCTCTCTTTCAGTAATAGAATTCCTCTAATCGACATAAATCATTTTGTAGCTCATATCTATTCAGCCTTTTTAAATGATAATTTCAAAATATTATCAGATATAAATAGTTTTCCCATACTTGCTTTAGTCGTTTCAGGCGGTCATACAGCACTTGTGCTGATAGAGAAAAACAGCAGCTCTAAAATTATTGGAACAACAATCGATGATGCTGCAGGAGAAGCAATGGATAAAGGTGCAAAACTTCTTAATTTGGGATATCCGGGCGGACCGATAATAGACAGACTGGCAAAAGACGGCGATCCTGATAAATTTAGATTCCCCCGATCCTTAACAGGAACTTCCGGAAAAGCTGTATCTAGAGAGAATACTTATAACTTTAGCTTTAGCGGGCTGAAAACATCGCTCTTATATCATATTGAAAAAAATGGTGGAGCAGAAAATTTTAAAGGTAATTTACTTTATGACACAACTGCATCATATCAAAATGCAATTGTTGATGTCCTTTGTATGAAAACAATAAAAGCCGCTAAAAAATTTAATGCTAAATCAATAGTACTTTGCGGCGGAGTAGCCCAAAACTCTCTATTAAGAGAGGAACTTGATAGGAGAACGCTTAAAAATACAAAATTTATTCTTACACCGAGAGAGTATTGCGGAGACAATGCAGCAATGATTGCGGGATTAGGATTTCATTACCTAAACAGTAAAAAATATAATCTGTCAATTGACGCCTCTTCCAGACTGCCAAAATTTACCGAAGTTCCATTTGTGCCAGTTTTATAAATACTCCTACAGCTAATAATTATGCCACAACCAATAAAATGAATATAGTTAGATCTTTTATATGATAGCCTTTAGTTAGTTTATGAATGTGGAAATTATTTTTTATTTTCTAATATATTTATCCCTAGTGGTAAAATTTTTCGGCTGTAAAATATATAAATATACTATTAAAGTGGATATATCTAATATCTGTCAACCATACTTTGTTTCTATGTAAGTGCAAAAATGAACCATATAAGATTTTATGATTTAGTGGCTTACAAATTTTTTAATGCGTTTCAATGAACCATTAATTTAGCAGTAATTTTCAAGATGTTCTTGAGGATTTATATTCATACTTCTACATCCTGTGACAAAATGGATCGCTAAGATACTTTCTAAAGTTCATTTCATATCGAAAAGAATATTTAATTACAATTATTAATTTTCTTTTAATCAAAGAATTTCATTTATTATCTTATTTTTCAAACAATTAAATATTTTATCCGAAATCGCTTCTTTATATTTTTTTTAATTCTTAATTTACTCTCCGCAAGCTATTTCATACAACCTTGTAAATCTATATTCTGACCTCTTTTATTTTACTAAAATCAGGATTTACACTCTTAGAATTATAATAAAGCATGATAGGCTTACATTTACCGTTACTCTTATAGCATAAATTGCGGGATCACTCAGATATATGTGGCTATAGTATTTGACTGTATAATGACGAGGAGCCTTAATGAGTTTTATGATCATATTAGCTCTTCACCTTTTGAGAGAAAATTTAAAAGGCTTTGTACTAGTTTAGATGAGATGCGAAAAGATCTAGTACTGGCAAAATCATATATATCTCAAGTACTACTTGAGGTTAAAATTATAAAATAATTGAATAAAATAATTGAATAAAATAATTGAGGCATAATTTTAGTTTATTATTTTTAAAATCTAAGCTACTTCACTGATTCTCCTAAATGTATTAATTCGAGTAAAGTATCTATACCTATTTTTAAATACATGTCAACAAAATGATGTATAATTTTATTATCGTTTTTTATCTGTTTTTAAGCCTTTTGGTGTGAGCAAATTATCTAAAAATAGCAGTAGTACACTATATAGAATTTTCTTGATAAAACCAACTAAAAAAATAGTGATAGTTTCCATATCAATATCAAACGCTATTATTTTAAGTAAGGTATTATTTTTATAGTACTTTTACATGATACGAGCATTCTAATTAATATTATATTAGCTTTCATTTTCTTTTAATATTTCCTCAAGTATTTCTACAGCACCTTTTACAAAATTAGGGCATTTGTCGAAAACATTACTATTTTTTGCTTTTTCAAGATTTTCCTGAATGCTTATATCAATATTTAACAGTTCACTGCAATTGACACATGAAAATCTTAATTTAAATTTTTCTAAAAATTTTCTGCCCTTTGCTTTAGCATTTTTCTTGGCCTCGCTATCTTTAGGATCTGTTGAACCATATTTAAGGCCGATCACCATAATTGCACCTGTTGCTGCACCACAGGTAAGTCCCATTCCGCCAATGCCTCCGCCAAATGCTCCTGATATTTTTAGTGCATTTCTAATATCTAAATTGAATTCTTCTGCAAAAGGAACCAGCACTGCTTGTGAACATGAATAGCCACTGTTGAATAAGTTTACAGCATTAATTATCTTATTATCCATTTTATAAATAGCCTAGTTTAATTTATCATTTTAATTCTATATTAAAGTTAAAGCTTCTTTATCTCATGTTCTTAATATATATAAAGTAATCAAAAATATTTTTTTTTGCAAATTGATTTCAATAATAGTTTTACCTTGATTATATGCATTGATTATTAGTTCAATAATATAAGAAAAAAAGACGAGGTTCCTATACTAATTATAAATATTTATATTACTTTGGAGTGAGATAGAAAGTTGATTTATCTATTTTTTGGGTAATTCTTCTGCCAATAAAACTACCTCAGATCTAATTTCATCCCCCCATTTAGGATATATTAATGGAAGTTTTAATTTATTACCTTCCATCTTATTTAAAGGATATGAGTAAACAGATTTATATCTACAATTTATGCAAAATAATTTGGATCTATTTCTATAGTATTAGATTATTTTATTTAACAGATAAACTATAATTATTTATTATCTAATTGTACTTTATATTTTTTTAAAATAGATGTTATTTCTTTGTATGGTTTATTCATATAAATCCATAAAAATTCAAATTTCTCTATCTCTTTTTGTGTAAGGATAGATTCGGCATTTGAAAACATCCTACTTAAGTCATTTAATAATTCTTTAGTTATGTTTTTTTGTAATCCGTAAAGAAGTAAGAATTTTTCTATAACTTTTTTTTCTACATCATGAAAAAAATCTATATGGGCAATTACCATTGCATCAATTATAAATGCTGCTGTATATTCACAGTTAGACAGTGTTTTTGCTATAGAGCGTCTATCAGAAAATATAGAAGTCTCTTCTGCATAACAGAGCAATTCTTTTAGTCTGGATTTATCCATGTTAAAAGTCTTAAGAATAGATGCATAATAAGTTTCTTCTGAATCATTGATTTCACTATCAGCTAATACAATAACGGATAATGCTTTCAGATAATTTTCTTTATCTTCTGAACTGGCTTCAGTTAGCGGATGATTGGCAAAGGAGATAGTTTTCTGTATTTTATTTTCAGTAAGTATAATAGGCGTCATAGTGTTCTCTCTTTGTATTAAAATTAAGATACAAAACAATACATAAAAATAGCAATATAACTGGTTATTTCAACATAAATATTAAATAAATATCTTTGATTATTTTAACAGGCTTCAAATATTAAAGGTATTGAATCTATAGAAACTTCTTCTTTTTTAAAGTTACCGTAAAAAATAATACTCTTAAAACCAGCTTTAATCAATAAACTCTTTATTTCTTCTTTTACTAAAGGATAAAGGTTGACAGAATTATGAATTATTTGATTAGACTCTTTTATTGTCAATATGCTCTTAAATTCTATTTTATGTTCAACTGATAAATAATTATAATAACGTTCGAATTTTATATATTCATTGTCTATTGTCTGCAGGCTTTCAATATTTTTAGATAAAATTCTGTCATAGTTTATTATTTGAATAAAAAGTTTTCCTGAATTTCTTAATAATTTTTTTGCCTTTTTAAAGAAAATTAAAATTTCTTCAGGAGAATCTAAATGAACAAGTGTATTTCCAAAGGAGGCAATATAGTCTAATTTTGCAGACCTGAAAGATTCATTTATTTTCAACATGTTTACACATGAAAAAACCAAGTTGTTCCGCCTATATTTTTCATTAGCCCTGTTTACCATTTTTATATCTAAATCAATGGCTTTTACTGTTTTAAAGTACTCTGCTAAACTTGAAGATAAGTTACCAGTTCCACATCCTATATCCAAAATATTTTTCATGCAATGTGAATCTGTTTTGGATAGTATAAATTCTACCTGTACTTTACTTTTTGGAAAGATATAATCATAAACTTCAGAGATACTGGAGTAAAACTTATTCATAATTTATAATCCTAATTTTTGTTAATTAATAAAAGCAGTAATTAAATATACATTCTTATTTAATTTTTCCATTTTTATTATTTTTTTATAAAGAGAAGCAGATAGAATAAGTTAATAATTTAATGAAATGGTTATTCAAATATATTTATTTTAACACTTCTTTTTTCTTTAAGCATTAAATTACCTTTGGTCATTACTGTATCTATGTTCATATCTTTATCAAGAATTAAAATATCAGCATCACTTTTGACCTGCAATATACCTTTGTGTGGATATAAATGAAGTGCTTTGGCTACATTAGATGTTACAGGTTTTATTGCATCTGCTATAGAGTAGTTTTCTTTCGTAATTAAATGTTTAATTTCCTGAAATAAACTATTAGGATTGGATACACCTATTTGACTGAGACGGCCTCTTTTATCGTATTTGCTCCAACTGCCATTTCCATCAGAGCTAAATGTTATATTTTCAATTGGAACTTCGCACGCTAGAGCTTCTTTGAATGCCCGTCCTGCAGATATTGGATAATTTTCATTTTTTAGAGGAATTGTTGTGAAATCAATAAAACCACCTTTTTTTCCAAATTCAATAGCTTCAAATAATAGTGAATCATTTCTATTTAAATGTGTAGGTAAAAAATGTTTTATAGGAATTTCAGTTTTACTGATAGTTTCATTTATTAAATTAATTTTATCTTTACCTGAACCAAGGTGGATTGTTACTATTCCAGCTTTTTTCCCCAGCATTCCCGCAACTCTGGAACATGATGCAATTTCTGCTAACTCTTTTATTTTAATATAGGATGCTCTGTGATCGCTTATAGCTATTTTGGTTCCAATAACTTTGTCAATTAAAATTATATCGTTTCTAATACTTCCAGTTATTGTTGGGGAAGGATATTGATATGAGCCTGTAAGCATATAACTGGTCATGCCCTGTTCTTCCAGTGCCCTCGATTTTGCAAGTAAAGTATAAAGACTTCTAGTTGTACCGTCACTTCCAAGTAATCCTATTACAGTTGTTACACCACAATTTATTAGTGTTGATAATTTTACTTCGCATATGCGTGATGCAAATCCTGCCTCTCCCCCTCCACCAATTATATGAACATGCTGATCTATAATGCCCGGAATCACAGTTTTACCTGAGGCATCAATAATAGTCTGCTCTAGCTCCAAACCCTCTAAATTAATATCTTCATCAATTTTAACTATTTTATCATTAATGATTAAAATATCTTTTTTGCCAATATATTCAGGATTGTATATTTCTCCATTTTTTATTAAATGAATCATAACTTTTTAATTATCCGTCAATTTTAGTTATTATCTGTTATCTGCTTATCTAACAATTATATATAAACGCTCTTGAGAGGCAATATGTAATTGTAATAGAAAAGAAAAATATAATCTTATTTATTCTAGACTAAGTATGTTTATTATAACTGAAATGCATTTTGAGCAGGAAAAATTTGAATCTGTAGTAGTTAATGATGTTTGTATTGTATTTGAATAGTATCTAAGTAATTATTTAGCAAATGATAAAGATAATATCTATACTTATCCATTGTTGAATGAAGATCTAAAAAGATTTACCATCTACCTATATAATAGCAGTATGGTATGATATTTTGAGAGATGAAAGCAGATAATATGTACAAAAACTTGTTCAGCTGGAGTATATGTAAAACATATTCGATATGGTAGTTTGATTCATACTTTTTTAAATATGGTTAGTAAAATAGATATTGTTTTTTCTGAATTGGAAGAGATAGTGAGGTGTTAATTTGTATACTAGATATAGTAATTTATAAACTTTTAATCAGTGCGAAGTGCAGAAGGATAAAATATAATGATAAAATGTGATAGATTAGGAAATGAAAAATCATTATTTGATATTTTAAAATATTATGATTTTAATTTAGGACATATTAAAAAATATAATATAGTTGAACTAGGAAATGATTCCAACGAACTATTTTTAAACATTGTAGAAAGAAAATATGGATTAATCAGTAATTCTATTGAGGTTAAACTTACTTTGGATTCTGTGCGTAAATTTGCAATATTTACACTATTTTCACAATCTCCTAATGCTTTGGGTAAACTGCCTATTAAAATATGTTTTTTAAATTGGGGTTCATATCATAAAATATTATGGAAAGAGAGTATTACTCCCTGTCTTAAACTTGCTAAAATAACGCATGAAGTAACTGAACTTGATAATTTATTTTTAGGAGTAGCTGATTTGCCTTCAATAAGGATATGTGCTAAAAATATTGTTGAACTAGAAAGATCAGTTTTTGATTTTACGCTTTCAATTTTAAACTATAGCGGAGTAGTTTGAATTCAATTAATATAGTATAATAATCTAAACTTTTCCGAAATCATTAAATACTTGCAGTATTTTGACTTTGTGTAGAGGGCTAAGTTCCACTAACTCTATTTACAAATATGGAACTCTGTCTACTTGGTTCGGACTACTGTCAAACGTACGATTCCCTGAATTAATGAATAGAGGTGGTAAGGACTATAAAATGGAATAAATATGCTAAAAATAGAAAGATTTGATTAATTTTACTATACTTATACAGTAAATATTAAAAGATATATTTAATATAATAACTGCAATTAAGTATTTTCAGTTATTCAATATGAGTGATAATGATATTATATAAAAGATAAACATATTTAAACCGTAAAAATTACATGCTATAATTTAAGGATCATATTTTTAAAATAAAATTACTTTTAAATATCAACTATGTTTTCCTAATCTGATCACAGAAAGTATTTGTATTTTATATATTAAAAACAGGAATATTCTAATATGCCTAATAAAATTTCTATATCTGATAAAATGAAAAATTCGATTATTGAAGGAGTTTTTCCGACAATAGAAGTAGATGATAACATAAATTTATATGTAATACCAAGAGAAGAAATTAAATGGCGTGAATTTTTAAAATATGCACCTGATTATTCAGTTGCATTAGATGGATTCGTATATGGTAGATCTCGTTTTAATTCAAAAAAATCCATAGTAAATTTTAATCATCATGAAGAAGTTAACAGAATGGCAACAAGAAGCACATGTGCTCAGGTACATATGGCGTTACGCCAGGGATTAATGAACTCATTCAATGCTGAAGGCGTACCCAAATTAAATATTTTTGTTAATGATTCAGACCAAGATGTTTCATTGTCTGTATGGTTGCTTAAAAATCACGACAGAATTTTAGGTAACAGAATCACACCTCTAATTAACAGATTAGTTTTTACTGAAGATATTTTAGACACCACGGCAGGAGCATATCCTTTTGATCCCAACTCCAAACTCATGCAAGAACTTGAATGGATTTTTGAACCATATACAAAAGCAAGAACTTCATTTAAATTATCTTCAATGAATAATATGGAAATCGCTAAAATTATATTATCTGTCTGCAATAAAATTGATGCTTACTGTGAAAAAAAAAATGGTTTAATTACACTTGATTTACAATTTGAAAAACTTGGTGGCGGTAAAAACTGGGCACTAATTAAAGAGATAGGAGCTGCTGCCAGAACAGGACTTTACCATACTGGTACCAGAGCTTATATTTCTGCATATAGGAACAAAAACAATACTTATACATATTCAATGGGAAAAATGTCACAATTCGATAAATTCCCTATTAAAAGACTTTATAAATTGTTTAATCAAATGGAAAATATATCTCCTAAATCATCGAACTCATGGGGCGGTGGTGATATCATTGGAGGTTCACCTCGTTTAACAGGAAGTACTCTAGCACCGGAAGAGATCGAAAAAATAGTAAATAATTATCTAAAATCCATGTGATTTTATTCCTAAAAATAACCAAGTAGTAGTTTGATATATTAACTCTGATTCCTGCTTTATTTTATATCATCAAACGGTTAAATGCAATTTTTGAATACCTTTCTACCACCTGAATTGAAATATTTCAAGCGAATAATTACACACTAACAGATGATTTTTTTGTAAAAATACCAATTGGTGTATTCCAGGTAAGCTCTTTCTAATCTTCCATTTTCTTTCAAATTCTGGAACAGAGCTTTGGATAATTATATGAAAATATGACAAAAAAATAAAAAATATATTATAAGCGGTATGAAAGCTTCTACTTATTATAATCTAGCAACAAAAATTGTTGAATCGCAGCCTAAGGAGTATTAATCGATAGAGTTAAACTAATGAACTACTTACCTCATTTTGATATCAATGTAAAAAAATAGTAAAGGAATCAAAATGTACTTATATATGAAAAAAATGGTAGCGGGGGCAGGAATCGAACCTACGACCTTCAGGTTATGAGCCTGACAAGCTACCTCTGCTCCACCCCGCATCATTGAAGAGTTAATAAGATACAGACCTTTAATTTTATTACAAACATAAATTATTAATTTTTGATGTTTTTTTTAAAAAAACTTAATACATGAGCTAAAATGTCCGTTTTCTACCTCTTTTAGGCACACTTTTTCTATTTCAAAACATTTTTTTTCTACCTCTTCACATCTTGCAGCAAACGGACAGCCTTTAATTTTTTTATCTAAGTCAGGTGGAAAACCCGGAATTGAATATAAAGTTGACTGTTCTTCATCTAAACTTGGTATAGATTTTTTCAATGCAATTGTATAGGGATGCATAGAGTTGTAGAAAATATCGCTAACACTCCCTTTTTCCATTATTTTACCGGCATACATGACACATACACTATCGCAAATTTGTGCAGCAACACTTAAATCATGCGTTATAAAAATTATCCCCATCGAATGGTTTATTTTAAATTTTTCTAATAATTTTAAAATTTTAGCCTGTATCGTAACATCTAAAGCAGTAGTCGGTTCATCTGCAATTAAAAGTTTTGGCTTTGTAATCAATGCCATAGCAATCATTATTCGCTGTCTCATGCCACCTGAAAATTCATGTGGGAATTGATAAAAGTGCTGTTCAGGATTTTTTATATCAACTTCTTTTAAAATCCTTAAAGCATTCTCTTTAGCCTGTTTTTTATTTACCTTACAATGAGTAACCAAAGGCTCAATAATTTGCTTGCCTATACTTATAAAAGGATTTAATGATGTCATAGGATCTTGAAATATAATTGAAATATCTTTTCCTCTAATCTTATTAAGTTCCTTATCAGATAAAGCTAAGAGATTTTTATTCTTATAAATAGCTTCACCACTATTTGCTGAATTTCCCGGCAATAATCCTAACAAAGAATAACATATTACAGATTTTCCCGCACCCGATTCGCCTACAATACCTAAAGTTTCTCCCTTTGATATATCAAATGAAATACCATTTACTGCATAGCAGACAGCATTTTTTAATTTGAATTTTAAAGAAAAATCTTTAACCGATAATATATTAGAGATTGGCGGTTTGTAATTGGCAGTTGATGATTCCATTATTGCTTCAATCTATATTAGAAATATTAATAAATAAGTATAAAATCATTTAATGCTAAAGTATATATGTAAAAAAAATGAGTGCTTTTGTAGAACTCATTTTTTATAATAAAATATTATCTTTTAGCCTAATTCTGCAAGAGCTGCTTTACGGCTAAGTCTAATTTTTCCTCTTTTGTCTTTTTCAACAACTTTAACAGACATTTTATCTCCTTCTTTACAAATATCACTTACTTTATCAACCCTATAGTCAGCTAGCTCAGAAATATGAACTAAACCTTCCTGACCAGGCAGAAATTCAACAAAACATCCAAAATCTTTAACAGTTTTTACTATACCGCGATAAACTTTACCGATTTCAACTTCTGCACTAACTTTCTTTACTTCCTCTATGGCTGAATCCATAGCTTTTTTATCAGATGCAAAAACAGTTACTGAACCATCATCTTCAATATCAATATTAGCACCTGTTAATTCGCAGATACCTTTAATAACTTTTCCGCCAGGTCCGATAAGAGCTCCGATTTTTTCAGAGTTAATTTTTAGCACCTGAATTCTAGGAGCATAAGGGCTCATTTCAGCTTTTGGCTCTTTAATGCACTCATTCATTACTTCAAGAATTTGATCTCTTGCTATTCTATTTCTTTCCATTGCATCACACATTAGTTCTATTGAAACACCGTCTATTTTAAGGTCTAACTGAAATCCTGTTATTCCTTTAGATGTTCCTGCTACTTTAAAGTCCATATCGCCAAAATGATCTTCCGAACCTAAAATATCTGTTAATAAAACAGTTTTTTCACCTTCTTTAACTAAGCCGCAAGAAATACCGGCAACATGTTCTTTAATAGGAACACCGGCATCCATAAGTGATAAAGAACCACCACATATACTTGCCATAGAAGTTGAACCGTTAGACCCCATAATTTCTGATACACAGCGAACTGTATATGGATAATCAGCAGGAATAATTTGAGCCAGTGAACGTTCGGCTAAGTTGCCATGTCCAATCTCTCTTCTTCCAGGTCCCATTATTCTACCTGTTTCACCAACACTATAGTTAGGAAAGTTATAATGCAGGTAAAATCTTTTTTCAATATTATTACAATTAGAAGTTATTGAATCTTTAATCTGTGCATCTTTAGAAGAGCCTAATGTAGTAACAATTAATCCCTGAGTTTCTCCACGTGCAAATAGTCCTGTACCATGAGTTCTAGGCAGTATTCCTATTTCTGCTGAAATTTCTCTCAATTCATCAGTTTTCCTTCCATCGGCTCTTTTATTTTCATTTAAAATAGCATTACGTACAGTTGTCTGTATAATTTCATCAAATGCCATTTTTAGCTTAAAAGCAAAATCTTTTTCACCCATTTTCACTTCAAATTCGGCAGATAAAGTTTTAGCTAACTGAGTATATACACCTTTCATAGCATTGTTTCTTTCTTCTTTTCCAGAGATAAAACAAGCTTCATCAAGTTTACCTTTGCAAAAAGCAGCTACTGCTTTTTCCATTTCTTCCGGAACAAGTACTAAACTATATTCTATCTTTTCTTTTCCTGCTTCTTTTGCCAAATCAAGCTGAGCTTGAATCTGTATTTTTACCTGTTCATTAGCAAATTCAAAAGCTTTTTTCAAGTCTTCTTCAGTAAGCTCTTTTGCATCACCTTCAATCATTATAATTTTGTCAACCAAGCCAACATATATTAATTCTAGTGAACTTTTTTCTGTTTCTTCAGTAGTTGGGTTAGCAATATACTCTCCATCTATAAGACCAACTCTTAAAGCACCAATTGGACCGGCAAAAGGTAAGTCTGATAAAGTTAAAGCGACAGAAGCTCCTAAAATACTTAATACATCAGGTTCATTAATGCGATCTGCACTTAAAAGCAGTGACTGAACCTGTACTTCATTAAAAAATCCTTTAGGGAAAAGTGGGCGGATTGGTCTATCAGCCATACGACAGGTAAGAATTTCTTTATCAGAAGGTCTGCCTTCTCTTTTTATATATCCACCGGGAAATTTTCCTGCGGCACTATATTTTTCTCTGTAATCAACCTGCAATGGAAAAAAATCAGTATTTTCTCTTGATGAACCTGAGCATACAGCTGTAAATACAATTGTGTCTCCCATTCTTACTGTACATGATCCATTAGCTAATTTAGCCAGTTTGCCGGTTTCTAATGTAATCGGACAGCTTCCTGCCATTTCGAATGTAATACTTTTCTGTGACATTATATATATCCTCTTTTTTGTTTGTAATTTGTTTATTTTATAATAAAAATATAATAAATTAGATCTTAATAAATCACTATAATTTATGTGATATACATAAAGATAAGTAAAAAAAAAGTGGAATCGCGATATCAAAGTCCCTTATTTACTGCAATAGGCTTTGATATCGACAAGGATTCCACCAAATAATCACTTTACTCTCTTATGACTTATTTAATGTAGGGATAACTCCCTACAAAATAGACCAATCTGTAATTTATATTACGAGTGACGAATGCTTAATTCTTTCACAATTGAAGAATAAGAATCTAAATTTTCTTTTTTTAAATAATTCAACAGCTGTCTTCTTCTGTTAACTTTAGCAAGTAATCCTCTACGTGTGCTATGATCTTTATGATTTGCTCTTAAATGTTCTGTTAAGTCCTTAATATCAACAGTAAGTACACCTACCTGTACTTCAGTTGAACCTGTATCGCCTTCTTTACGAGCAAATTTTTTGATTATTTCCTGTTTTTTTTCAGTTTTCATTTAAATGTGTTCCTTAATTATATATAATTTTATTAATTTAACAGCAAAGTCAGGTTTAAAATTTATAGGAAGATATAAATTTTTCAAACCTTGTTTATATATTAGTATTAATTTTAGATGTTTCTGCTAAACTTTTCCCAAAGAAGAACTATCATAATAAAAAAGAATAAAAAAATTTACCAAAGGATGAAATAAAATCCTAAAGGAAATAATTTTCTATCTTTCGTGCTATATTTTATAACTAAACAATAAATATTTATTAAATTAACAACAAAGAATTAATATTTATAAATAATGAATAATATAGAATATAGGGAAAAAGCCATTTCTGAAATAAAAATGGTTGTTATAAAAATAGGGACAAGACTTCTTACAGATATATCCAAAATAGATTACTTAATCGCAGAAATTAATAAATTAAGATTAAAAAAGATCAAAGTAATTCTCGTAAGCTCAGGTGCTGTAGGTATGGGAATGAAAATTTTAAAACTCACGAAACGTCCTCCTCAGTTATCTAAAAAACAGGCTCTTGCAGCAGTTGGTCAATGCAGACTAATAACTTTATATGAACAGGCAGCAGAAAAATATGGATTTCATGTAGCACAACTTCTACTTACAATGTCAGGCCTAAGAAATAGAGAAAGACATTTAAATACTTTAAACTGTATTAATACTCTTCTTGATATGGATATTTTACCAATTATTAACGAAAATGACTCTGTATCGGTAGAAGAACTAACATTTGGAGACAATGATACTTTAGCAACATTGGTCGCCATGATGACAAAATCAAAAATGACAGTAATCCTTACAACTGTTGACGGCCTATACAATATAGAAAACAGCAAATTTACTAATAGATTACCCATAGTTGAAGGTATAACAAATGCAATAAAAGATTTAGCTCTCGGCACTGATAACAGTGAAACATCTATTGGCGGAATGGCAAGCAAAATTAGGGCTGCTGAAATAGCAGCCAAAGCTGGAGATTATTTATGGATTGCAAATGGCAACAATCCAAATATTATTGAAAAAATATTTAATGCTGAAGATGTAGGAACACTATTTACACCTAAAAAAAACAAACAAATGCCTTCAAAAAAACGCTGGCTATCATTTTTCACACAAAGCCAAGGAAAAATATTTATTGACCAAGGTGCTGCAAATGCAATTATTAATAATGGACGAAGTCTGCTACCATCCGGAATTACATCTGTTAGCGGTTCCTTTAAAAGGGGCGATACTGTTGAATTATTAAATTCAAATAATCAGGTAATCGCTAAAGGTATTTGTAATTATTCAGTTAAAGATTTATCAAATATTGCAGGATTAAAATCAAAAGATATCAATAAAAAACTAGGTTACCATGGTGATGAAGAAGTAATTCATAGAGACAACTTAGTAATAATTTAAAATTAATAATTATTAAACCTTTTAAATCAGAATTTAATCATGAGGTAAAAATATGACTAATGATAAAAAGTTATCAACTAGCGAATTAGTAGGAAGTCTCAAAGAAATAGGAGAAAGAGCTTCTTTTGCCAGCAGACAACTGGCAGTATTAAGTTCAAGTGCAAAAAATAGATGCCTTGAAGTAATTGCAGATACTTTAGAAAAAGAAAAAGATAATATTTTAAAGGCCAACGAAAAAGATATTAATAAAGGCATAAAAAAAGGTCTTTCGTCTCCAATAATTGATAGATTAAAATTATCAGAAGAACGTATTAAAGCAATGGCTGACGGGCTGAGGGAATTAACAAAACTTGAAGATCCTGTAGGATATACCATTTCAACAAAAATTAGACCAAATGGTTTGGAAATAAAAAAAATAAGTGTACCAATAGGTACAATAGCAATGATATATGAATCTAGACCAAATGTAACTATAGATGCTGCCGGTCTCTGTTTAAAATCAGGAAATGCTGTTATTTTAAGAGGTGGTTCTGAATCCATTAATTCTAACATCGCCTTAGCTCACTGCATTACCAGAGCATGCATATCATGTCAGTTAGATAAAGGTGTTGTTCAGCTTTTACCATGGACTGATAGAGAAGCTGTCAGTATATTACTAAAAATGGATAATTATATTGATGTGGTAATACCGCGTGGCGGGGAACGCTTAATCAGAAAAGTTGTCTCTGAATCCACAATTCCTATTATCAAACATTATAAAGGTGTATGTAATATTTATATTGATGATAAATGTGACATTGATATGGCTGTTAATATTATAGAAAATGCTAAATGCCAAAGACCGGGCGTATGTAATGCAGCTGAAACTCTACTAATTCATAATGATATTGCTGATGAAATAGGTCCACTAATTGCAAAAAGATTAAGAAATAGAAATGTAGAACTGCGTGGCGATAAAATTTTTTGCGAAATAGTACCTGAATCAAATATAGCGACTGAAGAAGACTGGTCTATGGAATATCTTGATTTGATATTGTCGGTAAAAATTGTTCCTGATATCCAATCAGCAATAAATCATATCAACAGATATGGGTCAAAACATAGTGATTTGATTATAACAAATGATAAGCATAATGCTAAAAAATTTATGAAAGAAGTTGATTCTTCGACTGTTTATCATAATGCATCAACCAGATTTACAGATGGTTTTGAATTTGGAATGGGGGCTGAAATTGGAATAAGCACAGATAAACTTCATGCACGCGGTCCCATGGGATTGAAAGAATTAAATACATATAAATACTTAATTTTCGGTAGTGGGCAAATAAGAGAATAAATTTTACTCTTTAAAAACTGATATTTAAGCATCAACTATATTATTACACTCCATATTAGCAGCACCCAGATGTAATCCTCGGTCATTACTATATTTTATATTGAGGCTTGAACTCCATTGTATTGCTTCTTAAAGCAATAGAAGTTATACATATTAATGTCGCTAATATAATCATTACTTTTTTATACATCCTAAAAATCCTCCTCATTTATACTATTTACATTTACTGTAAATATATATGGTTAAAATTTGCATAAAAAGTAACTTATTATTTAGTAATTTTAGATAAAATATATAATAGTAGTCAAATAGAATATAATTCGCATCTCTTCGATAATTACAAAAATGGAAAATCATATAAATGAAAACAGGAAAAATAGGATGTCTATTTATTTACTCTATTATACTTATAATAATCGGTATGGGAATATATAAGTACAGGGATGAAATTATAACTTATATTTCAGATAAAACTTCTGAATTAAGCCACAAAGCTGGCAATAAACTTGATGAAGTAAAAGATAAAGTCAAAGATAATTTATAATGACTTTGAAATAATTATTTTAAGAATTAAAATTTTAATCAGTAGAAAAAATAACTTAACTTATAATATCAAAAAATGAAACAATTCAGAATTTTTAGGAGAGTATTATTAAAAGAAAGAAGACATTATAGTTTTCTACTTTTATCAGGAGTAATCGTTGGAGCTTTAGCAGGTTTAGTAGGAAGTCTTTTTCAATTATCTATTATTTGGTTTACAGAATTAAAGTATTATCTTGCGAATACATTCATCCATAATCAAATAGGCAGATACTCTTTTCTTATACTTTTTTGTGTAGTTAGTATAGTTGTTGCAATAATACTTGTAAAAAAATTCGCTCCTGAAGCCGCAGGCAGCGGTGTACAGGAAATAGAAGGTGTACTTCTTAATTATCGTAAACTCAGGGGACATAGAGTACTTCCAGTCAAGTTTATCGGTGGTGTTCTTGCTCTTTCAAGTGGACTTATACTTGGTAGAGAGGGACCTACTATTCAGATGAGTAGTGCAATAGGAAAAATGTTCAGCGATAGGTTTAGACTTAGACCTGAATTTACTCATGCCATTATTGCTGCAGGTGCAGGTGCAGGATTATCTGTGGCATTTAATGCACCACTTGCTGGTATTTTATTTGTAATAGAAGAAATGCGCGGTGAATTTAGATATAGTTTTATGTCAATGAACTGTGTAATTGTAGCTTCAATTTGCGGTAATATAGTTTTACGTTTAATCATGGGTCAGGAACCTGATATTATTATGACTTCTTTTTCCACACCTCACCTCGGATCATTATGGATGTTTGTAATCTTTGGATGTATTTTCGGTTGTTTCGGTGTAATATTTAACCGATATCTAATAAAAACTCTGAATTTTTTTTCCGACAGCAAACAAAGTTTATACTGGTCAATGATTATAGTGGTAGGTATTGTAGTTAGTTCATTAACAATCTTTTATCCTTATGCTGTTGGCGGAGGATATAGTGTTATTTCTGATGCTCTTTCTCATAAAGTACCAATAATAACACTTATGTTACTGTTTATTGTTAGAATGATAGCCACATGGGTCAGTTATGGTTCAGGCACACCCGGTGGTATATTTGCTCCAATGATTGCCCTCGGTACAGTTTTTGGAATGGGGTATGGTAAATTTGCTAATTATCTTTTCCCTGAATTAATTACACAGCCAGGAATATTTGCAGTAGCCGGAATGAGTGCTCTTTTTACTGCAACAGTGGGAGCACCATTAACAGGAATTTTACTTGTTACTGAAATGACAATGAATTATGCTCTTATTCTTCCATTAATTATAACATGCTTCAGTGCTACAATTACTGCATTTTTACTTGGTGGTAATCCAATTTATGAAACTTTATTAGAAAGAACATTAAAGAGAGCGGCTCAAAAAATAAAACTTATTAAGAAGTAAATATATATTTATAGAGATTTAAAGCTATTGTTAAGAAACTCTCATTTGATAAAATTAACAATTTTATCCATATCAGTTTCATTTATTTTTTACCTAAAATTACTATCTATAATTTTAGAATTATTTTTTTGCAAGAGTAATATTATAAGCCGCTAAAAAATTATCCGACTTATTATAGACATTGAATTTAAAAAACCTATTCACAAAAAGAACAATCCTGTAATTTATTCATTCACAATTCACCATTAATAACTACCCAGTGGCGTAGTAAGTTCGCAACTTGTCCAATAGCGACCGGATTCGTAATTAATATTTAGGCTAATTTATATTTTTTTATCTTTTCTATAATTTTTCAAAGCAATAAATTTAATATAAATAATAATCATTATAACAGCCTGTAATGTTAAAATCACCGCTAATGGCAGTTGTGTGTGCTGTGGTATCATAGAAGATAAACCTGTAAACAATCCTGCTCCTATGTTTTGAACGCCACCCAAAACTGCACCTGCTATTCCGGCAATTGAACCCAAATTCTGAATTGCTCCAGTAGTTGCAGTCGGACATAATCCGCCGAGGGCAAACATAAGTCCGATTACAGGTATTATAAAAGCATAAACATTTATATATCCTAAAAGAGCAAAGAAAAGCATACTTAGTGATGATAAAGTAAAAAGAGCAATACTTACAGAAATTATACTTTCTGCCGTGTAGTATTTTATTATCCAGCCTGAGACATAAGAACCTATAACATAAAATGGTATCGGTAATATAAAGATAACAGTCACAACTTCTGGTGAATAACCAAATCTGCCACTTAGAATAACTCCTGCAGAAGCTTCGAATACAGCAATTCCACTAAAAGCAAGTGTTAAAAAAATAGTGTAAGGAATAAAGTTTTCATCTTTAAAAAGCATTAAATATCTACTTCTTAATGTTTTTTTTACAGTAACACGTCTAGTCTCTTTTAAAAATTTATATTCAAGAAAGAGAACTATACCGGCAAACAGAAGCAGGAAGAGAAAAATACTTCTCCAACCAAAAGATAGAGCGAGAATACCACCTATAATTGGTGCAATCAAAGGTGCAACAACCAGTGCCATTGTCATATAACTATTAGCTATCTGAAGGTCATTTCCAAAATAACAATCTCTGGTAACAGTTCTGCACATAACTCCGCCGACACCTGCTCCAAATCCCTGAAAAACAGATCCAATTAGAACTACCAGATAAATATTTCCAATAAAAGAGAAAAAAGCCCCTATCATAAAAATAAACAATCCCAGATAAATAATAGGTTTTCTTCCATATTTATCAGCTAAAGGTCCGTAAATAAACTGTGAAATACCATAAGGTAGTAAATAAGCAGCAAGTAATCCCTGAATATTGTGTGCTGAGACATGTAAAGCAGAAGCTATTATTCCCATAGCAGGAATAAATATAGTGTTGGCAAGCTGACCGGCAGCGGCAAGTAGAGAGATCAAAACAATTAAAGAAGCAAATCTCATAGTAATGTTCACATTTTATTTATTAAATTTGACTTTCTCTTATATTTCTATAATAAACAATTAAAATTAACAAACAATAAAGCATTAGCTAAAAAGAACAATTTAACATAATTATATTTTTATTATACAATATATGTTAAACTAATTAATAAATCCAGCTTTCTTTGTAGTAGAAAAATAGTTTACTAAGGTCTGATAGTTCATTTTTTCTCTAACTCTAAATGTTTCTATGCAGCAGAGTTTACTCTTTGCCTCCAATAGTTAAATACTTCTATAGAAGTATAATTTTTTTCATTGGAATAGTTTCCCAATTATTAGTTTAATTCATCTCCAACATTGATTTTTCCAAATATTTTTTCTAATTCAACTGCTCTTGGTTCTCCCTCTTCAGGAGCCCATGTAGCAAGATCATTTTCAATAGGTCTTGAGTACGGTCCGCATTTTATCTCAATAATAACGGTTTCTTTTTTAAGGCATACAAAAGTATGCCAACATCCTGCATCTAATTCAATACTTTTTATATCACCTTTAGTACCCAGTTCAGTTCTACTTAAAACTTTACCATTTTTATCAAATGTCAATACTGCTAATTTACCTTGAAGAATAACCAATAGTTCCCATTTTTCAGGATTAAGATGTCTATGCGGTCTCACATAGCTGCCAAGTTCAACACCTATGCATAAACGATGAATCTTATCATTCAAGTCAGAATGAAGATTATAGTGACTTCTTCTGCGTGGCGAATCTACAGCTTTTTTAGATAATTCATCAAGCAATTTTTTATCAACGATTTTCATAATACTCCCTAACTCTAAATATATTAATTAACAATATATAAATATAGACTATTTTTCACAATGAGTTTGACGTTTATTGTAACGATTAAAAATTATTTAATATGTGTTAATATGAGCAGTAAGCTCCAACTTGATGATATATTACATAAAATAACCCCATTAAGCCATTAAAATTGGAAGTAATTATTATAGCCTTTAAACAATTATTGACAAACTTACAGGTATTGTTGAATTCAATTCTATGGAACATATTTCCTGAGACCATCTAAGATATGTAAAAAAACCTCCAAAGTATGGAATGAAAAAATTCCACAGTGCAGAAACTAAATATCTAGATAACTGCTGTGGCTGGAAAAGAGTATTGATAAGTTTAATAAATTAAATATGAAGATGTTATAGCTATATTGCTATCTTGAGAGAGATAATAAACCTCTATATCGAAGTATAGTCATAATAAAAGTATAATCTAATTTAGATCTTAATGAAAAATAAATATGAGATATTATATTATATTCTAAGTTAATTAACTTAGGTTTTTACCTATGAGGAAATAAAAATGACTAATACGCCGAATAAGAAATTTTTAAATAGTTTTGAACTTTATATATTTGATATGGATGGAGTAATATTCAAAGGCACCGAAATAATTCCAAAAGTTAAATCTACAATTGAACAGCTTTATGCAATTAATAAAAAAATAGTTTTTTTCACTAATAACTCAACACTGACCCCTGAAAATTATATCGAAAAACTAAGTTCAATGGGTATTAAAAGTTCATATGACCAAATATTAACAAGCTCTCTCATTAGTGCAAAATCAATTAAAAAAATTTATAACAAAACAGCTTCTGCATACTGTGTCGGTGAGAATGGACTATTTGAAGCACTAAAATCATGTGGTATTTCAATACTCAATGAAGAATATTCTAATAATGAAATTATAAAAAATTCTAAAATTAAAAGCTGTTTTGTTATAGTTGGGTTAGATCGAGAGTTAACATATCAAAAGATATCTGCAGCCAGTTTGTTAATTTCAAGAAATTCTGACTTTTATGCAACAAATGAAGATACATCACTCCCAAGTAATTATGGTCTCCTACCCGGTGCAGGTGTAATTGTCAACACCATAGCAATGGCTACAGGTAAAAAACCTGCAAAGATTTTTGGAAAACCATCACCAATAGGTATTGAACAAATTTTAAAACAATTCAACATATCAAAAGAAGATGCAATAATGATTGGTGATAGACCTGAAACTGATATTTTATGCGGAATAAATGCCGGAATAAGAACTGCTCTTGTTCTAACAGGGGTAATAAATAAGAATAATATTTCTTCCATTCCAAAAGATCAGAAACCTACATATATAATTGAAAATTTATCAAAATTACTTTAAGTAAGTTATTTCACTAAGTGCAAATTATGAGGTTATCAAGTTGAAAGTTACAGGTTTTTACAGAAACCTTAGACTTTTAAAACTATCTAAACATAATCATTAACAAATTTTGAGTAAATTCCTACGTTACTGGCAGAATAATGTGCCATTTTTTACCATATGGTACAAAGAAGAGATGTGCTATTTTGTCTCCCTATTGATTTTCTCAACACTAATATTTCAAAATCAACATCCTCAATATAAAGCCTTTATGCTAATATAATCAATCTCTAGCATAGAATTTGCTATTTAAATAAGCAGAACTTTAACCCAAATATAGGAGGAAGTAAAAATGAATATGTTAATTAGAAATAGATTACACCATTTACCTGGATTAGAATTTTCAAATAAAGATTTTAATTCTTTATTTAATAAATCCGATAATGCACCTAGAAGTAATATTAGTCTTTCTAATTCAAAAAATTTTAAGCCTAATTTTGAAGTTATTGAAAATGAAGCAAACTATGAAATTAATGCTGAATTACCAGGCATCGAACTTCAGAACATTAAAATTTCTTTGAAAAACAGTATCCTCACTATTAAAGGTGAGAAAAAAACTATTGAAGAAAGAAACTACTATATAAGCGAACGAAAATATGGCAGCTTTAAAAGAAAATTTGAACTTCCCGAAAATGCAGATGAAGAAAATATAAAAGCAGAACTTAAAAACGGTATCCTCAGCCTTTATATCTTAAAAAATAAAAAAGTAGAACCTAAATTAAAAGAAATAATGATAAATCAAGGATAGTAGACTGCCAGTTAATCATTGATTATATTTAATTTTAGTGAAAAAAATTAAAGACCTTAATCTAAGGTCTTTTTTTATCTTCATTAGATTTTAATAAAAAAAAATAGTCCTAAAACATTAAATACAATAATAGATCACTATGTTAGCATGTCATTAGAATTGCTACTATAAGTTTCTTATTATAATGATCACCTACAGTATTTTTAGATATTAAAAACTATTTAAATATTTATCTCTTTTCTCTAATATTGCAGACCACTATTTTTCTTTTTCAAAAATAGTAAATTTCTGTATTTTACATTGAAGTGGACGATACTCATTTAATATATCATAAGTCAAAAGTTGACTTCTTGCTGCTTTATCTCTAACACTAGATCTAAGATAATTACCTTTAATGTCAAGCTTTCTACCATTAAACGTGTCATCTAACTGAGCTTTTAAAATTTTAAAAATAAGAGATTGACTAAATTTATCTTCAATAGGAAAAAGCAGTTCGATTCTTTTATCAAGGTTTCTAAGCATCCAGTCAGCACTTGCCATATAATATTCATGATTACCATTATTTTCAAAATAAAAGATCCTTGAATGTTCTAGATACCTATCAACAATACTTATAATATTAATGTTTTTTGTTTCGACACCAGGTCTTAAGCAGCAGATACCTCTTACAATTAAATCAATTTTTACACCTGCATAAGCTGCCTTATATAAATGTTCAATGATCTGTTTATCCACAAGGGAATTCATTTTAGCAATGATTTTTCCAGGCTTATATTTTGTAGAATTTCTAGCTTCTCTATCAATAAGTTTAATAAATTTTTCTCTCATATTAAATGGAGCTACAGCTACATTATTCCAGTTTGGGGGTTCAGAATAACCGGTCATAACATTAAACAAAGCCGATATATCAGTACAGGTATCACTATCCGTTAAAAACATTCCAGTATCAGTATAAATTCCGGCAGTAGCATCATTGTAATTACCAGTCGACAGATGAAGATACCTTCTGATGGCACCATCTTCTCTTCTAACAATTAATAAAGCTTTGCAATGAATCTTTAAACCTGACATACCATAAATAACATGCGCACCTGATACCTCAAGTCTTTTTGCCCATGCAATATTTCTACGT
This sequence comes from Conchocele bisecta, assembly GCA_029237695.1. NCBI lineage: Eukaryota > Metazoa > Mollusca > Bivalvia > Lucinida > Thyasiridae > Conchocele > Conchocele bisecta. The sequence goes on along the minus strand of JAQRGA010000042.1, from coordinate 652,263 downwards.
TCATCAAAACGTGCTTTCAATTCAACAATAACAGTTACCTGCTTTCCATTTTCCGCAGCTTTCTGCAGTGCACAGACAATAGGAGAATCAACACTAACTCTATATAATGTCTGCTTAATAGCAAGTACATTAGGATCTTCTGCCGCCTCCTGTAAGAATTTAACAACATAGTTAAAGCTTTCATATGGATGAAACAGTGGAATTGCCCTATATAGACTGATTATATCAAAAATAGAATCTGTATCTTCTAAAATAGGTATTTCTAAAGGCTTTATTTTTTTATCAAGCAGCTTTTCTACTCCGGCAATAGAAATTAAGTCAAAAAAATCAGATAAATTCAGAGGGCCGTTTATCTGATAAACGTACTCTTCAGGAAGTGCCAATTTTTCAATAAGCCATTTCGACATATTACCCTTTGCAAACTCGGGCAGTTCAAGTCTAATAGCTTTTCGTTTTCTACTAGATTGAAGTTTTTTTTCCATATCTATCAGTAAATTTGAGTTTTCTTCCATATCTCCTATAGAAGAGTCCATATCTTTTGTAATTCTAAAAGGAAAAGCACTTTTTAATGTGCATCCGGCAAAAAGCATATCAATATATTCAAGGATTAAATCTTCTAATAAAATAAAAGCTTTGCCGGGCTTTGAGTAATTAACATTGATAAATCTTGATAGTGAAGGAGGAACTTCAACAAAACCATAAACATCTTCATCTTTCTTCAAACGTTTAACTCTAACAGCTATTTCAATTACCATATTATTAATAACAGGAAACGGGTGTGTAGGATCAAACCCGACAGGCGTCAATACAGGTAAAATACTTTTCTCAAAAAAGAGTTCCAATCTTTTACGTTCAATACTATCCAGTTTATTAATCTTGAGAAGATGAATATTCTCTTTTCCAAGCTCAGGCAGCATATTATTTTTCAAATGGCTATATTGCCTTTTTACCAAAAGCTTTGTTTTCGAACGAATACTATCCAATTGTTCTTCTTTCGTTAAACCGGCAGGATCTTTAGATAAATCACCAGCTTCATACTCCTGTCTCAATCCTGCGACTCTGACCATAAAAAATTCATCAAGATTATTACTGAATATGGACATAAATTTAAGCTGTTCAAGCAGTGGATTACTATTATCAAAAGCCTGATCTAATACTCTGGAGTTGAAATTAAGCCAACTTAATCCTCTGTTTATAAAATGTTTATTAGTTATTTTCTTATTCATTATTGACCACTAATCCTTACTTTGTATCCAAATACATCTTTAAATAAGTCAGCTTTTTTCCTTAAAACCCAATTTTCCAGTACAACATCTAATATATCATCAACAATAATATTCATTATGTTTTTTTTGTGATCAAATTTAATATCTCTGATACCAAGTTGATCAATAAAATCCAATGCATCAGCAATTCTGAGAATGGCAGCAAGACTGCAAACAATAACTTTATTACTCGAAGTTAATTCAGCATATTCTTCATGAATTTTTTTAGGAAGTGCACGTCGATGATATCTGGCAACAGATGCAATAATATTTGTCTCTTTTGCTGTTATGCCCGCAATTTGACTGTTCCTTATAATATATCCGCTATGTTTATGATGTTTTCTGGTATTTATATACAGACCTACATCATGTAAATATGCTGCAATTTTAAGAAATTTTTCAGCATTTTTATCTAAAGAGTGTAAAAATTTTGTTTTATTAAAAATAAATGAAGCCATTTCCGCCACTTTTTCGGCATGGTCGGCATCATAGCTAAATTTTTCACCAATAGCTTTTACACAAAAATAAAGGTAAGGTAAAAACGGATCATCCTCTTCGGATAATTCTCTTATATAATCCTTAATTATAGCATCTCTTGTACTTATAATAGGAATAATAAGCTTATCAGCCTGAGTAGAATTTAAAAAATAATATAAAATTGCACAGGTAGGCTCAATACTTTCTGCCAATGTATCTGATATATTATATTTAAAAGCAATTTTATCAGGTGTTAATTCTGATACTATTTCATAAATTCTATCAAACTGCTTTCTAGATAAAGATTTTATATTAGAATTTTTAATTTCTTTTTCATCTTCAGGAAGAAACTCCAGTAACATTCTAACAGATGATCCTGTGCCTATAACAAGACCTGAATTAAAGTTTAAAGTAGATTGGGCGATAATGCCTTCAGCAACGGATTCAACAAACGGTCTGATAGACAGTTTCAGCTGAGCTGCATTTAAAGGGCTTTGAAGCTCTTCAACCAATCTTAATGATCCCAATCTTGCAGCTTCTGAACTTCTTAATTTTCCATCCTGCACAAAAGAAATCTGTGTTTCTCCTGTACCGATTGCACATATCATTGAATTTTTTTTCAAAAACTTAAATGAATTGCCAATAATATCTCTAACAGCTATAAACATTATTCTAGCCATCAAGGGCGTTTCAAGCTCTTCAAGTTTAATTCCGCTAACTTTGTAAACTCTATCAATAAACAGTTCGCTATTTGCAGCTTCTCTAACAGCTGAAGTAGCTACGGCTTTCAGCTTTGTTACTTCATATTCTTTAAGAACATCAGAAAAATCTTTAAGTATTTTTCCAACCAGATAAGTATTTGCAGAACTTATTTTACCACTTGTAAAAACATCTACTCCTAAAGGAGCGATCTGTGTAAGATTTTCCAGTGTTTCATATGATTTTCCATCTTTACTAACCTGAGCTATTTCTAATCGCGTGAAATGAGCTCCTACATCTATTACAGCAATAGGCTCTTTAATTTTCTTCATATCTGAACCTGTCTATGTTATGAGTATATTAAATTTTTAAATGAGTGATTTCCAACTTGCTATTTACACTACTAAAATTTTACCATATATACATTGAAATAAAAACAACAAATAAAACTTTAAATATATATTCTTATAGCTATTTTTTCAATCACACTCTTAATAAGATTTAAATATTAAAAGATAATATTATATCAAACATTAGATGTTATTAGTTAATAGGTGGAGGAAAATATTCCTGCTCAACTAATATCCGTGATATTAATTGGCATTCTAATAGTTTTCTATAGACTTAACCTTCTCAGCAAAATATCTTCAAAAAATTAGAAAAATTCACTTTTTAGAATATAATGTTTAAAAATGACTAAAAAATTAAATAAAAAAATGAATCATATTGATATAAAATTCAATGAAAATAAAAAAAAAGATTTATTGCTTATTGCAATCATCATAATCTGCATAGCTGCAGTTTTTTCAGTTTCGCTTAACTATCCAATATTAAAAAATTGGGATGATCAATATTACATTCTTAATAATACACATCTTACCCTAAATTTTCAAAATATACTGTTCTGGATTTCAAAACCTTACTATCATATGTATATCCCGTTCACGATGTTTACTTATATGTTTGATTTTAACATCTGGGGATATAATCCTATCGGATATCATTTACAAAATATTTTCTGGCATATTATCGCATGCATATTTATTTACAAATGTTTCAGATTTTTTAACATAAATAACTATATAACTTTTTTTATAGTTTTAATTTTTTCTATTCATCCACAAAGAGTAGAGTCAGTTGTATGGCTATCTGAAAGAAAAGATGTACTATGTACGGCATTCTATTTTGCAACAATTTATTTTTATATGAAACATAGAAGTAAACATAAAGGGTTTTCATTTTTTGCATTTATACTCTATTTTTTAGCATTTCTTGCAAAACCAATGGCAATGTCAATTCCATTTATTCTACTAGCTTTTGAATTTTATCAGCACAGGAAAATAAATATTAAACAGTATTTTAACAAACTATGGATGTATTTTTTAGTTTTAATCATTTTTGTCACAATAGCTTTTCAATATCAGGCAACAGTAGAAAGTAAGTTTACTCTCTCCAAGCAAATCTATATAGTACTTTATAATATTATCTGGTATATAAAAACTTCTTTTTTTCCCACTGAGTTGAATCCATTGTATGCTAAAATAAGTATTAATTCTACATTTTCATATTTACTGACAGCATATATTTCAGCCGCTATCCTTCTAATTTATTTAGCAGTTAAAACTAAAAAATCATTTATATACATTTTTATTCCAATTTTTTTCTGCTACCTGGTTTCTCTGGCACCGGTTTCAGGCTTTATTCCCTGGGGTTCTGTTTATACAGCAGACAGGTGGAGTTATATACCGTCAGTTTTTGTGTGGTTTTTTATTGCTATCTTATTAAGTAAATATCTATATAGCAGGAAAACTGCTATATATAATAATTTGGTTGGAAATAAAATTATTTATATAATTTTAAGCTTATATACAGTTTTTTTGATAACATCAAATATACTCTATCAGAAAAATTGGCAAAGCTCATATAAAATATTCTATAGGGCTTCAATATTTTATCCTACAAATAAATATGCGATATGGTGCCTAAGTTATTATGAGTTGAAAAACAAGAAATATACAGATGCTTTTATATTGGGGGAAAAAATGGCAAAATCGACTGATCTGGCAGACAGATATAGATCCCAATACATAATTTCATCATGTTATTTTGGTTTAGAAAAATATCAGGAAGTAATTAATACATTAGAAGACTTTCTAAAAGTTGAGCCGCTACTTGGTGAAAAAATTCTAGATGGTAAATTTTTTTATAATAATATACTTGCAATGGCTGGTATCAGTTACATGAAACTGCATAGAAACAGCAAGGCTCTTACATATTTTAATAAAATAATATCAGCAAATGAGAATAATCAGTTTTTAAATTACTATTATTCAGGAATGTCATTTATGGTAATGGAAAACTTTGATAAAGCAATATATTATTTTAAAAAATATGAAACTTTAGCTCCTGATAATATTCTTGTAAAGAAAAAAATTGAAGAAGCTACTAAAAAGAAAAATAAACTAAATAAAGTCATCCAATTTTAATATGCATATAGTAGACGAAATTATTAATTATCTGAAAGAAGAACAAAAAGAGAATAACTTCACATACATACCAACTGAAGTGTTAAGAGATTTTTATTCTGAAAATAAATTATCTGATAAAAATTCTAAAAGAGAATTTACTCAGCCTAAAACAAATTTTCATGCTAAAAATATAGACAGATCAAATATAAGTAAAAAAATAAATATTGAAGAAAATTTAGATCTCTCCTCAATCTCTTTTGAAGATCTTGGTAAATATGTAAAAAACTGTAACAGGTGCAGTTTATCAACTTCAAGAACGAATAGTGTCTTTGGCGAGGGCTCAATCAATGCTGAACTCATGCTAATCGGTGAAGGTCCAGGTAAACATGAAGATGAACAGGGGCGACCATTTGTCGGTCAATCAGGACAGCTGCTTACTAAAATGCTGAAAGCTATGGGCTATACCCGTGAAGAAGTTTTTATTACAAACATAGTAAAGTGCAGACCTCCATTAAATAGGAATCCTCATCCTGATGAAGCAAAATCATGTCTTCCTGTTCTACTTAGGCAGATAGATATCATCAAACCAAAAGTCATAATTCTACTTGGTGCAGTCCCTTTAAAACATCTGCTCAACAAGACAGGAATAACCAAAATACATGGTGAATGGCATAAGTTTAATGGAATAAAAACACTTCCTACTTTTCATCCGGCATTTCTTTTAAGAGATTCTAGACAAAAAAAATATGCCTGGTCAGATTTACAAAAAGCAATGAAAGTCTTAGGCAGAATATACCAAAAATAAATTATTTATATTTTTATATTTTTTGCTATTGGAAATGTTAAAGACTAACTAATTTATCAATTACATCTTTTACTATATAAAAAGGGCAGGAAGCTCCAGCTAGTACAGCAACAGTGCTTATTCCGTTGATAACGTCCTGAGTTGAAGTAGAAATTTCTCTACCTGTTTTAGGAATATAATGTTTTATATATGAATCCGTTATATAAGTAGAATCCTTAATATAAAAACTGCATCCTTTTTTATTTGTAAGTTCAAATAGATGATTTGTATTACTACTATCATAACCACCGACAACAAATACAACATCAATGTTATTATCTAACAAGTTTGCAGCAGCATTTTGTCTATCATAAGTAGCCCTGCATATCGTATTACACGAAATGAATGTAGAATTTATATCATTGGACAAATCTGATAATATCTTTTCTGCAATTATCACTTCATTATACAGCATTGTAGTCTGACTTGCCAATGCCAATTTTTTAACATTGAATAGAGATAAATTAAAGGTGGATATTTCATTTATTTTTTCAAATATGCTACTATCAATTGGGTTCTTATTCTTAAATCTTTCCATAATAATATTTCTAAATTTTTCTAATGTATCCAAATTAGGAATTACCAGAACACTACCTGTTTTTGATACTCTTGAAATGCCTGCCTGCACTTCCTGATGTCTGGGTTGACCATAAATTATAATTGTAAAATCTTTTTTTGATTCTCTCCCTATAAAGTCCCATACTAATTTTACATATCTGCATGCAGTATTAACAACATTATTATATTTTTCACGAATTTTTATTTCCAAATCATAAGGTATTCCGAAAGCAGGAATTATAATAATATCATTCTGATCTGCCTTATCCATCACATTTTTCAGATGATCAACATGAATAATATTAACTTTACGATCTAACAGATAATCATTTATCGTAGAATTATGTATTATTTCACCTAAAAGAAATATTTTTTGATTTTTACTGCATCTATTTAAAGCTGATTCCATTTTTTTTAATGCAATAATTACTCCCCCGCAAAAGCCAAAAACTTTAGGCAGAAGAATTTTAAATTTACCTTTTCGGTTAAATTCAATTTTATTAACTGCTACTTTTTTCAGTGGTAAAAAATCGTCTTGTTCATGCATAATTTTAAGAAATTCACTTTATCATTTTATATCTTAGCACATCATAAAAATTTACAATTTCCGTCGCAAACTTTTACACTGCCCTTCAATATTATTCTGCAGCCTAAGAGTTTGCAGCGATAGTGGTCTTTTATTTTTATAAAAAAATTATCAGCAGGTTTTTCCATACAGAATATTACATTAACTTAAACTCCCCTGTCAAACTAATATCTAAAATAATAATTTCTATATTTGATAGACATTTTAATGTAGAATAAGCTTCTATATTGTTTATTTACAATCATAATATCTGTCCTACATTTCTTTAATTCAATGATATTAAATTACAATATACTTCAAATTATTTTTTATCAGAAGATCCTGCCACTTCTATTTTTGCAAATGAAAAAATTGAAAAACTGCCGCACAGAATAATATAAACTAAAGTGTAAAATAGACACCAGAGAATATAACTTATAGGAATTATTCGATTATTCTTCGCCAGTGCATCAGCCATCCAGAAAAACTGCCAGTTAGGTACTAACGCATAAATAATTTTAAATATATAGCTTTGATCTATTAATCCAAGAAAAAAATAATCAGAGATAAGTCCAAGCATAAAAATAGCAAAACAGATTATTAAGTTTGAAACCATATCAAGTCTGGTCGCTCCAAGAACTGCAATTGCTCCAAAAATCCAAATAGCAAAAAAGATTAAAATCAGTGCAAAAATTACATTAAGTTGATGAGCTCTAAAATCTATCCTAGTACCATTCTTACTAAAAAAATACATGTATACAAATTGTAGACAAATTAAAATAAGAATTGAAATAACAGCTGAAGAAGCAAATGAACGCCCGGATAAATAATTTCTTAAACATCCAAATGCCGCCCCTAAAAACAGCAGTCCAAAATACATATAGAAGAAGTTAAAATTAAAGTTAAACTCATCTACTGCTATATTCAGGGAGATCAATGTACCAAAACTGCATATAAGAACAAAAATACTCAATGCACAAAGTATCCCTGCCATTTTCCCCAAAATAAAAGAAGAACGACTTACAGGTTTAGAAAAAACCAAAAGAAGAATACCATTGACGGAATCCCTATATACTATATAGCTTGATAGTAACACTGCGTTAATTAGCCCAAAAAATAGAATAATAGCCAATGAACTATCTGTTACCATCTTCAACTGCTCATTAAAAGCGAAGATAGATAACGTAGGAAACAGCCCTATTAAAAATAGAGCTGTTATTAATAGTATAAAATATATTGGCTGTCTCAAACACTCTTTTAAAGTGTTTTTAAGGATATGATAAAAGATCATTTGAGAGAAGAAGCATCAATTATATTAAATTTGCCATCTGGCACAGCTTTAGCAGGTATGATTTCTATATCATTTAGCGACTTTGCTTTTTCAAAAACAGGAGCCTTATCCTTCTGAATTCTTTCATAGTTTGTTTTATTTTTCAAATTGCCCTGCAATTTTTTGTAATCATCAGCTAGATTTGTTAAATTCAAAAACTTACCTACTGATTCTGCAATATTATTCCAATTTTCTCCACTTATATGCCATAAAACCTGATTTGACGGTATAAGTTTCACATATTTTTCAGGAACATATTGTGAATCACCAATAATAATAATCTGTTTAGCTCCGATAAAATTTACAAAATTTGTTATTTCATCAACAGAAATTTGAAATGCTTTTGAACGCCTTTCAGGAGGCATAAAATAAACATCACCGCCATCGCCTGCAGGAGTTAAAAGAATAGGTTGTTTATTAGCATTTTGAATTAGTTCAGCAAGCATTCTTGACTGTGAATAATTTCCAGTCACTAATAATGTAGTAATATTTTGATCAGGCCCGCTAAACGGTTTCATCCAACTTTTCCAAAAACTACCGGCATAAATACTGGATACCATTACAAATGCAAGTGTACATAACAATGCTTTGAGGGTTAAACTTCTGTATCTCTTCATTCTTTTATCCTATCTTTTGATTTAGCTGGTTAATAAATAAATCTTAATTAAATTAATTTTACACATCAGAAACAAAAATCAATAATTATTATTAGACAAATATTTTTTTTTGTTACAATGTTATTTTTAATATTGATTCTAACGTAATTAAAGAAAAAGGTAAAGTTATTTAGTTTTATTTTATAAGGTTTTTATTTTATGAAAAATTTACACTTATTTCTACCTCAAAAACAGATACAGAATGTAGCAATTTTTATCAGCGGCTCAGGCACGAATGCAGAGAATATACTTAATTTAGCATCAAAAAACAAAGATCTACATTGGCAACCGACTGTTATTATTACTGATGCATCATTAAAGAGCAGGGCAAAAAAAATAGCTGAAAAATACAAAATCACGTTTATTAAAAATGATATCAGAGAATTTTATAAAAACAATGGTGAAAAAAGAGTTTCTATACTTACAAATAGAGGCAGAGAGATTCGTAAAAGATGGACCGATCAATTAAGAATCATGCTTTCCCCATATAATATCGATTTCGGTATTTTCGCAGGTTTTATCCCATTATGCAATATTATGTCTGATTTTCCATGTTTAAATGTACATCCGGGAGATTTAACAGTTATAAAAAATAATCAGAGACTTCTTATCGGGCTTCATACTCTGCCAATCGAAACAGCTATACTAAACAATCTTACATCTATTAGAACAAGTGTTATTCTTGCCCGGCCGTACATAGGCAGAGGCGGCAATATGGATTCAGGTCATATACTCGGTATGTCAGAAAAAATTAAAATAGATTTATATAATATTACACTAGATGAGTTAAAAACTGCTGCATCAAAACGCCCGCTCAAAAAACCTATAGAAGGATATAAAGATTTATTGGAAGATATTGCAGAGAAGAATCTTAATACATTAAAAGAAAATGGTGATCTGATAGTTTTTCCAAAAGTAATTAATGACTTTGCTAAAAATAAATTTGCTCATAATAATGAAGGGAAACTCTATTTTAACCATAAAAATAAATTTTTTTACATAAATACTATTATCTACGAAAAGAAATCGTTGAAATATGATTGCAATTAAAATATTTTCCTGTTAATATTAATTTTCAACTAGGAAAAGCATTTAATTAATAAACTAATAAAATAGGACGGTTTAAAAAATGGCAGAAGTAAAATTTTATAATGTAAAAAAACGCGGATCAGTACAAATCTCTGAAACTCAATGCAAAAGAGTAGTTTACAGAAAAGAAACATCGAAAGGAGTTCAGGAACGCTACGCATTGAGAGCAAAAGATGATGACGGCACCAACCTGACAAAATTTATTAATAAAGAAACTTTTGAAACAATCGGCTGTCCGTTAGCTGAGTAAAAAAGCATTAGTTTGAATAAAATAAAAAAGGAAAGTTGAAAAACTTTCCTTTTTTTATGCCAAATATTTCACTCTGAACGCCTATTAATAACTAAAAACTTTATTTTTTCTTATTCTTTTTACGTTTCTGCTTTTTTTTCTGTGCTCTTGGTCCTCTTCCTCCTACTGGCATACCACTACCTATTGAAGGCATAGACGGCATTCCCATTCCAGCCATGGCATTATTCATTAAAGAAGGTTTCCTAATAACTTTTTTCATAGTAAAAAACTGTTTGAGTAAACCACTCACCTGCTGCAAAGCTACACCAGCACCTCTGGCAACCCTTCTTCTTCTCGCAAAATCTATAATCTCAGGATTAGCTCTCTCTTTTAATGTCATTGAACAAATAATAGCTTCCAAAGATATAAATTGTTTAGTATCGACATTAGCCTTAGAAAGTGCTTTACCACCTGGAAGCATTTTTAGTATTTTTTCCATACCGCCAAGTTTTTTCATCTGCCGTAACTGAGAAAGAAAGTCATTCAAGTCAAATTTATTCGCTTTGAGTTTTTTTTCAAGTTTTTCTGTCTCTTCTGCATCGATCTCTTCTGTAGCTTTTTCAACAAGTGATACAACATCACCCATGCCCAAAATTCTTGATGCCATTCTATCAGGATAAAAAATTTCTAAATCTTCAATTTTTTCTCCGACACCAATCATTTTTATAGGACATCCAGTAACTTTTCTAATAGAAAGAGCAGCACCGCCTCTGGCATCACCGTCAAGCTTTGTTAAAATAATACCTGTGAGTCCCAGCTCTTTATGAAAACTTTCTGAAACGTCGGCAGCTTCCTGACCCAGTGCTGAATCAGCAACTAAAAGAGTTTCCAAAGGAAGTACTGTTTGAGAAATAGTAACTATTTCCTGAACCATTTCAGTATCAATTTGAAATCGCCCTGCTGTATCTAATATAAGAATATCAATTCCATCAAATTTGGCTTTTGCCTTTGCATCACCTGCAATAATATCGACTCTGGGCTGAAGTCTGTCAGAATAAACAGGCACTCCGATTTCATTTCCGAGGAACTCCAGCTGGTCAATAGCGGCAGGTCTATAAATATCACCTGCAGCAAGCATAACTTTTTTACCTTTTTTCTTAAAATATGCTGCAAGCTTTCCTGCTGTAGTAGTTTTACCACTGCCGTGCAGACCAACTAGCATAAAAATAGAAGGACTTCCTGAAGTGTCAAAGCCTACTTCATCTGTTCCCATCAATTTAGTAAGTTTATCATTTACAATCTTAATAACCTGCTGCCCCGGAGTTACACTTTTGACAACATCATACCCTAAACAATCTTTTTTTACTGTTTCTACAAACTCTTTAGCAATTTCATAGTTAACATCTGCTTCAAGTAGAGCAAGCCTTATTTCACGCATTACTTCTGCTATATTACCTTCAGTTAAAATAGCCTGCCCTCTCAGCTTCTTAAACACACCCTGAAGCTTATCTGATAATGTATCGAACATTTATAATTCCTTCATTTATATGTAAATTTATAAAAATAATTATTTTATATAATCTAAACTTAATTTAAACTGGATATAAAATCACTTAAGAAGTACCTTATTTTCTAATTAAAATCTAATATTGAAGAGAAGTTATTCAAAATAAAGTTTAAATATATTCTCTAATAAAATTACAATAGTAATAGTTTAGAGCAAATCAATAATTATTATATCATTAAATAGTACAATAAATCAAGGTATAACAATGCGTAGTGACATCATCAAAAAAGGTAATGAAAGAGCCCCACATCGCTCACTCCTATATGCAACAGGAATAAAAGAAAAAGATATCAAAAAACCTTTTATAGCAATATGCAACTCCTATACAAACATAGTCCCCGGACACTGCAAGCTGAATAAAGTAGGTCAGCTTATAAGCGAAGAGATCAAAAAAGCAGGCGGAGTACCTTTTGAATTTAACACAATAGCTATTTGCGACGGCATTGCAATGGGACATGAAGGGATGAAATACTCTCTCCCGAGCAGAGAGCTAATTGCCGATTGTGTGGAATCAATGGTAAATGCTCATCCTTTCGATGCCATGATATGCATTCCTAACTGTGATAAAATAGTTCCAGGTATGCTAATGGCTGCAATGAGACTTAATATACCTACAATATTTGCATCCGGCGGTCCAATGAGAGCCGGAAAGACTTCAAAAGGAAAAGCCTGTGACCTAGTATCAGTTTTTGAAGGTATAGCAAAACATAAAATAAACAAAATGGATGATGCAGGTTTACTTGAACTGGAACAATGTGCATGTCCGGGAGAAGGATCATGCTCCGGTATGTTTACAGCAAACAGTATGAACTGTCTTACTGAAATTCTTGGTTTAGCACTTCCCGGCAACGGAACAATTTTAGCTGATACAAAAGAGAGAGTAGAGCTATGGAAAACTGCTGCAGGAAGAGCTGTGGAAATGGCAGTTAACGGTAGTCCTCTTCCACATGAAATAGTAACAGAGGCGGCTTTTTCAAATGCTGTTGCTATTGATGTAGCTATGGGCGGAAGTACTAATACGGTATTGCATACCCTTGCCATTGCAAATGAAAGAGGTGTAAAATTCGACCTTAACGACATGAATGAAATAAGTAAAAAAACACCTAATATATGTAAAGTATCACCTTCAAGTCATTTCCATATTGAGAATGTAGATGAAGCCGGCGGAATTTTTGCAATAGCAAAAGAAATTGCGAAAATTCCCGGAACTATAGATAGTAATGCTTTAACTGTATCCGGAAAAACTGTCGGAGAACAAATGAAAGATGCTAAATCTCCTGATGGTGATGTTATTAGAACAATTCAATCTCCATACAGTAAAGATGGTGGTCTTGCAATTCTATTTGGAAACCTCGCAGAAAAAGGATCAGTTGTAAAATCTGCAGGAGTTGCTCCTGATATGCTGATACATGAAGGGCCAGCTGTTATTTTTGAAAGTCAGGAAGAAGCATGCGAAGGAATACTTGGAGGAAAAGTAAAAGAAGGCGATGTTGTCGTCATTAGATACGAAGGTCCTAAAGGCGGTCCCGGAATGCAGGAAATGCTTGCTCCTACAAGTTACATAATAGGCAGAGGACTTGGTGAAAGCGTTGCACTTATTACTGACGGCAGATTTAGCGGCGGGACAAAAGGTGCCTGTATTGGTCATATAAGCCCTGAGGCGGCTGAAGGCGGCATTATAGGTTTGGTGAAAAATGGTGATATTATATCTATTGATATTCCTGAAAGATCAATCAGGCTTAATGTTTCCGATAAAGAACTTGCCGAACGCCGTAAATCATGGAAAGCACCAAAGCCAAGATATACAAAAGGCTGGCTGGCTAAATATGCATCACTTGCCACCAGTGCCGATACAGGAGGAATTTTAAAACCTATATTATAAATATTTTTAACTAATTTTAATTTTTTATATTTGAATATTCACTTTTTGGGTGTTAATTAAAAGTTCACTTCAAAAAGTGAATGATGTTCCGGCATAGCTCAGCGGTAGAGTAGGTGGCTGTTAACCACTTGGTCGCTAGTTCGAATCTAGCTGCCGGAGCCATTTTTTATCTTTACTATTAAGTACTTACAGATATTACACCTCGTAAAACAGAAAACAATAATTATTTTTAAAACACCTATAGGACACCATTGTAAAAATTTCTATATTAAGTGATGATATTTTCTGCTAAAGTTTTTATTTTTGAGAAACAGTTATATGATTTTCCCTTCTTAAAAACAGCTTTTAATATATCAATATCCATAAAATATACTCAATACCCGCTAAAATATTATTAGATTCTACTATTTAAGCTCTGCAGTTGGGAGAAAAAAGCCGTCCCCTGCGACTTCTCTCCCTCAGCCCTTAAACAGCTAATTTACATATTTGAATTTTGAAATATAAAATTTAGGATATTTACTGTTAGGATCTTTCTTGCTTCTCATAACTACAAATATTTTTTGAGAAGCCAGTATTTTATCCGCTCCGATATCAAAAATACCTTTTTTGCCTGTCTTACCACCTATAGTTATATTTCCAAGATCTTTTATTGACTCTCCAATCGCTATAATTCTTAAAGTATGTGGACTGCCCAAAATTGTTGTAGTCTTATTTATAAACTTACCGATTATTTCCTCCTGCTCTGCGTCATTATCCTGATTTAAACCTAAAGAAGAACCGTTTTCATCTATCAATAATTTTCTAAATTCTTCAGCACGCCCTCCTCCTAATATTTCTGCTCTGGATTTAAAAGGATTCTTTTCGTCATAAAGGTTACTCAACTCTTTTACCAACTCTTCTACTTTAGTTGAATCAATTTTCTTATTAGTAGGAGCTTTAAGACTGCCCACATATACTCCCTCAAACAGCTTCTTATCAATATTATCTGAATTTATATCTGTTTTATCAGATGTTTCTCTGTCATTAGTCATTTTTACCTGATCCAAAATATTGGCATCGCCGTAGCTGTAAGCATCTCCACCGGCACCATCCTTTGCAGCCTGTATAGTGTTGAATTTTTTCAAATTAATTGTCTGCCATTTTTCTCCCCTATGTATAAAGCCTAATTCCCATGGTGATTTCATAGGTGCGTTCCGTATATAGGCTGTAGAAACATCCCATGGTTCTTGTGCATTAGTTTCTATATCTCTATCCAAGTCGGTAACATTATTTGGTTTAGAAATAGAATTATTCTCTCACAATGGATTAGCCTTCAATGGATTAGTTCCGGCGAATCTTATTTCCCAGTCTACTGGGTTTAAATTCTGCCGAGGATCATAAACTTTGGCGTTAAAGAAGAATGTTGGTGAACCACCACTATAATCTAATCTCTTAGTTTTAGGGAGGTGGGTGCCATTAAATAGTTTCTTTCCATACTCTTTGCCTGCTGCATCTACTATATTTGAAAAATCATAAAAATTTTCGTTTGAATCATTTTCAAATTTTACTCTCAGTTCTGTAATTTTAAAATTATTTATTGTTATCAGAGGAAAGCCGTTTGCTTTTGTTGAAGATTTAGCATGGCACTGCTGGCTTGGGTCTTCATTAGTAAAAGCATACCGTTTTTTATTAGCATCTTTTATAACCAAAGGGATTAAAAAATCTTCAGAAGCACTTTTAATATTAGTGTTCGTATATCCATCAGTGGTTATAATATCATACACAACCTTTATAAATATGTCTGCTTTGAGGTCAACCACATCACTACTCTCCGAAGCAAGAGGGCTGTACATATAATTTGATTCAATCCCCACTTTTGAAATAGATACATCTGTATCATAAGTAAGATTCTGTAAAGTCCCTCTCATGGAGGCTTCGGTTTTAAATTCAATGTTAACTTCATTAATGTAGGGGGACTTTTTCCAAACCGACATAGGTCGGTGCATTTTTATAGAAATTTTTTCCCGTATTAGGACGATTCGGAGTATAATCTATTGGTTGTGCCAGATCAAAGTCTGTTGTTGCAATGGAATCTTTGTCAGAATAATCAATCAGGTTTGCAATAATCTGATTCCCTCTCTGTTTTGAATCTTTAAAACTACCATTACTATTCCAGTTTGTCAGCCATGGTATTCCGCCTCTCTCTATTTTTGCCGAATCTGTTTCTGAAAATAGAACAGAAGGATTTTCCAATGGTGAGTTAGCAATTTTATTGTTGAAATTATCCCAGTAGTCTGTGTCTGCCCCTACGAGGTTAAATTTATGATATAATTCACTATTTGAATCTTTTTTATCATTATCATTTTTATCAATCCAGTATACTTCAGGGAATTTAGGGTTGTCGTTAACAGGGATTACAATATAAGCTATTCTTGAAATGATTTCACCATGCCTATTTTTAAAATAAATCCATGTTAACGGCTTCTCATTATCCTTCTTGTCATACTTATAGTATTCTATTCCGTTCGTTGTTGTCGACATCTTCTCTAAATCGTGGGTAAGTCTTTCATATTCTTCTGTAGTAAGAGAAGTAGAAGTAGGAAAATCGGGAGTAGAAATACGCTCAGTAGGATTATCAAAACTCATTATATGACCATAATCATCACTATTTTAGGTTACGCTGTATATTTTTATTAATTGAATAGCTCTGTTTAAGGCAGTCTCTGCAGCCATGCCTGCTTTTACTGAATTATTATAATTTATAGCGGCTTTTTTTTCTAAAGTAGCAGTAGTGAGGAATGTAATTCCCATGATCATAATCATTGCAATAATGCCGTTTTGGCTGTTTAGATCGTTTAGACCATTTAGGTCGTTTAAGTTGTCCCGGCCATTTATACCATTTAGGTCGTTTAGGTTGTTCCGGCCATTTATACCATTTAGGTCGTTTAGCCGGCCGGACAGCGGCCGGACAGCGGCCGACAAGTCCGTCCGCGGACAGCGGCCGGACAGCGGCCGGACAGCGGCCGGACAGCGGCCGGACAGCGGCCGGACAGCGGCCGGACAGCGGCCGGACAGCGGCCGGACAGCGGCCGGACAGCGCCGGCCAGCGGCCGGACAGCGGCCGGACAGACGGCCGGACAGCGGCCGACAGCGGCCGGACAGCGGCCGGACATCGGCCGGCGACAGCGGCCGGACAGCGGCCGGACAGCGTCCGGACGGCCGGACAGCGGCCGGACAGCGGCCGGACAGCGGCCGGACAGCGCCGGACAGCGGCCGGACAGCGGCCGGACGCGGCCGGACAGTCGCCGGACAGCGGCCGGACAGCGGCCGACAGCGGCCGGACAGCGGCCGACAGCGGCCGACGCGGCCGACAGCGGCCAGAGCGGCCGGACAGCGGCCGGACAGCGGCCGGACAGCGGCCGGATTTTCTTTTAGGGTTGGCTGGTGGTTAATGCGGGATTTTGGTGTACAATGCATAGCTCTCTCTTTATCATTTAGATTTTAAAGATTAACAATCAAAACATTACTAACTGCATTGTAATGAATCTCATGCCAATTAACAAGAATGCCTAATCAGAAAATTAGTTAAAATTTTATTAAACAGTCGGAAATTTAATCCTGCCAAAGTTTTTAACTTATATCTATAATCAGATACAGAATCAAAAAATAACAGACATACATTTTTAAATTTCTGAAAATATTCATCGTCACAAATATATTTTTATATTGATATTAAAGTTTGAAAATAGCTAAAATTAATATACTTTTTTAAGTATATGTATCTACATTAAAAAGTGGTTTAAATAAATTTATTCTATATATAATTTAATTAATAATGAGGTATAAGATCATGTGTCTGGCTATACCAATGAGAATAAAAGAGATTCACGAAAAAAATATTGGCGTAGTTGAAGCTGACGGTGCTGAAACCAGAGTGAGCATTGCATTAATTAAAGATCCTAGAATAGGAGATTATGTAATTATTCATGCAGGTTATGCAATAGAAAAAATAGATGAAGGCGAAGCTGTTAAAACTAAAGCTTTATTTGATGAACTAGCAGAATTAAACGAAGCACCCTAACTTTATATTATGAAATACATTGACGATTATAGGAATCCCGAAACGGCAAAATTCATTGTAAAAGATATAAAAAAATCTGCTGAAATTTTGGAAGATAAAAATATTACTCTGAATATAATGGAGGTTTGCGGAAGTCATACTATGGCCATAGCAAGATTTGGTATAAGAGATCTTCTTCCTAAAAATATTAATTTAATCAGCGGTCCCGGCTGCCCTGTCTGTGTAACAGATTCAGGGTATATTGATACTGCGGTTAAATTGGCTCAGTCAGGCGTAATAATAGCTACTTTCGGCGATATGATTAATGTACCCGGCAGTGAAAAAACTTTGTCTAAATACAGAGCGGAAGGTTATCAAATTGAAGTTTGCTATTCTCCCAGTACTGCTATTGACCTTGCAAAAAAGAATCCTCATAAAGAAGTGGTTTTTCTTGCAATTGGTTTTGAAACAACTACGGCTCCAATCATCTGCATGATTGATTCTGCGGTTAAAGAGAGTATTAATAATATAAGTATTTTAACTGCATTCAAATTAGTTCCACCTGTATTGGACGCACTTGCAGCTGATCCTGAACTTAGAATTGATGCCTTTTTATGCCCTTCTCACGTTAGTGCTATTATAGGAGAAAAAGCATACGAACCATTTGTAGAGAAATATAAGATACCATGTGTTATAGCCAGCTTTGAACCTGTTGAAATTTTACTTGGACTCAACTGTATATTAAAACAGATAATGGCAGACAGCCCTAAAGTTGAAAATAAATATAAAAGAGTTGTTACTTATGACGGCAATAAAATGGCATGCAGTCTGATAAATAAGTATCTACAACCTTATAATGCTGCATGGAGAGGATTGGGTATAATACCAAAAAGCGGGCTAAAATTAAAAGAAGAATATTCCAATATAAATACAGAATCAAAACTAAATGTAAAAGTTAAACAAGGTAGACAGGACAGTGCATGTAAGTGCGGAGAAGTACTAAAGGGAAAGATCAAGCCTGATGAATGCCCTCTTTTTGGGAAATCCTGTTCTCCTATAAATCCTATAGGACCATGTATGGTGAGTTCAGAAGGAAGTTGTGCGGCATATTTTAAATACTCAAGAAGATAAAAGTATTGATAAATAACAGAAATTAACGATTATCATATAAAAAAATTTGCTTAAAACTTTAAATTTAAAACTATTAATATGGATGAAAAAATACAAATTGCTCACGGTAGCGGAGGAAAGCTCTCTTCGCAGTTAATTGATAGCGAAATAGTTTCCAGATTTGGAGACGGCCCGCTAAAAGGACTTCCTGATGCAGCAATGCTGAAAGGCTTTAAAAATAATATAATTTTTTCAACAGACAGCTATGTTGTCCATCCTTACGAATTTCCAGGCGGTAATATTGGAAATCTTGCAGTACATGGAACAGTTAATGATGTTTCGGTAGCGGGAGGAAAACCAAAATGGTTATCGCTTGGAATGATACTGGAAGAAGGTCTGCCTATTAAGATATTACGAAAAATATTAGATAGTATTAAAGAATCTGCTAAAGAGTGTGGTGTAAAAATAGTTACAGGCGATACAAAAGTTGTTTCTAAAGGTCAATGCGATGGCATCTATATAAATACTGCAGGCATAGGTGAAGCTATTGACGGATTTAATCTAGATAAAAATATCATAAAAGAGAATGACTCTATAATAGTTAGTGGTAATATTGGCGATCATGGAATGGCTGTATTATCCGCACGGGAAGGAATAAATATTAAAAATGGACCTTTAAGCGATACTGGTTCTGTCCATAGGCTTGTTCAGAATATTCAACCATACGCAAAAAATATAAAATTTATGAGAGATCCGACAAGAGGCGGAGTCGCTTCTGTATTAAATGAAATTATTTCAAATACATCAGTAGGAGCTATTCTTGATAGCGAAAAAATACCTGCTGCTCCCGAAACTAATTCTATATCTGAACTTCTTGGAATTGATATATTAAATGTTGCATGTGAAGGAAGAATACTGCTAATATGCTCTGAATCAGTTTCAAATAATATTTTAACAGAATGGAAAAAATATTCTGAAGGGAAGAATGCTGCTGTTATCGGTAAAATTAACAGCGACAAAGGTAGAGTAACTTTAAACACCGTTACTGGGGGGAGTAGATTAGTTGACGTTCCTATGGGTGAATTATTACCGAGGATTTGCTAAAATGCACGAACTTTCACTTGCTGAATCAATGGTCGGCGAATTAAAAGAGTATATAGAAAAAGAAAAAGTAAATAAAGTTTTTTCTGTTACAGTGCAAATAGGATATTTTTCAGGAATTGAAAAAGAGCCTTTTGAATTTGCGTATCCAATAGTAATAGAAGGAACAAAATTAGAAGGAAGTAAACTAATCGTAGAAGAGCTTGCCGGAATAATTTTATGCTCAGACTGCAGCAAAAAAACTCAGCTTGATATCCCGCTTATACGATGCGGAAGCTGCGGTTCAGGAAATGTTACTTTTACTCAGGGAAAAGAATTTTTAATTAAATCAATGGAGATTGAATAATGTGTTTAGACTGCGGCTGCCGAGAAGGTAACGAAAAAAAGTTTTTTCATACTCATGATCATAATGGGCTTACCCATAGCCACACACATCCTCATACAGATGGACACACACACACAGATGACAATGCTAATCCAAGAATGGTTAAATTAGAACAGAATATACTTGCTAAAAATGATGAATTTGCAGCTAAAAATAAAAAGTTTTTAAAAGAAAAAGGCGTAATAACAGTTAATCTTATTTCTTCTCCCGGCTCAGGGAAAACCACACTTTTAGAAAAGACACTGGAAAGATTTAAAGGTAAAGTAAACTGTTCAGTAATAGTAGGTGATCAAAATAGTGACAATGATGCTAAAAGATTAGAGGATAAATGCGATAATGTTCATCAGATTGAAACTCACAGCTCATGTCATATAAATGCTGAACAGATATCAGATGTATTAGGCAGAGTTATAAATGATGATACTAAAATACTATTTATTGAAAATGTAGGTAACCTAATATGTCCGGCAGCTTTTGAGCTGGGCGAAGATTTTAAAATTGCATTGCTATCTACAACAGAAGGTGAAGATAAACCAATTAAATATCCTGTACTATTTTCTGATGCAAAGATTGCTATATTAACTAAAACAGATCTAATACCATATTTAGACTGGGATCTTAAAAAATGTAGGCAGTATATGAGAGAGATAAATCCGGGGATTTTTATCTTTGAATTAAGTGCAAAAACCGGCGAAGGTATGGATGCATGGATAGATTATTTAGGAACATTAACAGCTTAGTTTAATAGATTAGCGGACGGGAGTCGGCAGTTAGTAAAATAGCTAAAACTGTTTTAATGTTTAAACTCTTTCAAACAAATCCTGTATGTTACAGGACTTTTAATTAAATAAATCATTTAGGATATAGTAATGGGTAGAAGAAATCATATTTATCCTCCATTTATGGAATCAGGAATACTTTTAGTTGATAAACCGGCTGAATGGACAAGTCACGATGTTGTCAGTTTTATCAGAGGTAGATTCAATATTAAAAAAGTGGGACACTGCGGTACATTAGACCCTGCAGCAACAGGTCTTCTTATAATTGTTTTGGGAAAAGCTACTAAAATTAGCCAAAAATTAAGCTCTGACAATAAAACATACCAATCAATAATGCTTCTTGGAACAGAAACTGACAGTCAGGATATGGATGGTACAGTTACAGCCTCAAATGATTATAGCAGCATTACTTCTGAAGTTATTTCATTAAGTATCAAAAAGTTTATTGGCAATATTCTGCAGACACCTCCAATGGTTTCAGCTAAAAAAATAGATGGCAAACGTCTCTATAAATTAGCCAGAGAAGGTAAAGAGGTTGAACGCCAACCTGTTCCTATTACTATTCATGACATTAAAATTAATTCTATAAATATTCCTCATGTTAATTTTACAGTATCATGTTCAAAAGGTACATATATCAGAACTCTGTGTTACGATATTGGTAAAGATTTAGGCTGCGGAGCTGCACTGTTCAGACTGAGAAGAACAGATAGCGGTATATTTAATTCGGAAGCCTCTTTTTCTATTCCAGTAATTAAAAAATGGAATCAGGAAGATTTAGCTAAAAATATATTATGGACTAATAATATTAAATTAATTAATATTTTAAAAAAAGATTCCCCTCATGGAGCTGAATTTAAAAATTTAGTAATAGATTTCTGATAAATTATTTTAACTGATATAAAATATCTCTCAATTCCTACCACATATAGTTAAATATTATTGCCCATATTAATACCTATATTTTTAGAAGGATTTTTGATCGTTACAATACAGTGTTAACCTCATTATGGAATTTTACTTCATATTGGTGAAATACTTAAGAAAAATTAACAATTACTTTCTATCCATTTTTCTATATCTAAAAACCGATATCTTTCGAGTGATGCAAAAAACTGCAGTTGTTTTATCTTTAATTTGGCAAATGACGGTGTATAAATTCCACAGAGAAATTTGGTAAGATTTATAACAGAAAATTTCTTCCCTATTATTTCTATAAACTCTGATGTTAGTTCGATAAAATTATAAGAAAATAATGGACGTAAATCAGAACTGTCTGATATCTTTATTCTACCTGAAATACAGTATGAACAATGTCCGCACTTCTCTTTTTTAATATCTTCGCCAAAATACTCTGCAAGTCTTTTTGAAAGGCATGAATCGCTTTCAAAACAATTTATCATATTGTTTATTCTACTAATTTCTACTTTTTCTTTGCTCTTAAACAGGTTAAACATTTTTTCTGATAATAATTCACTATTAAAGTCCTCTCTTTTTATATCATATACATCTATTATCTGTTTAGCACTAAGCTCAATAAAACTTTTTTCTTCAAAATATTCTAATGCAGTAATAATACGTTTTCTGTCAGCTCTATACTCATTTTGAATCCCTTCAATATCAACTTGAGTCCATGTTTTTTTTGTATAACAGTGATTAAATAAAGTGGTGATAAATTCACGTCTTTCACCATCAAAGCTATTAATAATACTTTTAGAACTACTGTTATATTTAAAACTGTAACTGCCAAAATATGAATATTTTGGAAAAATAATTCCTTCTATATCCAAATAAACCAAAAGGGTTTTCAGTGGAAGCATCCTTATATTGAGTTCATTAGAGAGAGACTGCATTTTTATCTCCCATGTAAAACCTCTATTTTCTTTAATAAGAGTTATAAGCTGATAAATAGCTTGTTTTTCTGGGGTGTCGCCATATATAAAATTTTCAAGAATATTAACATTGTCAAGATTTGCAAAAGTTTCACAGAATGATTCTTTTTCATCTCTGCCCGAGCGTCCAATTTCCTGACTGTAGTTTTCTATTGATTTTGGCAGATCGTAATGAATTATCCGCCGTATATCTTTTTTATCAATTCCCATACCGAAGGCAATTGTTGCGGCAATACAGTTTATTTCTCCGTTCATAAATCTATTTTGGATATTTTCACGTTCATCATTTTTTAATCCAGCATGATAATAGTGAGCATTAATTCCCTGTTGATTAAGTAGTTCAGCTATAGCTTCTGCTGTTTTTTGTAGTGTTACATAAATAACTGTAGAAGTATTTATATCTTTTTTAATACAGTTTATTAAATAATCTTTTTTTTCTGATTCGCTAACAGGAGATATCTGCAGAAAAAGATTATCACGATAAAACCCTGTCAGTGTTATATTTTCTTCAGGCACATGGAGTTTAGAACACATATCACTTATAACTTCTGCGGTTGCTGTTGCCGTAAGCAGAAGTACCTGCGGTATATTAAAATCCTCTCTGTAATATGGTATCTTAAGATATTCGGGCCGAAAATTATGTCCCCATTCCGAAATACAGTGTGCTTCATCAATCACCAAAAGTGAAATTTTCATCTTCTCTAAATGATATCTGAAACGTTCATTCTTAAACCGTTCTACAGATATCATTAAAATTTTAATATTACCGTTTTTTGCATCAGCAAGAATAGTGTTGTATTCAGCTCTATTAAGTGTTGAGTCTAACCTTGCAGCTGCGATATTTTTAGATATGAGAAAATCAAGTTGATCTTTCATTAAAGAGAGTAAAGGAGATACTACAAGAGTTAAGTTTGGCAGCTGCATAGCAGGCAGCTGATAACATAAAGATTTTCCCGCTCCTGTAGGAAAAATAGCTGCTGCAGATTCTCCGCTAAGTATTTTTCCTATTACTTCTTTTTGTCCTTTTTTAAAGGTATCAAACCCAAAGAATCTTTTTAAATTTTTTTCCAATGTTCAATTACTCCGATCAACCGTTGATTATATTGAGTTAAATTAATCATGTACCATTAATAATTATTTAGTACATCTATAAACAAATGCCGGTGGAATATTTTTCCAAATAGTGTTAGTTGTTTCTATTTTAGTAAAATATGAATTCAGAAGTTTACGAAAACGTATTCCTTTAGGTAAAATAGCACCCTGTAGATATGCAAAAGTTGTAAAAATTCCACCATCATTTAATGATGCATAGATAGCATCCAGTATACTTATTTGAAGTAAAAGCGGAAAAGATGCCCATGGCAATCCGCAGAGTATGATATCGGCAAAATCTAAATTTTCTTTTTTTAGTAAATTATCAAGATTCACGGCATTGTCATTATAAATATCTAAATCTGGAAATTTAGATTTAACCATTTCAAAGAGAGTCTTATTTAATTCTAGGACAATAAATTTTGAAGTAGATTTTTTTTTATCGAGAATAACTTTGGTGAAAACTCCTGTACCAGATCCTAGCTCAACTATAAAATCTGCTGATTCTATACCTATATCCGAAGTTATTTTATCTGATAAAAATGGAGAACTAGGGCATATAGCACCTGTTGATGTTGGTGATTTTATAAAAGTTTTTAGAAAATGTAAACTTGACATATATATATTCCCTTAATAGTTTAAAATAAATAAATTATAATGCTTTCTATAGTATAGTAAAGCATATATAATTATTTTGTATCTTACAAATAATACTTTTTCAAGGAAAAATTCAATGCGGATGAATGCAAATATTTTTTTTCTAGTTTTAACAATAGTTATTACCTTATGGCTATTTTATAAAACTGGAGCTGATTATAAAAAACTTACTTCTGGTGCGACGGATATTCTGATTAATCCAAGATCATTTTGGTGGAAAGGTGTTCTTTTTATCGTTCTTTCATTTTTTTCAACGAAACCTGAAAGGAACTATTATATTTCAGTAACTCTTTTTTTTCTGTTTATTGGATTAGGTTTATGGAATATTTTTTATGGAATAATGTATTTAAAGTGGAAAAAGGTTTATATAAAAAAATAGAGTAGTAAAAAATCTGACAAACATATCAGAGGTATGAAAATATTACTGATTTTATATTTGAAATATGATATAAAAATAGATATATCCTAATACTTCCATAGTTCACCCTATAAAGTATTTCATCCGATAAATTATACTGCACAGAGTATTCTACGGGACGAAGTTTGAAATTATTGAACTCATCTAGCATAGATTAGATAGCCTCTACACTCTTAAAATTGTAATTAGGCATTTTAATTTTCTCATCTTTTTATCTTATTAGAAAATCAAAATTTATAACTTTTATCAAAGATTACTGGATGAACTCGTTTCTACGTTTATAAATTCAGCAGAAAAATGGTGTAGTTTTATTAATTCGTCAATAAAACTGACTGTATCAAAATTTGATTTATCTAACACTCTATCATTAGTATGAAGTTTAGAAAAATTATCAATATTAGATGTAATACTCAATAGATTATCTGCACAATCCCTAATTATTCGCACTTTTCTATCTAAATCTTTATCATAATTTCCTTCATTAATCTTTGTCATTATTAAATTGGAATGACTTAAGAAATGAGTCAATGGTTCTTTCGGTTCTTTATATAAGAAGTTTTTATTCTGTATATTGGCTTTTTCTGCATTAATTTTTGATTCCTGCTCACGCTGAAAACTGCTTTTTAATTTAACAGTAGAATATTGCATTCGATCGCTGATATTATTTATTGAGCGGGCAAGCTCACCTATTTCATCTCTATATGTAATTTTTAATTTTTTAGGTATACTTCCTGATGCCAGCTGTTTTGATGCATATAAAACTTTTTTTATCGAATCTATATATTTTTTCATTAAAAAGTACATGACTAGTATTAAAATAGCCATTGATACTGCGTATGAGAAGCCTATTACTATTGCTAAAATTAATGTTTTAGAGATTGTCACTTCTAAGCTTTTATAATCTGTAACAAAAGCAATAGTATAATATATTTTAATTGAGAGTAAAATGAGTGAAATGAAAAGTAGAAATAGTGCTACTATTGAACTTTGGGATATGATTTTTCTAAAAAGCTGCATTGTTAACTCTTGCTAAAATTTAGATAATATCTCTATTAAAATAAACTGGATTCCTAAATTAGCCAATTAAAATTGGTTCTAAAGGTCTGTTTTGTCTCATTAAGGTCAAAATAATATCATTGCGATTCATTTTTTTTAATTTAGCTGATGCCATTGAATAAATAAGTTCAGGATCGTTACATTCATCGCTAATATGCCCTAATAGTAGATTGACGGTTTTATCTGTAATAAGTTCTTCAAGTGCATTAATTGCAATTTCATTACTTAAATGTCCTCTTTTACTTAGTATGCGTCTTTTTAAATAGAAAGGTCTTTCAGAATTTTTTAGAAGTTCTACATCATGGTTAGTTTCTAAAATAAGAGCATCACAATTATTTAGATTAGATTTTGATGCTATATCCAGATAGCCCAAATCCATAGCATAACCGATTTTCCTATTTTTTACTGATATTGAAAAACCTACAGGGTCAATAGCATCATGTGAGACGCTAAAAGGTTTAATTAAAAAGTCAAGAAATTTAAATGCACTGCCTGTTTGGAAAATATATTTTTTTTTGCCAATTCTGTTTGTTTTTAATAAATACTCACCAGTAAAGTGTGTGGTGAAGGTTGGTATATCCAGTGTATCAGCAATCACTCTGGCTCCTTTTACATGATCACTATGCTCATGCGTAATAATAATAGCTTTTATAATATTGGGAGAAATATTACACTTACCTAATCTTGAAAAAAGCTCTTTTCGGCTAAATCCTGCATCAATAAGAAATCCTGTTTCTCCATAAGTTATGAGTACAGAATTACCTGAACTGCCACTGCCTAGAACTGTTATATTTATATCCATATTTTTAAAAAAAAATCTTTTTTATTAATTAAGCTATACTTATTAGAATATTGATTATTCTGCAAACTTCTATCTGTATTTACTATAACCTGTAAACTAAAAAAATCCTATTGATAAATATTATCAAATAGGATGCAGTATCATAAAATTTATTTTATTTTTTACTTTCTTTTTTTTTCTCTTTTTCAAAAATTCTATCGAAATTTTCACCATATTTTTTAATGTCAACTTTTCTAGGTTTATCTCCTTTTCCTGCTCCAGACATTTCTGATCTCTCCTTTTGCGGTATGATAGGGTAAAATATATAAACTATTTAAATAATTTATAACACGGGTAATATACAGTAAAATTTCATTGAATCAAGTAGGTTAAAAACTTCATTTATATCACTTCGATATTTATATCAGAAATAGATAAAAAGGTAAAATACTGCTGCTGTTTAAGCTCACTTTTTATTTATATATAATTTATGCCGCGGTTCTACTTCTTCAGATGTAGGCATTTTAAGAAACCATAAATAGTATGTATATTTTCTTATATCATTGAGAACAGCCAGAAGGCATGGGATAAAAATAAGTATTATTACTGTTGCAAAAAGTACACCGAAAGCAATAGATACTGCCATAGGTATTATGCTCTGTGCCTGTATACTCTTCTCTAAAATAATTGGCATTAATCCAAAAAATGTAGTCAAAGTTGTTAAAAGAATAGCTCTGAATCTTCTTTTAGCACCTTCCCGCAATGCTTCATAAAAACCCATGCCTGACTCAAGTCTCAAATTAATACCTTCAATTAGAACAATTGCATCATTTACCACAATTCCCGACAGAGCGACCATCCCGAATATACTCATAATAGTTATCCCCATTCCAAATATATAATGACCTATTACTGCACCTATCAGACCAAATGGAATTATTGTCATTATCACAATAGGCTGGATATAAGATTTAAATATTGACGCAATAATAAAATAGATAACAAACATTGCCAGTGGGAAGCCTATAAGCAGAGAGTTCATAGTTTGGTTAGTCTCCTCTGCTTCACCTCCAAGCTTATATGTTACATCATATTTAGCGGCTATGGCAGGCAGAAATGATTCATTTATCATATTCACAATTTTTTTACTGTTAGCTTTCGACGCATCTACTTCAGCTATTACATCTACAACCTGTTTATAATTTTTTCTATTAATTGTTTTCTGACCCTCCTGTACTTTTACAGAAGCAATACTCATAAAAGGTACTTCTTCTCCCGATGCGGTTTTGACTCTAAGCTTTTTTAAGTATTCAATTGAATTTTTTAACTCTCCGGGATATCTCACTTTAACTTTAACATCATCACGCTCTCTCTGTACTCTTATAATATCACGACCGTTAAAACCTCCATGAACATGTTTAGCAATATCATTAAGTGTAATACCTAAATGGTAGGCAGCTGGCTTAATTTTAATAATATACTCTTTAATCCCTGATCTATAATCAGACTGAGCATCATAAACCCCATTTATGGTATTCAACTTATCTACTATTGCCCATGATGCTTTACTAAGATTCTGCTGATTATTTCCAAAAAGTTTTATCTCTATCGGGTATCCGCCAGGACCTTTCCTAAATGAATCAAATTTTGTTGAAACAGCACCGGGAACAGTGCCTACTTCTTTTTTCCACTCCCTTACTAATTTAATATAATATAGATTTCTATCCTCAGACGGCAGCAGCTCAACGATAACTTCCAACATATTCTCCTTACCCTGTGTAGATTTCCATCCTGTAGTGCTGCCTACCATGGTCAAATTTGCAACAGTTAATTTTTTCCCATATTTTTTATAATAATTTTTATCAACCCTATCCCATGCAGTAATAATTTTTTTACTTACACTTCTAGTAAAAGATAGAGGAGTTCCCGGAGGAAATTCAACTTTAGCTCTTATAAAATCGTTATCAGATTCAGGCATAAAAACATACTGTATAATTCCACTTTTAAATAAACCTGCAACAATAAAAAATATACATATAGCTACAGAGACAACAACATACCTATAAGAAAATATTCTATCCATAAAAGAAGCGTAAATATTATTTATGAAGTAATTAAGAGTTTTCATCACATTTGATCTAATAGAATAAGATATTTTTGTATAAATATTATTTGGCTTCTTCTCTTTTCTAGGCAGATGACTTAAATGTACAGGAAGTATAAATAGCCCTTCAACTAATGAAACACTCAATGCCGCAACAACAGGTATCGGTATCTGCCGAATAAACTTTCCTATTACACCCGGTATAAAAAATAGAGGTATAAAAGCTACAATAGTCGTTAACACTGCGGCAATAACAGGCAGTGCTACTTCAGAAGTTCCATTTACCGCCGCATCGACTGCACTATCCCCGGCCTGTCTTCTTGTATATATAGATTCTCCTACAACAATAGCATCATCAACAATAAGCCCCAGAACCATAATCAGTCCGAACATGGTCAGCATATTAATAGACGATCCTCCCATTGCCATAATTGCAAGTCCCCCGGCAATAGATATAGGTATTCCCATTGCCACCCAGAAACTAAGTCTCAAATCAAGAAATATCCATAATATACCAATTACTAATATGAGACCTATAATGCCGTTTTTCATAAGCATATCAAGTCGTCCATTTATCATTCTTGAGAAGTCTTTAAATTTAGTAAGATGAATAGTAGGCGGTAATCCTCTACTTATTTTTTTTATTAAACTGTTAACTTTAGCCGCTATTTTTATTGAATCTTCAGATTGAGTTTTAAAAATATTAATAACAACTGCAGGTTCTCCGTTAAAAAGAAGAATAGACTCCTTGTTTTCATCATAAGTATCTTTAATATCTGCAATATCTCCAAGAAATATTACCGTCCCGTCGCTCTTGGTAATAACAGGAATACCGCTATAATCTTTGCCTACATAACGCCGTCCTACGGCCCTCATCCCTATTTTCTCAAAATTATTGGTAATAGAACCTAAAGGCAGATTTAATGAACTGCTTTGAATGCTCTTGGCAATATCATCAAAAGTTAATTTATACTTTCTTAAATTCTCTTCAGGAACTTCAACTGATATTTCATAATCTCTTATTCCTGATATACTTACCTGAGTAATTCCATTTACAGACAGCAGTTGATCTTTAAGTGATTGAGCCATCTCTTTCAGCTGATGCTCAGGAAGTTTACCCCAGACAGCTATAGAGAGTACCTCACTTCTGATTTTAACTTCTGTAACAACAGGATTTTCAGAATCTTCAGGAAATGTTGATATTGAATCCACCCTTGACCTGACTTCATCTTTTACTTTGGATAAATCTGCATTATTTGTGCATTCAATAATCGCAGATCCAACTCCCTCTTTTGCAGTAAAAGTAATATCTTTAACTCCTTCTACTCCATCCAGTGCATCTTCTAATTTTAAAGAGATCCCCTCCTCTATCTCTTTTGCGCTAGCTCCCGGGTAGGCAACATTTACACTTATTAAACCGAGTGAAGAGTTTGGGAAAATTTCCTTAATCATAGTAAATGAAGCTATATAACCAGTTATCAAAATAAACAACATTAAGATATTGGCTAATACAGGGTTTTTAAGAATTGTACGTATAATACTTTTAATCATTTTTTCCTATCTCAGATTTTTAGATTGTAGATTTCAGATTTTTAAAAAAATATCACATTTACTGTTTGTTGATAGTTTATACCTATTTATTATTCATATAAAAATCCTTAATGTAAAATAGTAGGATAGGAAACTCCTGCCGAACTGATATTCAGCATAATAATTTCATATAAAAATTATTAAGCTGAGGTGAAACTTTAACCTTAAAAAGCAGATTACAGATTAAAAATTTTATTAACAGTCAATCTGAAATCATTTAATAATACTGTCTACATTTACTGTTTTAACTTTCATTCCATTGATAATACCTCTTGAAATACGCTGTACGACTATCTTATCTCCCGGAATAAAATCTGAATGAATCACTGCACCTTCATTAGTTGAACTTACTATTTTAACAGAAATTTCTCTGAGGATTCCAGCTTTATTTACCACATAAATATTACTATTTAGCTGTAGAGCAGACCACGGGATTAGAACAACATCCGGAATAGTTTTTCCGGATAATATAACTTTACAAAACATACCCTCAACAAGTGGCATTCTACTAAGCTTATTTCCTATAAAATTAGTAGACTTTATTTTTACAGTAACAGTTCTTGTCTTTGGATTATATTTTTCTATGCCCGATATTTTTCCCTGCCATCTACACTCTTCAGGTTTTTCTGTCCACTGAATAGAAACAGGCGTATCTTCTGCATATTGAAACCAATGCTGATATGCAGCAATACTCTCAGGATTTATATTCATTATTTTAGCTGCTTCATCTGCTGTCAGCGAAATAGGAATAGTAAGACTGCTATCATCTGCAATATCAAAAAGTTTTTTTCCTATATTAACATATTCATCTACATTAATATCTTTCTCTTTTATTCTACCTTTAACAGGGCTTCGTATCTCGCTTTTCCTAATATCTAAAATAGCTTCTAATCTTTCTAATTTAGCCTTTCTAATATTTGCCTGTATTAAATCTAGCTGTAGTTTAGATTTTGATATATCGTTCTGCTTAACCAGAACAGAATTTCTCACTTCATCAAACTTCTGCTCTGCATTTTCATAGATTTTTTGAGAAATAACTTTTTTCTCAAACAGAGATTTCTGTCTAAGATAATCTTTTTTTTCTAAATCCAGTTTATGCTGCATTATTTCCAGTATTTGAGTATAATCTAAAATAAACTTTTTCTGTATTGCGTATTCTACCTCAAAAACTTTTATATTTGATTCAGTTTTTTGAAGAATTATCTTATAATCTGATTTATCAATTTTCAGTAATAATTCATTTTTTTTCACTATATTTCCATCTTTTAAATTCTGAGAAATATATTCAATCCGACCTTTTACCTCTGCACTAATACTTATTGTTTTCGACGATTCAGCAGTGCCGTAGCCCTCAACTTTTACTCTAAAATCAGTTTTTTCAACAGGCATTGTTATAAGCGTCTTTCTAATATCTACTTTTGAGTTTGAAAAAGGCTTAGTTTTCATTGATGAGAGGATAAGAAAAAGGATAATACCGATTATTAAAATAATAATACATAGAATTAATCTTGATAGAAACAGGGGGCTTATCCTACTGCTTAATTTTACAGGTTTAGGTTTTTTATTTAATAACATATTAAGAAGAGCTCCGGCAATTAATGAGTCTAATAATTTAAAGTTTACTAAGTTAGCTTTAATATAAAATTCAAATAAAGCAAGTAGATTAATTATATTAATTAACTTTTATTACTGTATAATACAGATATGATTATCATTTAAGTTCACATATATTTTAGATTAAAACGGAAAAATACAGGGCAGAAAGATTTATTAAATATTTTTTACCTCTCCCTTTCAACAGTCTAACTATGAGCAGTATTAAATATAAACATCGCCTATAGCCTCTGTTGTAAGTTATAATACTTCAAATATTAATCATAATGGTAAAAGATCCAGACCAAGCTCCTTTAAAAATTCATTATGAGTTTTTTCAGCCTTTTTAATCTCTCCATCTAAGAGAATAAGCTCTTTATTCACATCTTTAAGATTAATCTTTTTTTCTGGTTCTGCGGTACTGACATATCGTGATATATTCAAGTTGTAATCGTTCTTTTCAATCTCCTCATTGGAGACACGGCGAGAGTAACGCTCTTCCTCTTCGCGGTGTTTGTAGGTATAGATAATTTTTTTTATATGGTCATCTTTCAACTGATTTTGGCGTTTGCCTTTCTCAAAATGCTCACTAGCGTTGACAAACAACACATCATCAGCTTTTCTACATTTTTTAAGTATCAAAATGCAGACAGGTATTCCCGTTGAAAAAAAGAGATTTACAGGCAGACCTATAACTGTATCAATATTTCCATCCTTAAGGAGTTTTTTACGAATTTCAGCTTCTGCACCGCCGCGAAACAGCACCCCATGGGGCAGGATGATTGCCATCGTCCCATCTTTTTTAAGAAAGTGAAAGCCGTGGAGAAGAAATGCAAAATCTGCAGCAGATTTAGGAGCTAATCCATAATTTTTGAAACGAAAATCTTCACCCATACCATCCCGAGTCCAGCGATAACTAAATGGAGGATTTGCAACAATCGCATCAAACTCTAATTTCTTTGCCGGATTTGCTTCACTTAAAATATTCCACTCATTTTTTAAAGTATCTCCGTGAAAAATTTCAAAACGAGAATCTTTTACCCCATGGAGCAGCATATTCATACGGGCAAGGTTGTAGGTGGTGATATTTTTTTCCTGCCCGAAAATCTTGCCAATGACGTTTTTACCATTGCCGTTTTTATTAAGTTCATTACGCACATTGAGCAGCAAAGAACCAGAACCGCAGGCAAAATCTAGCAGACTGTTTAGTTTTTTCTTTTCGCCGGTGGTCGGGTCCTGACTATCGAGGCTAACAATCGCTGAAAGAATGCTGGAGATCTGCTGGGGGGTATAAAACTCGCCCGCCTTCTTGCCCGACCCGGCGGCAAATTGACCAATAAGATACTCATAAGCACCGCCCAACATATCGCTAGTGGGGTCAAACTCGGCAATCCCTTCGGCAATTTTGCTGATAATTATACAGAGTTTTTTATTACGCTCTGTGTAGTTTTTACCAAGTTTATTTGATGTGAGATTGATTTCGGAAAAAAGTCCTTGAAAAGTATTCCCGAAAGAGTCATTTTCGATATGTTTAAAACCATTTTCAACTGTTCTCAGCAATTCCTTATCCTGCGTGCGTGCCAGTTTTACAATATTGCTCCAGAGGTATTCAGGTTTGATAACATAGTGAGCTTTAAGGTTCATCTGTTTTTCAAAAAATTCTATATCTTTTTTATTCTCTTTATTCTCTTCGTACCATTTTTTAATAGGAGTATCCCCTTCAGGATAATCTTTTTTTAACATTTTTTTTACTGCAGTCTCATAATTGTCCGAGAGATACCGCAGAAAAAGAAAAGAGAGCATATAGTCACGGAAATCATCCGCATCCATGGCACCGCGAAGCTCGTCGGCGATGCCCCAGAGGGTTTTACCCAGTTTTTTGTGATTTTCTTGTGTCATATTATTTATTTTCCTCTGTTTTATCTAAAGAAAATCTATATTCTTTTATAAAGTTATTTAAAACCTTTTTGAAATGCTCTTTATTTTCATCTTGCATCACTTGAGGCTCAAAGATAGAGTAATTACCATGACTTAATATATTTATTCGTCTTGCATGAGATATTTTATCAATATCATCATCTCCAACTCTAATACAATCAGAGAATTTATTCAAACCATGAAAAGCAGCCGTTTTTTCTAAGATATTACGCAGTAGATTAAAGTGATAGGTATATATTTCACCACTTTGTACTATTTTATGTAAATCTTTTAAAAGACCTATATGCTGATAATAAGGTGTATCACTGGTTAAGGTTTTGAGTTTATAATTATTGTTTTCAGAATCTTTTAGTAAAAGATATTTATCTGCACCTCTTAATTCATTAAATATCACATTATAAAAAAGCCCATGATGCGTTGAAATGATAAAATTTATATCTTTAGACTCTTTTATTAGCTTTGCTAAATGAGTTGCTACTATGATGACGTTATTATCATCCAGTGAAGAGATGGGGTCATCTATATATATGTACTTCACCCAATCATAATCTATGAAATTATCAATAGCTAACTGGGCGATAGCAAGAAAAAAAGACCATATAAAGATATTTTCTTCTCCACGGGAGATCTTTATATTTTCTGCCGTCTCTTCTTTGCCATCTTTCACTACTTTACGAGAAAAGATAACTTTACGAGAAAATATAGACACTTCTCCCTTTTTCAATTTTATTGGCTTAATTTCAAAGTCAAAATCTGCATAACGATTTAAAACAGCTCTCACACGAGCTTCTATGTCAAAACCCTCAACCTCACTGTAAAGCACTGAGAAAAATTTTGATTTTTTCAGTTGTAAAACTCTAGTTGTATTATTTTTTAAGTCATTATCCCAATGAAAAAGGTCTTCTGTAAAAGCATTAAAATATAGTGTGTCACTGCTATTTTCATCTTTTCTCAACTCCCTAAAAGCCATAGAAAGGCGTGTTTTACCTATACCATTATGAGCAAAAAGTAATCGTACCTTTTTAGGACGACTTCTAAATTCAGTTGCAAGCTCTTCTAGTGTATCAAATGGTAGAAAGCCAATAAGTTTGAGAATGCTTATAATTTCCTTAATAGTATCTTTACCTAAGTCACCTTTTAGCTTATAGATAGCATTTATATTATCTAATTGATAACTTGTTTTTATTTTCTCTTTATCACTGGAATCTTTCTTTAACTTACTAAGTATCTCTTTTTGAAAAATATCTTTTTTTATTTCCCTGTGATTATTCATGCATTAACCTCACTATTTACAAAAAGTTGCTGCATTAGCCCTTTTTTATGATTCTTTAGGCTGTCGAGTTTTTGCGTCTGGGCGGTGATTAGTTGGTCGAGGGAAGAGAGGCAGGCGACAATTTTTTGTTGTTCGTGAAAAGTGGGGCTAAGAAATTTAAAATTTCCAATTTGTTCTAAATTTACATTAGGTTGAGCTCCAACACTAATACATATTTTTATATATTTTCTCATTAAGCTTGATTGAAGAATATAGAGAATAAAGACAATATGATTTTTATTCTTCAATCTAATAATAGATAATGCCTGATTTGTATTCGCTGGCAGTATATCTTTTGTTACTATTCCAACTTTTCCTATTGTTCCTGCAATAGCAAATAAAATATCTCTATTTTGTAAAATAGATCGCTTTAATTCAGTATTATGTGTTTGTGGAGATATTTTAAAACATTTATTCAAATTTATACTTATTCCTTCAAGTGATTCAATCTTCACATAATTAATGCCAATATCAGTAAATTGCTTAGGAGTTGTTCCTTTTGTTATAAGAGATGATAAATATTTAAGCCTATTCTCCTCCCACGCCCCTGCATCCCGAAACTCTGGAAAACGCAGCTTGGGGACGGTTTCGCCTTCTGTCGGGAAAAGTTGCTGTATTAGCCCTTTTTTATGGCTCTTGAGGGTGTCGATTTTTTGCGTCTGGGCGGTGATTAGTTGGTCGAGGGAAGAGAGGCAGTCGGCGATTTTTTGTTGTTCGGGTGGGGATGGATAAGAAAATTTAACAGATGAAAAGAGAGTCTTATTTATGATAGGTACTGCTTGTTTCCCTGCAATAACAGCTATTTGTTTTGCGTTCTTCTCCAAGAATGAGTATATAAAGTCATTTGAATACTCATTAAATGGAACAATAGAGTTTATTTGTTGGTTTGTTGCACATTCAAATTTATTTTGAGCAACTTTTCCGATAGTTGAGCCTATGCAAACGAACAAAATACTATTTGGCTTAATAGGTCTGGTTTTTTCAAAACCTTGATCGCTCAAAGTGGTTTTTGTTGTACTTATATATCTTTGATCAGAAATATCCGCTGGTGATACAAACAATCTATCTCCACCATAGTTATTTGATTCAGCAGTCTTCGGAGTATTGCCAGTAATTATTTCTGCCACCTTGCCAAGTGGTCGTTCCTCCCACGCCCCCGCCGCCCGAAACTCAGGAAAACGCAGCTTGGGAACCCGTCCTTGAGTCTTTGCCTTATCTCTGTTGTTTTTACTCATCATACGCCTCCAATCCCGAAATATCACGCCCGTTGGCTCGTTTTTTAAACAGCGGTATCAGCTCAGCCATCAGGTCAAGCTCTTTTTCACTTCTGCTTTTCCAGTTCAAATCCAGTGGTTCAAATAAATCGGTTAATAGTTCTCCGTCAAAAATCATTCGTTTCATAATGGTGTCCACAAATTCCTTTAAAGAGTTAGATTCAAGTTTATATTTCTCTGCAAGAGTATCAATCTCTTCAGAACTCCTCTTTTTTTTAAAATCTGTGTACCCTTCCTTAATCTCTTCTTCTCTTAGCCCCACACCAAGTTTCAAGGTATCAATATACTTAATTATATCATCCCGTTCATTCATAAATTTAGAATCAGAGCTGATAAGTCCAATCAGTTTTTTACGGCTCATTTCCTGCTTATCTATCTCCTGAGTATAACGGTAGATAAGATTCATAATATAGTCATAATCAATTATTGCCGATGCGAAGAGTATAAGCTCAAAATCAGGCTGTTCCAGTTCTACCTCTTCAGAAGTATTATTATCCGATTTACCCTGTAGAGCTTTTAACTCTCCCACAGTATTCAAATAGACACCGCGAAATGCCTGAAGCTGCTCTTCAGAAATAGTTTTTTCTATACTTTCACGATTCTCTCCGCTAAGATCAGTGTACTGATCAAGCTCTGTCTTCAACCGTTGAATCTCTTTAAAATATTTAATAAATTCGCCCTTTGCTTCATTACCATTTAAGTTAATAACATCTTCAGGGGAACAGCTCAGACCCTGAGATGCCATAAATTTATTCAATTTAGAAACTGCTGTTTCCAGTCTCTTAATCACTGTAGGTGCATCATCAACAAGCCAAATCTCTTTTGCTCTATCTCTATCTTTGCCAGAAAAGAGGGTAATAGCAGTGTCAACTTCCTCTTCCTGTCCTCTAAAATCAAGAATATTACCATAGGGCTTTGTGTCGTTTAATACTCTGTTAGTACGTGAAAAGGCCTGAATTAAACCGTGGTATTTTAGTTTTTTATCTACATAGAGGGTATTAAGATATTTAGAATCAAATCCAGTAAGAAGCATATCCACCACAATTATAATATCTATTTTATTTTTGTGTGGCAGGTCACTGTTTGGGTATTTCTGATTCTTAATCCGTTCTTGTACGTCCTGATAGTAGAGGTCAAATTTATTAATATCGTGATTAGTACCGTAACTGCTGTTATAATCGGCTATAATGGCTTTAAGTGCTTCTTTCTTTTTATTCGGCTCTTTTTTATTGTCGAACTTTTCCTGAAGTAGATCTTCCTGAATCTGACGAATATCTTTATCACCCTCGGCAGGGGGTGAAAATACAGAGGCGATGTTCAGGGGGAAAAAGCTCTCGTCTTCCTCTTTTTGCTCGACCTGTATCTCTTTGAAAAGTTTATAATAATCAATAGCGTCATTAATAGAATTTGTTGCAAAAATTGCGTTAAATCTACGATTTCCAGTTGCTGCATCATGTTTTTTCAGAATCTCCCCTACTACTGCTTTATGCTCTATACCTGCTGAGGATTCTCCCTCTCCATTAAAATAGTCGATATGAAACCGCAGAACATTTTTATCTTCAATAGCGTCGGTAATAGTGTAGCTGTGCAGTTCTTTCTGAAAAAGATCCTCGGTAGTTTTGTATGAGGCTTCTTTTCCTGTTTTCTGCCGATAGGTGGAGTTCGCGTCAAAAATAGGTGTTCCTGTAAAACCGAATAGCTGGGATTTGGGAAAAAATTCCCTGATTGCCTTATGGTTCTCGCCGAATTGGGAACGGTGACATTCATCAAAGATGAACACAATACGCCTGTCCGCTAAAGGTCGCAGGCGTTCTTTATAATTTTGTCTGTTTTTGCCGTTATTTCCAGCTTTCTGCTTACTGTCGAGGGCAAGACCGAGTTTCTGGATGGTGGTTACAATAACCTTATCTGCGTAGTCATCGGAAAGTAACCGTCCAACCAGTGTTTCAGTATTGGTATTCTCCTCAACACAGCCTTCCTGAAATTTATTGAACTCATTACGGGTTTGGCGGTCAAGATCTTTACGGTCAACTACAAAGAGACATTTATCTATATCGGGATTATCTTTCAGCAGTGTTGATGCTTTGAAAGATGTCAGGGTTTTTCCACTTCCTGTTGTATGCCAGATATAACCATCACCGCGATTTTCATGAATACAGTTTATAATATTCTCTACGGCGTATATCTGATAGGGACGCATCATCATAAGTTTTTTTTCACTGACAACGGAGACCATATAACGACTAATCATCTCACCGAGGGTACATTTTTTGAGAAATTTCTCTGCAAACTCTTCAAGATGGGTTATTTTGCTGTTATTCTTTTCCGCAAAGCGGTAGATAGGCAGAAACTGTTCATCAGCATCAAAACTAAAATGACCGCTGTTATTGTTTGCAAAATATAGAGTATCACTCTGATTACTGACAATAAATATCTGCATAAAGCAGAGTAGAGTGTTTGTGTAGCCATTTCCAATATCTTTTTTATAATTTACAATCTGCTGCATTGCACGACGCGGACTTATACCAAGATTTTTCAGTTCAATCTGCACAACAGGTATACCGTTAATAAGCAGAATAACATCATATCTATGGTAGCTGTTATCCGTATTAATACGGAGCTGATTTATCACTTCAAAACTATTTTTGCACCAATCTTTGGTATTTACAAGAGTATAATGGAGCGGAGTGCCGTCCTTCCGCTCAAAGCTGTTACGGCTTCGTAAAATTTGGGAACATGCAAATACATCGCTCTTAATTATTTCTTCTTTAAGCCTGTAAAACTCTGTATCAGAAAGGTTTACACGGTTAAGCTTTGAAAATTTCTCACGAAAGTTATTTTCCAATGATTTTTTATCATGAATATCTTTGCGGTGCAGATATTTAAGATCTACAAGTTTTTCAATCAGCTCCTCTTCAATCTGTTTTTCTTTAATCATTTTTATATTCCTAAAATAATCTTTATGTTTAGGTAAATATTTCCGTTTATGCTTATTTTATGCGAATGAGAAAATTTTCACAGGCAGCAGTATACAGTTTAGTATAATAAACAGCAGATTAGCCGTTTCTGTACGGCTAAAATTCATTATTATAGATTTTTTCGCGATATTTCCGATAGCTGCCCGAAGTTACGTTCTCAAGCCATTCTTTATTATCAAGATACCATTTAACTGTGAGTTCAATGCCTTTTTCAAATGTTACTGTCGGTTTCCAGTTAAGCTCAGAGATAATTTTAGAATTATCGATAGCATAACGTCTATCATGTCCCGGTCTATCCTTAACATAAGTAATCAGCGATTCAGCTCTATCTAAAATATTCAAAAGAGTTTTTACAACTGTAAGGTTTGTTTTTTCATTACAACCGCCCACATTGTAAACTTCACCTGACCTGCCGTTTTTAAATACTTCCCAAATAGCCGAACAGTGATCCTTTACATAGAGCCAGTCTCTAATCTGTAATCCATCACCGTAAACAGGTATATTTTTACCTTTTAAAATATTATTAATGCATAGAGGTATCATTTTTTCAGGAAACTGATATTGCCCGTAATTATTTGAACACCTCGTTATAACTGTATCTAACTTAAAAGTATTCTGATATGCTCTTACAAAATGATCAGCTGAAGTTTTACTTGCACTGTAAGGTGAATTGGGGGCTAAATTAGTTGTTTCGGTGAACATACCTCCATCATCTAATGAGCCGTAAACTTCATCGGTAGATACCTGTAAAAATCTTTTTACTCCACTCTCTTTAGAAACTCTCAATAAATTTAGCGTCCCCATTACATTTGTTTCTACAAATATATTAGGATTGGTAATTGAGCGGTCAACATGAGATTCAGCGGCAAAGTTTATAACACCTTCAACATTATATTTTTGGAATATTTCACTTACTAATTTTGTATCATTGATATTTCCATGGACAAAAATATGTCCCGAATCATTTAAACAATCTTTTAAACTTTCAAGATTGCCGGCATAGGTAAGAGCATCAAGATTAATAATCTGTTCCACATCTGTTTCATTAAGTATCATTTTCACAAAATTAACACCAATAAAACCGGCACCGCCTGTAACTAATATAGATTTCATCTCTTTTTATTTATTTCCTTTGCCCTACCAGCAATTAAAGCTGCAATTTGCGTATCTATTTTTTTTGCTTTAGCCAGATAAACTTCCATTTTTGCATTTTTATTCAACTTCTTAGCCATTTTTTCGTGTAAATCCAGTATAGTTTTATGCAAAATTCTAAGGTCAGGATCATTTTTTATTAACTGAACTCTTAATTCGTAAATTTTAAGTGATATTTCTCTTCTCTGATTTTGTAAATCGAGTATCTCTTTTACAAATCTGTCAACGGGAGCAGCCTGCTTATTCTGCTTTAATGTTTGCTGTTGTTTTTTAGATCTATTTATATTTTGTACTGCAACTTTACTTCCGGACTTAACAATTGAATTAATCGGATTCAAATTAGCATTCTGCTTATTAATCTCAGCAGCATTTACAATTAATGATAAACCTGATAAAAAACTGATAAAAATAAAATATTTCTTCATTACTGATCCTATTTATTAAATATTAATTACTTCATCTTCACTATAATACTCCATAAGAGCCTCACCAGCTAGATATAAAGATCCTGTAATAATAGTTTTTTTATTATTAATCATTGATAATGCATTTTTTAATGAATCAGCTGTTTTATATTCAATGTTAAAACCTTGCAGAGATTTTAATAATTTTACCATATCATCAGGTTCAGAACATTTTCTTGAAGAAGTGATCGGAACAAATATGAATTTATCAGATATCTCTGATAGCATCATAATAACCTGTTTAGGATTGCGTTCTTCCAGACATCCGAAAATAATAGTAAATTTTTCATTAGGATAAGAGTTTTTTATACTGGAGACTAATATTTCAATTCCCTGAGGGTTATGTGCTCCGTCCAAAATATTTCCATCAGGCAGTAGTTGAATTCTTCCATACCATTTTAAACTCTCTATTCCCTGCAGTGCAGAACAGAGATCAAAAGAGTAGGTTTTAGCTAAATACTTAATAATAGAGTAGGATAATGTCATATTCATCGGCTGTGCAAATCCGGGCAGTGGGAGCAGAAAACTATTCTCTCTACCCTTTAAATCAATAGTTTCATTTACGCAGAAATCCCAGTTATTTAAGCTTGATTCAAGATTTCTGGAAAAAGTAAGAGCATTTTCATTAAACGGATAAAATGACGCACCTCTATCTTTAGCGGCTTTTTTTATTATATTCAGGGGGGCATCGGATATTTTACCTGTAAACATCGGTATATTTTTCTTGATAATACCGGCTTTTTCGTAAGCTATTTTTTCCAGTGTGTCACCAAGGTATGCCTGATGATCCAAACCAATACCAGTGATAGCAGTAATAATAGGATTTACTGCTGTCGTGCTGTCCAATCTACCTCCTAAACCTGTTTCCCACATAACAAAATCACATTTTTCCTGTGCAAAATAATTTACTGCCATTGCAACTGTAACTTCAAAGAAAGTTACTTTGGCGTCATCATTATACATTTTATCAACTGTAGACCAAATATCATTAATTAATCCCGCTAATCTATCTCTACCGATACCTTTTCCATTGATTCTTAAACGTTCCCGCAGTGAAACAAGATGAGGAGAGCTGTAAAACCCAACTTTGAAGCCTACATTTTCCAAAGCTTTTGCAACTGCAGCACAAACCGAGCCTTTACCATTTGTTCCCGCAACATGTATAAATTTCAGATTTTTATCCTGATTATCAATATTTAATAATAATTTTTTAATATTCCCTAAACCAAGTTTAATACCTACATCCTGCAGACTATACAGTTTTTTAACTGCATCAGAATAATTATTCA
Source organism: Conchocele bisecta (assembly GCA_029237695.1). Taxonomy (NCBI): domain Eukaryota; kingdom Metazoa; phylum Mollusca; class Bivalvia; order Lucinida; family Thyasiridae; genus Conchocele; species Conchocele bisecta. The sequence continues at coordinate 609,630 of JAQRGA010000042.1, read as the reverse complement.
TTTATTACCTTCAATATCGCACTTAGTGCAAGTTTTAAATTTTTTAAAAAATCCTATCTAACCCATAAACAGATTCCCGATTAGTGGATTTCATAAGTAGAAAGATTAAAGTTTTTTAAAGTTTCATATGTCGTAATTTTCGGCATGCAGGACACATAAAAGTTTCAAGACCGTATACTGCAGCTTTTTGCGAAAACTTATTAATTTCTATACTCTCTCCGGTATTCAAAATAAAGTAATCTAATGAATTATCTGCCATAATCAAAGCAGGTCCTCTAAGTATGTCGACTTTGATAATTACATCATCAGGAAGGACAATATGATTTACATTCTCTCTGGAGTTACTAAAAGCTAAACCAATTCCTGTAGTAAAGATACAGTTTGTAATACTTTTGTAATATGCTGTACTGCCATGTGGTGTCGCAATTCCAAATGCATCACTGGCAACTTCATTCAGATAAACTCTACCGTTAATAGAAACTCTATATCTAATAGCACTTACTCTATGAAAATTATGGATAAAAATATCATTAACGGCTAGTATTTCCCTATCTTGAAATTTACCCAGAAGCCTTATGATTTCAGATTTCTGCAGTGTCCCTGAAAACATATCATTAATGATTTTTTCATGAGAATGAATCCCGCATAGTTTTGCTGCTCTTGTATCTCTTATAGCAAGTTTTGAAATAGTGGGAAATTCCCTATCCGCTCCCAATAATGTACCGTCACCGCCATATGCAACAATCAAATCAGGATTCCTGTTTACAATAGTTACATCATGTTTTAAAAGTAGAGATACAATATCATCTCTAAAAGCTCCTCTAAGAATAACCTTCATATCAATATTACTTTCTTCTAATTAAAAATATAAAAAAATTAACTCACACGAGCTATATAGTATAGATTAAAAAAATATGTTTTCAAAAGCATAAAAAGTAATAGCATTTATTATATATTATATTATTCGTAATTTTATTAATAAATAAGTAAACTATGTATATAATTATTGATTTTTCTATAACAAAATAATGGTAAATTTTATGGGTACAATCACTAAACAGGCTAAAGAGATATTTGATATAGAAATAAATGGACTGTTAAAAATTAAGAATCTTATTGATGGCTCTTTTGAAAAATTAGTAACCGAATGCACAAAAGTCTTAGACAATGGCGGAAAAATTGTATTGAGCGGCATTGGCAAAAGTGGTCATATTGCCCGTAAAACTGCTGCAACTTTAGCCAGTACGGGATCTCATGCCACTTTTATGCATCCTGTGGAAGCCATGCATGGCGATTTAGGAATATTGCAAAAAAAAGATCTATTATTAGCACTTAGTTATAGTGGAGAAACTGAAGAACTTCTGACTATTTTACCATCAGCCAAAAGATTGAATATTCCTATTGCTTCAATAACTGGGAATCCAAAATCCAGACTGGCAAAGTGGTCTGATATAGTTATATCAATTCCAATTGATAAAGAAGCATGCCCTTTTAATTTAGCACCGACAACATCTACAACAGCCCAGCTTGTGTTGGGTGATGCTCTATCAATGGTATTACTTCAAAATAGAGGTTTTACAAAAGAAGATTTTGGTCGTATTCATCCCGGCGGAGCAATCGGACGCTCTGTAACATTAAAAATTACTGATATTATGAGAAGTGAAAAAACTCATAGACTAGTGAAAATTCTACCGTCAGAAACAGTTAAAAATACTATTTTAGCTATGACTAAAGCAAAAAGCGGTTCTGCTATTGTTATAGATAAGAAAAATAGGCTACTAGGTGTATTTACCGACGGTGATTTAAGGCGGCATATAGATGATCTAAGAATGCTTGAAAAACCTGTAGAAAAATATATGACTGTAGAGCCTATAACAGTTTTTTCTGATCAAATGGCTGTTAATGTTCTAAATTTAATCGAAGAAAAAAGGGTCGATGATATTGTTGTTATTGATAGAGATAACAGAGTTGTCGGTATTGTAGACAGTCAGGATTTACCCGGTCTTAAACTTATGTAACTTAAATAAATTTAGCAGTGACAATAAATAAAAAATCTGCATTTTTATTAACTGTTATAATAATTTTCGAATACTGTTTTACCTTTTAATTTTTACTTTATCTTATATTTTTACGCAAATATTTGTTGAAGAAGTCCTTTTTTGAACTTCTTTAAACCATTTAATTCCTTCTCTATAAGCCCTATTTTTCCATCTATTTCTGATAAAAACAGGGCTATTTTTTGTTGTTCAGGGAGAGAGGGAAAAGGTATTTTTTGATTATCTACTTCTTTTCTCTTAAGTCCTATTTGAGCTGTGCCGTTTGCTTTCCTTCTAAATTGCTTATTGATATTAAAAGAGTTTATAGAGTAGGCTAAATAAATAATATTGCCGCTTTTTTTAGATAACTTATAAATGTGGTCTCCGCAAATATATTTATTATTTTCAGGGATTACAGTAACTTTTCCAATAATTAGCCCTTTACCAATATCATCTTTCGGCATAACTAAATCATTGGTGGTTAAAAAGTCTTTTGAGTAATTAGTAAATTTATTTGCTATTAATTTTGACGTAGAAGATATTCCACCCATATCTACGATGATATAATTTCCTATCTCTGATATATATTTACTTTTGGACTGCCCTAATTTAATATCAAATATATCTTTTATTCTCTTCTCTTCCCATTTTGGATAATCATTTCCGTTATCATCTCTGAAGCTGATTTGCCGGGAGAAAATTTTCTGAATTAGACCTTTTTTGTAAGTCTCCCAAAGCTCTTTTTCTTCTTCAGTTTTCTCAATTTTTTCATCTACGATTGAAAGAAATAAAGTAATTTTCCGCTGTTCAGAAAGAGAGGTAAGAGGAATAGTAATTCTTGACATATTTTTATGCCCTAAATGAGGATGCCCTCCAGAGTTAAAAAATTTCTTTAATTGCTTTTTATATAGAAATGACTCAAGAAAATTATATAAAAATTTACTATTTAAAGATTTTTCAATTTTAATATAGAACATATTATTGCTTAAAATACCTTCCCTACCCTTATAAAAACTTCCTGCTGTATTACCTGTATTAGCAACAGCAATATTATCTTTGGTCATTAAGTTCATTCCTTTTTGATGCTTAACAAACAGTCTCTTTTTATCTGTAAAAAAATCACTTATATATAAATATCTTCTATATCCTTTATGTTCATAATTAATTTGCTCTGAAAATGAAATTTGATATCCCTGCTTAAACTGACATATTTCGCCAAACCTTTTTTCTTCCCACTCTCCAGAAAACTCCTTAAATCTCAATTTCGGTACTTCTTCTGTCTGCATATTAAAGCACTCCTAAATAATGGGAGCTTTAATGCCAAGCTCATTGCAGTATTTAGCGATTTTTGCATCCACAGCCTTGGTGTCAGCTTCCAAAGCCTCAATATCAGCAACAACCTTATCCAAATCTATAAGTTCTTCCTCTTTAAATGTATCAACGTAGCGTGAAATATTAAGATTGTAGTCATTTTCTCTAATTTCATCCAGCGTTGCAATATGGGAGTATTTATCAACACTCTCTCTGTTTTTATAAATATCAATAATACGCCCGACATCTTCATCATTAAGATAATTCATATTTTTACGCTTCTCAAAGTAGCTGGAAGCATCTATGAACAGCACATTATCTGAATTAACCCGGCACTTTTTAAATACTAACACACAGGTAGGAATTGAGGTTCCATAAAAAAGATTAGCGGGTAAGCCTATTACGGCATCGAGATAATTTCTATCTTCGATTAAGAATTTTCTTATCTGACCTTCTGCCGAGCCTCTAAAAAGAACCCCGTGAGGAAGAACTACGGCCATTATACCATTATCATCAAGCTGGTAAATCATATGCTGAACAAATGCAAAATCTGCCTTTGATGAAGGAGCCAGTCTCCCATAAGCAGAAAACCTTTCATCATCTAAAAATAGAGTGTTTGCAGACCATTTTGCTGAAAAGGGAGGATTTGCCACAACGGCCTCGTATCGAGTATCAACATGCTGCGGTTCCTCAATGGTATCCCCCTGTTCTATGTCAAAATCACTAAACTTAACACCATGGAGAATCATATTCATTCGGGCAAGGTTATATGTTGTCTGATTGTATTCCTGACCTGAAAGATGGTACACATTATTTCCCAGTTCTCTTCTTACAGAGAGAAGGAGGGAGCCCGAACCGCAAGTAGGGTCGTATGCATTTTTAAGTTTTTTTTTATTCAATGTTACTATCTTAGCGAGTATTTTTGAAACCTGTTGCGGGGTGTAAAATTCTCCGGCCTTTTTGCCAGCATCAGAAGCAAAAGCTCCTATAAGGTATTCATAGGCATCACCTAGAACATCAATATCTGTATCAGCAAACTTAAAATCTACTTGATTAAGTTTTTTAAGTATTTCTGAAATGGTTTTATTCTTGTCATCTTCGCTTTTACCAAGTCTATTTGAATGTAAATCTACATCATCAAACAGCCCTTCAAAATCGTGGTAGCTCTCCTGATTGGTTGATTCCTCGATATAGTTTTTCATCTTCTCTATATCAGAGAGAATAAACTCTTTTTTTTCTGCTTTGGCAACAACACTCTTAAAAAGGAATTCAGGTTCAAGAAAAAAACCTAAATGTTTTACAGCTTCTTCTTTTAACTCCTTTTTGAACTTCTTATCCCTACAGGCTTCTCCAAAAGTGATATTGTCAAATTCCAGTTCACTGTTGATATATGCTTCAAGCTTTTCTGAAAGGAATTTATAGAAAATAAATCCCAGCATATAATTTTTGAATTCGCTGGCGTCCATTTTACCTCTTAGGATATTAGCAATATCCCAAAGTTTCTGATAAAGTTTTAATCGTTCTTCAGACATCTCTTCTCCTTATCTTAAAAATTAAATTTTTCTATTAGGGTAATAATTTTATTATTAATTGAAACAGCTTTTTTTATCCTTTCAAGGAATCCACAGCCTTTAATAAATGATTTCTTAATTTTATTTTCATCGAGTTTTCCAGAATACTAATAGTTTTTAACTATATCCTAGATTATATCCTCGTTGATATTCTCTTCCTCAATAATAGTTTCTAGGGCTTTTTTTTTCAAACATTAAACATCCTGAATAGCTTCAAGTGTTGCAAACACTTTTAAAAAGTTTTAAAAAAAATTATTAATTTTTTAAAAGATGAATGGGAAAAAATATCTATAGGTGAATTAAAAACTCCTGCTAATGATAATTTTGAAGAGTTAAAATCTCTGTTTGAATTCACCGGGAACTGCTGGATAAAATGAGTTTAAATCAGGCAGTTTTTTGGCTTAAATATTGGCTTATAGTTTTTTTAAAAAAAGTATGCTATAATTTAAAAAGCTGTTAGTAAATTTATTGAACCCATTGCAGTGTGCCTTTATAAAGCGAGATATAATAGGAATGAATTTAAAGGAGGAAACCCTGTTCCTAATTCGATCTCATTGTAGTTAAAGCTATGAATAACAGGGTATATTTAATAGATGAAAAAAACTTATCTAGTATATTCAAATCCAGTATTGATACCATTAAATGATGTCAAAATGAGTGCCTGTGGAACTGGGACCGCCGCTCTTGGAAGCATGTCACTTGGTGCAATGTGTACTGGTGGGAATTCAAATGTAGGGGGCAATACATGCCTGACCGGAGGTAGTCAAGCATCAACTAATAATACAATATGGGAGTGTACGGCGGGTCAGATGGCTGCGACACCGGGCAAATGGGGTTGGTGCAGTGTAGGAGTTGGAAATGCCAACACTGCCGCATTAGACTGCCAGACCGGCAGTGCAGCCGGCTTTACAAGCTGCAGCATGGGAATATCAGTGGTATGATGTGGACATAGACTTTAATATATGATCAAATTTTCCTGCATCAAGTTTCACTTTTGGCCAGATAGACCTCTGCACCTGTTTCGTATGATGTCTACCATTTAGGAATTTCAATAATTATAAATTATCAGCCTGCATCTCAAAATAGTATATAAATTCATTTTGGAGATAGTGAAACGATATTAACTATGACAATTTTGGGCTTATTTCTATTATTTCTATTATTTCTATTATTTCATTTTTCAATACGCTCAAAGCAATAATTTTAGCGGCGGGATCTTTTTTCGATTGGCTGCATATACCGGTTATATCAATAACATTTGCTATCAGGCTGTTATATTTTACTGCTTTTTCCATTTCATCCAGATTATTTGTTCCTGTGATATATTTATAACCTAATTTAATCCACTTAGAGAAATCATTATATTATTCACTCTTCTTTATAATGGCAGTAATAATCTACCTCAGATTTTTATCAGCAGTATATTTTAAAATAAAGAGAGTTTTAATGCTTCTTCCAATTACTGAAATAATTTAATAGGTGCAGTTTAAGGGTGGGATTGCCGAATTTTACGATGGTATAAAATCTCATTTAACAGATTTCTAAAGAGGTAAATTCTTTATTTTTATTTTTTATATTATCCATATCAATAACATCTACAAAAAAAGTATTGATAAAACTGGAATCAGTAAATCTGATGGCAAAGAGTATGAAATAGAAGATTATTTAAAAGGTGCTAATGCTACAAATATAGCCAAAATTTATTATTGCACCTAGATTACTATGAAGAATTTTATTGAGAGTAGAAAATTATACCTCTGATAGATATATTAGAGTAAACATCATCTATATTTTGAGAAAAATACAGGTAGAAAAGGTTATTATTATATAGGTATATAACATATTTGTTATAAATAGAATAAAATGTTAGGTACTAAAACGAAATAAGGGAAAATGTGTTATGGGTTACATCAAAGGCAGTTTAATAAATGGTGAAAACATAGTTTACCAGACAAAACTACATTGGATAATCTTTTTAAGAGCAGTTATTTTATCTATTATTACAACTCTTTTTTATATGCTGGGTTTAAATAATACAGGAACGTTTTTCCTGATTATATCTATTCTCGTTGCAGTTGGAACATTCATCAACTATTTAAGTTCAGTTTTTGCTATTACTAATAAAAAAATAGTAGGAAAAACAGGTTTTATCAGACGAAATTCATTGGAAGTTCTGCTACCTAATGTAGAGAGTATTAGAGTAGACCGGGGCATGATGGGTCGAATATTAAACTTTGGAGCTGTTATCATAACTAAAACGGATGGAATAAAACAACCTTTCTATTCAATTCCGACACCTGAAAATTGTCGTAAAATAGCTCAGGAGCAAATTTCTATTACCAAGAAATAGAATCAATTTGGAATTTAAATAAAAATTATAAAATATTTGAATAAGTTAAGAAGAGAGCGGTAGTGTAAACAATATTTAAAGGATTCAACATATTTCATAATCGCATAACTTCAATTAGTTATGAATCGGGTAAAACTTCTTAATATAAAGTATCAGTCAAAACCAGATTAGAATTTTATTGCAATCTAAAGCAGCCCTTTCAGTCAGTTACTCCCTTTTAAGTGATAACAGCTTCATAACTTTACCGATTTTATGAGATTTGTCAGGAACTATTGTACCGCCGATGCCGGGTATAATATTAGCTGACTATTATATCCTCAATAAATCTAAATATAAAAAAACTGATAAATTTAAAAACTGGAACCTTAACGCATGGATAGCATGGGGATTTTCTATTATTGCAGTTATCAGTGTAAATATAGGTTTTCCACCTTTAAATGGAATAATATTAGGTGCTGTAAGTTACATATTTTTATATGAAAGTAAAAACTCCTTTTACTAAAGCATATAGAGTTGATACATCAGAAATCACTGCTCCTGATTCTAAACATGGAATACTTTTAAAAAATATTAGGAGATTACTCTTTATTTTCTATATATCTAAAAATAGAGTAAAGTATGCTAAATTCTATATAATACTATCTATCTGATAAAGGAGAGAAATGGAAAACGATTTATACTATTTAAGAGAAGCCAACAAAGTATGCAGGAGTGCAAGGGAGAGTGGCAATACACCGTTTGGTGCAATTTTAGTCGGCCCGAATGGAGAAATATTACTGCGGCAGGAAAATATTGAAATTACCGAATCTGACTGTACAGGACATGCAGAAACTACTCTGATGCGAAACGCTTCAAAAAAATATTCAAAAGAGTTTCTTTGGAAGTGTTCTCTATACACTCCATTTGAACCATGTGCTATGTGCTGCGGTGCAATGTATTGGGGTAATCTTGGAAGATTGGTATATGGAACTACAGAAAAGAGACTTTTAAAATTAACGGGAAACAATGAACAAAACCCAACTTTCGATATACCCTGCAGGAAAATTTTCGCCGGCGGTCAAAAAAAGATTCAGGTAGTTGGCCCATTTCCTGAGTTTGAAGCTGAGGCTGTTGAAGTTCATGCTGGCTATTGGAATTAAACAATTTTGATATAATATATAAACTTATTCTTTATACCTGACATACGGGTAAGTGTAAAGAGGAGCCATATAAAATTTTATGATTTACTTACTTGATAAGTTCTTTTTCTTCTTTTCAATAAACCGCTGATTTATCGGTAATTTTTGAAGATTTTTACGCGGATACCTCTTTAAAAGCTTTTAGAAATATATTCAGATAATTTCAGATCGGTTTTTCCAAAACTAATAGGTTGATATGAGTAATTATATTAATGTCGGCAACAGTATAAATTAAGATAGTATCAATCCTGAAACGGTTTTAAAATTGGTTAGAAGCAGCGGAAGCAATTCTTTGAAAACTTAATTAATTATTCCTAATGCCTATTTAGTCAGCATGCAGTAACTCAGGAAGCTGACTAATACTTTTAATAGCTAGAATTTTTATGTTTAGCTATCGAATCTCTCTATCACCGCAAAAATATTCTATCATCTGATTAATATTATTATCTGCATTTCTGATTTTGTGAGAAAATACCCCTTTTTCAGTAAAATGAATAATTCCCATATGAATTTCCTCATCAAAGTAATTTTCTAATAGTAATAATTTTCTATATGTATTTAATTGAATTAAATAATGGGTAAAGTTATTATCATCAAATTGAGTGAATGGCGGAAGAGCAAATTTACCATATTTATTGGTTCTATCTATAGATTTATTTGTTTTAAAATCAAGGAGAATAAGCCTTCCAGTCGATTTTTCTCTCAAAAGAAGATCTGCTGTTCCGCAGAGCTTAAGTTTTTCTGAAAATATTATTTTTTCAGAAGCAACAAGAGAAAAATCTTTTAATAAATTATCTAATTTTTCTACAGAATAACCGAATAAAACTTTAGCTTTTTCCGAAACAGGTTCCGGAAGTTCCTTATTCAGAATATAGGCTTCACAAAACTCATGTACATTTGTTCCCAGCTTTCTACCTACATCGGCTTTTTTATCCCATTTAGCCAGAACATCGGATTGAGAGAGTCCATATTTACGGGCATAGTTACAGCTTATTTTTTCCCGTTCAAATTCAGGAAAAAAACTTTCTACAAATGTTGTTACAGATGTAAAGTTTTTAACTTTATCAGTATAATATTTATGTTCTGATTCAATAAAATAAATCTTAACTCCATCGGGATTAATATCTTCCTTTAACATTATCTTCCTTAATTCAATATTTTTTTAGTCATCTGATGTTCATCTATATTAATACCTCCAAGAACAGAAACCATATCCCAATCTAGCTAAAGCAAAAAACCGCCAATTAATAGCGGTTTTTTGCCATAGAATAGATAAAAAGTAGCTAATTTTCAAATACTATCCTTTAGGAGGATAAGGATCATTTCCGTGACTATCTTTTATTGCTATTTTTCCATTTTTATTATGAATGACTAATTCTGTTTTTTGATTTTTACTAATTTCTCTTGCTCTGTCAACTGCATCTTTTTTTGTATCAAAATGCCCTGATGAACATTTACTATTACTTTGCTTAATGTCCCAACCACCTATTTCTTTGTTTGGAACTACATGTGTACTTTTATTTACCATTATGTAACCTCATAAAATAAAATTTTATTTTCACAGTAGCCACAGCCCTGCAAAAATTTACAAATTGATGACACTAAGATTAATAATATTATCATACTTATCTCCAAACTTTTACAGTTTTAGAATCATAAAAATATACATGTTTATCCAATTTCTTTTGAGTTATACCTTCTCTAAAATCATCAAACTCTTTGATTTCATCTTCTGAATACACACCTATATAAATATTATTTACATTATTTTTCAATATAGCCTCTCTAATATGTGCATCATTTTTTTTCAAAAGTGTTCCAAACATTATCAGACTATCATTACTTTTTTTAGTTCCAATACTCTTTAGACTTTTGTAGCAGTGATTCAAATAGGGATTATGAATAATCTTAGCTTTCTTTTGCTTACTTGTTCCCTCCGAAACAAAAATAGGATAAATATCTTTATCTAGATTTTCAAGTGTTTGGCTTTTTAGAGTTCGTTCTGTTCTTGAGTAAGTATTTTTTATTATCTCACTTTTATTATCAAAAATATGTAATCCACCATGTAGAAAGTTTATATTAAAAGATTTACCACCATTTTCAAATACTACATAATCAGTACTTTGTTGGTAAGGGTCATTAAATCCATCATATATTTTCAGTGTGCTTTTTTTTATACTCTTATCATCTAATTTTATACTCTTATCATCTAATTTTATACTCTTATCATCTAAAAAGCTATCTAACTTTATAGAAGTCCAATACAAAAGCAAATCATAATTAAGAGTATAAACTTTCTCATACTCCTTGATAAAATTTGCACTATTAAAATACTCTTCATCTGGAATCTCTGTGATTTTTTCAGGATGATTATTTGTAATTATATCTACAAGATGTTCTTTCAATGATACAGAATCCTTTAAGATAGCTTCCTTATCTGATTTAGATATGGAACTATATGCCTTTAATACTTTAACAGATGTCTCTAAAAGTTTTATAACTTCTTCAAAGTCTTTTGTTTTAAACTCACTAAATACTTTATGTATAGCACTATCTTCGGATATTAATTTTGAATCAACAGCACTTTCAAGTAAACTAGTAAAAGAGAATCTATCTTTATTATATGACATACTAAAACCATTACCTAAAAGTAGGTATTTTTTTTGTCCCTTTGTTCTAGTTAGTACATTATCATAATCTAATATTTTTTCACTCATATTTTTACCTTCACTTTTCCTGTTAATAGTTTTTGCATTAGTCCTTTTTTCTGTTTTTTCAATTTTTGGTGGGTCTTATACTCTTATACAAACATCTTCTGGAGGAGTCCTTTTTTGAACTCCTTTAAGGCTTTAAGTTCTTTGGCGATAAGCCCTATTTTTTCGTCTATTGCGGATAAAAACAGGGCTATTTTTTGTTGTTCTTCTTCGTTAGTGGATAAAACTAATGATTTTGATATAAACGTACTATTAGTTATATTAATAGTATTTTTAGCACCTTTTTGAATAATTGGTTTTAAATAATTACTTGTGTTAATATTGGATTCAAAATGTGCATCTAAAATAAAGCCTATATATTTATTTCTTGGAGAAAATACACCGTACAAAGGAGATACAATTACATTTTGTTTTAATTTACTTTGTTTAATTATTCCATGTGGAAAATCACCTGTGGGACTTTTAGTATAGACTATATCATGAGGTTTTACTTTGTTGTATTTAGATGTATCTTTTGCTGAAAAAGATCGTCCAAGATGTTCTATTTGATTAATTAAACTTTTATGAACTGACACAGAAAATACTTCTTCATGTCCTGAACTTTTCTCTTTATGCTCTGTCAATATTTCATAAAAGTAGGTTTCTTCCCAGTCTGGGTAATCATTTTTGCTATTATCTTTGAAGCGGATTTATTGGGAGAAAATTTTCTGCATTATGCCTTTTTTGTAGGTTTCCCAAAGCACTTTTTTCTTTTCGGTTTTCTCAATCTTGTCATCAACCTTTGAAAGAAATAAGGCTATTTTTTGTTGTTCTTGAAGTAATGGAAGATTTAATTTCAAACTTACAATATCTTTTTTTTGTATATTTGGTAATCCTGAACCAACTCTCATTCTCATTATAAAAATTTCATTAAATTTTAGTACTTGATATAAAAATAAATTCGACACATCTATTTTAGGATTAAGTGCGTAACAATGTCCTCCACACCAGAATTTTTCTTGCATGTAATTTACATAACCACAGGAATTACCCCCTTCACTAATTGTTACAGTATTTTTCTGCATATTCCATGTATCTGAATATCCAGATGCTTCTATCCCTCCATTTATCGCAGGATATAATCCGATGCCATTTTTAATTAACTCTGATCTGTTTAATTGTGTTCCTTTATTAATATTGCTTATGTCTTCCAGTCTCTTTTCTTCCCATTCCTCAGTAAATTCCTTAAATCTCAATTCCGGTACTTTCCTGTTTTGCATGTTAAAGCCCCCTAAAAATTGGAGCTTTAATATCAAGCTCATTACAGTATTTAGCAATTTCTTTATCCACAGCCTTGGTATCAGCTTCCAGTGCCGCTATATCAGATATAATCATATCAAGATTGTAAAAATCTATAATATAATTTTTCCCATCAGTAGCAGTTGTTGCGTTTTTTGCAACAACTGAATTTTCTTCAAGTTCTTTATCTTTAAATATATTTTTATATATGCTCATTAATAGTAGCAGTTGTTACACTAAAAAGCTCAGCTAGCTGTTTTTGAGATAACCATATAGTTTCATTTTCTAGTTTTATTTCTAGTTCGGTAGTTCCATCTTCATTTTGATAGATTATCATGTTTGTATCTATTAATTTTCCTTTTTATCCTGTAAATTTTTAGGTAAAAAATTATCTATTTCATCTGCATCTGCTTTTAGTTTTTCATTTCCATTTAATGCAACAGAAGCTTTTGTATAATCATCATTATTGGTTTTAGGAGCACTTGCATATATTTGACCTAATTCATTAGTAAGAGTATCTCTTTTTTTTGAAATAGTTTTCTTATCAAAAATTTCATTTTGTATATCTGTAAGTAAATTTAAATATTTTTCTATCACAAGCCATAATTGATTAGCTGTATTTTTATGCTCTAACATTTCTTTTTCTGGACTAAAACTCAATTGAAATATTAAAAAAAGAGATTCTAGTACAGTTAAAGAGATACCTATATATAAATAATATTTTATTTGAGGATTAAATATCTGTAAAAACAAACTTAAAAATACTACACCTGTTATTAGAATATTACCCCATTTAATAATTGTAAAGTGCCATCTTTTTCTTATTATCGCCATTTCTTGAGTCTTTTGAGAATATAAAACTTTCCATAACGAGTGTCTTATGGTTGCATAATTATTATTATCCATTACTTATCCTCTTTTATTGGAATATCTATTCTTTCTCTTGCAACACAAATATTATTTTTAATAATATAACATTCAACATAGTGTTCACCTCTATATCTAGTATTCTCTATCTTATTTTTAGAACCTTCATCTATTGTGATTTGACCTCGTAAATCATTTCTAGCTTCATAACCATAATTTCTCACTTTCCAATAAACCTTATATGGTTTTGGTATATTGTCAGTTTTAATATAAAATTCTAATTTTTTATCTGCCAATAAAATATACTTTTCCAATAGCCTATATAAAGACATTTTTCTAAAACCATCCTGCATAATATCACATTGAATTTTAAGCTTATAATTATTTCCCAAGTTTTGTTCAAACATATCTTCAATATATGCTTCATATTTAGAATAATTTTCATCCATTGATTTAAGTTTTATACTTCTATCCCATTTAGGGAACAAATCACCAAATATTTTTTTCCACTCACTACAAACTTTATCAAACTTTTGTTCATCTTCATATTCAATTGCTTTATTTGCACGATTTAATGCAGTCTCTACATAAGATTTATTGTAAATATCAATACAATCAATTAGGTATTGAAAAAACATTTGAGATACTTTTGATAATTCAATATCTTCGTCATAATTTTTATCTAAAAAATGAATTACATATTGCTCAATTTTAAATGACTTAATAGTTAAAGAAGAAGTATTTCTTTTCCAAGACTTCATCATTCTTGATAAAGTTGCAGTTAATCCATTTGTACTTTTATTTGAAACTTTGAAAATATCAATATCATCTCTTGGGTAAAATATTTCCCAATTTCCACCACCTTCACTATTTGGTATTTTAAAACTACCATCTGCATTTTTCCATGCAGGTAGCACTTCTACATTGTGCTTATTTTCTGAAAACTTAACAAGTATAACTTTACCCCATCCCTTAATTGTATTAGTTGTGGAATATGTAGTATTTAATATATATCTAATTTTTTGTAGTAATGCAGATTGCCCATTACTTTCATAATTATCATATTTTTCAAATTCAATATCAGGCATCATAAAAATAACATCAACATCTTGTTGTGCGGTTATAGGTCTTATATTAGTCTTTTTTTTATATGAACCAAAAAGAAACTTACTACTTCCATTATATTCGCTATCAAAATAATGCTTATGTAAAGTTTTACAAACTCCATCATATTTAGTCTTTGCATCAATTTCTTGATTTTCTGTTAATCTAATATTTGAATTAAAAGTTTCAAATTGTTTTTTCATACCTTAACCCTCACTTCACCAGTTAATAATTTTTGCACAAGTCCTTTTTTTGTTTTTTCAACTCTTGGAGTTCATTTTCAAGTAAATCTATCTCTTTATCTGCATTACTTAAAACTTCTGCTATTTTTTGTTGTTCTTCTATCTTTGGAATTTTTATGTTTAGCTATCGAATCTCTCTATCACCGCAAAAATATTCTATCATCTGATTAATATTATTATCTGCATTTCTGATTTTGTGAGAAAATACCCCTTTTTCAGTAAAATGAATAATTCCCATATAAATTTCCTCATCAAAGTAATTTTCTAATAGTAATAATTTTCTATATGTATTTAATTGAATTAAATAATGGGTAAAGTTATTATCATCAAATTGAGTGAATGGCGGAAGAGCAAATTTACCATATTTATTGGTTTTATCTATAAATCTATTTGTTTTAAAATCAAGGAGAATAAGCCTTCCCGTCGATTTTTCTCTCAAAAGAAGATCTGCTGTTCCGCAGAGCTTAAGTTTTTCTGAAAATATTATTTTTTCAGAAGCAACAAGAGAAAAATCTTTTAATAAATTATCTAATTTTTCTACAGAATAACCGAATAAAACTTTAGCTTTTTCCGAAACAGGTTCCGGAAGTTCCTTATTCAGAATATAGGCTTCACAAAACTCATGTACATTTGTTCCCAGCTTTCTACCTACATCGGCTTTTTTATCCCATTCAGCCAGAACATCGGATTGAGAGAGTCCATATTTACGGGCATAGTTACAGCTTATTTTTTCCCGTTCAAATTCAGGAAAAAAACTTTCTACAAATGTTGTTACAGATGTAAAGTTTTTAACTTTATCAGTATAATATTTATGTTCTGATTCAATAAAATAAATCTTAACTCCATCGGGATTGATATCTTCCTTTAACATTATCTTCCTTAATTCAATATTTTTTTAGTCATCTGATATTCATCTATGTTAATAGCTCCACTCCAAGAACAAAAACCATATATTTCCTTTACAGATTCAATAATTTTATTTTTAATTATAGTGAGCCAGTTTGCATTTATACCTCTGATGATATATTCTTGAAATATTTTAGTAGCCCATATACGAAACTGTGTAGCTTTTTGGCTATTTACTCTATAGCCTACAGATATAATCATATCGAGACTATAATGCTCTATATCTCTTTTAACTTTTCTTTTACCCTCTTGTTGAACTATTAGGAAATTCCTAATAGTTGGATTTTCTTCTAACTCTTTCTCTCTATAGATATTTTTAATATGCTCATTAATAGTAGCAGTTGTTACACTAAAAAGCTCAGCTAGCTGTTTTTGAGATAACCATATAGTTTCATTTTCTAGTTTTATTTCTAGTTCGGTAGTTCCATCTTCATTTTGATAGATTATCATGTTTGTGTTATTCATTGTTCAATCTCTATTTTTTCAGCTTTCGGAAAGTAGATCTATCGTATTCTTTTGTATTATTGCTTCATCTGTTTTTGGTGTCATATTATTCCTTTTTAGTTAAGTAATAGTTTTTAATACTAATAATCATCAGATATAAAGTCTTCTTTTTTATATCTTTCAATATCATCTTTTTGCCATTGAATTATTTTTTCAATTTTTTGCTTATGTTTCAATAATTGGATACTAGATAAAATATCTAGCAATGATTCAAAGTACTCTTTTTCTTTTTCTAGTGCTGGGACTCTACTTCCTTGCCAACTGGAAGAAGATGGTTTTAGTGGCAATTTATCAAACATCTTAAATATTTGATTACATTTTAAAAAGCATTCTATAAACTCTTTTTTTATTTCATCAGAATATTCAACTATTAATTCAAAAATAAAAATCATATATTTTTCATCTTTTGAATATCTTTGTATTAGTTCTTTTATAAAATTATTGACTTTTTCCTTAATATCGTTATTATTTTGACACTCAAAAAAAGCCTTTAAAGATCTTCCTCTTACATATACATCTACATTATTCTGCCTAATATTAAACAATGTATCAACTAATTTAAAAATAACTTCTTTATAATCATCTCTATTCCATATAATTGAAAAATCACTAGTAATATTTATACGATTTTCTTTATTAAATATATGATTTATATACTCTTCAATAAATAAATAATCTAATGTTAAAATTTTATTTAGTACTTTATTATCATAATCAGGATATTTATTATTTTTTAAATATAGTAAATAAATTTTTTTTAGTAATTGTATATTATCAGTAAAATAAATTTCCAACTTTTTAAAAATATTACCATGGATATTAAACATACCGCGTATAGAATCTATAGAGTTCATCTCTTCATCTTCGCTTCTATCAAGAACTATATTAATAATTTCTATTAATATAGTTGGTTTAATGAGTAGATAATTTTCAAGATAATTCAATGAACTAAAGTAAAGTTTTGTATTTTTATACAAACTTAATAATTCATCGACTTCATTTTTTGTTATTTGCTCTTTTGGTAATATCTTAAAAAACTCAAATAATAAACTATCTTTATCAGTATAATCATACTGATTTAAAAGTTCATATGCTTTATCTTTACCTAAAATTTCAACAAGATTTAAAATATTTAGATTAAGTGACATAATATTTCCTAGTCTTAAATATTCAGTAATTACTTGTATATATAATTGTGGATTATTTTTTGCTAAAATATTAAATAAATTATTTAAATTATTTGCTAATTTATAATTATCCTTACCTTTACTTTTGTTAATTATGTCACATATATCAAAAAGCTTTTTCCAATCTTCAAATAAATAATCCTTAGAAAACATTTTTAACCTTTCAATTAAAATGTTATCAAAAACTTCCAAATTGCTTTTATCTGAACCTTTATTTTCTAATGAGATACTTATATTATCCAACATAAGAATTTTTTCAATATCATAATATTTATGCTGAAAAATTTTACGAAATTGCTTATCATATTCAATATTTTTATTATCTAACGCATCTAAAAAGTGCTGAACTATTGTACATTCTTCATAGGACTTTTTGTCTAATTTATTATTAATAAAATTTAATAGATGACGACTATCCCAAAGTTCAACCTTTGATATATCAAACCGATGACTTAAACCTGCTGGATACTCTTCAATCAGTTTTAAAACATCATACTTATATTTTTTATTTTGATAAAGAGAAAAAACTTTTTCAAAAATACTTATTCTCAAATTTTGCAACTCATCTGTTTCTCTAAGTTTATCAAACAACATAGTACATTGATTACCCTTAAATGAGTTATCTTCAAATTCCGTTTTAACTAAATAACTAGAAATTCTAATAAACAATTTTGTAATTAACATATCTTTACCATTATTAGTCAACTTCCACAAAACATCAACTAACTGCTTTTCTTTATAGTATCCATACTTATAACTTTCGTTTTTATATCCATAGTTGTTTATTAGCATTGTAAAAATTTGCGATAATTTCGAAGGCTCTTTTTTAAAATATTTAACTATTAATTCTACGGCGATAGCTATATTGTCATGGTCTCTACTAAAAAGAAATAATATATTTAAAAGTTTATCATTATCATTTTTATTGCCTATGTTCCAAAAGTTTAATGAGTCTAATTCAAATTCTTGTTCTACTATATTATCTATTCTTTCATTAATATAATCTAAAATATCTGTCTGTTTTAAAAACCAAAATATTTGCATTACTAATAATAAAGTTTCTTCATCATCTTTATATTTAGTCCATAGTTTATCTATAGGAATTTTTAACTCTTCTTTTATAATAGAACTATTAAAAGTTTGAAATAAGGGACTTAATGTATCTATTACTCTTTTTTGATATTGAGGAAGAAAGTTATCTAATATTGTATATATCTCAATCTTTTTATCAATAAATACAATTTTATAAAAAAGGTACATCGATAATATTTGGTCTGATATTTTTACAACTTCATTTTGATATAAATCTACTAATTCTAAATTATTAAGCTTCTCTACCTCAATCCAAAATGCTGAAGAAGAGATGTTAAAACTACTCTCAATTAGTTTCATCTGTTCGGTATGGGATTTGTCAACTACTCTAAAAAATGAAATAATAATAATACTTATAAGTAAATTATTATTTTCGTATATTGATATATCTTTATTTACTGTTTTAAAATACTCATCATAGATAGTAGTCACATCATAAATAGATTCTAATTTATCTGTTTCTTTTGCTACTTTAGCAGACATTAAAGCAAGTCTCGGATTTCCTTGCGATACTTCTACAATTTTATCAAGATATATAGGATTAGTTATTTGGTACTCATCTTGAATAATACTTTTTATCTCTTTTTCATTAAATTGTTTTAGTTCAATTTCTCCTTTTATAATTGGTATTTTTTCTAAAACTGTCTTTTTTGCATAATCCCTAACCGTTGCTACAATTTTGATTTTATTATCTCTGATTTCCTCAGAATAATACTCTTTAATATATTCTAAAGCCTTATATACTCTATTAATATCATCTATTAAAATAAGGTATTTCTCACCTTTAATAAAATAAGCTTCTATATCATCAGATAAATTGACCCCTCTATTCAATATAGCTTTAAATTCATATTGATTTTTATGAGCATATTTCTTACACTCTTCAAGTGCAAATTTTGTTTTTCCTACCCCTGCACCACCTGTTATGAAAAGTATTTGACTACTATCTAATAAGTTATCAAATTCTGCTATTTCATCTTCTCTAAATTTAAAAGATGTATTTAATGAAGTTGAATATTTACTACTATCATATATTTTAATAAAATCATCATAATCTAAAATTTGATTTGTATCAATCTTTATATCTAAAAAATCTTTTGCTATTATTGAAAAATTATTATTTAAATCATTTGATATCATTGAGTTTGTAAAAACAGTACAATCAATACTATTTTCTTTACACTTATTTCTAAGAATTTCTATATCTTTTGGCTTAATATCTGAATTACAAGCTAAAATAATTTTTTCTATCTTATTTATAGATATTTCTGTTTTTACTTCATTAAAGCATTTCTCTAAGTCCTCTAAAAATTTCTTTAATATATTGGTTTTTTGAGTGGTGTATTCCATAAATACATATTTACCATTATCTAATATTGCAAAGCTATCAGGTGTACCTTTAATTGGTTTGTCTTCTGCTAGTTTTGTTCCATTTGACTGTATTTGGTATGAATATTTTTTACTCAAAAAACTGTCAATAAGCTTATGAAATTTTGTAGCATCAATCTCTATTAAAGCCTTTTCAATTTGATTAACCTTGCTCATTATTTAATCCTATCTCAATATTGGTAATTTTATTTTTCATATTTCAACCCTCACTTTTCCTGTTAATAGTTTTTGGAGGAGTCCTTTTTTGAATTCCTTTAAGGCTTTAAGTTCTTTGGCGATAAACCCAATTTTTTCGTCTATTGCTGATAAAAACAGGGCTATTTTCTGTTGTTCGGGGAGAGAGGGAAGGTTGATGTTTAAATTTCTTATAACACCTAATGCTATAAATTTTTGTGTATTCCCTGTATTTAATCTATGAAATTGTTTATTGATGCTATGACTCTTTAGGTAATTGATTAAATAGCAATTTAACAACAGGGATTGTTCTTTAATTAAGGCAACATTTTTAATAGCAAATCCATCTTTATCTACAATAACAGGATTTCCAATCGTACCTATCATTCCAAATAATATATCTCCTATATCAACCCTTGAACGCTTGTTTATGTTTATAAAATCTTCTTCTTGAATATAGGAAATATCATTATAGTTTAGTTTTCCATTTTTTAATAGGTTTTTTGAAGTTATTAAAGGATAGCCTTTGGAGTAAAACTTGGGTGAATCATGTGTCCCGTCTCTAACATCTGCAATTTTCCCCAGTCTCTTTTCTTCCCAGTCTGGGTAATCATTTCCGTTATTATCTTTGAAGCGGATTTGTTGGGAGAAGATTTTCTGCATTATGCCTTTTTTGTAGTGTTCCCAAAGCTCTTTTTTCTTTTCGGTTTTCTCAATCTTGTCATCAACCTTTGAAAGAAATAAGGCTATTTTTTGTTGTTCTAGAATAGAAGCTACAGGCACAGTAAGTTGAAAAAAATAATTTTTATTTATGTTTAACAAACCATCCATTCTTGCGGTACTTGAGATAATTCTTCTTAACCCCCTATCTAGATAATGATTTTCAAATATTTTTGCAAAATATTGAACACTCATTTGGTTATCGATTAATTTAAAACTTATAAATACATTTGGAACAGCAATGAATGCTTGTGTTTCATTGGGGTAAATGCAACCATATTTATATGTTTTTGAATTTCCTTTATTATATGAAAATTCATTAGGTTTTATTACTATATAATTTTTATTTTGCTTACCAGATATATCTTTTCCAAATTTTTCTCTCTGTGAAATAAAGCCTTTACCCGCAGATATGCTATAGGTTTCTATTGCACTATTGCCGACCTTCTCTTTAATTTCTTCAAATAACTCCCCCAGCCTCTTTTCTTCCCACTCCCCAGCAAACTCCTTAAATCTCAATTCTGGTACTTTCCTGTTCTGCATGTTAAAGCACTCCTATAG
Source organism: Conchocele bisecta (assembly GCA_029237695.1). Taxonomy (NCBI): domain Eukaryota; kingdom Metazoa; phylum Mollusca; class Bivalvia; order Lucinida; family Thyasiridae; genus Conchocele; species Conchocele bisecta. The sequence continues at coordinate 588,446 of JAQRGA010000042.1, read as the reverse complement.
TATTGGAGCTTTAATATCAAGCTCATTACAGTATTTAGCAATTTCTTTATCCACAGCCTTGGTATCAGCTTCCAGTGCCGCTATATCAGAGACAATTTTATCCAAGTCGATAGGCTCTTCCTCTTCAAAGGTATCAACGTAGCGTGGAATATTAAGGTTGTAGTCGTTCTCCCTGATTTCATCTAACGTTGCAACATGGGAGTATTTATCAACACTCTGTTTGGTTTTATAGGCATCAACAATACGCTCGACATCATCATCAGTAAGATAGTTCATATTTTTACGCTTCTCAAAGTAAGCGGAGGCATCTATGAACAGCACATTATCCGAATTAACCCGGCACTTTTTAAAGACTAACACACAGGTAGGAATTGAAGTTCCATAAAAAAGATTAGCGGGCAAGCCTATTACGGCATCGAGATAATTTCTATCCTCAATTAAGAATTTTCTTATCTGACCCTCTGCCGCACCTCGGAACAGCACCCCATGAGGAAGAACTACCGCCATGGTGCCGTTATCGTCAAGCTGGTGGATCATGTGCTGAACAAATGCAAAATCCGCCTTTGATGAAGGGGCAAGTCTCCCATAAGCAGAAAACCTCTCATCGTCTAAAAACAGAGTGCTTGCCGACCATTTTGTTGAAAAGGGAGGATTGGCGACAACTGCCTCATATCGAGTATCAACATGCTGGGGGCTTTCAATGGTATCGCCCTGTTCTATGTCAAAATCACTAAACTTAACCCCATGAAGAATCATATTCATGCGCGCAAGGTTATAGGTGGTCTGATTGTATTCCTGACCCGAAAGATGATAGACATTATTCCCCAGTTCTTTTCTTACCCGCAGCAGGAGGGAACCAGAACCACAGGTAGGGTCGTAGGCATTTTTAATTTTTAATTTATCTAATGTTACTATCTTAGCGAGGATCTTTGAAACCTGTTGCGGGGTATAAAACTCTCCCGCCTTTTTGCCAGCATCAGAAGCAAAAGCACCTATAAGGTATTCGTAGGCATCACCGAGAATATCAATATTTGTGTCGCCAAACTTAAAATCTACCTGATTAAGTTTTTTAAGTATTTCTGAAATGGTTTTATTCTTGTCATCTTCGCTTTTACCAAGTCTGCTTGACTTTAAATCTACATCATCAAACAGCCCTTCAAAATCGTGGTGGCTTTCTGTATTGGTTGATTCCTCGATATAGTTCTTCATTTTCTCTATATCGGAGAGAATAAACTCTTTTTTTTCTGCTTTGACGACAACGTTCTTAAAAAGGAATTCAGGCTCAAGAAAGAAACCTAAATGTTTTACAGCTTCTTCTTTTAATTCCTGTTTGAAATCTTCATCCTTACAGGCTTCTTCAAAAGTGCTATTGTCAAGTGCCAGTTCACTGTTGATATATGCTTCAAGCTTTTCTGAAAGGAATTTATAGAAAATAAATCCCAGCATATAATTTTTGAATTCGCTGGCGTCCATTTTACCTCTTAGGATATTAGCAATATCCCAGAGCTTCCGATAAAGTTTTGATTGTTCTTCAGACATCTCTTCTCCTTATTTTAAAAATGTGAATTTTTTTATCAGGGCAATAATTTTTTTAAAAATTAAACCAGCTTTTTTTCTCCTTTCACGGAATTTGTAGTCTTTAATAAATGATTTCTTAATTTTATCTTCATCGAGTTTTTCAGAATACTCATACTCTTCTACTATATTTTGTATGACATCCTTTTTAAGTTCTTCCTCTTTAATAATAGTTTCGAGGGCTTTTTTCTTTTCCGTTTCAAAATGGTTCTCCAGTTCACTTTCTATATTGTCTTTATTCTTAATCTGAGGCATATTTATTTCAATAAATGATTGTATAAGCTCTTTTTTACTTCTTAACTCCGGCGAAGACTCCATTGTTGAAAGTATAAAATCCCTCTCTTTTTCATAAGTTTTACCTTCCCTGTCTAAATTTTTAAGAAGCATTATTATATAGGTTGCATTTATTATATCCTTATTAAGAAGTTCTATCTCAAAATCTACATCATCAAGAATTGAAACCTTATCATTTTTCTCTTGGTTTTGTTCATATATACCAAGATATTTACTTTTATAATTCTCAAATTCCTGTTCGTGAAAATTGAGATCTTTCCAACTAAATTCAGTAAACACGCAGAGTCTTGTATTCAGCTGTAATAATATTCTGAACTGTTTGACAAAATTAGCCTTCTCTTCTTCTGTCTGATAATTGCTAACAGTTTGCAGATCTGGAGCTACTGCCTTTAATCTTTCAATATTTCCATTGAATAAATCTACGTATTCACCGTAGGATTTCATAAGAACTGTAGTAAGGGCATCGGCATCGGAATAAAGCTTTATAGCTTCATCTGTTGCTTTTTTTAGATTTCTAAAACAGACTATGTTACCAAAGGTTTTCTTTTCTCCATTAATACGGTTTGTGCGTGAAAAAGCCTGTATTAATGAATGATACTTAAGGTTTTTATCCACATAGAGTGTATTTGTGAGCGGGCTGTCAAAGCCAGTAAGAAACATGTTCACCACTAGAAGAATATCTATTTTCTTTTCTTTTACTTTTTTTGCTACATCTATATAGTAGCCTTGAAACTTATCGGTACTAAAGTTTGTACCGAACAGTCTGTTATAATCTTCCATAGCCTCGTCAAGGCACTCTCTAGCATGCTTTCTATTACTATTTTCTTCTTCATTTGAATCAAAACTATATATCGCTGCTATTTTAAACTTATGATTCAGTTTTTTAAAATGTTTGTAGTATTCAATAAGAACATCGATGCTCGTAACGGTAAAAATAGAGTTAAATTCTCCTAAATGAGTCTTGCTACTATGGTTGTTAATTATGTACTCGGCTATTTTTTCAAGCCTCATATTACTTTCAAGCAGTTCTTTTCTATCAATATCCTCGACGTCAATATCAAGAAGTATTTTTTCTTTATATTTCCCAAGGTATTCTACTGAGAATCCTAGAACGTTATCATCGTTAATTGCATCCTGTATTAAATATTTGTGAATGCATTTACCGAACACATCTTCTGTTGTTTTATAATCTTTAGCGTTAGGTTCAAAAATTGGCGTTCCAGTAAATCCGAACATTTGAATATTTGTAAAATATGAAGTAATTTTTTTATGCATTTTACCAAACTGGCTTCTATGGCACTCATCAAAGATAAATATAATGTTGCTGTTTCTTAATTTATCCAGTTTGGAAGAGTGCTGTTCTCCATCAACTGATTTAGTCAGCTTCTGTATAGTCGTAATAATCAACTTATTAGTCCCGTTCATTTGCTTAACGAAAGAGTGGGTGTTTTTGGTTACATCTACGCAGTCTTTTGAAAAACTGTTGAACTCTTTAAATGTTTGATAGTCCAAATCTTTGCGGTCTACAACAAAAATGACCTTAGCTATTTTCGCATCTTTTTCTAATATCTGGCTGGCTTTGAAAGATGTAAGTGTCTTTCCACTCCCTGTTGTGTGCCAGATATAACCGTTTCCACTGCTGTTCACAGCTTTTATAATTGATTCTACTGCATGGTATTGGTAAGGTCTTAACACCATTAAAACCTTTTTTGTTTCATGAAGTACTATATAGCGTGCAATCATTTTGGAAATATGGCACTTCTCCAGAAACTCCTCTGTAAAAGGTTCTAGCTCAGTTTTTTTTACGTTATTTCTATCCGTCCAGTAAAAGGTGTGCTTAAAAGTCTGACTTCTGTTATTGGCAAAGTATTTTGTATCAACTCCATTGCTGATAATAAATATCTGTACATAATGGAAAAGATTTCCATAGGAGTGCTTCTGATAGCGTTTTATCTGGTTGAAAGCTTTTTTTAATTCAATTCCTCTTCTTTTTAACTCTATCTGAATAAGAGGCAGCCCGTTTATAAGAATAGTAACATCATAGCGGTTTTTATATTTACCTTCCATTGTAATCTGACTTGTAACCTGAAAGATATTTTTGCACCACTCTTCTGAATCAAAAAACTCCAACCATACAGGTACGCCTTCTCTATCAAGACGAAATTTATTCCTCAATTTTTTTGCTTTGGCAAAAACAGAACCCCCGTTTAAATGTGTCAGAATCTTATCGAATTCCCTGTCGGTAATATTTTCACTATTCAAATATTTAGAGTTATGCTTATTAAGCTGTATGCGGAAATTTTCTATTAACTCAGCTTCATTGCTGATAGCGACTTTTTCATATCCATGTAAAGTAAGTTGTTCAATAAGTTTTTTTTCCAAGATTGCTTCAGATTCCAGCGATGTCATTTAAGATTGCCTTTTACTGCTGTTCTCAACTTTATCATTTTCAAGCCTTTGAGTTAGTTTTACCTGTGCAGGAAGTTGTTAAGTTATTTTTTAAAACTATTATAACCAGCTTCCGCTTCTTTAAAAAGAGTCTTAATTGAAATGGTGCAGTTTATTCTAAAAGACAGGCTTGAGGTAAATCCTGATGGGGTGGTTCTGCATGAGCTTCCGAGGGGACAACCATTCTACCTTTGTACCAAAAGCAATGCTCGAAACAATGGCTGCACTGTGAAGATTCAAAACCTCTAGATAGATTAGATAGCGGAAATTCCCATAAATCCTTAACAAGTTTATTTCTATCCTCTGCAGGTAGCCCAGATAGCATATTACCGCAGTCCAACCAGAATAAGGTCTCCCATGATTGTTGAGCATATACATTACATCTTAAACAGTGAAATTTTGTCTCCTTATATACTGGAGGGTAATATTTATTCATAATTATCCTTTTATACTTAAAAAGTTAAAATGGGTGGTTGTATGATTTTTAAACTTTAAAGAGGTTCTTAAACAGTTGCGTTAAATTAGAACTAAATCGGATAATTAGAGTCTAAAAAAAAGAAGAAATAAGCCTGATTTTAAAAAACTAATTATTCTTAATCAACAAGCCCTGTTCATCGCTAAACTTTCCACAAACGATAAAAATGAAATCAATCAATGACCAAATTCCAAAACCACCAAATGTAAATAACATCAAAATTCCGGTACCGATCTTGCCTACATAAAACCGATGAACTCCAAGTCCTCCCAAAAAAAAGCTCAATAACAGACAGGTTACAAATTCTTTTTCACTAGATTGTTTACTAACTTCGCTTGCCATAATTTTTCCTTGTTTTAAGAGTTGCCCGGGGCAGCAAATGATTTTATCATCGCCATCATTAAAAAGATCCCGTCAGCAACATAATTGTGATTGCGGAAATATGAACGATATCAAGTATAAAAAATGAAAGCGTCCATAAAACAGTACATTTTTGCGATAAAAAAACCGAAGTTGAATACTCCTTCAATATACTGATCGATGTAAAAATGGCGTATCCCACTATCCCAAAGATCATAGATAAGTTCACTGCAAACAGGCAGCTTTTTTCACTAAAGCTACTAAATGTAGTTGATTTACTCTTTCGGCTATTCCTGTGTATTAATTTTAATATTCTTAATAATAAATTGCAAGCTTTTTAAATTGGCAGTCCTACAAAATAAATTCATATATACTCAGCCAAGTTAGAAACAGCAGTTTGATTATTTAGTTTTTACAGAAGCGTTCAAAACTAAACCCGATGTATTTGAATAGATTGAATTTTATGTAACTGTTTAATTAATTTGTAAATTTTTATAACTCTCCTAATTGAATCTAATTTTAATTCTTCTCTACAAACAGAGTTTAAGTTCATCAGACCCAGTGCCAACACGTTTTTATAGATGGTAAAGAGAAGACTCACTGTCATTATTTATATCTTGACAATAAATAATGATAGGTTAACATTAAATCAGGATAAGTACTTCCTATAATAGCAGGTTTTAAAATTTTAAGTGAGAGTTTTATATGGAACAGAAGCATAATACAGGACTGGAGTGTTTAATAATTCTAGCCAAACTTCATGGTGTTCATGCTGATCCGAAACAGATAAAACATGCTTATGCTATAAATACTGATTATACAACTTCAAATGAAATTATAAAAATTGCAAGAGATCTCAAACTTAAAGCCGGCAAACGTATAATAAAAATATCTAATATCGATAAAATAACTTTCCCCGCAATTCTAAAACTGAATGATGGTGAATATATAATTATAGGAAAAAAAGATTATGATAAAGGAAACTATCTTGTACTTGATCCAAAAACTAATAAGCCTGAGATAAAAGAGCTTGATTACATAAATGAAAACTTTTCAGGCGAAGTAATACTTCTTTCAAATAAATCCTCAAATTTCAAAGAACAGATATTCGGTCTAAAGTGGTTTCTACCTTCAATCTGGAAATATAAAAAATCCTTAAAAGATGTTTTAATGGCATCATTATGTATGCAGATTTTAGGTTTAGGAACACCTATTGTAATGCAGGTTATAATAGATAAAGTCTTAGTTCATAAAGGAATTTCTACCCTAAATGCACTTGCAATAGGACTACTTTTTATAATTTTCTTTGAAGGTATTCTGGGAATGTCCAGAACAATCCTATTTACTAATACAACAAATAAAATAGATGTAGTATTGGGAGCAAAAGTATTTAAACATTTATTTAGCCTTCCTTTACGATACTTTGAAAACAGAAGAGTAGGTGATACTATTGCCAGAGTAAGACAGATTGAACAGATAAGAGAATTTCTCACCGGTGCACCGCTTTCTGCCGTGCTAGATGTAATGTTTATAGGCGTATATCTTGCTGTGATGTTCTTTTATACTTCTACATTAACATTAGTTTTTATTGGTTTTATTCCTCTTTTTATAATTCTATCTTTAATTGTTAACCCTATGTACCGATCCAGACTTGATGAAAAATTTCAATGCGGAGCTGAGACAAATTCCTATCTGGTTGAAAATGTCTCAGGAGTACAGACAGTAAAAACATTTGCACTAGAACCACAGACACAAAAAAAATGGGAAGACATGCTTGCTAAGTATGTAAAATCAGGTTTTAAACTTGCCAAGCTTTCAGGAATTGCAGGCACTACTGGACAGATGATTCAAAAGGTTTCAGATGTAGCAATTCTCTGGTTCGGGGCAATAATGGTTATTGAAGGCAGGCTGACTGTTGGTGAACTTATTGCTTTTAGAATGCTTTCAGGCAGAGTAAGCGGCCCTATTTTAAGAATTGTTCAAATGTGGCAGAGTTTTCAGCAGGTTGGTGTGTCTATAAGAAAACTGGGTGATATTTTCAGAAGTAAACCTGAACCTTCAATTGATGCTTCAAAAACACAGCTTCCGGGAATAAAAGGTCATATAACACTGGAAGGTATAAGATTCAGATACAGACCTGAAGCTCCTGAAGTATTAAGAAATATTACATTTGAAATTCCGGCAGGTATTTCGGTCGGAATTGTAGGTAGAAGCGGTTCAGGAAAAAGTACACTCGCTAAACTTTTACAGAGACTCTATATCCCTGAGTGCGGCAAGATTAAAATTGACGGTGTTGATTTATCAATGGCAGATCCTGCATGGCTAAGACGGCAGATCGGTGTTGTTTTACAGGAAAACTTTCTCTTTAACGGTACAATCAGAGATAATATATGTATCCATTCACCGGGAGTCTCTATGGAGGAGATTATTAATGTTGCAAACATAGCAGGAGCTCATGAGTTTATTGTAGATTTTCCTGATGCCTATAACACGATGGTAGGAGAAAGAGGCTCTTCATTATCAGGTGGTCAGAGGCAGAGAATTGCAATAGCAAGAGCACTTCTTACAAATCCTAAAATATTGATATTTGATGAGGCTACTTCTGCACTGGATTACGAATCTGAAAGAATTATTCAGGATAATATGAAAAGAATATGTAATGGTAGAACTGTAATAATGATAGCCCACAGGCTTTCCACATTAAGAGATACGGACAGAATAATAGTTATGGATAAAGGTGAAGTAGCAGAATACGGTTCTCATAAAGAACTAATAGATCTCAAAGGAATATATCATTATCTGTTAGCACAGCAGACGGGTTAATTATTAATAAAAAAATTAGTGGTTAAATATGTTTAATAAAAAACAAAAATATGAATATGAGTTTCTCCCTTCTGCTCTTGAAATAGAAGAGACACCGCCATCTCCATTAGGAAAATTTATTGTATGGACAGTATTTATCATAATAATTATAGCAGTTGCTTGGTCTATTTTGGCTAAAACTGATAAGGTCGCAGTAGCAAGAGGCAAAATAATCCCTGTGGGAAAAGCCAAAGTAATAGAACCTTTTGAAGATGGAATAGTTAAAGGCATTTATGTGAAAGAAGGGCAGAAAGTAAAAAAAGGACAGCTTCTTATAAGTCTTGATTCAACTATCACTGATGCCGAAACAAGAGAAGTCAGAGAGTATTTATCAACATTAAAACTTGAAGAGTATCTTTTAAAAAGGCAGTTAAATAAATCTAAGCTTACGACTATTGAGATAATTCATAATAAAAAAGAATTTAAATATTTAACTATAGCTCAAATAGATTTTCATCTCGAACTTCAGGATACCAGAAAAACAGAGTATAAAGAAAAAGAGATAATTCAAAATCATATTATAATTCAAAGAGAAGCTGAACTGGAAATAGCGGCAACAAATCTGGCAAAAATGAAACAAAGAGTTAAGGTACTTCAAAATCAGGAAAATATGTATAAAAAACTTTCTGAGAAAGGAAGTGTTTCTAAGCAGACATGGATAGATAAAAAGAGCGAAGTAGACAGCCTTAAATATGAGATAAAAGCACAAATAGTCGATAAAAAAAGAAATTCAAATCAAATAGATGAAGCTAATAACACACTGAATCTTATTCATAAGCAGTGGCGTACAGGAAATCTTAAAGAACTGGTAGAAACAGAGAAAAAAATAAGAGCGGCAAATTCTCGGTTAATTAAAGCTGAAAGAAAGCTATTTTTGAGAAATTTATACTCACCTGTCGATGGAATCGTTAACCAGCTCGAAGTTACAACAATAGGCGAAGTAGTAACTCCCGCCCAGCCTATTATTACAATAGTTCCTCAAGGTATGGCTAAAGTAGCTGAAGTCTCTATTTTGAATAGAGATATTGGTTTTATACATAATGGACAGTCTGTTGAGCTAAAACTAGATACTTTTCCTTTTACCAGATACGGAGTTATTGAGGCTAAAGTTATTAATATAAGTCCTGATGCCGTAGTAGATCAAAAAACAGGAAGTCTGACCTATGAAGTCTTAGTTAAGCCTAATAAAAATAAAATCCTAGTTGGAAATAAATATATAAATTTGACACCGGGAATGACATTAACAGCCGAAATAAAAATAGGAACAAGAAGAGTAATAGATTTTTTCCTAGATCCTATCATGAAATTTAAGGGTGAAGTATTTAAAATGAGGTAAGTATGAAATCATAGGGTATGCAGAGAATCACAGGTAGGGGGAACTCCTGTAACATTGCTGCTCTATGTGGTAAAAAATAAATATAAAGGAACTGAAATAATATGGAAAATAAACCGGAACAAAACTCAACAGGAGTTAGGAAACTACAACTGAAGGCTAATTATCGAAAAGAAGAAAACTTTCTTTCTACAGAACAAAAAATAGCCAATAGTGAAAACAGTAGTGAAAATGGTATAACTTTTATTGAAAAACTGGATTTTAATGACTGGTTAAAAGTTCAGTGGTCATATCAATGGCGAAGTACAATAAAGATATCTCTTATATTTATAATATTTCTTCCTATTTTGGTTTTTTTAAAGATGATTAATAAGTTTGCAAATACTTATCAGGCTGACAATATTGTTGTATCTTTGCTTGTAGTAGCAGCAGTTTTTTTAATGCTATTTGCAAATAGCATAATGTTAAAATCTTTGCTAAATGTTAAATATGATAATTTTAAAATTATTGTTACCGATCCTAGGCATAATGAAATAAAGTATAATGAGTTAGATATTATTAGCCGGTATTCTCTTGCGTGGGGATTACTTTGGAGAGAGTTTATTATTCTTATTGTTATTCAGTCTATTTTTACTACAATTACTATTTTTATAATAATGATTTTCCTATTAATACTTAAAGTTCCTATAAGTAGCCTTTATGGATTCATTATCGATAAAAGAAATATAATCCAATTGGCTACTATGACTATGCCATCTTATTTTTCCATAGGATTTATTTTTAATATTGTTTTAATGAAGCAGTTGGTGAAAGCAGAATTTTATAAATTTAGACTGGCAGTTATTAAAGTTGAGAATCCTTATCCAGTGAGAAATATATATCTTACCGTTATTATTATTTCCAGTATCATAGCTTCTATATTTTCCATTTTTTTAAACTTTGTATTCTTTTTAAAACCTTCACATCTATATAACGTGCTGCATATACCAGGTAATAGTGCATTATATTTATCCATTTTAAGTATCCTATTCTTAATCTCCTGTATAGCGGTTCTTAAATGGAAAAAATGGGGCTTTTTTCTATACCTTATATGCTTTATTGCAATTATGAGTTCTAATATTTATTTCGGAACTGGGATACTGCTTATAATTACTCCGGTTATTAATTTAATAGTTTTTACATATATGAGTATGAAACAATGGAAACTATTTAATTAAGAGTGAGATCATGTATGAAATTACAGATAAAAGATAGTTATGGAAAAAGTATTTATCTATTGAACGGCTCAGGTCATAACAGTAATAAATTTCGAAATATAAGTTGAATATTGTTATGTATCAATAAATAGACTGAAAAACAGCCTTTAAGATGTAAGTATGGCATGATAAAAAATGTAAATGAAAGAAACACAATAATATACGTGCGTACGACACCGATAATAAATTAAAGTAGGTAAGATTTAATTTAAGAAATAATTATAACCGAAATTAAAACAGTAACAGAGAAAGTTATTGATTTTTTTCCGACCACTGTAATGAAATTTAAAGATGAATCATCTGAAATGAAATGATGTGAATCAAAATTAAAAGTTGTTAATTACTATATATTTTGATGCCGGAAATATAAATAATATTTAAAACGAAGTAGGAAAAAGTTTATGGGGGAGAAAATTAGTAAGATAAAAAAGCTGATTTTGTATATATTATTAATTATCGTGATAGTGCTGTTGTTTGTATTATGTGAAGAATATAGTGGGAATTCCAAAACAAATAAGATTGGTGAACATGTTATTCAACTACTGGATGAGAAATACAGTAGAGATTTTGCAATAAAAGAGGGAAAATATATCCGGCAGGCAAATACTTATGAATTTAGAGTTTATCCGAAAGATGATCCTAAATTTGTATTCCCTGTCTGGATTGGTAATATAACTGACAACGGAGTTAGTGATTCATATGTAAGTTATAATCACGGGAGAACATTAGAAAAATGGGTTACACCGTTCATGGATGATATTTCAGATAATCTTGCAATCAATGCTGCAAATGTACCTATTAAAGGTCGTAATGATACACCTGCACTAATATATAGGGGTAGAAACAGTGCGACTTTAGAGCAGATGCTTGAACATTATCCACAGAATATGGAAGTATATATTGAAGCATATATTGGACTGAATATTACCAAAGAAAACAGACCTGTTGTCCTTAAAGAAATATATAATCTCATTAAATTTCTGAAAAATAAAAAATTCAGTAGTATACATTTTTGGCTGAAATTTTACAGCCCAAAAATAAAAATCAGGGAAGAAGCAGAAAAATGGAAAGATCATGGTGGATTTCGTTCACAATATCTAAATAAGGATAAATATTTTTTTTCAATGGATGTAGATAATATGTACGGCAGATCGTCTATTAAAGATATAAAAAATGTTAAAGACATAGAAAAATATCTGAAAATTAATGAAGGCTATAATGGAGGTAAAATGAGTAATGTTAAAATAAGTGACAGAGACAGTAACGTTTATCACGAGCTTTCTTATATAAATTTTAAGACTGAAGAGAAGAATAAAAAATTGGTAGATGTATTCTTCGACGTAAATAAAAGTACAGGAAAATGGACAGTTAAAGAGGAAGTAAAAAAAGATAAAAGATTTAAAAAACTTTCTGTATCGCTGGAAAAATATACGGATCATTATAAAAACACATTTGAAACAACTGAAATTGTTCAAACTGATAATGATCCTGACACAGGATTTCAATCTGTTACATTTGGAAAAACAGATGATAAAGGTAAAATCAGTACACTTCAGCTGGAATTTCGCGGAACTGAATTTGGTTTGAATAAAGAAGGAATAAAAGATACATTTAATGATCTTAGCATCATAAGTCATAACTATCCTCTACAACAGGACGCCGCTGAAAAAGCTTATAAGAATGTAGTAGACTATGCTAAAAATAATGGAATATCTGATATCTATATAGGCGGTCACTCCATGGGAGCACCTATGGCAACCTTAATAGGTATTAAATATTATGAAGATATAAAAGGTGTTAATTTATTGGCACCTTTAGCAGTTTCAAAAGATACAATTAATTTATATGATATAATCCGGAATAATTTTAATAAGCAGACTCCTGAATTTTGGAACAAGTCTATCAAAGCTATAGCATTTCCTACAGATCTTGTTCCAAAACTGAAATGGCAGATATCTGATTTAAATAATCCACTAAACGCAAATGGGAAATATATACCTTCTGGATTCTTAAAGAATAATTCATTTATCCACGGAATGGATTTGACGAAAATACTTGCCTACGATGAGAATGGTAATTATATTAATGGAAAAATAAACAAGCCGTACGCTAGACAAATGTTAAAAGATTATATCTCTAATAGTGGCTTTCCTTATGATCCCAAAGATCCCAAAAAGCATAATTATCGCAATTTTTTCAACATTCCAAAGGATCTAAACGTAGATAATATTCTAGATATTTGTAATGATATCAGAAGTCAAATTGATAACCTAAACAGATTTCTGCCATATATACCATCTGATATATTCGATGAAATAATTGCCAGAAGGGTCATACAATGACCTAAACGAATCTAAAAGTGCCGGTCTTCCTGAGCCATTGGTTATAAATCTAGGAGATCAGAAAGAATAGATGCGGATGATGATGTATACAGCTATGGCAAAGGATGACACTCTGCGTATTTTAGTGCAGGATTATGTAAGGAAAACCGATTCTGTAAAGCTGATCGGTGCATTCGATAAAATAATGTATAAATGGTTTGGAGTTGAATATATACTTCCTGACAGTCGCGGTGGGAATATGGATGCAAGACAGCTTGCAGTCTTGGAAAAATTGTTTCAAAGCGGATTTAACGGCTGGTGGAATCAGCAGTACCGCAGTACAAATGTAAACAGTGTAACAGCTATTAAACTGAAAGAAATGTACGTTGATATTGCAGGGCGTTTCAATACCGGTATGAATATTCAGACACATCTGCAGGAATTTGTTATGCTGGGAGCTCTTAAATTTGATGAAAACGGAGTGATGAGTGCAGATAAAAATATAATCGATTCTATACTTAATTTTCAGAAACTTTCTGAACGTTTAACTAATACTTCAAATAGTGAAGCTCAATTAGATGAAGAATTAATAAATACAGGTCGAAATCTTTTTTTATTAAAGTTTGAAATGATATCAACTGCAGTAAAAGTATATGCAACAGATGAAGAATTAGTTGACTACGTTAAGTATTATTTATCAACAGGTGATGATTACCTTGAAGGCGGAAAGGGAAATGATACCTATATTTTTAATAAAGGTGATGGTCAGGATAAAATAGCTGATAGTTTAGGAGATGACACCTTGAAGATTGATATAGCTTCATCTGACATTTTATTAAGCAAAATGGGAAATGATCTTCAGATACTTATTAATGGAGAAGATGATAAAATTACTATTTCCAATTGGTATACTGCTGATACTAATAAAGTTGAAAGAATTGAAACAGCTGATCATGGAGTTCTATTAAGTAATCAGGCTGATCAACTAATTCAGGCTATGTCTTTATACGAAAATGAAAAAGGAATTACCTGGTCAAATGCTATTGATTATGATAATCATGAAGCCAAAGATATCGTTGCAGCTCATTGGCAGTTTGAGAATAAAGAAGAAAATACTATGTAAACAGAACCAGAGGCAGAGGCAGGATTCGATGTATCTAATTATTATATTATTTTTACATCCAATATAGAAATAAATAAAATATTGAAAATAGGGATAATAATTCCTGCAACTTTAAACAGAGCAGTAAATAAGGTTGTGCTGCAGGAAATTTAAAACTATAATTTTAGGCTATAATCTTTAGAAACAGATAGATTAAAATATGGAGATGATTCATGAGTAATAGAGCTCTACCGCCGGAATTTAAGGAATCCCTATTTCTCTCTTTAATAAAATGCCTACAATTGTTTTATGACTTCATTTACTGAAAAAAATTAGAACCGAAGTGTAAAGGTACCCTTTGCTGTAATAACAACATCGGGGATTTTATTTTTATCTTAATTTGTACTTTAAGTTTATGATTGCATCTGTAAGTTTTTTTGAAAACCTTCTATATATTCAACTTTATTCAGTTTAAGCTCTTTTTTATGCCGTCTAAAAAGCCTAAACATAATTATGTATGATATTATACAGTTATGTAGAATAAAACCATTTTTAAAAAATAAAAAATTAAGGTTGTTAATAGATGTCAGTTATTTTTATACTAATCACAATTATCAGTTTAATTGGACTTCTGATAGGGAGTCAATGCTGTCTTACAATTTATCTTTTTTATAAAGGACAACATAAATATAGAAATAAAATTAATGACGAAGTTAATAATTTTTATTCAGATTTCGACGAAGCGGATTTTCCTTTTGTAACTATACAGCTTCCTGTTTATAATGAATCACTGATAATTAAACGTTTAATCCTCTCTGCTGCAGAAATTGATTATCCTTATGATAAATTTGAAATACAGGTAATAGATGACAGTACAGATGAAACAATAGAAATTATAGATAACTATATTTCTGAATTAAAAGCACAAAATAAAATTAGTATTTATACTGTAAGAAGAGATAATAGAAAAGGTTTTAAAGCAGGAGCTCTCGCAAATGCATTACAATATGCAAAAGGAGACTATACTGCTATTTTTGATGCTGACTTTATTATTCCTAAACATTTTTTAAAAAGAACAATTCCACAGATATATAATAAACCTGACATAGCCTGTATTCAAGGTAGATGGGGGCATGAAAATAGGTATAATAATTGGATTACAAGAGCAGCAAGTATCGGATTAGACGCTCATATAACAACTTCAATGGCAAGCAAAAGCTATAGTAGCTTATGTCCCATATTTTGTGGAACAGCAGGTATCATTAAAATAAGTTCAATTAATGATGCAGGAGGATGGTCAGGCAAAACTATTACAGAAGATCAGGATTTATCCTATAGAATGTGGTCATTAGGTTTTAAGATTATCTACGATTACGACCTTGTAAATAATGCTGAAATACCTAATAATTTATCAGCCTTTAAATCTCAACAAAAGCGGTGGGCAAAAGGAGGAATTGAAACTCTTTTAAAACTGTTTCCGACAATTGTAAAATCAGAGCATTTAAATTTTATACAAAAAGTTGACATCTTATACCGTATGCTTTCCAGTTTCACAAGTTTACTACTTCTTATCTATTTTATTCTATTACTTCCTATACTAATGTCAGGGTATACAGTACAGCATAATATAATTATATCGATACTATGGATAGCACTCTCATTTGCCAGTATTTTGCCATGGATTTTTTATATTGGGAGCTGCTATTTTCAGCAGTTGGGATATTTTGCATTTAAAAATATACTCTTCGTCAACATACTTTACGCTGGCAGTGCTATAACGAATAGTATAAGCATTATAGAAGCTTTACTCGGGAAAAAATCTGCATTTATAAGAACACCAAAAAGCGGAAGCACTAATCTAAAAACTAAAGATTGTAAATATAAAATAAGAGAGAATACTTATATAGGCTATATTGAAATATTATCAGGAATTTATTGTTTTTTTGTATTTGTTTTAATGTTTATCATTTATAGACAATATTTTTGGGGATTCCTTATGATACCTTATGTTATAGGTATTAATCTATATAATATTGATTTTCTGAGTAAAAAATTAAAAAGTTTTATATATTTTGCTAGAAAATTTTTGCCTCATGCCTTCAGTGGTAAATACTGATTTCGGATAAATGCTATATCATAAAAACTAAACGCTGTTTTTAAATGCAGTAACTCCTCTCTGAGTAAGATTCATGGCTGTATTTGGTGTATAAGTAGAGCTTTTAATCAATCTGTTTTTTTTATTAATTAGAAATAAATTTCATTAGGTCTACTATAGTCCAAATTCTGATGAAATCTTTCTGAATTATAAAACGTAAAATATTTTTTTATACCTTTTTTTTAATTTTTTATATAGCTGTGATCATTTTAAAAGATATTTTCATATTTGATACTTCTCCATAGCGGTTCAATATAAATATTATAGAGAGCCCGTCCTCTAGCGTCCATACTTGATTTATATAATTTTTAGCTCTCTTTTTTATTGAAACTATTTTATTACTGCAAAGATATTGATTTTTTTCTTAGATTTTAATTTACTATCAAAAATATCAGATAAATAGGATAGTGCCTCTTTTTTCTATATACTTATGAAATTACTGTAAACTTCATATTTAGATAATATCTTTGCGGGCATTTTCATTCTTTGATTGTTTCTAGAGCAACTTTATGTTTAAACTTCTTATCATAGTGCTTTTACATTTTCCTACCTCTCATCTTAATGGTTATAAATTAACTCATGAAAGATAATTTTACATCCATGCAAACTGCTTGAATTTAGTGGCACATAATTAAAGATCTTGAAAAAAATAAACCCAAAAAAAACAGTAATATGTTATAAGGTTATTAATTTTTTCAAGCTCACCCAAAATTACTGACCTAGTCAAGGCACGATGTTCCATGCACCCTTTGAAGGATTTTTATATAACGTATGTTTATGTCAGAGAGGAGTTACTGCATTTAAAAACAGCGTTTAGTTTTTATGATATAGCATTTATCCGAAATCAGTATTTACCACTGAAGGCATGAGGCAAAAATTTTCTAGCAAAATATATAAAACTTTTTAATTTTTTACTCAGAAAATCAATATTATATAGATTAATACCTATAACATAAGGTATCATAAGGAATCCCCAAAAATATTGTCTATAAATGATAAACATTAAAACAAATACAAAAAAACAATAAATTCCTGATAATATTTCAATATAGCCTATATAAGTATTCTCTCTTATTTTATATTTACAATCTTTAGTTTTTAGATTAGTGCTTCCGCTTTTTGGTGTTCTTATAAATGCAGATTTTTTCCCGAGTAAAGCTTCTATAATGCTTATACTATTCGTTATAGCACTGCCAGCGTAAAGTATGTTGACGAAGAGTATATTTTTAAATGCAAAATATCCCAACTGCTGAAAATAGCAGCTCCCAATATAAAAAATCCATGGCAAAATACTGGCAAATGAGAGTGCTATCCATAGTATCGATATAATTATATTATGCTGTACTGTATACCCTGACATTAGTATAGGAAGTAATAGAATAAAATAGATAAGAAGTAGTAAACTTGTGAAACTGGAAAGCATACGGTATAAGATGTCAACTTTTTGTATAAAATTTAAATGCTCTGATTTTACAATTGTCGGAAACAGTTTTAAAAGAGTTTCAATTCCTCCTTTTGCCCACCGCTTTTGTTGAGATTTAAAGGCTGATAAATTATTAGGTATTTCAGCATTATTTACAAGGTCGTAATCGTAGATAATCTTAAAACCTAATGACCACATTCTATAGGATAAATCCTGATCTTCTGTAATAGTTTTGCCTGACCATCCTCCTGCATCATTAATTGAACTTATTTTAATGATACCTGCTGTTCCACAAAATATGGGACATAAGCTACTATAGCTTTTGCTTGCCATTGAAGTTGTTATATGAGCGTCTAATCCGATACTTGCTGCTCTTGTAAATCCAATTATTATACCTATTTTCATGCCCCCATCTACCTTGAATACAGGCTATGTCAGGTTTATTATATATCTGTGGAATTGTTCTTTTTAAAAAATGTTTAGGAATAATAAAGTCAGCATCAAAAATAGCAGTATAGTCTCCTTTTGCATATTGTAATGCATTTGCGAGAGCTCCTGCTTTAAAACCTTTTCTATTATCTCTTCTTACAGTATAAATACTAATTTTATTTTGTGCTTTTAATTCAGAAATATAGTTATCTATAATTTCTATTGTTTCATCTGTACTGTCATCTATTACCTGTATTTCAAATTTATCATAAGGATAATCAATTTCTGCAGCAGAGAGGATTAAACGTTTAATTATCAGTGATTCATTATAAACAGGAAGCTGTATAGTTACAAAAGGAAAATCCGCTTCGTCGAAATCTGAATAAAAATTATTAACTTCGTCATTAATTTTATTTCTATATTTATGTTGTCCTTTATAAAAAAGATAAATTGTAAGACAGCATTGACTCCCTATCAGAAGTCCAATTAAACTGATAATTGTGATTAGTATAAAAATAACTGACATCTATTAACAACCTTAATTTTTTATTTTTTAAAAATGGTTTTATTCTACATAACTGTATAATATCATACATAATTATGTTTAGGCTTTTTAGACGGCATAAAAAAGAGCTTAAACTGAATAAAGTTGAATATATAGAAGGTTTTCAAAAAAACTTACAGATGCAATCATAAACTTAAAGTACAAATTAAGATAAAAATAAAATCCCCGATGTTGTTATTACAGCAAAGGGTACCTTTACACTTCGGTTCTAATTTTTTTCAGTAAATGAAGTCATAAAACAATTGTAGGCATTTTATTAAAGAGAGAAATAGGGATTCCTTAAATTCCGGCGGTAGAGCTCTATTACTCATGAATCATCTCCATATTTTAATCTATCTGTTTCTAAAGATTATAGCCTAAAATTATAGTTTTAAATTCCCTGCAACACAACCTTATTTACTGCTCTGTTTAAAGTTGCAGGAATTATTATCCCTATTTTCAATATTTTATTTATTTCTATATTGGATGTAAAAATAATATAATAATTAGATACATCGAATCCTGCCTCTGGTTCTGGTTCTGTTTACATAGTATTTTCTTCTTTATTCTCAAACTGCCAATGAGCTGCAACGATATCTTTGGCTTCATGATTATCATAATCAATAGCATTTGACCAGGTAATTCCTTTTTCATTTTCGTATAAAGACATAGCCTGAATTAGTTGATCAGCCTGATTACTTAATAGAACTCCATGATCAGCTGTTTCAATTCTTTCAACTTTATTAGTATCAGCAGTATACCAATTGGAAATAGTAATTTTATCATCTTCTCCATTAATAAGTATCTGAAGATCATTTCCCATTTTGCTTAATAAAATGTCAGATGAAGCTATATCAATCTTCAAGGTGTCATCTCCTAAACTATCAGCTATTTTATCCTGACCATCACCTTTATTAAAAATATAGGTATCATTTCCCTTTCCGCCTTCAAGATAATCATTACCTGTTCCTCCGTTTAAAATGTCATCTCCATCATTGCCGTATATTTTATCATCTTCTTCATGACCGTACATGTTTTCGCCGAGACTAATACCGTTAAGTACATTATT
The DNA here is from genome assembly GCA_029237695.1 of Conchocele bisecta. Lineage (NCBI taxonomy): Eukaryota > Metazoa > Mollusca > Bivalvia > Lucinida > Thyasiridae > Conchocele > Conchocele bisecta. The sequence continues at coordinate 568,800 of JAQRGA010000042.1, read as the reverse complement.
TCCACTGTCGCCTCGTACATTTATTCGACCTTCAATATCAGAAACACCCCATTTAGTTCCGTCGGCAAAAGTAATTTCTTCAATTTTTCTGTTATAATACCCGGCATATGCTCCATCTCCGCGGTGATTGATAAACCAGTCTTTGAATCTAACTTCATCATTTGCAGAGTTTTCTCCATCTTTAAATTTAATAAGAATATCATTATCTTCACGCAGAACATCTGCTACATCACTTTGATTAATATCTTTAAGCTCAAGTTTATCATGTGAAGCGGCATTGTGCAGTCTGTCATTGAGATCGAAAATCACATCAGATCCGTCTCCACGGCTATAAGTATAAGTATCATTATGCTCTCCGCCTGCAAGATAATCATCACCTGTTCCGCCATCTAAAATGTCATCTTGATTTCCGCCCGTTTCAGTGCTTATTTTCATTTACCGGCTTCTCCGCCCAAAAGAATTTTATCATCTCCATTCATTTCCTCAAATTTTGTTATAAATCGCTGCCTTCATAGCCTTAACATAAATTTTCGGCCGAGACTAATCTACCGTTAAGTACATTATCTGCACGTCGCCGCGTACATTTATTTACTTCAATATCGGGAAACATCATACCCCATTTAAAGTTCCGTACGGCATAAGTAATTTTCTTTCTTCCAATTTTTCTGTTATAATACCCCCATATGCTCCATCTCCGCGTGATTTGATAAAACCAGTCCTTTTGAATCTAACTCATCCCATTTGCAGAGTTTCTCCATCCTTAATTTAATAAGAATATCATTATCTTCACGCAGAACATCTGCTACATCACTTTGATTAATATCTTTAAGAAAAGGCTTCAAGTTTTATCATGTGAAGCGGCATTGTGCAGTCTGTCATTGAGATCGAAAATCACATCAGATCCGTCTCCACGGTTATAAGTATAGTATCAATTTCTTTCCCTTTCCGCCTTCAAGGAAATAATCATCACTGTCCGCATCTATTTCCATTTTGATCCGCCGTCAGTGTTCATCATTACCGCTTCCGTTACCCTATTTTATCATCTCCAATCATTTCCTGCCAAATTTTGTATTCGCTGCTTCATAGCGTAACATAATTTTTTGCGCCGAGACTAATACCGTTAAGTACATTAATCTGCACTGTCGCCGCGTACATTTATTTGACTTCAAATATCGGGAAACACCCCCATTTAGTTCCGTCGGCAAAAGCAATTTCTTCAATTTTTCTGTTATAATACCCGACATATGCTCCATCTCCGCGGTGATTGATAAACCAGTCTTTGAATCTAACTTCATCATTTCATTTGAGAGTTTTCTCCATCCTTAAATTTAATAAGAATATCATTATCTTCACGCAGAACATCTGCTACATCACTTTGATTAATATCTTTAAGCTCAAGTTTATCATGTGAAGCGGCATTGTGCAGTCTGTCATTGAGATCGAAAATCACATCAGATCCGTCTCCACGGTTATAAGTATAGGTATCATTTCCCTTTCCGCCTTCAAGGTAATCATTACCTGTTCCTCCGTTTAAAATGTCATCTCCATCATTGCCGTATATTTTATCATCTCCTTCATGACCGTACATGTTTTCGCCGAGACTAATACCGTTAAGTACATTATTTCCACTGTCGCCTCGTACATTTATTTGACCTTCAATATCGGAAACACCCCATTTAGTTCCGTCGGCAAAAGTAATTTCTTCAATTTTTCTGTTATAATACCCGGCATATGCTCCATCTCCGCGGTGATTGATAAACCAGTCTTTGAATCTAACTTCATCATTTGCAGAGTTTTCTCCATCCTTAAATTTAATAAGAATATCATTATCTTCACGCAGAACATCTGCTACATCACTTTGATTAATATCTTTAAGCTCAAGTTTATCATGTGAAGCGGCATTGTGCAGTCTGTCATTGAGATCGAAAATCACATCAGATCCGTCTCCACGGCTATAAGTATAAGTATCATTATGCTCTCCGCCTGCAAGATAATCATCACCTGTTCCGCCATCTAAGGTGTCATTTTGATTTCCGCCATTCAGTATATCATTACCGCTTCCGCCCTGAATTTTATCATCTCCATCATTTCCTGAAATTGTATCGCTGCCTTCATAGCCGTACATATTTTCGCCGAGACTAATACCGTTAAGTACATTATCTGCACTGTCGCCGCGTACATTTATTTGACCTTCAATATCGGAAACACCCCATTTAGTTCCGTCGGCAAAAGTAATTTCTTCAATTTTTCTGTTATAATACCCGGCATATGCTCCATCTCCGCGGTGATTGATAAACCAGTCTTTGAATCTAACTTCATCATTTGCAGAGTTTTCTCCATCTTTAAATTTAATAAGAATATCATTATCTTCACGCAGAACATCTGCTACATCACTTTGATTAATATCTTTAAGCTCAAGTTTATCATGTGAAGCGGCATTGTGCAGTCTGTCATTGAGATCGAAAATCACATCAGATCCGTCTCCACGGTTATAAGTATAGGTATCATTTCCCTTTCCGCCTTCAAGGTAATCATTACCTGTTCCTCCGTTTAAAATGTCATCTCCATCATTGCCGTATATTTTATCATCTCCTTCATGACCGTACATGTTTTCGCCGAGACTAATACCGTTAAGTACATTATTTCCACTGTCGCCTCGTACATTTATTTGACCTTCAATATCGGAAACACCCCATTTAGTTCCGTCGGCAAAAGTAATTTCTTCAATTTTTCTGTTATAATACCCGGCATATGCTCCATCTCCGCGGTGATTGATAAACCAGTCTTTGAATCTAACTTCATCATTTGCAGAGTTTTCTCCATCCTTAAATTTAATAAGAATATCATTATCTTCACGCAGAACATCTGCTACATCACTTTGATTAATATCTTTAAGCTCAAGTTTATCATGTGAAGCGGCATTGTGCAGTCTGTCATTGAGATCGAAAATCACATCAGATCCGTCTCCACGGCTATAAGTATAAGTATCATTATGCTCTCCGCCTGCAAGATAATCATCACCTGTTCCGCCATCTAAGGTGTCATTTTGATTTCCGCCATTCAGTATATCATTACCGCTTCCGCCCTGAATTTTATCATCTCCATCATTTCCTGAAATTGTATCGCTGCCTTCATAGCCGTACATATTTTCGCCGAGACTAATACCGTTAAGTACATTATCTGCACTGTCGCCTCGTACATTTATTCGACCTTCAATATCAGAAACACCCCATTTAGTTCCGTCGGCAAAAGTAATTTCTTCAATTTTTCTGTTATAATACCCGGCATATGCTCCATCTCCGCGGTGATTGATAAACCAGTCTTTGAATCTAACTTCATCATTTGCAGAGTTTTCTCCATCCTTAAATTTAATAAGAATATCATTATCTTCACGCAGAACATCTGCTACATCACTTTGATTAATATCTTTAAGCTCAAGTTTATCATGTGAAGCAGCATTGTGCAGTCTGTCATTGAGATCGAAAATCACATCAGATCCGTCTCCACAGCTATAAGTATAGGTATCATTTCCCTTTCCGCCTTCAAGGTAATCATTACCTGTTCCTCCGTTTAAAATGTCATCTCCATCATTGCCGTATATTTTATCATCTCCTTCATGACCGTTACATGTTTTCGCCTGAGACTAATACCGAATTAAGTACATTATTTCCACTGTCGCCTCGTATCATTTATTTGACCTTCAATATCGAAACACCCCATTTAAGTTCCGTCGGCAAAAGTAATTTCTTCAATTTTTTCTGTTATAATACCCGGCATATGCTCCATTCTCCGCGGTGATTGATAAACCAGTCTTTGAATCTAACTTCATCATTTTTTGCAGAGTTTTGTTTTTCTCCATATCCTTAAAATTTAATAATAATATCATTAATCTTCACGCAGAACATCTGCTACATCACTTTGTTATAATATCTTTAAGCTCAAGTTTAATGTTTTATTCATGTGAAGCGGCATTGTGCAGTCTGTCATTGAGATCGAAAATCACATCAGAATCCGTCTCACGGCATAGTATAAGTAATCATTATGCTCTCCGCCTGCAAGATAATCATCACCTGTTCCGTTCCGCCCATCTAAGGTGTCATTTTGATTTCCGCCATTCAGTATATCAATTACCGCTTCCGACCGCCCTGAATTTTATCATCTCCATCATTTCCTGAAATTGTATCGCTGCCATTCATAGCCGTACATATTTTCGCCGAGACTAAATACCGTTAAGTACATTATCTGCACTGTCGCCGCGTACATTTATTTGACCTTCAATATCGGAAACACCCCATTTAGTTCCGTCGGCAAAAGTAATTTCTTCAATTTTTTCTGTTATAATACCCGGCATATGCTCCATCTCCGCGGTGATTGATAAACCAGTCTTTGAATCTAAACTCTTCATCATTTGCCAGAGTTTTCTTCCATCTTTAAATTTAATAAGAATATCATTATCTTCACGCAGAACATCTGCTACATCACTTTGATTAATATCTTTAAGCTCCAAGTTTATCATGTGAAGCGGCATTGTGCTAGTCCTGTCATTGACGATCGAAAATCATCAGATCCGTCCTCCACGTTATAAGTATAGGTATCATTTTCCCTTTCCGCCTTCAAGGTAATCATACCTGTTCCTCCTCCTTTAAAAAATGTAAACATCTCCAATCATTGCGTATATTTTATCATCTCCTTACATGACCCGTACCATTTTTGTTTTTTCGCCGAGACTTAATACCGTTAAGTACATTATCTGCACTGTCGCCGCGTACATTTAGTTTTGACCTTCAATATCGAAACACCCCATTTAGTTCCGTCGGCCCCCCAGTCGAATCGGCAAAAAGTTAATTTCTTCAATTTTTTCTGTTATAATACCCGGCATAATATGCTCCATCTCCGCGGTGATTGATAAACCGCAGTCTTTGAATCTAACTTCATCCATTTGCAGAGTTTTCTCCATCTTTAAATTTAATAAGAATATCATTATCTTCACGCAGAACATCTGCTACATCACTTTGATTAATATCTTTAAGCTCAAGTTTATCATGTGAAGCGGCATTGTGCATCTGTCATTGAGATCGAAAATCACAATCAGATCCGTTCTCCACGGTGTTATAAGTATAGGTATCATTTCCCTTTCCGCCTTCAAGGTAATCATTACCGTCCTCCGTTGAAATGTTCCATCTCCATCATTGCCTGTATATTTACATCTCCTTCATGACCGTACATGTTTTCGCGAGACATAATACCGTTAAGTACATTATCTGCACAGTCCGCCGCGTACATTTATTTGACCTTCAATATCGGAAACACCCCATTTTATGTTCCGTCGCAAAAAGTAATTCTCTTCAATTTACTGTTATAATACCCGGCATATGCTCATCTCCGCGTGTTTGATAAACCATCGTTGAATCTATACTCATCAATGCAGAGTATTCCCTCCACGTTTAAATTTATATGAATATCATTATCTTCACGCAGAACATCTGCTACATCACTTTGATTAATATCTTTAAGCTCAAGTTTATCATGTGAAGCGGCATTGTGCAGTCTGTCATTGAGATCGAAAATCACATCAGATCCGTCTCCACGGTTATAAGTATAGGTATCATTTCCCTTTCCGCCTTCAAGGTAATCATTACCTGTTCCTCCGTTTAAAATGTCATCTCCATCATTGCCGTATATTTTATCATCTCCTTCATGGCCGTACATGTTTTCGCCGAGACTAATACCGTTAAGTACATTATCTGCACTGTCGCCGCGTACATTTATTTGACCTTCAATATCGGAAACACCCCATTTAGTTCCGTCGGCAAAAGCAATTTCTTCAATTTTTCTGTTATAATACCCGGCATATGCTCCATCTCCGCGGTGATTGATAAACCAGTCTTTGAATCTAACTTCATCATTTGCAGAGTTTTCTCCATCCTTAAATTTAATAAGAATATCATTATCTTCACGCAGAACATCTGCTACATCACTTTGATTAATATCTTTAAGCTCAAGTTTATCATGTGAAGCGGCATTGTGCAGTCTGTCATTGAGATCGAAAATCACATCAGATCCGTCTCCACGGCTATAAGTATAAGTATCATTATGCTCTCCGCCTGCAAGATAATCATCACCTGTTCCGCCGTCTAAGGTGTCATTTTGATTTCCACCGTTCAGTATATCATTACCGCTTCCGCCCTGAATTTTATCATCTCCATCATTTCCTGAAATTGTATCATCGCCTTTTAAGCCATATATCAGATTATTACTATTATCTCCATTCAGTATATCATCACCATCTGAACCCAAAAAAATATTGCTGTCATCAGTTATTATTTTAAGTCCGCTGGTATAATCATCACCTTTTGATAAATAATACTTAACGTAGTCAACTAATTCTTCATCTGTTGCATATACTTTTACTGCAGTTGATATCATTTCAAACTTTAATAAAAAAAGATTTCTGGCTGTATTTATTAATTCTTCATCTAATTGAGCTTCACTATTTGAAGTATTAGTTAAACGTTCAGAAAGTTTCTGAAAATTAAGTATAGAATCGATTATATTTTTATCTGCACTCATCACTCCGTTTTCATCAAATTTAAGAGCTCCCAGCATAACAAATTCCTGCAGATGTGTCTGAATATTCATACCGGTATTGAAACGCCCTGCAATATCAGCGTACATTTCTTTCAGTTTAACAGCTGTTATACTGTTTACATTTGTACTGCGGTACTGCTGATTCCACCAGCCGTTAAATCCGCTTTGAAACAATTTTTCCAAGACTGCAAGCTGTCTTGCATCCATATTCCCACCGCGACTGTCAGGAAGTATATCTTCAACTCCAAACCATTTATACATTATTTTATCAAATGCACCGCTCAGCTTTAAAGAATCAGTTTTCTTTGCATAATCCTGCACTAAAATACGCAGAGTGTCATCCTTTGCCATAGCTGTATGCAGATCGTCGATATTTGAAAATCCGTCAAGATAAGGGAGTAGTTTAATATCATCAGGTATATCGAACTGACCATTATAGGTTGCCGCTGATTCTGTATCAATAATGTCTCGTTCAAACAGAAATTCCCCGGCTTTTCTGACAGTTCCGTCACTGAATTCTACATCACCTGTTCTTACAAGTGTATTACCACTGCCATCTGATGAGTTTACTTCTTCTGAATCAACTGAAATACTTTTTACGCCCAGCTCTTCAAGTGTGTGAAGTTCATCTGTCTGGCTTATTCCGTCGCCATTATCTTTCCATAGACGAAGAGTGTTATATACATCATCATCCGCATCTATTCTTCCGTCACCGTTACTGTCAAGATCTTTTAATGCGTCAAAACCTCCTGAAGCTGTACTGCCGTCAGCCATCACTGTATGATCACCGAATACTTCTGCCCCGCCATCTATGACACCGTTGCCATTTAAATCTCTTGCTAAAATTGCGGAGTTTTCACCGATCCATCCTGTTTTTTCTGCAAAACCGTTCTGGTCAACATCAAAATATGCGTTACTTTCAGCCAGTGATTTAGTATCAAATTCTTCCTTATCTCCCAAATTTATAACCAATGGATCAGGAAGACCAAAACGTTTGAATTCGTTTAGGTCATTGTATGGGTTATAATAATCAGCTATTTTATCTAAAAAGTTGCCGGCATAATTAAAACCATTTTCCAGATTTGTCCATAGTGGCTCTATATAATCTTTTGTTAAATTATAAATTAATGCTTGATCAACCAATTTACGAGTCGCTGGATCATTCATACTCTTAAGTCCAAAAATATTTGCATTGTTAATTCGTCCACTTACATAAATAGGATTAGGCGTATTTTTCAAAATATCTATACCTCCTTTATGCAGTATTAGATTAGCTGCAGTAACGCAGTTGTTGCCGTCACCTGTTATGCCAGGATAAAGTGTATAGTTGAATTTGTTATCTAAAGCATCTTGTTTTAGTGCATCTCCTTTTGATTGCATTGAGTTATATTGATCACCAGATATTGGTGTAGTAATTTTGTCTGACAGTTCTTTTCTTCTTGCAGATTCATCTTCTTTTGAAAATTTTCCATCTGCCCCGTAGGAATATATCTTTGGAGGATTGATGCCGTCTGAAATTTCTATCCACGTGTGAATAAAACCCTCATAATCTATTAAAGAATCATCATTGTAAATTGTTAGCGAATAATTATTTTCTGACATTTTTTGTTCCTATTTTATATTTGATTTTTTAAACATTATATTTAAAGGTCTATTAAAATATTCATTAAATCTTACCTGCTTTAATTTATTATCAGTGCCATACGCATGTATATTATTCTACTTATATTATTTATATTTTTTATCATGCCATGCTTACATCTTAAAAGCTGTTTTTCAGTCTATCTATTGATTTTAAGAATATTCAACTTATATTTCGAAATTTATTACTGCTATGAACTGAGCCGTTCAATAGATAAATACTTTTTCCATAACTATCTTTTATCTGTAATTTCACTCTTAATTAAATAGTTTCCATTGTTTCATACTCATATATGTAAAAACTATTAAATAAATAACTAGAGTAATTATAAGCAGTATCCCGATTCCGAAATAAATATTGGAACTCATAATTGCAATAGAGCATATAAAATATAGAAAAAAGCCCCATTTTTTCCATTTAAGAACCGCTATACGGGAGATTAAGAATAGTATACTTAAAACAGATAAATATAATGAAACTGATATCAGCAACACGGTTTAAAAAAGTGAAACATATAGAACCTATGATACTGTAAATAATAATAACGGTAAGATATATATTTCTCACTGGGTAAGGATTCTCAACTTTAATAACTGCCAGTTTAAATTTACGAAATTTTGTTTTCACCAACTGCTTTATTAAAAAAATATTTAAAATAAATCCTATAGGAATATACAATGATATAACAGCCCATCGGATTATATGACCATCAATGGCACTTTCAGGAAGTTTAAATACTAATAGGATAATCGTTATTCTTACAATAGCAATTATAACAAAAATAAAATTAATAATAGTAATAATAAACTCTCTCCAAACTAATCCCCACGCAAGGGAATACCGGCTAATAATGTCTAACTCATTATACTTTATTTCATTATGCCTAGAATCAGTAACAATAATTTTAAAATTATCATATTTAACATTTAGCAAAGATTTTAACATTATGCTATTTGCAAATAGCATTAAAAAAACTGCTGCTGCTACAAATAAAGATAGAGCAATAATCCCAATCACATTTACCTTTAAAAAAATAAAAATAGGAATAGATATTATGATTAGAGGGAAAAGTAGAAGGAATATCTTTATTGCATTTCGCCATTGATATGACCACTGAACTTTTAACCAGTCATTAAAATCCAGTTTTTCAATAAAAGTTATACTATTTTCACTACTGTTTTCACTATTGGCTATTTTTTGTTTTAGTTTATTTTCCATATTATTTCATCTTTTTTATATTTATTTTTTACTACAGAGAGCAGTGAGGTTACAGAAATTCCACCCTTCTGTGATTCTCTGTATACCCTATGGTTTCATACTTACCTCATTTTAAATGATTCATCCTTAAATTTCATTACAGGGGTCAGAAAAAAATCAATTACTGTCTCTGTCACTTATTTTAACACTACTCATCTTACTTATCTCCATTATAGTCTTCATTAATTTTTAAATATTTTTCTATGTCTTTAACATTTTTTATATCTTTAAGAGACGATCTGCCGTACCTATTATCTACATCCATTGAAAAAAAATATTTATTCTTATGTAGATATTCTGAACTAAATCCACCATGATTTTTCCATTTTTCTGCTTCTTCCCTGATTTTTATTTCTGGGCTGTAAAATCTTAACCAAAAAAATATACCGCTGAATCTTTTATTTTTCAGAAATTTAATGAGACTATATATTTTTTTAAGGACAACAGGTTTGTTTTCTTCGGTAATATTCAATCCAATACATGCTTCAATATATACTCCCATATTTTGAGGATAATGTTCAAGCATCTGCTCTAAAGTCGCATTGTTTCTACCCCTATACATTAGTGCAGGTGTATCATTAGGTGCATAAATACCTACATTTGCAGCATTGATTACAAGATTATTTGAAATATCATCCATGAACGGTGTAACCCATCTTTCTAACGTTCGAGCGTGATTATATCTTACATACGAATCACTAACTCCGTCGGCAGTTATATCACCAATCCAAACAGGAAATACGAATTCAGGATCATCTTTCGGATAAACTCTGAATTCATAAGTATTTGCCTGCCGGACATATTTTCCCTCTTTTATTGCAAAATCTCTACTGTATTTCTTATCCAGCAATTGAATAACATGTTCACCAATCTTACCTGTTTTGGAATTCCCGCTATATTCGTCATGTAATGCAAACAACAGCGGTATCACGATAATTAATAAAAATATGAGTGCTATATATAAAACCGGCTTTTTTATCTTACTAATTTTCTCCCCCATAAACTTTTTCCTACTTTGTTTTAAATATTATTTATATTTACGGCACCAAAACATATAGCAATTGACAACTTTTAATTTTGATTCACATCATTTCATTTTAAATGATTCATCCTTAAATTTCATTACAGGAGTCAGAAAAAAATCAATAACTGTTTTTGTCACTTATTTTAACACTACTCATCTTACTTATCTCCATTATAGTCTTCATTAATTTTCAGATATTTTTCTATGTCTTTAACATTTTTTATCTCTTTAAGAAATGCTCTGTTATATCTATTCTTAGCTGTAATAATAAATGGATAGCTATTATTTGCATCCATTGAAAAAAAATATTTATCCTTATTTCGATATGGTGAACGAAATCCACCATGATTTTTCCATTTTTCTGCTTCTTCCCTGATTTTTATTTCTGGGCTGTAAAATTTTAACCAAAAAAATATACCGCTGAATTTTTTATTTTTCAGAAATTTAATGAGACTATATATTTTTTTAAGGACAACAGGTCTGTTCTCTTCGGTAATATCCAATCCAATATATGCTTCAATATATACTTCCATATTCTGTGGATAATGTTCAAGCATCTGCTCTAAAGTCGCACTGTTTCTACCCCTATATATTAGTGCAGCTATATCATTACGACCTCCAATAGGCACATTTGCAGCATTGATTACAAGATTATCTGAAATATCATCCATGAACGGTGTAACCCATCTTTCTAACGTTCGTCCGTGATTATAACTTACATACGAATCACTAACTCCGTCGGCGGTTATATCACCAATCCAAACAGGAAATACGAATTCAGGATCATCTTTCGGATAAACTCTGAATTCATAAGTATTTGCCTGCCGGACATATTTTCCCTCTTTTATTGCAAAATCTCTACTGTATTTCTTATCCAGCAGTTGAATAACATGTTCACCAATCTTACCTGTTTTGGAATTTCCGCTATATTCGTCATGTAATGCAAACAACAGCGGTATCACGATAATTAATAAAAATATGAGTGCTATATATAGAACCGGCTTTTTTATCTTACTAATTTTCTCCCCCATAAACTTTTTCCTACTTCGTTTTAAATATTATTTATATTTACGGCACCAAAACATATAGCAATTGACAACTTTTAATTTTGATTCACATCATTTCATTTTAAATGATTCATCCTTAAATTTCATTACAGGAGTCAGAAAAAATCAATAACTGTTTCTGTCACTGTTTTCATCTCTGCTATAATTATTCCTTAAATTAAATTTTGTCTAAACTCAACCAAATCAGCCGTTATTCCTTATATTTTGCATGCAGGAATACAGCAGAGTAAACAGGAAAATAATATTTTTTGCTTTCCACACTAAAACTTTAACTATTATGAGCTAATATATTGTTGAAATTAACCTTTTTATATTTATCTATAATATCATTAAATTTTTACCTTTAACTATTATATTAATATATCTATATGGTGCATAATTAACTTTAAACAGTGTGTAATAAATGAATATTGAAACTTGGCTTGAGTGTATAAACTGTTCTAAAACTTATGATCTCAGAGATTTAAGATATACGTGCAGCTGTGGCGGACTTCTTAATGTGAAACGTAACTTACAGAGTGTAGATAAAGAGAAACTGCTTTCTATATGGGAAAATAGATGGAGAGCTAAAAAAGGTCCTGATTCTTCAGGAGTATGGCGTTATAAAGAACTTATTCTAGATCTGCCTCCAGAACAAATTATTACAAAATATGAAGGTAATACCAGACTGTATGAAGCTGGAAAAGCCGGAGAATATGCAGGTCTCAAAAATCTTCTGCTAAAGCATGAAGGAGAAAATCCAACTGCCAGTTTCAAAGATCGCGGAATGACATGCGGTATTACCGCTGCAAAATTACTTGGAGCTAAAACTGTAGCATGTGCAAGCACAGGCAACACCAGTGCAAGTATGGCGGCATATGCGGCAAAAGCAGGTTTCAAATCTATAATATTTATCCCTGAAGGAAAAATAGCATACGGTAAATTAGCACAGGCATTGGCATACGGCGGGCTGACATTGCAGATTAAGGGTAATTTTGATGATGCTATGAAACTTGTTCAGGAAGTTTCCGAAAAATTAAATATCTATCTGCTGAATTCAATTAATCCATTTAGAATTGAAGGACAAAAGGCAATAGGCTTTGAAATACTGCAGCAGCTCGACTGGGAAGTACCCGACTGGTTTATTATCCCCGGCGGAAACCTTGGAAACAACACTGCATTAAGTAAAGGTCTTAAAGAGCTATACGAACTGGGTATTATTAATAAAATACCCAGAATAGCAGTTATACAGGCGGCAGGTGCAAATCCTCTGTACAAAATGTGGAAAAATAAAACTCAGTATGAACCTGTAATAAATCCTGAAACAATTGCAACTGCCATAAAAATTGGCAATCCAATTTCCTGGAAAAAATCACTAAACGGACTTGAGTGGTCGAATGGTGTCGTTGAAGATGTAACAGAACAGGAAATAATGGATGCCAAAGCAATGGTTGATGCTTCGGGAATTGGAGCTGAACCTGCTTCCTGCTGCGTTGTGGCAGGTGCAAAAAAATTAGTTGACTCAGGTGTTATTGATAAAAATTGTTCCGCAGTAGGAATTTTAACAGGAAATATTCTTAAAGATCCTGATGCCGCGGTTAATTATCACTTAAATAAGCTTGCAGATTTCGGAGTTATAGGTAAATTCAGGAATGTACCTATATCAATAGATGCTGATCTAAAGTCAGTAGAAGAAGTAATTAAAATCAATGCAGAAGATGCCGGCTGAAAGTTACAGGTAGATAAACCTTTAAAACTTTCAATATTATAAACTATATTTTAGTAAATTATTTATCTAAGGGCTTATTACTATGTATGTAGGCAGAATTGTAGCTGTTGGAATGAATAAAAGTTGTAACACTGTAGGAATGTATAGAGTCTCATCACGTTCTTTTCCAAACAGAGAAACAAGGTTGGTAAATAATAATATTTCTGTTCTTCCAAGAGAAGGTTTTGAAGCTGATTTATCAAAAAATCCATATATTGCATATAACTGCATTAGACTCACAAAAGAGTATGCAGTGATCAGTAACGGCTCACATACCGACCCAATCACAGAAAAATTAGCAATGGGATATCCTGCAAGAGATGCATTAGCTTTATCAATGCTAGCAATGGATTATGAAAAAGATGATTTTAATACACCTAGAATTGCAGGTGTTATTAGCTTAAATTCAAATATTAGTTTTCTGGCAATAGTCAAAAAAGATTCTATTCATGTAAAAGGTTTTGACTTAAAGCCGGGAAATTTATTTTATGTTGCAACTTATGAACATAATACTCCATGCTCTCACTACAGTGAATCAGCATTTGATGTAAAATCTGCAGTTAATGCACAAAAATATATTTTTAACCAAGGAGTATTTACTGATTTTGAAAAACCTGTAACAGCAGCATCTGTTTACTCAAATAAAACAATATTCAGTTTATCAGCCGACATAGAAAAATAAGAATATGAATAAATCTAATTTTGTAAACTCATTAAATCCATCTCAAAAAGAAGCTGTTGAAACAATTAGCGGCCCCCTTCTTGTGCTTGCAGGAGCAGGCACAGGCAAAACCAGTGTAATAACTTATAGAATAGCCAACTTATTAAAAAGCTGGATTTTAGCAGAGAGTATAATTGCACTTACTTTTACGAATAAAGCTGCCAGAGAGATGAAAGAAAGAATTGCAAAATTAATTGATGAAGATTCAGCACGCAAACTTTTTCTTGGAACGTTCCATGCCTTTTGTATGAAAGTATTAAGAGCTGAAACAGAACATATAGTATTGCATTCAGGTTTTGCTATTGCAGATGATATTGATCAAAAAGGTGTACTTAAACAGGTTATAGCTGAGCTTAATTTTATAGATTTGGAAATAGATTTAAATGTTTATAAATCTATGATTGGCAAAGCAAAACAGGAACTTATCCTACCTGACGGGTATAGAAAGAAAGCTTCAGGTTATTTTGATACTACGGTAGCAAAAGTTTATGAAAGATATCAGGAAACACTTATAAACCAAAATATGTTGGATTTTGATGATATTCTCCTGTATACAGTAAAACTATGGCAGGATAACAGTGAAGTATTAGATAAATATAGAGATAGATATAAATATATTCTTGTTGATGAATTTCAAGATACAAATACTGCACAGTTTAATATAATCAAATTATTGACTAATCCTAGAAATAATATTTGTGTCGTTGGTGACGATGATCAAAGTATTTATGGATGGCGCGGTGCACAAATAGAAAATATTCTTAATTTTCCGCAATACTTTCCTAATACAAAAATCATAAAACTTGAGCAGAATTATAGATCAACAAATACGATTCTAGGTGCTGCTAATAATTTTATTTCAGGAAATAAAAGACGACATAGTAAAAAATTATGGTCTGATAAAGGCAGAGGCGAACGGATAAAAATAGTGATTTCAGAAAGTGATATTGGTGAAGCAAGATTCGTTTCCAATTATATTTATAAAGTAATAGCTGAAAATAGTGATTATAATTATAAAGATATTGCTATCTTATATCGATCTAACCACCAGTCAAGACTCTTTGAACAGGAATTGAGAAAAGATCATATTCCCTATCGACTGGTAGGTTCAAAATCATTCTATGAACGTAAAGAAATAAGAGATGCTGTTGCCTATATAAAACTATTAGCAAATATAAAGGATAATCAAAGCTTATTGAGAATATTAAGTGTACCATCACGTGGATTAGGTAAAAAATTTATTGAAAATTTACGTAATTTTCAGAAAGGCAATTCAAATCTTTCTTTGTGTGAAATTTTTGGGTTGGAAAGTTTTACTGCAACTTTATCTTCAAGACAGAGAACAAGTGTAAGTGATTTTTATTCAATTATTAAAAAATGGACACATCAATTTACTACCTCGAGAAATTTGGCTAATAATACTAAATTTTTTCTAAGTGAAATTGGCTATTTACATGGTTTTCAAAAAATTTATAAAAATATCACAGAAGCAGAAACCAGACGTGAAAATGTCTTAGAATTCATCAATGCAATCGCTTCATTTGAAGATTCTGCAGAAAATTCTGTAACGATGAGTGATTTTTTAGAAACCTTTTCTCTTTCAGATGATAATGATAAAGTAGATGAAGAAGAAGGAAAAAATTCTGTCACTCTATTAACTATCCATGCTGCTAAGGGTTTAGAATTTCCATGTGTATTCATTGTTGGAATGGAACAGAATATGTTCCCGCATTCACGCTCTTTAAAAGAAGGAAATCTTGATGAAGAACACAGACTTTTTTATGTTGGATTGACTAGAGCCAAAAATAGACTGATACTGACTAATGCTAAAATGAGATATAAATATGGCTCACAGTCTCATCAGATGCCGTCAGAGTTTTTAGAAAAACTTCCTAAAGATTTAATTGAATATATAGGGCAGAAAATAGTACAGGTAGAAGATAATTTTGTGGATAATGCTTTTTCAAGATTTTATAATGAATTTGATATTTAAGCAATAAAGCTATCTTACTACCTTTAAAAATTTAAATACTTATTTAGAATGACCCGTTATTTTTTTTAATATTTTAGTTTTATACTTCAGCTTTTTTTAAAACACTCTTTTTTATTTTATTGTTCCGTAAAATTACATGATATTCTTTATTCATTTTTACCGTATCAATTATTATAGGAGATTTAGCTGCCAATGAATGTACTAATGGGTATGTTTGGAGGAAGAGTAAATAATATAGTTGCCGACAACAGCTGTTGAGTGTGTAAAACCTTTTAAGATTCAGGAATTTCTTCTTTTTTTGGATAGCCGAGGCATATCCAATTTTTCACTACTTTGAACACCTATAAAAAAATGCCCCTACTTAATGCTTTTTTAAGCTCTTTTGTACACTTATAAACTGATGTTTTATCAGGTTCTAATATAGTATAAGAATATTTTATATCTGAAAATACACATTTACCTCCTGTACTAATTTTAAGCAGGGTGAGGCATCATAAAAACAAATCCCAGAGGATAGTTAAGATTCATCATTTGTATACTAAGCTGACTAATTATACTATCAATGAATTTTTTATATTTTTCTATATTAGATTAATAAACATAGAACCACCTGATTAGTCCACCCCGCTTGCAATCCCTGTTACAGTAACAAAATCCTTAAAATTTTATTTTAATATTCCGACACAGATCATTGGGGGTAAGTGTTAACGATATAATTTCGAAAGAAATCACAGTAATTATAACAGTTAGAGTAAACTCTCTCAAAATTCTCCCAACTATTTCGTCCATAAAAACTAATGGGATAGAAACAATTACAAGTGATAATGTCATTGAAATAACTGTTCCTGTTTTATTATTTACGGCATTACTTAAAATTTTCAGAATTATGTCATAATAATATAACTCCATTTTATCATCTGAATTTGCTCTCTCAGTTTGAATCATAATTTTCAATTCGCCTTTAGACATTACACTCTTAAGTCTCGTCAAATTTCTTTCAGGAATGGTAAAGTCGACATAGAGTAGATCCATTATCAGCAACCACTACATTAGCTGCATCAACTTTTCTTAGTCCTTTAATGGCATCTATTGGAGAAATAATACCGCACTATACCAACTATATTTTATAATATTTACTTTATCTAATTCTATCTCTACAGGTGTTTTATCTAACTGAGCAATAAATTTAACAAATGAATGCCGTGAAATAGCACCTGTTTCCTTTTTAAAACATGCACATACTAAAGTGATAAGAGATACACATAAAAGTTTAAAGCAGGTAGTGTCAGTAATATTTTTTAAATACATATCACCTCCTAATAATAAAGACTTATGAATAAAATCATTTAAAGGTGATTATGTAATAAGTAGTATATATATTGCTAGAAAATAATCTCTATCAAACTAATTTTTTACAAACTTCAGCAGACACAGTGACTAAAGATCACGAAACACCTGCTGCAGGCAGGCAGCAGCTAATATTAGGTTACTTATAAAAAGGCAGCTGATTTAGTTTAAATGATTTCAATTCATCTACGGTATAAAACACATTCATAAGAAATAGACCGCTTGCAGGGGCTGTTTTAAATAGGTTCATTCTGTCTTTTTTTTCTAAAATATTTTTAATATCCTCAGGTTTTAGTTTTCCTCTGCCAATCTGCACCAATGCACCTGTCAAACTTCTTACCATTTTATACAAAAAACTTTTTCCCAAAAATATTAAACATATATAACTGCCAAATTTCTGTATATCTATTTCATATATTTTACGAATAGGATTTTTACCACTCTTGGCAAGAGCTGAACCAAATGCACTAAAATCATGTTCCCCTATAAAATATTTCGCAGCATCTTTCATTGCAGATATATTAAATGAATATTTAAGATTCCATGACCACCTATAATTAAATGGGTTACTATCATCAGCAGTAGAAATGACATAAGTATAGGCCTTTCCTTTTGCATCAAATCGCGCGTTGAATTCGCTGGCAACTAAATAAATTTTTTTAATATTTATTGAATTAGGAAGTAAATTATTTAATGCCTGACAAAGAGATTTTAACGGGATATCAGGATTACTGGGAACATTGAAAGAAGCAGTCATTCCCAATGCGTGTACACCGGCATCTGTTCTTCCTGCACCTGTTATATTTATTTCAGTATTGTATAAACGGCTAAGTTTTTCTTCTATCTTATCCTGAACAGTGATATGATTTGGCTGGATCTGCCAGCCAAAATAATCTGTTCCGTCATACGCAACTTTCATTAAATATTTTTTACTATTCATATTCTAATTTTTTTGGGCATTTATATTTTTATATTCAACTAAAAGAATAATATAACCTACTTTTAGTTTAATCATAAATAATTAGCTAAATTCATTTTTATAAAAAGATGATTATAATATATTAAAACAATAATCTGTTCAATGAACATTACTGGAGATGATATGAATTCTGATAAAATGCCTAAATTATTATTTACAGATAAACAATACACTAATGGATTTGGAATCCATGAAATAACTAAACTTCCTGAAATAAAATCAATTGCATATTCAATGGTGCATAAAAAATCAGGAGCAAAGCTTATTTATCTAAATGCCAATGATGATGAAAATCTTTTTTCTGCTGCTTTTAAAACACCTCCTTTTGATGATACTGGACTCCCGCATATTTTAGAACATACGGTACTATGCGGCTCAAAAAGGTATCCTGTTAAAGATCCTTTTGTTGAACTTCTAAAAAGCAGTCTTGCTACATTTTTAAACGCAATGACATATCCTGATAAGACCGTCTATCCATGTGCAAGTATGAATGAAGTAGATTTCCATAATATATTAAGAGTATATTGTGATGCTGTTTTCTTTCCTAATATTAGTAAAGAACATTTCAAACAGGAAGGATATCACTTGGAATTTTCAAATTTTGAAGATACCGAATCTGATTTGACAATTAAAGGTATTGTCTACAATGAAATGAAAGGTGTTTATTCTGATCTAAACGGCATTATAGACAGAGAGGAATCAAAAAGCCTGCTTCCGGATAATGCGTATGGAAAAGATTCCGGCGGAAACCCTGATGATATACCAAAGCTAACTTATAAGAATTTTGTTGACTTTCATTCAAAGTATTATCATCCTTCCAACGCTTATATTTTTATATACGGATCATTTGATATTGACAAAACATTAAAAATTATCAATGAAGAATATCTAACCAAATTTGATAGTATTAACCTTGATACATCAATCAATTTTCAGAAGCGGTTCGATAAACCAGTTTATAAAACTATTCCTTATCCTATATCTAAAAATGAAGACCTAAAAAATAAGGCTGCTGTCACAATTAACTTTCTTACAAATGACGTTACAGACACAATCACTACTCTGGCAATGTCATTATTGGAGGTTTATCTATTAGACAATTCATCTTCACCGCTGAGAAAGGCTTTAGTAGACTCAAAACTGGGTGAAGCCTTAACAAGTTCCGGTTATGCTGATTACCAGCGAGATACATTTTTTACTGTTGGTCTTAGGAATATTGATGAAAAAAATGTTGATAAAATAATAAAACTTATTCAGGATACATGTAGAGATATTGTAAATAAAGGGATAGATAAATCTAAAATTGAATCAGCTTTTCATAGATTAATATTTAATTCGAAAGAGATACACTCATCATACCCATTGGTTTTAATGGATAGAATTTACAATTATTGGTTATATGACAAAAATCCTATAACTCTGTTGAAAATAAATCAACATCTTGATGAATTAAAAAAATTATATAATTCTGAAGATAAATTTTTTGAAAAAATCATAGAAAAATTAATTATAAATAATAAACATTATTCTGTTTTAACTTTTCTGCCTGATAATCAGTACTACAGCAAAAAAGAGCAGGGATTTCATGATATAATGACATCCTTAAAATCTAAAATGACAAAGCCAAAGCTTGATAAAATTCTTATTGAAGCAAAAAAACTTCAGAAAATGCACTTAACACCCAATACACCTGAAAAATTAGCGACTCTGCCCAAACTACCTATTTCAGCCGTAAATAAAAAGCCTCAAAAATTTGAAGAAGAGATAGAATATGTAAAAGGTAATCCTATCATCTACACTGGTGTTTATTCAAATGATATAAACTATATAAACCTAGGTTTTGATCTATCAAATATAGATAATTCGTTAATAAATTATGTCTCCATTTTTAGAGCGGCACTACTTCAGATGGGAACTGCAAAATATACATACGATGAAATGGCAGGGAGGGAGGCCGAGGTCACAGGAGGTTTTAGTTCAACTCTCTTAGCTGATGGCAATTTTGATGATCCGCTAAACTACTCTCCATATTTAATGATCTCATCAAAATCTCTTAATAGTAATTTAGAGAAAATGTTAAGTATCATTATAGATAGAATAATTTCATGTAACTTTAAAAATATCAAAAGACTTAAAGATATACTACTTCAAAAAAGAGCAGCACTAAGAGGCAGCATTTTATCATCAGGTTCAAGTTATGCAATGCTCTATGCGGCTAAAGATTTAAATATTAATCATAATGTTTCAGAAAGATTTTCAGGGATAACTCAGTTAAGATTTTTAAACAGGATTATTGAAAATTTTGATAAAGAAAAAGATCTACTGATTAATAACCTTCTTAAAATACAGAAATATATTCTTTCAAATAACAAAATAGTTACCAGTTTTATCGGCTCTCCAAATGAAAAACAGATTGTTAGAAATTGGCTGGGAGAGTTTAGTAAAAATTTCTCATCTAATAATAATATAAAGAATAAATTAAATATTGAAACAGGAAAATTAACGCAAACAGGTATTATTATTCCGACAAATATTGCATTCAATGCTATAGCTTATCCCAGTGTCGGAGCGACAGATAAAAATGCCCCTGCACTCTTACTCTTAAGTCAATATTTAACTTATGATTACCTTTGGGAAGAAATAAGATCAAAAAAAGGAGCTTACGGTGTAGGAGCAAGCTATTCTATGCTTGGCGGAATGTTTGGCATCAGTACCTACAGAGATCCATGTATCGGCGAAAGTTTCAATACATTTAATAATATTTTTGATTATATTAAAAATAAAGCAGATCTTGGAAAACATAAAATTGAAGAAGCTATAATCGGTTCCATTAAAAAACTGGATAAGCCTGTTAGACCGTCAGATGCGTGCTGTATTTCGATAATAAGGCATTTAAAAAATATAAAATATAATGCCAGAGAAGAATTTAGAGAAAATCTACTAAGCCTTACCGGTGATAAATTAAAAGATATTACACTTCAGCATCTAAAAAATGCATCAAAAAATGCATCAATATGCTCTATTTCAGATAAAAATAATCTTGAAGATGCCAATAAAAATTTTGATTTAAAATTAAGTGTTGAAAATTTACTTGACGAATAATTAATCAGGTAATTAACATTCATATAAATATAAGGATATTAAGATGCAGCATATAATTACTACACTTGTTGAAAACAAATTTGGTGTTTTAGCTAAAATATCAGGTTTATTTTGCGGAAGAGGCTATAATATCGACTCTCTTACTGTGAGTCCCACCGATAATTCAGGAACGTCTAAAATGACAATTGTAACATCAGGAGATGAAGCAGTTATTGAGCAAACTGAAAAGCAGTTAAGGAAGATTATTGATGTAATAAAAGTAACTAATCTAACCAAAAGCAAATTTATAGAAAGAGAGCTGGCTCTTATTAAAATTAGGATAAGTGAAGTAACAAGAGCTGAAATAATACAGATAGTTGAAATTTTCAAAGGTGAAATAGTTAATGTATTTGAAGATGAAATTACAGTTGAACTTTCTGGAAAAGGCGATAAAATAAATTCTTTTGTAAAATTAATGGAGTCATTTGGTATTGTTGAACTTGCACGAACAGGTAAAGTTGCTGTGTCCAAAATACATGCTGATACTCAAAAATATTAATCAATTTAATATTACAGAATCTATTTACTTTCAAGATTTAATACCATAGAATTAGTATTATATAGAAGTTTTAAAAAAAAATCAAAACATAATTTAAGGTATTTAAAATGCCAATAGAAAATACATTCAAAAGATTAGACTGGAAATGCGACAAATTGTTGATATGTCCAAGTTGTCTTGAGAATTTATTCAGAACTGACATAGAACATTTTGCAAAATGTCCTTATTGTGATCATACAATTATATTTGATACAGAAATAGAAGATTTTCTACTAAAACCTGTAATTGATAAATGGATGACATTTCAAAATTTTATTTCGTATGAATCAGAACAGATAGATATTTAATATATATATTTTATAATTATCATTGAAAAACTTTTAATTAAGTTTTTCTTTTTTTATATCAGCCATCTACATAAAATTAATATTCCAGATTAATTTCATATTAATTAACTTGAATATTTTATCTTCCAAACTAAAAGATATAATATGATTAACAGTAACACTTCAAACTGAATCAGGACAGTATAATATGGAAGAATATGTACATGGCAATTTAAAATACAACTTTTTTGTTTTTATCTTTTTCATACTTGTCTATATAATACCGCTCGGCATGAGTCCGCTGGTTGAACCTGATGAAACAAGATATGCTGAAATCCCAAGAGAAATGATAGTTAATAATAATTGGGTCGTACCATATATGGATGGCATACGCTATTACCAGAAACCTGTATTAGGATACTGGATGAATGCAGTATCAGAGCTAATATTCGGATTTAATGCATTTGCTGTCCGTTTTGCTTCAGCATTAACAACTGGATTAACAGCACTTTTAATTTACTTTTTTGTTAAGAGTTTTCTTAAGGATAAATTTCTTGCAACTATATCATCACTAGTATTTTTATCATTAGGTATCGTTTGGGGCATAGGAACATTTACCGTACTGGACGCACAAACAAGTTTTTTCATAACTGCAGCATTAGTTATGTTCTATTTTGCCTACCAAAGTAAATCTCAGTGGTCATCTAATATTTTCTTAGCTTTTTCCGGTCTATTTACAGGCTGCGGCTTTATGACAAAAGGATTTTTAGTGTTCGCTATAATGGCATTTGTCATTGCACCATTTTTAATTTGGGAGAAAAAATGGAAAAGGATGTTTACAATGGCGTGGGTTCCTATTATTTTTGCCATCGGAATTTCCCTTCCATGGAGTATGACTATCTATTTTCGTGCCCCTAATTTTTGGAAATATTTCTTTTTTAATCAAAATATACAACGATACTTTGCAAGTACAGCGGGGCAGCACACTGAACCATTCTGGTTTCTAATTCCAATACTGATAGCAGGTGCACTGCCATGGACAATACAGCTTCCAAGTATAATATTAGGATTAAGTAAAAAGAATCTTTTCAAAAAATCCATAATACGATATAGTTTATGCTGGTTTATATTTCCTTTTATTTTTTTCTCTTTATGCAGTGGAAAACTTGCTACTTATATACTCCCGTGTTTTCCTCCCTTAGCAATATTTACTGCATATGGTTTGTATTTATATTTAAAAAAAGATATAAATGGAAAAATTTTCTCATTTACGCTTAAATTTATTACTCTCATTTTCCTTGTAGGCGGTGTCGGTTTTATGATTTTCCAGTTAATCGCTTTAACTGGAAAAATACCAGGATTATATCTTCCGGCAGAGTATTGGAAATGGATATTAGCATTCATCTCAATTTTAATATTTGCATATTTAGTAAAATGTTCATTAAAATCTAGAACAATAAAAAATAAATTATTTCTATTAGCAATGGCACCTATTGCAATCATGGCAATTAAAAATATTGTGATACCTGATAAAGTTATGTATGGTAAAGCACAGGGAAAATTCATTTTAGCTCAAGCCAAATATATCCAGCCTGATACAATGATTATAGCTTATCCCAATATGATTCATTCTGTTTCATGGTATCTTAAACGGGATGATGTTTATGTTTATGGAAGAAGAGGTGAATTTTCTCATGGTTTAACTTTTCCTGATGCAAAATATAAATTTATAAGCAATAAAAAATTACATGAGTTAATAAAAAGCGGCAAACATAAAGGAAATATTGCTTTTTTTATGCGGGGAAGTTTCAGAGAAGGTATTCCTGCTTCAAAAATTGAAACATATAAACATGGTATGATGTTTTCTAAATTATAAAAGAATAATTAAGAAACAGTCTGAAAAAAATTCTTAAACTATTATATACTAAAGCTGAATTATTTTTAGGAAAATATTGATTAATATATAATATCAATTTAATACATAATATGAGAAAATATAAAAAAATTCTATAACAAACTAAAAAATTAAATCCCATTTTTCTCTGAGATCAGGAGAATTTATGTAAATATTCAGATAGTATAAAGGTAGTATTATAGCCGTATCACGGTTTAACTTTTAAATAAATTTCAGATTTACTCCTCCTAAATAATCAGACAATTCGTAATTACATAAGTAGATATCAATTAAATAAAACAGTTCTGCTTTTTGCTGATAATTATAATTTTTATACAAGTAGAGAACATGTAAGCCTTAACAGTGTAGTGAATGTACTACCTTAAAATTTATACAAATACTAAATGGTCTTATTTAAGAAATAGAAACTTATTAACCTAAAGCAACATTCATTTATATTTTTGTTGATAATGCTAAATATCATGCAGCTTTTCAGGAATTTCAAAAATACATCTCTATTATTTTTTTATTCTATATCTGATTACAAAGATAAAATTGTTAAAACAGTTTTTAATAAATTAAATTACAAATGGGCTGTTATTTTTTTATGAAGTTCATAGTGTTCTTTCGTAATTTCTCTGATAGCACCATAATCAACCAGGTCACCATCATCATTAATAAACTTTGATCTTTTATCCATAATGATTTTTTCTTTGCCAAAAGAAGTAAAAATTCTATAAATTTTTATAACTTCACTATTTATATTAGAAGTATCTTTAAAAAAATTATCTGACCATTCTTTCACACTCAGTTGATCTTCAGGATGTATAAAATTAATCCAAAAACTAAGATTATTATCAACATCTTTTATAGTTTTATCGAATATTTCTTCTATCGCATTATTTAAAAATACTACACGTGGAACAGGTTTTCTATATCTAACCCATAGAGCAGTAGCAATACTGCTTATAACCTGCTCCAAAAGTTTATAATTCTTAGTTGAATTCATACGTTCAGTAACATCAGAAATACAACCAATCAGCATTGTTACAACTTGTTCAGCTTTAGTAATCGGAATCACAGATACACTAAAATATCTTTTATAGTTGACGTCATCAAAAGTTACGGTGGCATAAAAAATAGGTTTACCTGTAGAAAGAACTCTATTTTCAATGCTACTGATTCCATCTCTAAGCTGTTTAGGAAGAACTTGCTCATCTATTTTTCCACTTATATCGCTTATTGAACTTCCAGTAATATACGAAAATGCCCTATTCGCAAGCTTATAATGTAAGAACTGATCTTTAGTATAAATTCCCAATGGAATAGAATCAATAAGTAACTTAAATGTTTCGTTTTCCATTTTACTTAATTCAATAGTTTTTCCCAAGTTTTTATAAGAACCAATAACTTTATACAAAAAAGCTTTCTGTTCTATATTAAGCTTTGTTCCAAATAAATTATATAATTTATCCTCAGTAGACAATACTTCATTTAATAATTTATCCTTTTTCAAACTAGATAAATGGAGGTCAACATTCGAAATAACAGTTAAATCTACAGACAAGACAACAGCCATAATTTTTATATCAGAGCTTGATGGTTTCCTTTCACCTCTTTCCCAGGCGCCAATTGTTCTCGGACTTTTATCAATCAACCCAGCAAATTCTCTAATAGAAAGTTTTTTGGATTTACGTATCTGCTTAAGTTTGCTACCATAAAATAAATAATCTTTTCTTTTATACATAACTACCACCAAAATTTAATAATATTACACATTTTGCTTATTGTTAATTATATATAACACATAGTTACACATTTTGCCATTATATCTGATTTATTCTTATAGCTGCAATGTAGAGAATAAATAAATTCACAACTAATTTAAATATATTAGAATAAATTATCATTAAGATTAGATTCAGGAAGGAGGAAAAAATATGGCTAAAAAAAATAAATTAAAAATATTAATAATAAGTATAAGTGTACCCATTATTTTTATTATAGGTATAATTTATTATATTCACTCCACCCATTATGTCTATACTAATGATGCTTATATTTCAGGACACTCTGCCTATATATCTCCTCATATAAAAGGTTATGTAAAAACAATCAGCTGTAAAGATAATCAGTTTGTCAAAAAAGGTCAATTACTACTTACGATAGATGAAAGAGATTATTCATTATCTCTAAAAAGTGACGAAAATCAATTGGTTATTGCGAAAACTACTCATAAAATGTCACAACATTTGGCCAAACTAGCTTATACCAAACTTTTTCTAGCTAATCTTAATTATACCAGAGATAAAAAATTAATTCAGTTGCACTCAATAAGCAGAAAAGAGTATCAGAATAGTAAAGCTGCATATCAGGAACTTAAATATAATTTATCATCAAAAATACTTAAGATAGAAATAGACAAAGAGAATATCAAAAAACTTCAGAACACTGTTTCTAATGCTAAATTAAATTTATCTTATACAAAAATTTATGCTCCATTTGATGGCTGGGTAACTAAAAAATCTATCACAATAGGCTCTTATGTAAAAGTAGGAGAGGCTTTATTAGCAATAGTTCCAACAAAACTTTGGATAACTGCCAACTATAAAGAGACTAAGATTACACATTTACGAAAAGGTCAGTCAGTATCTATACATATAGATGCTTATCCAGATGTAACTTTCAAAGGGTACATAAACAGCATACAGGCAGGAACAGGTGCTGCTTTCAGTTTACTCCCTCCTGAAAATGCAACAGGAAATTTTGTGAAGATTATTCAAAGAATACCTGCAAAAATTCTCTTTGACAAAATACCTGATCCGAAAAAGTACAAACTATCAATAGGTATGTCTGTAGAGATAACTACAAAGATTTTAGCTAGTCCATGATTGGTGGTTCACAGTTAATAATTGGCAATCAATAAAAGCATCTAATGGTAAAAATCAATTAAAATAGAAATATTATCATGCAAACAGCTCCTATAAAAAAATATCAACTTAATCCCTGGATTATAGCTGCTGTCGTAATGTTTCCAACTGCTATAGAAATTCTGGATTCGACTGTTGCAAATGTAGCACTACCTTATATATCAGGTGGTTTGGCCATCAGCATAAATCAAAGCACTTGGATATTAACTGCTTATATAGTATCCAATGCAATTATGCTCCCGATAACCTATTGGTTCTCAGACAAATTAGGAAGAAAGAATTTTCTTTTGGCAAGTATTATCGTTTTCACATTCGGTTCGATTATGTGCGGGTTCTCAACAAGTCTTGGAGAGATGATCTTCTATAGAATTTTACAGGGGTTTGGCGGAGGAGGTCTTATTCCTCTTTCACAATCTATTCTGCTTGATGTATTTCCTAAAAAAAAACATGGACAGGCAATGGGATTTTTTGGATTTGGAATACTCGTTGCTCCTATTATCGGACCTTATTTAGGTGGCTGGCTGTCAGATAACTACTCATGGCACTGGATATTTTTCATTAATGTACCAATTGGAATAATTGCCTTTGCATTGGTAAAATTCATAATACCAGACAAATTCAATAACAATAAAAAGAGATCTATTCATTTAGACTATATAGGTCTTTCGTTACTTATATTATTTCTAACTTCATTGCAGGTTGTTTTAGATAAAGGGCAGCAAAATGACTGGTTCGGATCTAATTTTATTCTTTTTTTCTTCATAATAATGTTGGTCTCTTTTGCAATTCTTATGATTTGGTTAGTAAAGTCTAAAAACCCCATTATAAACTTCAAAATATTTCAAAATAGAAACTATTCACTGGGTGTAATTATATTATTTATCCGTGGTTTTCTATTTTATAGTTTTGGTGTTTTATATCCGCTCTTTTTAGAAAATATATCAGGCTATACAGCTACAGTTAGTGGTGAAGTAAATATGATTTCAGGCATAGCAGTAATGATAATGATGCCTATTTCTGGTTGGCTGACATCTAAATTCAGCCCTAAGCTTCTTGCTCTTTCAGGAGTATTTTTATCATGCATAGCATGTTTTCATATTATGGGTTTTAATGCGTATGTAAATTTCAATACATTTGTTTTTTATAGAGCATTATTTGGAATAGGTTCTGCATTAATGTTTGTTCCTTTAAATACTTTGGCATTTTCTTCAGTAAATAAAGAATTAATGACAAAATGCACAGGTATATCTAATTTAGCAAGATCTATAGGAGGCAGTATAGGTATTTCAGTAGCAACTACTCTATCAATACGAAGTTCACAAATGCATCAAAATATTCTGGTAGATAATACCAACATACTAAATCATCAGTTCATGCAGACTCTTAATACTATCCAAACACAATTACATGTAAGCACTCAGGAAGCATACCGAGTGATATATAATATGGTACTCAAACAATCTCTATTAATGTCTTACCTAAATGTATTTCAACTAACGTTGATCCTATTTCTGATAACAATACCGTTTCTCCTGCTAATGAAATACAAAAAGAAAAATATATAGACAAAACTATCGCATTAAAATGTAGGTTATATATTTTCTCTAATCAACTAACAGCTATATGCAAAATCAGTTATACCATTAAAAAAAATAGACTTTTATCGTATATAATAAATAATCTGCATACTAATTATAAATTTATTTAAAACTTCACATACTGATACCAATTCTCTTAAAAGTATCTTCATATACACGAGCTAAAGCTTTAGGTTCTCTGCCAACCACAGTAACAATTTCGATGTTCGTATAGCGTCATTTACATTTTTTAATAACACATCTTAACATTTCAAATTCATCCCTTTTATTCTCTTTTCCATCAATTGCAGTCAGTATCCCGTTTTTCAGTTTTTTGCATAAACCTTTCAGCGTCATTATTCTCTATTATTTATCACTCTTATAAAAGATCAATAGATGGGCTTTATTTATGATTACTTTTTCATGATCAAATTTTCAATTATTTTGGCTCAACTTATATATAAGAATTTAAATACTCTGTAATATTCACTGGAATATGTTTAGAGTAGAGCAAATCTACCTCTGCAAGAACAGATGGAAACCATTCTATTGAAATAACTGTTTTGTACGGTATGATCTTCCTGTTGATATTAGACCCATTATTAGTAATAGGATTTTTCCCTATAATCCAAAGAGCTATTGAAATAAAAAATAGAAAATAGTATACTAAGATTCATCTTTAGGTAAAATTATATTTTTATAAGTATTTAATATATACAATACTTTTACAAGAATAATTATTTAGGAGAATAGACAATGGCTAAAGGAAGAGATGCTAAAAAAAGTGTAGAGAAGAAAAAACCGCAAATGAGCTTAAAGGAAAAGAGAGCTGCTAAAAGAGATAAAAAATCTTAAACTGATTTAAGTAAATAGACTTAAAGCTAGAAAAGTAAAAACCCGTTCTTAAAAATATAGATATATAGTTCACAAATAAAACTAGAATGGGCAAAATGGGAAACATTTACAGGAGTATGAGTTAAAAAAAACGTCCTAAAGTTAAAATTATGCAGCAACAATTTTAATATTGTAAGTGTAAGTAATAAAAAGTTCATAAAAACTACAAGGAGGTTGAATAAATTCAATCTCCTTTACTTAATACTTCCTAATCTATAATTTTACCTATTCCATAGTTCATATTATTTTCTCTCTATCCCCAATTTGTTTATATCTTTAAAATATTACTGCAAATATAAAAAAATTCTGATTATATTTTGCGAAATTATTTATCAGGATATTATGTACTTTTTATTATTAGAAATGCTCTTTATATTTATTGAGAATATCTACGCCAAGCTTACAATGTATTTGTATTTTCTGAATTCTCAAGGTGATAATTTACCTTTTTTTTAATATTAAATAAGAAAATAAAAGTTTATCTATATCAAAGAGTGGAGCTGCCTTAATTAAATCAGCAATATAATTTTCAGCAGGAATAGAAGTAAATTTATGGTTTTTTGATAGTTCTTTTAGCAATTATTTATTACAGCTTAAAATAATATTAAAATAAATAATCAATCCCGATAACGTAGGAAAAGTACCCGCTAGCAGAGTTATTCTTAAAAATTATTATATTATACTTCATAAAAAATCATATCTCTTTTTTAACTATTTAATTGTGAAATCCTGATCATTTTAAGCAAGATTTTAAAAAGGTAAATTCATAAATTTCAGTTCACTATTTTTACTCTTTAACCATTAGGTTCTAAATTCCATTTATCCACGAATAAATATTTATGAGCTATACTCATCAGCTACTAACCATTTAGATGTGCGGCAAAGTTAAAATTTATAATAGATGCTTTGCATGATATGTAATATGTTCTTCAATAAATGTTGCTATAAATTGAAAACTATGATCATAACCTTCCTGCATTCTAAAATTTATATCCATACCAGCATTTTTACATGCGGATATAAAATTATTCGGGAGCAGCTGACCTTCTTTCAAAAATTCATCAACTGTACCTAAATCAATTAGCAATTCGTAAGAAAGTTTGACCCCTTTTTCAATAAGGCACGTAGCATCATATGCTTTCCACTCATTAGTATCATTTCCTAAATAAGCAGTAAAACAATCTTTCCCCCATCCACAGTTAAGCGGATTACAAATTGGTGCAAAAGCTGAAGCTGATTTATAAGAGTCAGGTTCTTTTAATGCACATATCAATGCACCATGCCCCCCCATAGAATGGCCTGTTATTGATTTTAAGCCTGAAATTAGAGGCAGATTTTTTTCGAGTAATTCAGGCAATTCTTTAGTAACATACTCATACATCTGATAGTGTTTTGACCAAATTTTTTGGGTACTGTTAACATAAAAACTGGCACCCTGCCCCAAATCATATCGCCCAGGAACATCAGGAACATCATCACCTCTAGGACTGGTGTCAGGAAAAACAATAGAAATACCGTATTTTGATGCAAAACGCTGTGCACCAAGTTTTGTACTTGCATTTTCATCAGTACATGTCAATCCTGACAGCCAATATAGAGTGGGAACTTTTTTATCTGCTGCCTGCGGCGGTAAATATACACTAAAATTCATCTTACAGCTACATACAGCTGAATCATGTGAATAACGCATTAAATAACCACCGAACTCTTTAACTTTTTCAATCTGCTCCATTATCTAAATCTCCAAATGTAAAGCCCACTCAAAAAATAGACTGGACTCTAATATTTCTAATTAAAAGTAATAACTGAACGAATAGCTTCACCTTTATGCATAAGCTCAAAAGCTCTATTTATATCTTCTAAAGGCATTGTATGTGTTACAAAACTATCTATTTCAAGTTTTCCTGCTAAATAACGATCAACATAACCCGGTAATTCACTTCTACCTTTTACCCCTCCGAAAGCAGTACCTTTCCATACCCGTCCGCATACTAAATTAAAAGGACGGGTATGTACCTCCTGCCCTGCCCCTGCAACACCAATAACAGTTGAAACCCCCCAGCCAATATGCGTGCATTCAAGAGCATCACGCATTACATGTACATTTCCAATACATTCAAATGAATAATCAGGCCCACCATTAAATGTATCCTGCATATACTCTACAAAATTACCTTTTATGGCGGCAGGATTTACAAAATCGGTAGCTCCAAGCTGCCTGGCAAAATCAAATTTACCTGTATTCATATCAATAGCAATAATTCGCTTTGCTCCTGCCATAACAGCACCTTGAACACATGAAAGACCAATTCCGCCTAAACCGAAAACAGCAACCGTTGAATCTGGTTCAACTTTGGCTGTATTTAATACAGCACCTATTCCTGTAGTTATTCCACAACCGAGCAGACAAACTTTATCCAGTGGTGCAGCTCTGTTTATTTTAGCCAAAGCTATTTCAGGAACGATGGTGTATTCAGCAAATGTTGAACATCCCATATAGTGGTATATATATTTTCCATTTTTAGAAAAACGACGTGTTCCATCAGGCATATAACCTCTCCATTCAGTATCTGAAATTGCCTGACATAAATTAGTTTTTCCAGATCTACAGTTATCACAAACGCCGCATTCAGATAGATAAAGAGGAATTACATGATCACCCAGAGCTAGACTCTTTACTCCTTTTCCGCATTCAACTACTTCACAACCGCCTTCATGACCTAAAACAGATGGAAAAGAACCTTCAGGATCTTCTCCGGAAAGAGTGAAAGCGTCAGTGTGACAAACACCTGAAGCATGAACTTTAACTAATACTTCACCTTCTTTAGGACCGTCAAGATTAATCTCTTCAACAACTAGGGGTTTTTTAGGTTCCCATGCAACAGCAGCTCGTATTTTCATCTACATACCCTCTAATAATTAATATTAAATCTAAGCAATTTCCAGAAAACATCTTTGAAAAAATATACACTTTTTTATCATTAATTAAAGAGTAATACTATGCATATAACCGTATTCACAAAAAAACTTTTATAATGTATAATATTATGCCTAATGCATTAGTAGTTTTTTATAGTTTCTCTGATCATATATTTAAATATTTCAGAGTTCCTCTCATAATTATAATCATAGTAAGGGTGATGTTGAAAAACATAAATAGATTTATAAATAAACGAATTTACTATTATTTCAGACTTTAAAAAATCCTTAAATTTCTTAATTTTATCTTCTATCACTTCAGTATGATCTTTTTATAATGGAAAGGATGAATGCTCAGCGATAAATTTTTTAATTCATTGTAAATTTATAATATCCATATTAAATATCCAGTTAACAGCTGACTGGAAAGTAAGCCCTGCCGATACATAACAGTTGAATAAAATATTCAATCAAATAGCGATGTACTCCTGTTTATTTATTAATATTTTATATATATGGATTATAAAATAATATAGTATTCCGTTACTTAACTATTATTTTACTACTATTTTTTAAAGCTTTACCGCATACAGCTACTCTATAGCCAAGGTTGCTGCAGATTTTTAGTGCTGCATCAGAATCATTGTTATTAACAAATAAGACCATACCGATTCCCATATTAAATGTTCTGTACAACTCTCTATTATCAATGTTGCCAATTTTTTGAATAAGTTTAAAAATTGGAGGTATAGGCAATGCGTCTGTATAGAACTCTGCACCTATTCCTTCAGGTAGAATTCTCGGAACATTATCATATAAACCGCCACCTGTAATATGTGCAATTCCTTTTATAGGAACATCTGCATGAAACAGGTTTTTTACTGCTTTCCAATAGCAGGTATGCGGCTTTAGTAAAGCTTCACCGACACTATCTCTGCCCAAATCTTCATGTTTATCAAATACATCTAATTTACCGAGTTCAAACAGAACTTTTCCCGCGAGACTGTAGCCGTTAGTATGAAGTCCGTTAGAATTTAGTCCGATTGCAATACAGTTTTCATCAATATGTTCACCTGTAATTAACTTATCTTTGTCAACGACCCCGTTAATCACTCCGACTAAGTCAAAATCATCACCGTACATACCCGGCATTTCTGCAGTTTCTCCGCCAAGCAAAGCACAGTTATTATTTGCACAGGCAGCTGCAATACTGCATAAGACTTCTTCATATTGGGAAGATTTAAGTCTGCCTGTCCCAAAATAATCTAGAAAATAGAGAGGTTCAGCTCCCTGAACAGCTATATCATTAATACAATGATGAACAATATCATATCCTAAAGTGTCAAATTTACCCATTTTTAGAGCAACAAGAATTTTTGTCCCGATTCCATCAATACTTGACACTAATACAGGCTTATCATATTTACTTAAATCTAACTGAAATAGTCCGCCGAATCCTCCAATAGGAGCCAACATTTCAGGTCGTTTTGCCAATGCTATTTTACTTTTTACTTTTTCGAGTAAACTTTTTGCTAAATCAATATTTACACCAGCATCTAAATATGAAACTTTATTCTTCATAATTTTTATACTATCCCATTTGTCAGCACTGCATTGCGTGCCAATTTTAGGTTTCAAGTTTTGATATTTAAGTTCATTTATTATATTACTTAAAAACATCATCCATTGACAGCCATTCCTCTATTCTGCCACTACTCCCTAAATCCTAACTCCTATTCTGTATCCTCATAAGATCTGTTTCAGATATCTCCTGATAGCCAGATGGCTGCATACTAAAAGAAGCTCTTCCACCTGAAAGCTTTGGTAAAGCTTTACTAAACCCAAACATTTCAACCAGAGGAACTTCACAGTCAAGTTTTTTAATATCATTTAAATTTTCTATACTGCTGATTACCGCCCGCTTTGTCTGAAGATAACCTGTTATTTCCCCTATACTATTTTCGGGACTTAATATTTCAAGTTTAATTATCGGTTCTAAAAGAGTAGTTCCTTTACGAATAGCATCACCAATCCCGTTTAAGATAGCTCCCGCGACTGCACCATCTGTAGTTTTATCAGGCGTTCCTTTTACTTCTAATAATACTGCTTTTAAATAAATGAGAGGATATCCCCAGTTACCGCCTGTTTTTAAACCATTATGCAAAGTTTCTTCTGCCGTATTTACCCAACTGTTTGGAAGTGATTTTCTGCCTTTAATATTAAGCTTAACTTCAATTCCTGATTTTAATTTAGCTATAGGTGTCAGCTTAATTTTCACTTCAGCATAAAATTCTTTCTCCCCAATAGTTTTATCAAAAACACCGGTAACAATACTCTCTTCTTTTAACGTTTCTCTATAAACAACACGCGGTGCACCATTTCTTATATCAAGCTTAAATTTTTCTTTTAATCGGTTACAGTTTATTTCTAAATGCAGCTCACCCATTCCTGAAAGTAAGAACTGCCCCGTACCCTCATGTATATTTAAAAATAGAGTAGGATCTTCTCGGCATAACATATCCAAAGCAGCTTTAAGTTTATCTTTTTCTTTTGTAAATTTAGGTTCAATCGCCAATGAAATAACAGGTTCAGGAAAGGTTACACCTTCAAACATGACAGGTTTTCCTACTGAACATAATGTATCTCCTGTTACAACATCTTTTAAACCGACAATTCCAACAATATCACCGGCACCTACTTCATCAATAGCTTCAACATTTTTAGCATATAAACGAAGTATCCTTCTTATTTTTAATTTTTCATCTGTTCTGGCATTCAGAACAGTCATATCATTTGTTAATCTACCTGTATAAGTTCTAAGATAAAGTAAATCTGCAGTACTGCCTGCCACTATTTTAAAAATAAAACCTGAGAAATTTGGATTATTTATATTAACTTCAATGTTTTCATTAGTTTTGGGATTAATAGCTTTATAAACAGGAGTATCATTAGGACTTGGCAAATATTCTCCGATAGCATTTAGTACCGGCTGAATACCAATATTTTTTTTTGCCGATCCGCAAAGAACAGGACATAATCTGTTTTCAAGAACAAGTTTTCTAATAGTTTTTTTTAAAAGTATTTCAGATATATCTTTTTCTTCTAAATATAGATCTGCAATTTCATCTGATAAATCTGCAATTACAGAAAGCATTTTATCTCTGGCCTTATCTGCACATTCTAAAGCTGTATCAGGAATTTCTGAAATAACAACTTCCGAGCCATCTTCATTTTCGAAAGTAAAATATTTCATACTTATCAAATCAATTACACCGGCTAAATCTGCTTCTATACCTACAGGTATTTGAAGGGGAGCTACCCTTATTTCTAAAAATTTATCTTCTATCTCATTATAAACTCTATCAAAAGAAGCACCCATTCTGTCAAGCTTATTTATAAAAGCAATTTTAGGAACTTTATACCTTGAAGACTGCCTCCACACTTTTTCACTTTGTGCTTCAACACCTTCAACACCGCTAAAAATAACAACCGCTCCGCCAATTACTCTCAAAGATCTTTCCACTTCGGCAGTAAAATCAATATGTCCCGGTGTATCAATAAGATGATATAAATTATTTTTCCATGGAAAAGATGCCACTGCAGCTACAATTGTAATTCCCCTGCTTCTCTCTTCATCAAGATAATCCATAACAGTAT
This sequence comes from Conchocele bisecta, assembly GCA_029237695.1. Classification (NCBI taxonomy): domain Eukaryota; kingdom Metazoa; phylum Mollusca; class Bivalvia; order Lucinida; family Thyasiridae; genus Conchocele; species Conchocele bisecta. Next base: position 532,598 of record JAQRGA010000042.1, on the reverse strand, counting down.
TTCCAGAATCAATATCGCCAATTCTATGTGTTTTTCCCGAATAGTAAAGAAAACGCTCTGTAAGTGTTGTTTTTCCTGCATCAATATGAGCAATTATTCCAATATTTCTAATGCTGCAAAGATCGTATTTATCCTTAACCATTGAATTTTATCCTATAAATTAGCTCTATTTTTTATTACCTTAAGAATTAATATTATATTTGCAAATAAACAGCTTAAAACAGGTATTTATTTTTTTCTAAAAAAAATAAGACAATAAAAACTATCGAGCTTAAGTTATCATAAGCTGTACAAGTCATTGACTGATTAATTTATTACCGGCAACAATTAACTAACCTAATAGAGTTTACCTAAAAAGTGATTCATCTGAATAAACCACCAGAACCAGTCATGATAAACATCATCTCCCCAGTAATCTATCCATGCAGTAACTCCTTTATTTCTTAATGAGTATTCAAGATCTCTAGTGTCGGCAACAGCTTCTTCTTCCCATGCACCCTGACCTGTACAGATAATTATAGTACTTCTTCTATATAATTCTAATTTTTCATGATCTACAACATGAGGAAGATAGTGTATAGGTGAATTATAATATAGATCTTGAATATCATTAGCTGATAATTTGAACTCACCTCTATCCAACCTATAAAGACCGCTTAAAGCAATTGTACCACCGCATACTTCAGGATTTCTTAAAAAGAAATTAACTGAATGATAAGCACCCATGCTTACTCCTGTAGCCATTAGACGTTTCTCAGGTGCATTACAATGATTTTTTATAAAAGGTACAACTTCATCGGTAACATATTTGTAATAAGCATCCTGTCTTGCATTTCTTTCAGCAGGAGAAATAGCCTGATTATATAATGACTCTTCATCTACACTGCCAATAGTAAACAGTTTAATTTTTCCACCATCAATAAAACTACTGATTTTATCAACCATTCCCATACATTCATAATCATTGTAGTGACCTTTTGAGCTTGGAAAAACAATATAGGCTTGTCCATAATGTCCATAAACCTTTAATTCCATATCCCTGCCAAGGTTATAACTGAACCACTTATGATATTCTGTATGCATCTTATTCCCCTATTTTCAGTTAAAATTTGAATTGAAACTCAGTGAAATAATATGCAGATAATATAAAACAAGTAAAATAGAATTTTCTATTTTTACCAACATTATATTAAAAATCAAAACACCGCTTAGATTTTTATGATTACAACTCACAAATTAGACAGGATTAGCTGCTGACCACCAACGATGAGCAGACAAAACATCGGCATTTAATAATTTTATGTTCAATTGTTGTTTTTTGTGGTATAAATGGCTATTTTAAATCTTCTATAAAAGCATATTAAGCATATTAAGTATTTAAAAATTTAAAAATTTAATTCTAGATTTTTGACTGTTAGTTTTTGCAAATCTTAGTTTATAATCTACTGATTATGAACAATCAGACTCAAATCACCAAAATTTCGGTTTGACTGGAGTTAAAATTACTTATTACTGCTTTCATTTTTATATGGCTATACTAAAATATTATAATTAAAAAAGATTGGAGTTATATTATGTCAGGACACAGTAAATGGGCAAATATAAAGCATAAAAAAGGTGCTGCCGATAAAAAAAGAGGAAGAATTTTTTCCCGTATCAGCAAAGAAATTATTATAGCAGTAAAACAGGGTGGATCTGATCAAAGCGGAAACACAACACTTCGTTCAGCTTTAGTAGCAGCAAGAGCAGCTAATATGCCTAATTCAAATATAGAACGTGCAGTTAAAAAAGGTTTAGGCGATTCAGATACAGCTAATTATGAAGAAATACTTTATGAAGGCTATGGGCATGAAGGCGTTGCTATTCTTGTAGAATCATTAACAGATAATAGAAACCGTACTGGCGGAGAAGTTCGTCTTACATTTGATAGAAATGGTGGTAATATGGCAGGCAGCGGAGCAGTAACATGGATGTTCCATAGAAAATCCCATTTTATAGTTACAGGCAGAGATGCCGATGAAGAAAATCTGATGGAACTGCTAATGGAAGCAGATGCTGAAGTTGAAGACATTGAAGTTGACGGAGAAACAGCAGAAATATGGGGTGCTCCTGATGCTTTCCTCGATATTTCAACTGCCCTTGAAGGAGCAGGTATAACCCCTGAAGAAGCCAATTTAGGAAGAAAACCTGAAAACAGTGTTAAAATTAAAGATATAGGCAAAGCTGAAAAACTATTAAGACTAATAGAAAAATTTGAAGATCTTGAAGATGTACAGGCAGTATATGCCAATTTTGATTTTTCTGATGAAGTTTTAGATAAACTTGCACAGGATTAATATAAAAAATATGGTAATTTTAGGTATTGATACTGCAATAAGGTGTACGGGATACGGTATAATTTCCGTTAAAGAAAACTCATTTAAAGCACTTGACTGCGGTATCATTAAAAACTCAAAAGTCATTCTACAGAGTCAATGCTTGAAACGCTTAGCCGAAGGAATTAGAAAACTTATCTCAAATTACAATATCGATGTCGCCGCTATTGGAGGTGCATTCTATTTAAAAAATATTAGAATTACAATGATTGGATATGCCAAAAGCTGCGTGATGAGAGTTCCTACAGAAGCAGATATACCCGCTTATACTTATTCTCCAAAGGAAGTAAAATTAAGTGCAGGAACAGCATCTAAACAGCAGGTTCATGTAATTATGTCATCACTTTTCGGAATAGATATCTCAAATATTGAAAATGATGCAGCGGATGCATTGGGTTTACCCTTATGTCATGCAGACAGAACTTTGCAATCAGGTTCAGAATTTTTTATAAATAAACCAATTTAGGATAGTAAAATAATGTGGAGTAAATTAGCTACAGGCCGTATGTCACCATGGACAGCAGGTATTTCAATGGCTTTCCTGTTTATGTTAAGTCTCTATTTTCTAAACGAACCATTGGGAGTTTTAACTTCCTACAAGCTGTTAATTAGCGGGGCAAAGCAAATATATAATGGTGTTATGCCGCGATTAGATGGTCAGGAACTATTTATTATAGGAATTTTTCTAGGAGCACTTTTTGCTGCTATTATAGGTAAAAGTTTTAAATTACTCTTATTCCCTGAAGATCACCTCTCTAAAGGTCCTTCTTATTATTTAACGACAGGATCTACCATATCATTTTTAGGCGGCTTTTTAGTTATGGCAGGATTGATCATAGCCGGAAATACTTTTTCAAAATTATGGAGTGATAGTTTAGGTTTATACCTCACTGTCTATGTATTTATGGTTATTGTATTTATTGAATCAGTAGTCATCGGCACAATGCTTACAATTAAAGTTGAAGATCAAAAAAAATAAATATAGGAAATAATATGCACCCACTTGCTCTAACAGGAAACTCACGACTATTTGTATCACTGATAATTGGTTTTATTTTTGGCTTTATTCTATTAAAATCAGGTTTGGCATATAGAAAAACCCTAATGGATCAGTTCAGTTTTAAAGATAACACTTTCGCAATTATATTCCTTGTGTCTGTCGCAGTAGGTATTCCCATTTTTTATTTTACATCAAAATATAATATTATTCAGCTCAATCCCGGAAGTTATCAATTTTGGGGCATTGTTATCGGTGCTATTCTTACTGGATTAGGAATCTCTTTCTGCGGCCATATTCCTGTTACAGCTATAGCATCTCTTGCCAGCGGTAAATTATATTCACTATGGATACTTCTAGGAATGCTTGCCGCTTTCCCTATTGTAAGAATGGCAGAGCCAATTTTAAATGATTATGTATTCAATAAATCAGAACCTATGAATATTAATGCTTTAGCTCAAAACTCGCTTTTTTTTCAGGGTAGAACCATCATGCTCTACATTATTCCTATTTCATGCCTGATAATAGCACTCTTTCTTCGTCTTATCCAACCATCCTCAGCCGGCAGGAACTCTAAAAAAAATTGATTTAACAGTATATGAGCCTACTCTAAACTTCCTAATCATTATTATATTAAAGCCGAATTATTTTTAGGAAGATACTGATTAATCTATAAATGTAAGTTCAATATACAGTATGATAAAATATAAAAAATTTCTATATGGAGGCGGAAAATTAAATCTCATTTTTCTCCGTCAGAAGGAGAATTTATTCAGAAAACAGATTTCTTAAGGGTATAATTATAATAACCGATACTATTTTTGAAGAGTGTAATCTGACTCTTGTAAAATTTGACAGTTCAGATCTTAAAAATATATCATTTAAAAATTGTAAAATGATAGGAATTGACTTTAGCAAATGCAGTAGATTATTATTTTCAGTTAGTTTCGAAAAATGTATTTTGAATAACTCATCTTTTGTAAAACTGGATTTAAAAAACAGCTCTTTTGTAAACTGCAAAATAGAAGAAGTTAATTTTATAGAGTGTAATCTTACAAATGCAAATTTTTCATATAGCAGCCTTAGAAATACAGTTTTCCAAAAAGCAATACTCAAACATGCAGATTTCACTTCAGCTGAAAATTTTGCTATTGATCCTGAAGCAAACAAAATAGATAAAGCCAAATTTTCTATTACAGGATTGAGAGGGCTGCTGGCTAGATATAACATCGTGATAAAATAAATTCATTTATTACAGAAACAACTGATCAAACTGATAGTTAAGAGATATCTACATAAAGAATCCGCCAATGGATTCCACTACTGAGAATATCTTTAAATATATGCATTTTTAAACTTTTTCAAAATATTTTGCTGTTATAATATTATTCTTTTAAATTATTTGGCAAATAAATAAAAAAATGATTAAATTTAGCTTTTTTATTAAGTAAATAGATAGCTAAAACAATCAAAATAGTCTAGAATTAGTTAAAGAGTAATAGAACGATATTTTTAAAAAATAAAGTAGAGAAAAACAGAGTTTTTACTGCGTCTAAAAAAATTTAAAAAAATTATTGATTTTTTAAAAGATGATCGAATAAATACATGTAGATGAATCAAAAATCAGTAATAATGATAATTTTGAAACCTATATTTTGGAAGATAACGAATATATTTAATTAAGTAATTATTAACAATAGGGTCTGTTATGAAAAAAAGACCTGTTATGAAAAAAAGACCTGTTATGAAAAAAAGACCTGCTAGGAAAAAGTTTGATTTTTATAAAAAGTATGCAGAAGAAAATTATGCTGATGCCCAAGTCCTGCTAGGTGATATGTATTTCTATGGTGGAGAAATAGCAAAAGACTATAAGAAAGCATTTTACTGGTACGAAAGATCTACAAAAAGAATAAGGGGTAATCCTAATGGTCAATACTCACTGGGTTTTATGTATAACAATGGTATAGGAGTAGAAAAAGATTATAAGAAAGCAGTTTATTGGTTCAGAAAATCCGCAAGACAGAATAATCATAATGCCCAGTACTTAATGGGTTTTGCGTATGATAACGGTATAGGAGTAGAAGAAAATTATAAGGAAGCAGTTTATTGGTTCAAAAAATCTGCAAAAAGAGGTAATTCTACTTCTCAACGCTTGCTGGGCAGTTATTATAAGGATGGTACAAAACTGGAAAAAGATTATGAGAAAGCGATTTTCTGGTTCAAAAAATCTGCAAAACAGGGTAATCATAATGCTCAACGCTCACTGGGGAATATGTATCATATTGGTGACGGAATACCAGAAGACCGTGAGAAAGCAGCTTATTGGTATAAAAAATCTGTGGAACAAGAGGATGATCCTAATGCTCAAACCCCAATAGGTGGTATCCGCATTGGTGATGAAGAAGTAGCAGGAGACGATGATAAAACAGCTCATTGGCTGGAGGAATCTGTAAAACAGGATGATAATCCAGACTCTCAATACGATCTAGCTATTATGTATCATATTGGTAATGGAGTGACAGAAGACCATAAGAAAGCTATTGACTGGTTCAAAAAAGCTGCAGACAATGATCATCCTAAAGCTCAATATTCACTGGGGCTTATGTATTATATTGGTGATGAAGTGGCAGAAGATCATAAAAAAGCGGCTTATTGGTACAAGAAATCAGCAGAACAGGGTAATCATGATGCTCAATACTCACTGGGGCTTATGTATTACACTGGTGATGGAGTTTTAAAAAAACCTGACGAAGCGTTTTACTGGTTCAAAAAATCTGCAGAACAGGGTAGCCATGATGCCCAATACAACCTCGGTTTTATGTATGATAATGGTATAGGAGTAGAAAAAAAGTGTACGGAAGCAGTTATTTGGTACAGAAAATCTGCAAAACAGGGTAATTATGATGCTCAATACAACCTCGGTTTTATGTATGATAATAATATAGGAGTAGAAAAAGACTATAAGGAAGCAGTTATTTGGTATAGAAAATCTGCAGAACAGGGTCATCCTGATGCTCAATACTCACTGGGGCTTATGTATGATAGCGGTATAGGAGTGGAAAAAGATTATAAAGACGCGGTATATTGGTACAAAGAGTCTGCAGAACAGGGTCATCATAATGCCCAATATAACCTTGGTTTTATGTATGATAACGGTATAGGAGTAGAAAAAGACCATAATGAGGGGATTTACTGGTTCAAAAAGTCTGCAGAACAGAATGATCCTGATGCTCAATATTCACTGGGGCTTATGTATTATAATGGTGATGAAGTGGCAAAAGACCATAAAAAAGCAGTTTATTGGTTTTTAAAATCTGCAGTACAGGATCATCCTAATGCTCAATATTCACTGGGGCTTATGTATTACAATGGTGATGGAGTTTTAAAAAATCCTAAGGAAGCACTTTACTGGTTCAAAAAATCTGAAAAACAGGGTAATCATTTTGCTCAATACTCATTAGGTCTTATATATGATAATGGTATAGGAGTAGAAAAAGACCATAATAAGGGGGTTTACTGGTTCAAGAAATCTGCAGAACAGGGTAATCATAATGCTCAATGCAAGCTAAGTTCTATGTATCAGGATGGTAATGGAGTTTTAAAAGATCCTAAAAAAGCGTTATATTGGTTGGAAAAATCTGCGGAGCATGGTAATTCCACTTCTCAAGCCTTACTGGGTAATATGTATTGCATTGGTAATGGAATAGCAAAAGACCATAAAAAAGCAGTTTATTGGTTCAAAAAAGCTGCGGAACAGAATAATCCTGATGCTCAATACTCACTGGGGCTTATGTATAGTAAGGGTGATGAAGTGGCAGACGACCATAAAGAAACGTTTTATTGGTTCAAAAAAGCTGCGGAACAGGGTAATTCTAATGCTCAGTACTCGCTGGGGCTTATGTATAGCAAGGGTGATCAGGTAGGAGAAGACCATAAGGAAGCGGTTTATTGGTACGAAAAATCTGCTAAGCAGGGTCATCCTGATGCTCAATACTCGCTGGGGTTTATGTATTACAATGGTGATGGAGTTTTAAAAGATCTTAAGAAAGCAGTTTATTGGTTCAAAAAATCTGCAGAAAAGGGTAATCATAATGCTCAATACTCACTGGGTTTTATGTATAACAAGGATGATGAAATAGTAAAAGACAATAAGAAAATGTTTTATTGGTACGAAAAATCTGCAGAACAGGGTAATCCTGATGCTCAGTACTCACTGGGGCTTATGTATTATAAGAGTGATGGAGTTTTGAAAGATCTTAAGAAAGCGGCTTATTGGTTCAAAAAATCTGCAGAAAAGGGTAATCCTGATTCTCAATACAATCTAGGTAATATATATTATCATGGTCATGGAGTTTCAAAAGATCCTAAACAAGCCAAATACTGGATTAACAAGGCCTATGAAAGTAATAATTTGGAAATAAGCAAACAGGCTAAATCCATTTGGGATGAGGGTGAACTATGGAAGTATTAAGATATCTCTTTTTTATGAGGCTTTCCATATAAGTCTGTAAATTTTCCTTACCGCTGACTTAGGCTGTAGGTGATATTTTAAAAATTCTGCATGAAACATTAGATACAGTTCTCTCTCTGCATGATAATTGGTTCTACTCAGCTTAATGTTTAATTTTCCTAAAAATAGGGCTAGATTTATTTAAATATTAATATTTATTATATTTTAAGCTTATATCATCAATTTTTTTTGATAAAATATATTTAAGAATAGTTTTTTATACGAGTCATTATTTTAATATTTTTAGTTCATTTTTCATGAGTTTATTATAAATCAATTTTTTTTTACAATGAAATTATTTAAAAAACTTAAGGCAAAACATATAAGACTTGGACTCAAAGGCGAAAAACTCTCTTGCAGACTTCTTAAACAGAAGCAATATAAAATATTATGTAAAAATTATAGCCCTAAAAACAGATCAGGCGAAATTGATATTGTAGCAAGAGACGGCAGAACTCTCTGTTTTATAGAAATCAAAACAAGATATAATCCTAAACAAAATTATTGTGCAGATAAAATCTGGGTTTCAAAAAATCAAATTCAAAGAATTAAAAAAGCCGCTAAATCATATTTAAATGAAATCAGCATAAAAAAAGTTAATTATAGGTTTGATTTAATTGAAGTTTCAATTAACAAATATGGTTTAAAAAGTATTTATCACTGGCAGAGAGATTTTGGTATATTCTCATGAGCCGATTAACTTTAGGAGATAGTTTTTATGGAAGAAAAAAAACTTTTCGGGACAGATGGAATAAGAGGAAAAGCAAATATTTACCCCATAACCCCCGAAATAGCATTACAGTTAGGTAAAGCAATTGCTCTGTATTATAAAACTAAAGGACACGGAAGCACAAGGACTGTTATAGGTAAAGATACACGCTTATCAGGCTATATGCTCGAAACAGCCCTCACTAGCGGTTTAGTCAGTATGGGAATGGATGTTATGGAAGTCGGGCCTATGCCTACACCTGCAATCGCCCATTTAATAAAATCATTTGGTGCAGATTGCGGAATTATGATTACAGCATCTCATAATCCATATAAAGATAATGGAATTAAACTATTTGACTCAACAGGTTTTAAACTACCTGATGAAGTAGAATTAGCTATCGAAAAAATAATGTTCAACGGCGAAATAAAAAGTAGTATCGACACAAAGCATCTTGGTAAAGCATATCGAATTCATGATGCCAAAGGACGCTATATAGAGTTTGCAAAAAGTTCTATAAAAAGTCAGAGCCTTAAAGGTTTAAAAATAGTTTTGGATTGTGCAAACGGTGCAGGCTACTGCATAGCTCCATGGATTTTTAAAGAACTTGGTGCAGAAGTAATTAAAGTTGCAGTAAAGCCTGACGGGCTCAATATAAATAAAAATTGCGGAGCAACTGTCCCGGGCAATATATCAAATCTTGTAAGAGAACATAAAGCCGATGTAGGAGTATGCCTTGACGGTGATGCCGACCGTGTTATTATGCTTGATAATACAGGAACAGTAATTAACGGTGATAGGCTACTGGCTATGTTTGCAATTGATTTTAAAGAAAGAAATAAACTTGCAAACAATACTTTGGTCACCACTGTTATGAGTAATCTGGGCTTAAAACGTGCAATGAAAAAAGCAGGGATAAACTTGGAAATTACCAATGTAGGTGATAGGTATGTCATTGAACGCATGCGTGACGGAGGTTTTAATATAGGCGGCGAACAATCAGGTCATATCATTTTTATGGACTATGTTACAACGGGTGACGGAATAATTACAGCATTACATGTATTAAAAATGATGCTGAATAAACAAAAAACACTGGCGGAACTAGCAGACTGTATGGAAGAATTTCCCCAGACATTAATTAATGCTAAAGTTAGAGAAAAGAAGCCGATAAAAGATATACCTGAAGTAAGCAGAGTTATTAAAGATTGCGAAGATGAACTTGGAGAAAACGGAAGAGTATTAGTCCGATATTCAGGAACAGAAAATTTAATTAGAATAATGGTTGAAGCAGGTAATTATAGTTTGGCAGATCTATGGGCAGATAGAATACTGAAAAAAGTAAAGGAGACAATAGGATGAGTGTAAAAATTAATATAATTGAGACAGAAACACCAAATACTTTACAGCCTGTTTCATGTACAAGAAAATTATCAGAATGCCATGTTGCAGGTATCTCCTATATATATGCACTAAAATGGAGATTAGAACATATTGCAATGAGGATAAATAAAGAATGCCCATTTCAAAGGGTACTGAATATCAGATCTGATTTTTGGCCTTCCCTTGAAATAATTCATACTCTCTTTCAAAGCTTCTCATCTAAAGCTTTAAGTGTAGTTATAGATGGAAAGAATATACCCGTTGCATGGTTTTCAAAAGAAGTAGAGGTTGAAACACAGCTTAAAAATTTTATAGGCGTTGACAATAAATCTCATTTAATAATGCACCCATGGGATCTACTCTATGTGAATGAAGATATTATAGGAACACTTGAGAAAAATGACATACAGGGAACAGTCAGGGAAAATGTTAATATAGACGGTTTTATAGAAATAGGAAAAGGTACAGTTTTACTGCCGGGCGTTTACATTGAAGGTAATATTATAATAGGCAAAAATTGTAAAATAGGACCTAACTGCTATATCCGTGGAAATACATATATCGGCAATGATTGTCACGTAGGTCAGGCTGTTGAAATAAAAAATTCAATCTTAATGGATAAAGTTAAAATTGGACACCTTAGTTATGTCGGCGATTCTATCTTATGCACAGGTTCAAATTTTGGAGCCGGTACAATTACAGCCAATTTAAGACATGATGGCAATAATCATAAAAGCTTTATTAAAAATAAATTAATAGATACAACCAGAAGAAAGCTTGGTGTAATTGTTGGTGATAATGTTCGCACAGGTATAAACACTTCACTTTATCCGGGCAGAAAAATATGGCCTAATATTAGTACAGCTCCCGGGGAAATTGTAAAAAAGGATAAAAAATGATATATTAAATATTTGCAAAATATTCTATTATATAAAAATTAATTAATTAACCAATGTAATATTACTATGAATGAATTATCCTATCTCAGATGTATCGGCTGTGACGCCGAATACAGTTTCGACTTTTATACACCTGTTAATGAATGTATTAATCGCGGTCAAGATGATGCAAATCATATTTTAGAAAAACATTTGCCATCAGATTTCAAATGCAGAATAAGTAAAATTAATTTAACTAAAACAGATGAATCTAATCCTTATAAATTTTTTAAAAAATATTTCTATTCATACTATTTAGCTGAATATCTTAAAATAGACTTTGATAAAATTGTTGATGAAATAGATTATATAATTTAACAGAGATAGGCGAACCTAAATTTCTATTTACACCTATTCTTGAATTAGATAATATTCCGAGTATTAGCGGAAAAATAATTATTAAAAATGAAACAGGCAATGTATCAGGCTCCCACAAAGCACGTCATTTAATGGGGAATATTCTGTATATTGAAGTACTTCACAGAGCTGGAGTAATTAATGATAAACCTAAACTTGCTGTTTACAGTTGCGGGAATGCTGCTCTTGCTGCTGCTGCTATAGCTAAAGCTGCGAAATATGAAATTGATGTATTCATTCCTGTAGGCGTAAATCCGAACGTAATAGATAAGCTTAATTTCTATGAAGCAAACATAATAGAATGTCCAAGAATATCAGGAGAGACCGGTGACCCATGTTATAATAAATTTCATGATGCATTAATTGCAGGAGCTACTCCATTTTCATGTTCAGGATCTGATAACTGGTCTAATATTGAAGGTGGACAAACACTCTGTCTGGAACTAATGACAGAATTAATAGAAAGAAATCATATACTTGATTCAATAGTAATCCAAATAGGTGGAGGTGCTTTAGCTAGTGCTGCTATTCAGACTTTAGAAGAGATGTTTTCTGCAGGAATACTAAAAAAACTTCCAACTGTTTACGCAGTTCAGACAGAAGGCGGATATCCCTTAGTTAGAGCATATCTTTTATTAGTTAAGGAAATAGCCGAACTTAATGATCTGCCATGCTCTTTTGATTTCTATTTAGATGCTGTTTTCAAGGATAAAGAAAATCAAAAAATATTAGAATATTATAAAACACATAGTGATGAAATAAAAAATATTGCTGAATTTATCAAAAATAATTATACTACAGAAAAAGTCCAAAGCGTATTAAACACAGCAGGTAAAAAACATATGTCAAATTATATGTGGAGCTGGGAATTAGAACCGCATAGTATTGCACATGGAATTTTAGATGATATAACTTTTGACTGGTTCAAAATCATACAGGGTATATTTAGAACAGGTGGACAACCTATAACTGTAAGTGAAGAAGAGCTTACAGTGTATAATAAATTAGCCAGAGAAATAACAGATATAAAAGTTGATCATACCGGTTCTTCAGGCTTTGCAGGATATATAAAATTAAAGAAATTAAAAATTATCCCTGCAGATGATCTAACTTCCGTTATTTATACAGGAATTGAAAGATAGATTATTTTTATCAGCGTCTTAGTTAGTAATTTGGTAGTTTGTAAAAAAATCCAATGATTCAAGTATAAAGCTCTAGATACTCAATTATGATTATTTAGAGCTTTTTTTATCTTGTAATCTACACAAAAAAGCTCAAATTGAGCTCTTCAAAATTATACTATTTTACATTATTTTGCATTTTACATGCTTTCAATGCATTATTCATAAGCATTGCAATGGTCATTGGACCAACTCCGCCCGGAACAGGAGTGATTAATGATGCTTTTTCACATACTTCATCATATGCTACATCACCGGCTAAACGATAGCCGCGTTTTTTAGTTGCATCATCAACTCTGTTAATACCAACATCAATTACAACCGCTCCTTCTTTAACCATATCAGCTGTAACAAATTCAGCTTTACCAATTGCAGCTATCAGGATATCAGCTTTGCTTGCTATTTCTGCAATATTAGGTGTGCGTGAATGACAAACTGTAACTGTTGCATTAGCACCTTTAGCTTTCTGCATAAGAAGGGACATCATTGGTTTACCAACAATATTTGAACGTCCAATTATAACAGCATGTTTTCCAGCTGGATCTATATTACTGTATTCAAGAAGTTTCATTACGCCATAAGGTGTGCATGGATAGAACCCATCTGTTTTTCCAATAAGCATTTTTCCAACGTTTATTGCATGAAAGCAATCAACATCTTTTTCGGGATTCATTGCTTCGATAACTTTATCTTCATCAATTTGCGGCGGTGGTGGTGACTGTACTAAAATACCATGAACTTTAGGATCTTTATTAAGTTTATCAATAAGAGTCAAAACTTCTTCCATTGTAGCATTTTTATCAAGTACAATTTTTTTTGAATAAAAACCAAGCTCTTTTGATTTCTTCTCTTTCATATTAACATATACTTGTGATGCCGGATCTTCACCGATAAGAACAACTACTAAGCCGGGTTGTAAACCATATTGTTCTTTAATTCTAATAGCTTCAGCTCCAGTTTCTTCATGTATTTTTTGTGCAATAACCTTACCATCAATCTTTTGTGCCATAATACGAACTCCTTGTCTAAACTTTGGTTTATATTAATTTTTACAAATAAATTACAGGGTACTAAGATTGTACCAAACAGCATTAAAATCAAATTATTATGGGCTAATAATATATGATTAGAACTTTAAAAATTATTCAATACTATGCTTTTTTTCAAAGTATTTTTTTTTATAACCTCATTTAAATAATGAGAAGAGATATTTAGATTATTAAGCAAAAATCAATGAGTTTTATCTTTTTTTACTTGCAAGATAGTTAATTAATACTAAATTTATAATTCTTAATTAGAACAAGGCGGCTTAGCTCAGTTGGTTAGAGCATCGGAATCATAATCCGAGTGTCTGGGGTTCGAGTCCCTAAGCCGCTACCACTTCTATTTACCTCAACATAAATAACTTAAGCAATACTTATATTTTAGATTTTATCTATTTTTGACAAAACTGTCAGAACTTTTTCCAGAACTTTTAAAAAAATATGCATGCTTTGGCGTTTTTGTGCGTTTTTTTCTTGCCCCCCCTTTAGTAACTATTGATATATTACTATAAGTAATTGCACCAAAAAGGCGGTTTGATATGGTTTTCAAAAGAAATAATTCAAAGTTTTACTATTATCGTTTTATGTTTAATAAGAAAAAATATGAAGGAAGTAGATTTATTGAAAAGATAATTTTCCGCATAAACCTTTCCACAGCATTATTATCTATTATTTATAATTTTTATCAAATATTAATAGATAAGCTCATCTTTATGATTAGTTTTTCAAGATCAAATTTCCCATTATTTTGGCTCAAGTTGTACATAAGAATTTGAATACTCTGTAATATTCACTAAAATATATTTACCTCTCATTTTTATTAATAACTATAAGGGACTTAAAATCATGAAAAAACATAAAAAAATAATCATCGTAATAATTGTAATAGTTATTTTATGCTTATTCTTTTTTTATAAAAAAGAGTCTCAAAAAAACAATAAAATCAATGAAGTTTTCAATCCAGTAAAAATAGCAAAAACAGATACAAAACTGATAGTAAAGCCGAAGGTTCGCGATAGCTCAATCGAAGCAATAAAACTACCTGAAGAAGTGCAAAATCTTGAAAAGGATAAGATCATCAATAATATTCTTCCCAAGCCAACACGACTTGAATATAAATCTCCTACTGTCAATAAAATAAATACAACTAACTCAAAAAAACAGAATATTAAGACTTATCACACACCATACTTTTCAATTAACTATTCATCTGAAGAGTGGAATTATGCTGAAGGAAAAGATATGGATATACCAAGTTATATCAAAATTCCACGACATGCTCCTATAGCAATGGTTGAATTAATGAATGAAAAAGATAACAATTTAATTTTCATCTATGTTTCTACTTCAAGTAAAATGAATTTTAATAACATGAATCAACAGAGAATAACAGAATATATACAATATCTTTACAACGACACAAGAAATATTGATTTAAAATTTGAAACAATAAATGGGTTAAAATTTGCTACTTACCAATTCGTACCTGCAAATAATAGCAGCATATTAGTAAAACAGTTTTTAACAACAAAAAATGGCATATTATATAGCATTGCATTTGTAGAAACTCATGCAAACCCTATTGATGAAGGTTTTATAAAGAATAAAATTACATTTAAGTAATTATTTATTATTCTAAATTATACTCAGATCTAATCATTCTTAAGAAAATATTGATTAATCTATAATATAAGAGGGTTAAGATTAAATTCTATTTCTCCATCATCATAATCATATCAATACTTGTATATAATCCATAGACACTGTCATTTCGTTATTTGGTATAGAGTTTTGCGAATTCCGGCAGAAACTATCTTATTATTTATACATGAAATAATCCTCTCAATGCTCTACTAAACCTCTTTAGGTAAGATAGCCATGAAATCGCTGTTTATTCATTAATCTTCAAAAAAAGCTGTAAGCTTTTGGTCTTTAACTACTGTAAATTCTAACAATTTCAATGTATAGTCCCTCTAAATTAAATAGATTACACATAATTAACATATTATTACTCTCATGAAAATTTATATAAAGACATATGGATGTCAGATGAACGAGAGAGACTCAGAGGCTCTTTCTGCTCTTCTCATAACAAAAGGTCATGAATTAGTCAAAAATGAAAAAATTGCAGATGTATTACTATTTAATACATGCAGTATTAGAGAACAAGCTGAGAGAAAAGCTGTTGGAAAAGTTGGAATACTTAAGAAATTAAAAAGAGTTAGACCGGAAATATTTATAGGTATTTTAGGCTGCATGGCTCAGCGCAGAGGAGAGAGACTACTTAAAGAGTTACCACATGTTGATTTTGTCCTTGGAACTGACCAGCTTGGGATATTGCCTGATATTATAGATCAGCAGATTAACAAGAGAGAACAGATATCTCTCACAGAAGCTAATACTGAAATATCAACTAGATTAAATGAGCATATCTCAAAAAATAAAGTTACAGAGTTCGTTTCTGTCATGAGAGGATGCAACATGTTCTGCTCATACTGTATTGTCCCTTATGTTCGGGGCAGAGAAAAAAGCCGTGGCATAGCCGGTATAGTAGAAGAGGTTAAAAAACTTACAGCAAGAGGTATAAAAGAAATAGTGCTGCTTGGTCAAAATGTATCAGCATTTGGTCTTAATCAGTTAGCCAAAGAGCGTCCTACTGAGTCACCATTTGCTAATTTATTGATAGAACTGAATAAAATAGATGATCTTAAAAGAATTAGGTTTATTTCACCACATCCCTATTTTTTTAATGATAAACTGATCGATACGATTGCCGCACTTCCAAAAGTCTGTAATAATATTCATCTGCCTATGCAATCAGGTTCAGATCGTATTTTGAAAATAATGAACCGCAGATACAATATGAAAATTTATATGGATATTATTAATAAATTAAAATTTAAAATTCCTGACGTTACTTTTTCTACTGATATTATTGTTGCTTTTCCCGGAGAGAGTGAAGAAGATTTTAATCTGAGTAGAAATATCATGAAAGAAGTCGGTTTTGACAACGCTTATATTTTTAAATATTCCCCTAGAGAAGGTACACCTGCAGCAAAATACGAAGATCAGATTTTACAGGAACTAAAAGATAAACGAAATCAAATTCTCCTTGATGACTTAAAAAAATATACAACAGAACATAATGAAATGCTTAATGGAAAAACTGTTGAAATTTTGGTGATAGGTCCAAGTAAGAGAAATTCAGAAAAATGGACAGGTAGAACTACTAATAACAAAGTTACTATCTTTGACCCTCATCAAGGATTAAAACCCGGTGATGTAGTGAAGATAAAAATAAATAGAACTACATCTATGACACTTTTCGGCAATATTGTTTTTTAATTATTAAGTCATTAAATATGTGGTTATTCAAGACTTGATCTGATAATAGAGCAAGATTCGTTTATCTATTCTCTAAAAACTTTTTTTACTTTCTGAAATATAAACTTCAAAAAAATTATCGGATTCATTGACAGTAAAATATGCTATTTAAAAAAATTAGCTTCAAATAAATTGGAGAATACATGTAGCTCAGTCTGTAGTTAAAGCAGTATTTAACTGTATAGTTACAAATATTCTAAACTATATAGGTAGCTGAAACGAAATAATGGATATTACCGCAAAAATGATTCTTGCCCAATTTTTGCCATTAGATATTTTATAAGTTAGTAAAATTAATATTTCTAGATATATAAACAGAAAAATAATCAATATAATTATAAGTCTATTGCTAGCATTTATATGCGAATGTATAGTCGTAGTATTGTAGTAACGTATGCTTCAGCAATAATATCAACAATAATCGATAGTATCGATGCATAAAGAAAAAGTACTCCGACTTTAATAAAATAAGGTTTTTCTTCAATATTTTTTTTATTCATAAACTAGGTGATATAATTAAATGAGTAATTATTTAAGAGTAATTATATCAGAAAAAATTATCATCATTAGCTAAATTTTACAAAAAATTTTAAGGTTCACTATATAGTAATTTGAATGATATATAAGAAATAAGACGTAAATTTTAAAACCTGTAACTTTAATATTATAAACCTTTAAGTCGTACTTAGTCTGTTTATGCGGTATTCTTTATAAAAATAGGGATGACTAACAGGTTCATCTATAATATCCATTGCAGCAGCAGGAACTTATTAAAATATTTTTATTTATAAATAAAAATCTTTCCTGAATTGATCAAAACTGCCTCCTTCCAAAGCTATTCTTATCTGCTTCATTAAATTGAGAAGATAATGTAAATTATGAATTGAAAGAAGTCTCATTCCAAGAATTTCATTTACATTCAGCAGATGTCTTATATATGCTTTTGTATAATTTTTACAGGCATAACATGTACATTCAGAATCTATAGGACTAAAATCCATTTTATAACGTCCGGCTTTTACAGGTATAGTTTTTCCTCTTCCGACAAATGCACTTCCGTGCCTGGCAATTCTGGTTGGAGTAACACAGTCAAACATATCTACGCCTCTGGCAACTGCCTCAATCAACTGCTTAGGATCCCCTACTCCCATTAAATAACGCGGTTTATTTTCAGGAAGTATCGGATTAACCCACTCAATTCCTCTAAACATGTCTTCTTCAGGTTCACCAACACTTAAACCACCGATTGCATAACCGTCAAAGCCAATTTTAATCAACTCTCCTGCGGCTTTAATTCTTAAATCTTCATATATAGAACCCTGAACAATACCAAATAAATTTTGATGATTCTGTAGTTTTTGATCTCTGCATTTTTTTGCCCACTCAAGAGTTATTTCAAGTGATTTTTCAGCCTCTCTGTGAGTTGCAGGATAAGGAGTACACTCATCAAATGCCATTACAATATCAGAACCGAGTATTCTCTGAATCGCCATAGACTCTTTAGGCCCGAGAAAAAACCGTGATCCATCAATATGTGAAGAGAATTCAACACCATCTTTTGTCATTTTTCTTAATCTTGTGACATTTTTCTTAATCTTGTGAGACTAAAAATCTGATAACCTCCGCTGTCGGTTAAAATAGGTCTATCCCAATGCATAAATTTATGAAGTCCTCCTGCAGCTTCCATAATTTCCATTCCCGGACGCAGATAAAGATGATATGTATTTCCTAAAATAATCTCTGCATTTAAATCTATGAGTTCTTCAGGAGTCATTGCCTTTACCGTTGCACGTGTGCCTACAGGCATAAAAATAGGCGTATTAATTTTTCCATGTTCTGTTTCTATTACACCTCTTCTGGCAGAAGTAGTATCTGATTTTTTCAGTATTGTAAACTTCATATATTTCTGTTATTTCGTAATTAATAATTCATAATTTAAATAATTAATCTACTTTCACTTAACAAACTTAACAATTTTATTTTAAATCTATTTTATAATTGACATTTAATTACAATTTGAAATTTATGATTAAGTTGTTAATATTTTTCTTACACTCAACACTCTAAAACAACTTATCAATTCAAATATCTAGGAATAATATGAATTATTTTTCGTTCTTCCCATATACTCTCATTGCATTTGGTGCTGTTGCTTTTATTTGCTTCATTTATATACTAACATCTTTTAAAACCAAAAATTTTAAAAAAATTGATAAAATTCCAAGAAGTGTAAATTTAGGTATAATATTTGTAATCATCGATATAGCATGGTGTGTTCCTCAGGCTATTCCAGTTTTCGGAATAAAAGATACAACAGGAATCATACTATTAGCAGTCGTATGTATTATTATAGCGTGTGGATTTTTAGATTACCTTTTTGCAAGAGCTTTAGCCGGATTTTTTATTCTGCTTGCTCATTTCTTTTTATGGCAATCATTTGCAGCAAATATCTCATTTATGTGGTTATTTCCTATACTCTGCTATGTAATGGGAACTTTTGGTATTGTTATTAGTGCAATGCCGCACCTATTTAGAAATTTACTAAGGAAAATTTGCAACAGCCTTAAATGGAAAACAGGATTTTCCATACTATTAATTCTTTATACAATTGTTAATATTTACTTGGGAATTACATTAATTATTAATGCGTAAATGAGGGATCAGTGGTTGACGAAAAAGAATAATACTTAATCCGTTGAGCTATAGAATAGATCGTATTTAACAGCTAAAAAATCAAAAACTGAGTGCTGAAAATTTTAACTCCAGTTAATAAATGGTAAATCGATGACTGAAATAATATCAAATGAAATATTGGAACGCAGAATTATTGATTTTTTAAGTAAATGTAATATTTTTGATGCTAAAAGATTTTTTGAAAAATGCAGTAAGTTGAAAAATATACTCATTGAAGAAAATAAAAAATATAATCTTACCAGAATAACAGATGATTTTGAATTTTGGAATAAGCATATAGCCGACTCACTAAGTATCACAATGTTTTTTAATCATGAAATCAAAAATTCAATGAATATTGCAGATGTAGGATGCGGTGCAGGTTTTCCATCTATTGTCCTTGCAATAGCTTTTCCCAAAGTAACTTTTACAGCTATAGATTCAAGACATAAAAAAACTAATTTTGTCCAATTTGCGGCTAATTATTTAAACCTGAAAAATATTAAGGTTGTGACAGGTAGAGCAGGAGAATTAAAGTATAATAAAGATTTTGATATTATCACAGCCAGAGCAGTAGCTGATCCATTTAAATTATATAGAGAAGTTAAAAAGTGGCCTACTAAAAATGGCAATATTATATTATATCAAACTCCAATTCATATTGACCAAAAACTAAAAGATGTAGAACAAATTTCCAAAAATCAAAAAATTAGATGGATAACAACTCCTGAATTTGAACTTCCAGGCAAAGAAAAAAGGCTATTTTTATTTTCTTCTAAAAAAGTTAAATCATGCTGAAAGGTTTATTAGTTAAGTTAAATAATAACTATAAGCCTAAAGAATATCGTGACAGTTGGATTAATAAAGCATGCCCTATACTTGCGATCTTTATTCTACTGGCACTTATCGCACCAAGTATTATCGGACTCATATTTAAAGTTAATAACTTTCCAATGTCCAATTTTACAAAGATTTGCATAAGTTTACTATCTACTCAAATACTATTTATTATTTCACCGCTTATTATTGCATTGATTCTATCAAAGAAGGTCAAATTACGAGATAAGCTACTACTGGTAAACTGGAATCCAAATTATTTTAAAATAGTATTTACTTATGAAATAATATTATTTTTGCCACTAAAGTTACTAGCTGGAATCATTTATGTTATTGCTCTCAATTTAGGATATACATATATTTCACCTATAGTCCAACTACTATCAAATTCAGGTAAATACGGCATAGCTTTAGTTTTTATATTTTCTGTTTTAATTGCTCCTATTGTCGAGGAAATTGTATTTAGAAGAGTCATTTTTTCTTTTGTAGAACAAATGTTTAGTATATTGCCGGCAATAATTGTCACCTCATTAATTTTTGCATTTTTACATGGCGGAATAATACAGCTTATTCCACTGTTTATTTTGGGAAGTATATTACAGTATTTATATATTAGATATAATTCTCTATTCCCGTCTATACTTCTTCACAGTTTTCACAATTTGATAATTATGAGTTTATTTGTACTTTATAAATAAATACTTTTTTAAAACTTTCATAAAAATAAATATAACATTAAGGCAGAAACATGAGCACGAAAAAGCCAAGAATTATTTATACAAAAACAGATGAAGCACCGGCACTGGCAACTTATTCATTTTTACCTATTTTAAGATCCTTTCTTAATACTGCTAATATTGATATAGAATTAAGTGATATTTCACTTTCATCGCGAATTATTTCACACTTTCCTGAAAAATTAGCTGATAATCAAAAAGTAGTAGATGCTTTAACACAGCTTGGTAAATTAACAAAACAGCATGATGCTAATATCATAAAATTACCAAATATCAGTGCATCAATACCACAGTTAAAAGCTGCGATTAAAGAATTGCAAGAGCATGGTTATGATATTCCTGATTATCCTGAAGATCCTGCAAATGATTCTGAAGAAAAAATTAAAGCTACTTATGCAATCGTTTTAGGCAGTGCTGTGAATCCTATTTTAAGGGAAGGAAATTCAGACCGCAGAGCTGCTTCTGTTGTAAAGAATTATGCAAAAAAATATCCACACTCAATGGGAGCATGGAGTAAAAATTCAAAAACACGTGTTACCCATATGAGTTATGGTGATTTCTATGCAAGTGAAAAATCTGTTGTCATCGAAAAACCATGTGATGTAAAAATAGAATTTATCAGTAATAGCGGTAAAAAAAATATTTTTAAAGAAAAATTATCACTGTTAACAGGTGAAGTAATCGATGCTTCATCAATGAGCAAAACAGCATTGGATAAATTTTTTGAAGATAATATTAAACAGGCAAAAAAAGAAGATATTTTATTATCACTGCATTTAAAAGCAACTATGATGAAAATATCTGATCCTATTATATTTGGAGAAGCAGTCAAAACTTATTTTAAAGATATTTTTACAAAGTATAAATCCTTATTTGAGAAATTAGGTGTTAATCCAAATAATGGATTAAGTGATATTTATACTAAAATAAGCTCACTTCCCGCCGAACAGCAATTTGAGGTCAAAGCTGAAATCCAAAAGGTGTATAAAAGTCAACCACAGCTGGCAATGGTAAATTCAGATGAAGGAATTACAAACCTGCACATTCCAAGTGATATTATTATCGACGCATCTATGCCTGCAGCAATTAGAAATTCAGGAAAAATGTGGGGAATTGACGGACAACTCCATGATATGATAGCAATGATTCCCGACCGTTGCTACGCAGGCATATATCATGCTGCAATTGAATTTTGTAAGGAAAACGGCACATTTGATGTGAGCACTATGGGAACAACACCAAATGTTGGTTTAATGGCACAAAAAGCAGAAGAGTATGGATCTCATGACAAGACATTTCAAATTCTTGCAAACGGCAGGGTAATTGTTATTGACAACAACGGTAAAACTTTAATTCAACATCAGGTTGAAAAAGGTGATATTTGGAGAATGTGTCAGACAAAAGATGCTCCGATTCAAGATTGGGTAAAATTAGCAGTCAATAGATCCCGTCTGGGAGGTATGCCTGCAATTTTCTGGTTAGATCCAAATAGGGAACATGATACTAACTTAATTAAAAAAGTTAAAACGTACTTAAAAAATCATGATACTTCTGGTTTAGATATACAAATCATGTCACCGATAGATGCTATATGCCATACACTAAAAAGAGCAAAAGAGGGTAAAGATACTATTGCAGCTACAGGCAATGTACTGCGTGATTATTTAACAGATCTATTTCCTATTCTTGAATTAGGAACAAGTGCTAAAATGTTATCAATTGTACCATTACTAGCCGGTGGTGGACTATTTGAAACAGGGGCCGGAGGATCAGCTCCTAAACATGTGCAGCAATTTATATCTGAAAATCATTTAAGATGGGATTCATTAGGTGAATTTTTGGCATTAGCAGCATCTTTGGAAGATTTAAGCGAAAAAACACATAGTAAAAAAATAGATATTTTAGCTAAAACTCTTAATCAGGCAAATGCTAAATTTTTAGAATCAAACAGATCTCCATCACGCAAAGTAAATGAGATTGATAATAGAGGAAGCCAATTTTACCTTGCGATGTACTGGGCAGAAGCCCTAGCTGCACAGAATGAAGATGAAGTATTAAAAGCTCATTTTATAGATGCTGCAGAATCATTGAGATCAAATGAATCTAAAATTATGGATGAGTTAATTTCTATTCAGGGAAAGAAAATAGATCTTGGAGGCTATTATCATCCAAATGACACTAAGAGTGAAAAAGCTATGTGCCCAAGCAGTACTTTAAACAGAATAATTGAAAATATATAGCACCGGTTTTTAGTTTATTTTGGAAGGTGAAGCTCAGGATATTAATTCACCGGCAGCCTCTCCCTCCAATTTAACTATATAGCATAAACTATTGTTTAATATAGACAACCTAACAGTCAAAATTTGTCCATTTACCATTTTTTGTTTTTTCATCAACTAAAATTTCAATCTTCTTCTCAAACTCTTCTAATTTTTTAGTACAAAAATCTGATATCTTTTTACCTTTTTCATAATTTTTCATCATCTCACCAAGCGGTAATTGACTTGCTTCCATGTTACCTACTATTTTTTCCAGCTCAGATAATGCTGCTTCAAAACTAATCTTTTTATCTTTTTCAACTGTCATGTAAATCTTCCTTTAAATTCAAAAACAATCAATAAAATTATATGTTCAAATTAATACTTTATTCATATTAGTAATAATCAATTAGCAAACGGTTTAAATGTACGTGTTCCGAAGATTGCTGTTCCAACGCGTACTATTGTAGCACCCTCTTTTATAGCTGAATCATAATCACATGACATCCCCATAGAAAGTTCAGGTAAACTGATCTCTAATTTTTTTTCAAGTCTATTTCTAGTACCACACATTTTGGAGAATACTTCTGATAATTTTTCTTCTGACGCACCAAAAGGTGCCATTGTCATAAAACCGACGAAATCGATATGTTCACAATTTTTAGCAATTTTTGCACAGCTGTCTAATTCGTCTAAAGTCAGTCCAAACTTACTCTCTTCACCAGAAATATTAACCTCAAGCAAAACCTTAGGTCTTCTATTTTTTTCTCCTGCAATATTATTGATTCTACTAAGCAGTTTTTCTGAATCAACAGCATG
Source organism: Conchocele bisecta (assembly GCA_029237695.1). Taxonomy (NCBI): domain Eukaryota; kingdom Metazoa; phylum Mollusca; class Bivalvia; order Lucinida; family Thyasiridae; genus Conchocele; species Conchocele bisecta. The sequence goes on along the minus strand of JAQRGA010000042.1, from coordinate 508,397 downwards.
TATGTAGTCTGCAAGTTCAATAACTTTAGCTACCTTATTACTTTGTAAATGTCCAATCATATGCCACTCAATATCTTTAGGAAGTGAGGGAACTTTTATTTCTAATTCCTGAACTTTATTTTCGCCAAACATTCTCTGTCCATATTTATATGCTTCTAAAACATACTCAGCAGGAAATGTCTTACTGACAGCTAATAATTTTACAGAATCAGGTTCATGTTTAGAGGAGATGCAAATATCCTTAATACTGCTTTTAAGTTTATTCAAATTATGTTCTATTTCAAAATCCATTGTTAGATCCCTATGATAACAATAATAATTAAATCTATATATTAATAAAAGATTAAAATAGTAGCAAAAAGCTATAATTAAAAATATAAATAGAACAAATATTCTAATATATCAAAATAAAAATTATTATTATCCCTCTACATTTTTTTTAGTAAAATATTTATCTATTAAATAAAATTTTACTTTTTTTTTTATTATTTCGTCCTATTTTTAATAGATTACATACTGATTTTATAGTGTTAGATCAATAAAAATTATTTTAACAAAAAAATATGTCAAATGTAAAAGTTATTATATGCATTCCTGCCCGCTACGGCAGTACAAGATTCCCGGGCAAAGTATTAGCAGATTTAAAGGGCAAACCTATTATACAATGGACTTATGAAAAAGCATGCAGTTCAATTGCAGATGAAGTTATTATTGCTACCGATAATGAAAAAGTATATAACGCTGTAAATAGGTTTGGCGCAGAATGCGTGATGACATCTAAATCACATCCATCAGGATCTGATAGAATTTGGGAAGCTGTAAAAAATATATCATGCGACATAGTAATAAATGTTCAGGCTGATGAACCTTTGATTGATATTGATGTAATAAATAAACTAATAGAGCTTTTAAGGTATAATGAAGAGATAGAAATGGGAACTGTTGTTGTTGAAGCCGCTAGAGAAAAAATAGGAAAAGATCCCAATGTTGTTAAAGCTGTTTTAGCAAAAGATAATTCAGCTCTATATTTTAGCAGATCTGAAATACCATGTGTACGGGATGCAGATGATGATTCTCCACTTTACAAACATTTAGGTATATATGCCTATAGAAAAAATATACTTAAAAAAATAATTTCACTTTCGCAAAGTACTTTGGAAAAAATTGAAAAACTGGAACAGCTAAGGGCACTGGAAAACAATATAAAGATTTATACTATTATTGCAGATCATGATTCAGGCATAGGAATTGATACGCCTGAAGATTTAAAAAATGCGGAAAAATTAATCGGCATTTAAATTTCGTTTTTTTTAGTTAAAATAATAATAATCTAAATGGCGATAAACGTATGTTCAAACTAAATAAAGATATAGAAATTGGTAATGGTAAATTATTGCTATTAGCTGGTCCATGTGTAGCTGAAAGTATAGAGATATGCATTAAAACTGCTAATTTTTTAAAGAATGTCTGTAAAAAACTTGATATCAATTATGTATTTAAAGCTTCATTTGATAAAGCAAATAGAAGTTCTGCAGGCACATTCCGAGGAAATGGTTTAGAGTTCGGTTTGAATATTTTAAAAGAAGTAAAATCTAAACTCAGTCTTCCGATTGTCACAGATGTACATGAATCTTTTCAAATACCATTAATCTCTAAAGTTGCAGATATAATTCAGATTCCTGCATTTTTGTGTCGTCAAACAGATCTGCTTCTTGCAGCTGGAAAATCAGGTAGAGTAGTAAATATTAAAAAAGGTCAGTTTATGGCTCCTGAAGATATGAAAGGAGCTATTGAAAAAATATATAGTACAAATAATCATAGAGTTATGTTAACTGAACGCGGAACAACATTCGGATATCATAATTTGGTTGTCGATATGCGTTCAATTCCGACAATGAAATCATTTAATGTTCCTGTTGTTTTTGACGCAACACATTCAGTTCAGCTACCTGGTGGATTAGGTAATTCATCAGGTGGGCAAAGAGAGTTTGTAGAAACATTAACATTAGCTGCTGCTGCATTGGGAATAGATGTGTTATTTATGGAAGTTCATCCTGATCCTGACAAGGCTTTATCGGATGGACCAAATTCATTAAATTTTCAAATGGCAGAAAAATTGTTAAAAAAAGTTAGGAATTTATATGAATATCAAAGAAAAAACTTCGAAAATTAAAGCTATAATATTAGATGTCGATGGTGTTTTAACTGATGGAAAAATAGGTTATTCTTCAAAAAAAGAAGAGATTAAATTTTTTAATGTTAAAGATGGTCTAGGTATAAATCTAGCATTAAAATTAGGTTTAAAAGTCGGTATTTTATCTGGCAGATCTTCATCTGCAAATAAAATCAGAGCCAAAGAATTAAAATTGTCATTTCTTTATGATGGGGAAAAAGATAAACAATCGGCACTTTTAAAGCTATTAAAAGAACATAATTTACATGCAGATGAATGTCTTTATATTGGAGACGATTTAATAGATATACCTGTAATGAAAAAAGTTGGTATTGCTGTTGCTGTAGGTGATGCCGTTAGTGAATTAGATGAAGTCTCTGATTTTCGAACTAAAGCTTTTGGTGGTAACGGAGCAGTACGGGAAACAATTGTATGGCTATTAAAGGAAACATGTAAATGGAACGACATAGTAAAAAGCTATATGTAAAATTGTTTTTTATATCTATATTTCTATTATGTACTTTAATAGTAGAAGCGGCAGGTGATTCAGGATTGATGAATGCCAATTTAATGAATTTTATGATTCCTCAATACAATAAGAAAACTCAAAAATTAGAATATATAATAACAGGAACAGATGCAAAAACTGTGGGCTCAGGTTATCTACTTAGTAATATAGTTCTTAAGCTAATAGGGAAGGATGGAAAATCTATTCAAGCTGTAATTACTACACCTTTAGCATTATACGATCAGGCTACAGGTTTTATAAGCGGAAATAAATGGATCAGACTCGAATCTTTGGAATATGACGCACAAGGTGTTGGATTTGATGCCAGCCAGATAGCAGGCACACTCCATATTAGAAAAGATGTAAAGTTAACTATCAAAAATTTCAGTGGTGACTCATCATTTAATATAGGCATCAACTCTCCAAATCAGAATGATAGCAAATCAAAAGCTAAAAATAATTCAAAAGATAAAACTGTATCTACTTCAAACAACTCTAAAAATACACTTAAAGATAAATCTGATATTAAAAATAATTTGCCTAAAACTCCGGAGAATAAAATCAATGAATAAATTATTTTGTATAAAGTTCTCAATTATATTTTCACTTCTACTTCCATTTACATTTATTTCAAATATACAGGCAGATGCATTGGGAACTCTTTTATCTCTAGAAAACTCAAAAAAAAAAGAAAAGGCTCCAACTATAATTACTTCCAAAACTATGGATATTGATATGAAAAGTAATATCATAACTTTAATAGGAAATGTATTTGTCAATGATCCAAAAGCAACAATAAACTCTGATCAAATGATTGTCTATACTGACAAGAAAACAAAAAAAGCCAAAACTATTGTAGCTATCGGTAATGTGGTAATAATACAAAAAATATCTAAAACTGAAAAAAAAGAAAAAGGGGTAAGAAAATCAGTAGCAGGTAGAGCTAACTACAATGTAAATACCGGAGTTATAGTACTTACCGAACATCCTGTTATATATCAGGGCGACAGTTATATTAAGGGTAAACAAATCACTATATGGAGAAATAGTGACCGAATGAAAGTTGAAGGTGCACAGCAGACAGGTCAAACAAGTACGCTAGTTCTTAAAAATAACGTACTAGGTAAAAATGATTTAAAATCAGAATAATAATATTTAGGGAATAAGCTATATGCCTGACATAAAAAATAATGAGCAAAACAATATATTAATTGAGACTGAAGGATTAATTAAAGCATATAAAGGTCGTCGGGTTGTAAATGGTGTATCAATTAATGTACGTGAAGGTGAAGTTGTAGGATTACTAGGTCCGAATGGAGCAGGAAAAACAACAAGTTTTTATATGGTAATGGGACTCATCAGGCAAGATAGCGGAACTGTTGCTTTTAAAAATAAGGATATTTCAAAATATCCTATGTATAAACGGGCAAGATTAGGAATGGGCTATCTTGCTCAGGATGCTTCTATTTTTAGAAAACTTACAGTTGAACAAAATATAATGGCAATCTTAGAAACATTAGATTTAACATCATCTGAAAGAAAACAGCGACTTAAGTTTTTATTAGATGAACTGGAAATTGCCCATTTGGCAAAACAACCGGCAATGACATTGAGTGGAGGTGAAAGAAGAAGATTAGAAATAACCAGAGCCTTAGTTACCAACCCGTCACTTATCCTTTTAGATGAACCATTTAGCGGAGTAGACCCTATTGCCGTTTATGATGTACAGCAGGTTATCCTAAAGCTCAGAGATAAAGGGCTTGCTATTTTGATAACCGATCACAATGTTAGAGAAACTCTTTCTGTTGTTAACAGAGCCTACATAATGTGTGAAGGAGAAATTTTACTGCACGGCACAAGTGATTATTTGGTAAAAGATCCGAAAGCCCGTGAAATGTATTTAGGTCCTAAATTTGCAATGTAAGATATATTTTTTATTGTTTTATTTACCAGTATTGTTATATTATATATTCAAAGTAAAAAAAGGAGTCCATAATGAGTATTATAGTAAGTGTTCGAAGTGGAAATATTTCTGAAACTTTAAAAACTTATGCTGAAGATAAACTTGCTTCTCTACTGGAAAGTTTCCAACCAGTAACAAGTGCAGAAGTTATTTTAGATGCACAAAAATCAAGATATGAAGCTGAAGTAATAATTCGAGGCAAAAATTTAAACATTGAATCCTGTGCTGAATCTTTTGATATGCATGATTCTATAGATTCAATTGTTAATAAAGCTCATACTCAGCTCAGAAAGCATTATGATAAAATTCAGAATCATTACAAATCTTCAAAACACCCTACAGTAAAGCAGGAAAAATCTGAAGCTGAAATTGAAGCTGAAGCTATTGAAGAATACATGGAATAAATATTTGATTTAATATTATTTTTATAAAACCTCTTAAGTTAATTTTCTTAGGAGATTTTATTTTTATAGAGAGTGGAAATCATAATTTTATAATGGAATATAACTATTTCAACGAACGAAACAGATGGCTAATACTTGAAGATACACTTTTTCTAAAATTCTGCAAAGTAGAAAGTTTTCAATCAACTGGGCCTGGTGGTCAAAAAAAAAACAAAAAATTTTCTGCAATAAGAATAATTCATACTCCTACGAATCTCACTGTAATTTCAGATAATTACAGAGAGCAGACTATCAACAAAAAAATTGCTATAAAAAAATTAAAAATCAAAATTGCAATTAATATACGGGGAACAAAAATTGAATTTGATAGAATTATCGTAAGCCCTTCAAGTAATGATTACCCTTTATGGGTAGCAAAACTTTTTGATATTTTAAATGACAATGAATATGATATTAAATCTACTGCACTCAACCTAAATTTAACGACTTCAAAATTGATTAAGTTAATTTACAAAGATAGAACGGTATGGAAAACTATTAATGATAATAGAGTCATAAACAATACCTACCCTCTCAATTCTCCAAAATAATGGAGTTACTGTTTTTATTATTTTATTCATAGTAAAGAATATTAATTATCGGTAAATAACAGCTCCCAGTTTAACTAATTACTATCTATAAAATGAATAGCAATTCAGAACTTAAAATTTGATAGATAGAACTTATTCATACTTAATTTTATCAAACTTATCAATCAATATTCTTCAGGCGGGATAGTTACCTAGATACTTAATTTCTACACTATGGAATCTTGTCATCTATATTTTTATATATGCTATCATACGCATTAATATTTTGCAGATAATAAATCCCATCTCTGATATATTTTTTGGTAAAATAGTATCAACAGTATTGCTATTTCTCTCTCTGCTGGCAAAAACTGCTGCATTTCTAGTAAAACGTTATGGAGAATATACCAAGTCTACAATTTTAAAAGGAACTAACTTAACATTTGGGGGGCTTGTAATACGGCTTTTAAAACTCTGATTGTCATGTTTAAAGGTAATTTTTTAGAAAAAACAGTATATGATATTTTTAATGATTATAATAGTGAAATATTGGGGAAAAAAAAACTATATCTTATTTCACATGGTGGTATAGAAGTTTATGAAATTACCATCAATAAATCAAAAAATAAATATAAAAATATGGTTTTTCATGAAACTATACAAAAGAGAACAGATAACTCATTAGCATGTTTAATGGATATAGACAGTGATAATGATAACCCAATCCATAATAAATAATTATTTTATTGATTCTTCATCTTATTTAACAGGCTGTTTGTAAAATTTATTTAAAAAAATAGATTAATTAATTTTAACTATGCCTATTCTTGCTTTTTTATAAGAATCAAATAGATTAAAGATATCCAATCTTACCTTACTAAAAATGATCGACACTTTACGATTAAATAATGAATATACATTAAGAGAAATATATTTATGCCCAAAAAAAATCATAATATTAATGAGTTGATAAATATTATAAACCGTCTTAGAGCTCCCAACGGCTGCCCATGGGACAGAAAACAAACTCATGAATCTTTAAAACCGCTATTCATCGACGAAGCAGCAGAGTTATTAGATGCAATAGATGCCAAAGATAATGAAAATATAAAAGAAGAATTAGGCGATTTATTAATGCATATAGTTTTTCATTCTCAAATAGCAGATGAAAAAAATAGATTCAATTTTGAAGATGTCGTTAATGAAGTCTCTGAAAAAATGTTACGAAGACATCCTCATGTTTTTGGAAATCATCAAAAGCTTAATGACTCAGAACAAGTAGCCAAGTTATGGGAAGAAATTAAGTTTACAGAAAAAAAAGAAAAAAATATTCCTCCTCCGAACTCTATTCTAGATGGCATCCCATATAATTTACCGGCACTGATAAGAGCAGAACAAATACAGAAAAAAGCAGCAGAAATAGGCTTTGACTGGGATAGTGAAAAAGGTGTACTGAATAAACTTCACGAGGAAATAGAAGAACTTAAAAATGCTTATAACAATAATAATAATGAAGAAATAGAAGAAGAAATTGGTGATCTGCTATTTACACTGGTAAATCTATGCCGTTTTAGAAATAAAAGTTCTTCAACACATTTACTAAATAATACAATTGACAAGTTTAAATCAAGATTTAACTACATTGAAAAACAGGTTAAAAAGAATAATAAAGAGCTTTCAGACCTTAAAATAGAAGAATTAGAAGAATATTGGCAAAATTCAAAATTAAAAAAGATCTAAAATAGGAGATTATAATTTATGTATAATTCAGATTTTATAAATATTTACGACACTACACTTAGAGATGGCTCACAGGCAGAAGGGGTTTCATTTTCAATGCACGATAAAGTTAGAATTGCAGAAACTCTTGATGAATTCGGTGTTTCATACATTGAAGGTGGCTGGCCAGGATCAAACCCAAAAGATATTGCTTTTTTTGAAAAGGCTAAAAAAATTAATTTTAAAAATTCAAAATTAGCTGCTTTCGGAAGTACAAGAAGAAATAGTAATAAAGTTGAAGATGATGATAATATATTAAAACTCTTAGCATCTGAAACACCTGTTGTAACAATATTTGGCAAATCATGGCTGCTGCATGTAAATGAAGTATTAAAAATATCTCCTGATGAAAATCTTAAAATCATCGCAGACTCATGTTCATTTTTATACGACAAGGAGCGAGAAGTAATTTTTGACGCTGAACATTTTTTTGATGGCTATAAAGATAATCCTGAATATGCTAAAGCTGCATTACAGACTGCTGTAAATAATGGTGCAACAACTATTGTTTTATGTGATACAAACGGAGGATGTTTAAGTTCTGAAATTAATACAATATCTAAAAATATTGTTCATTCACTTCCTAAAGAAATTATTGTTGGCATTCATTGCCATAATGATTCTGATTTAGCAGTTGCAAACTCACTAATAGCTGTTGATGCAGGAATTAGACATATACAAGGAACAATAAACGGTTATGGAGAAAGATGCGGAAATGCTAATTTATGTTCGATCATACCTAACATAGAACTTAAAATGCATAAGAAAGTTTTGCCATACGGCAGCTTAATAAAGCTAAAAGATGTCAGTAAATTTGTAGATGAAATAGCAAATCTAAAGAACAATCAGAGGCAGCCTTATGTAGGTGACTGTTCATTTGCACATAAAGGCGGAATGCATGTCAATGCCGTTGAGAAAAATCCAGTCACGTTTGAACACATAGCACCTAATTTAGTTGGCAATAAGCGTAGAATTCTTATTTCAGATCTCTCAGGAAAAAGTAATATACTAATGAAAATGTCTGCTCATAATCAGGAAAGCATATCGAAAGATGAATTAAAAAATATTTTAAAAAATTTGAAAAAAAGAGAAAATGAGGGTTATGAATTTGAAACAGCTGATGCATCATTCAGTGTTATGATGAATAAAGCAATGAATAAACATACTCCATTTTTCACTCTGGATGGCTATAGAGTAATTATAGAAAAAAGAGGGCATAATGAACCATGTCTTGCTGAAGCTACTGTAAAGGTAAATGTAAAAGGTGAACATGAATTAATGGCAGCAGAAGGAGAAGGTCCAATTAATGCTTTAGATAAAGCTTTTAGAAAGGCTTTGAGACGCTTTTACCCTGAAATTAAAAATGTCAAATTAAATGATTTTAAAGTCAGAATTCTCGAAGGCAATGATGGTACAGCTTCAAAAATAAGAGTTTTAATAGAATCAGGTAACGGAACTGATTCATGGGAAACTGTCGGAGTTAGTGAAAATATAATAGAGGCTTCATGGGAGGCATTAGTTGATTCTATGGAATATATTTTACAAAAAAAATAAAGAGAGCGATATTTAGTGTTTTTTAATAAAGTTAGCTTATAGATTTTATTTTAAATTATCTTATCATTAAGAGTAAGATAATTTAAAATCTAATTCTGCTAACATATTTAATGTACATATACGCTAAAAAATCATTATTTATTTATCTTTGTTTTGGTATACTTTCTTTTGGGATTCAGATACCTAAAGCCAAAGCAATGGATCCCGTAACAATTGCTATTTTAGCACCTATTATCGTACCTTTTGCCATAAAAATCGCAAAGTATACTGCCAATGGAATGATTCGAACTCTCCCTGCCTTTTATAAAGCAGGTATAGAACTGTTAAATATATTCAGACTTCCTCTCGGTGTTTTGCAAACATTCTTCGGGTTCCCTTTTGGACTACTTGGAGATGGAATTAAAAATATAGTAAAAGGTTCCATATCCCCATTTCTATTTTGCTGGGAAATTTTATGTACACCTTTATATTTTTTCAGACTTAAAACTTAATCATTTCAAACTTAAACTTGCAAAATCATTTATTTGGCAAATTAGTAAGAAAGTATAAATTATAGATTTTCCATAATTAAAAATTGTAAACAATATGAATAATAATTTTAATGATAAATGGCTTAAAATTCATAAAAGCTCTAAAAGAAAAAAATATAATAAATTAGAATTAATATTATCCGAATGGTATGGAAAAGATACGGGGAAAAATGAAATAATTGCCTATCTACCTAAAGCTATACCAATTCAGGATACATTAAATAAACTCATGTCACAAACATCTATTCCAGAACAGGGAAAACTAATGAGACTGCAAAAAGAATGGATCTCTTTAGTCGGTGATCAGGTAGGTAAAATATCAAAACCTGTTTCTATAAAAAATGGTTATTTGACAATTGAAGTTACTAATAGTATTTGGCTTATGGAACTTAAAAATTACTCTAGTACTTTAATTGAAGAAAAAGTTCGCTCTTTATGTGGAAAAAGATTTTTTAAAAAATTACTGTTTATTCCCTTAGGAAAAGATAAGAAAGGTTAACATCGCTTTATGGAGAAGACTAAAATAGTCCACATAGATAATCAATTATGGACACCTGTGAGAACAAAAGTTAAACGGGAAAAAAAACTGGATGAATACTGCTTAGCTAATAATATTATTCACTACCTGCCATTAAGGTTAAGTATTAAAAGATATGGGAAAAAAAGTGTCACTTTTCATGTACCTATGTTTCCGGGTTATATTTTTTGTAATCTATCTTCAGAAATTTTTAAATCATTAGTAAAATCACATAGTGTGTTGTACCAAGTCGATATGGATACAGCAACGGAGCCACAGCTAATAGATGAACTCAATGCGTTGATTATTCTGGAAAAAATTTCTAAAGAAAAAGAGATTATAATAAAACCTGAAATTGTACGAGGTAAAAAAATAACTGTTACTGAAGGACCGCTAGCCGGAGTTTCAGGAATAATAAGTAAGCGAAATAATAGAGAAATGGTAACTATCAACATAGAAATACTGGGACAGTCTGTAACACTTGAATCTGACATAGGAGATATTGAATTAAGCAGGAATTAAAAATATCAAATTATGAGTTTACTTGAAGTAACAAATTTTTAAAAAAATTATCCTATTAAAAAGTCTATATTCAGTAAATATGAATATATTAAAGCTGTTAACTCAGTTTTTTTTTACAATAAAAAAAGGCGAAACGCCGGGACTGGCGGGAGAAAGTGGCTGCGGAAAATCTACAATTGCAAAATTAATAGTTAATTTAGAGCATCCAACTGAAGGAAAAATTGAAGTATTAGGCGATGATATTTCTAAAATAAGAGTCAAAAAGAAAAAAGATTTACGAAAATAATAATTTTAAAATTGGTGATTGCTGCAAATTATATCAAAGATGTAGTTTTACCAATGATGTGTATAAAGATAAAACTCAAGAATTAGAACCGATAAATAAAACAGAACATTATTATGCCTATTTTCATATAAATTAAGAATTAAAAAAATGAATATAATTTCAGGAATAGCTAAAAATATAAAACTTGATGTTCCAAAAGGATTAACTGTCAGACCTACCAGTGTAAGAGCTAGAAAATCTCTTTTTGATAAATTAAGTAACTTAAACGGATTCACTGTAGTAGATCTTTGTGCCGGCACAGGAGGATTTGGATTAGAAGCAGCTAGCAGAGGAGCAGACTTAGTATATTTTGTTGAAATTTTGCGTAACAACTGCAAAATAATTTCTAAAAATATAGACAAACTTCGAAAAGCAGGTGTCAAATCTGAACTAAACATATTAAATAGTGATGCTAAAAATATCAACAAAACTTTAGGTAGCTTAACCCAAAAGGTTGATGTAATTTTTTTAGACCCACCTTATGCAGCCTCATGTGACATAGCTGATGCATTATTTAAAACAAAAGAATTTTCCCTATGGGCAAAAAATTCATTAGTTATTTTTGAAACCTCATCTGACCTTTCTAAGAAACCTAAATTTGAAGAATATGAAATGTGGGCAGCAGAAAATAGGATTAAAGTAGGTCAATCAATTTTCTATATATTAAAATCTGTAATTTAATTTTTTCAAAAAAACAATGTATAGTAATAGAATTAAATATTTAATTATTAAGGATTAGGTATATTTCAGATGAAGACAGCACTTTTTCCAGGAAGCTTTGATCCGGCAACAAATGGACATTTAGATGTTATAGAAAGAGCATCAAAATTATTTGATAAACTAATCATTTCAATAGCCATAAATGAGACTAAAAATTCTTTATTCACAATGGCTGAAAGACAGGAACTTTTAAAACTTTCATGTAAAGAAAAAAAATTAACAAATATAGAGTTTAAAAGTTTTAATGGATTATTAGTCGATGCAGTCAAAGAATTTAATGCATGCGTAGTCGTGAGAGGACTTAGAGCTCTTTCTGACTTTGAATTTGAATTTCAAATGGCATTAATGAACAGGGAATTAAATCATCTATGTGAAACTGTATTTTTAATGCCGAGTCCTGAATATTCTTTTACAAGTTCAAGAATGATAAAAGAAATAGCTAAATACAACGGAGACATTTCTGCTTTTGTGCCTCAAGTTGTCATAGACGCTTTAAAAAAAAAGAAACTACTAAATAGCTAATAATTATAGATTGAATTATGATAAAAATTATTTCAGCAAGAGTTACATTTGACGGAATAGAAATAACCGGTACAGAATCTAAAGATATTTTTAAACTGCAAAACAATGAAGACATCAAACCGCATAAAGATATTGAATATAAGCTTAATGCCTCTTTAGTAAATGATAATATTTTGGTGAAAGGAACAGTAAAGAGTGTATTTAAGGCAAGATGTGGAAAGTGCTTAAGACTTTTCAATTTAAAAGTTTTCTGTAAAGATATATGCCATCTATATGAAAGTAACAACAATAATGAAATTGACTTGACAGAAGATATTCGCGAGGATATCTTAATCGGTTTACCACATAAAATAATTTGCAATAATTCATGTAAAGGTATTTGTTTTGCATGTGGCAAAAATTTAAATTTAGAGTCGTGTTCCTGTTCTACGAAAAAAGAAACATTTTCAGAATGGGATAAATTAAACAATTTAAATTTGTAATCTATAATAAAAATATATTGTATATTTATATAACTCAAAGGAATTGAAAAATGGCTGTACCAAAGAGAAAAACATCAAAAATGAAAATGAGACAACGTAAAGCTGCAAATAGATATAAAGGTATTCAAATAGGTAGCTGTACCATATGTAAAGCAGCTATATTACCTCATAAAGTATGCCCTTCATGTGGAAATTATAAGGGCAAACAAGTAGTTACTATCGAAGAATGAGAATTGCAATAGATGCAATGGGAGGAGACTATGCCCCCGAATCCGTCATTGACGGAACAATTGATGCCCTAAATAACTATTATGGTTTTGATATAACCCTTGTTGGCAATTTGGCAGAACTGAAGCCATATATAGAGAAATATGAGCTTAATAAACATCCACGCATAAAACTTGTTCATGCGGAACAGGTTATTAATATGGATGATACATCTACTGCATCTATTCGTATTAAAAAACACTCATCAGTAACTATTGCATCAGAAATTGTTGGAAAAGGAGAAGCTGATGCCCTCGTAACTATTGGTCATACAGGAGCAGCAGTTGCAGCAACTAAAGTTCGTATGAGAACTTTACCTGGCGTTGAAAGACCTGCAATTGCAGTAGTACTACCAACGAAAGAAGGACACTCGATCCTGCTTGATGCCGGTGCAAACGTAAATTGTAAGCCTGAAAACTTGGCACAGTTTGCTATTATGGGTGAAGTATATTCAAAACTTGTACTTGGTGTTAAATCTCCAAGAATAGGTTTACTCAGCGTAGGTGATGAAGATATCAAGGGAAATGATGTTACTAAAAAAGCATTTAAATTATTATCTAAAATGCCGATTAATTTTATAGGTAACATTGAAGGAAATGACATTTTTGGAGAAAATGTTGATGTAATTGTCTGCGATGGTTTTGTAGGCAATGCAATACTAAAAGCTTGTGAAGGCATGTCAAAAGCTGCAATGCACTGGCTAAAAAAAGCCTTTACAAAAAATCCTTTTAGAATAACAACAGCAATATTGGCACAAAAAGCTTTTGCTGAACTCAAAGAGATGGGTGATAAAGAGACATATGGCGGAGCTCCACTTATAGGGATAAACGGCATTTGCATTATTGGTCATGGTGCATCATCACCAAAAGCTGTTAAAAATGCAATAAAAGTAGCAGTAGATTTAGTAAAAAAAGATATGAATGATGAGATTTTAAAAAAATTAAAAGAATCTAATGCTATAATGTAAACTAAATAATTAATATAATTATATAAATTTGGCAGATCATAATGGGTATCAAAATTATTGGAATAGGATCTTATGCTCCTGAAAAAATACTGACAAATTTTGATTTAGAAAAAATAGTAGAAACAAATGACGAATGGATCAGTAGTAGAACAGGAATAAAAGAACGCAGAATTGCTAGAGACGACGAACCTACATCTGAATTAGGCATTAATGCCGCAAGAAAAGCACTTGAAATGTCAGGTGTTAATCCAGAAGATTTAGATTTAATTGTTGTTGGAACAGTCACTCCTGACTCAGCATTACCCAGCAATGCATGTATCATACAGAAAGAACTTGGTGCTATAGGTTCAGCCTGCTTTGATTTTCAGGCTGCCTGCTCAGGTTTTATATATGGACTTGAAATTGTTACAGCCATGATGAAAGGAAGTCGGAAATATAAAAAAGCCATACTTATAGGTTCGGAGAAATTGAGTAATGTAACTAATTGGAATGATAGAAATACATGTATCCTTTTTGGAGATGCTGCAGGTGCAGTTGTTTTTGAAAAAAGTAAAGAGTCAGGTGATACAGTACTTGCAAGTGCACTTCATGCAGACGGAACCCATTCAGATTTATTAATGATTCCAGGTGGTGGAACACGGTTACCACTTACAAAAGATAATATTAACGATAATATTACATGCATACAAATGGAAGGTAATAAAGTCTTTAAACTTGCTGTAAACGCCATGGTTAGTGCATGTAAAGAAGCATTAGAACTCTCAAATTTAACCTGTGATGATATAGCATGGGTTGTTCCACATCAAGCAAATCTCCGAATAGTTAATGCCGTAGGAGCCAGACTTGGTATTTCATCTGAAAAAGTACCTACCAATCTTCAAAAATATGGAAATACTTCTGCCGCATCAATTATTTTGATGTTAGATGAGCTTGTAAGAGAGAATAAATTTAAAAAAGGTGATAAAATACTGTTAGCCGCTTTTGGCGGCGGAATGACATGGGGATCAGCTGTACTAAAATGGCATATATAATTGTAATATTTATTAAAAAAAATTGGCGAAATTTATTATTAAATCATATAGACTCATAATTTCTTTAGGTTTTTGTGTATCCATATTAATAAGCTCTTTATTAATTAGCGGGTGCTCAAAACAAAAAAAAGTCCCTGACCCTCCTCATATACAGGCTCAGCTAATTAATGAACTATTCTCTACTTTAAGATCTGCAAATTATGAATTAGCTTTTAAAAAGGTAGAAAGATTAACCTCTTTGGATTCAGATTCTCCATACTTAGGTGCTATTAAAAATACTACTAAAAATAATATTGCTATTTCACAAGTGCAAACAATACTTGATAAAGGAGATATTAAACAGGCCATTGCTTCTATTAATAAATTAATGGATAAGAAGGGGCAGACAACTGCACTTCTTGATACAGTGTCAGAACTTAACACACTACAAAAAATTAAAAATTTAACTAAAAAAATTTCTCAGGAAGAAGATGCACGGGCTATTGCAGTATCAACCGGTAAACTGAATAGAGAAATCTCTAATTATTCTCTTGCAGATAATTTAAAATCTTTTACCAACAGACAATTATCAAGATCTAAAAATATTCGTAATCAAGAAAAACAAATTGGAATAGAAGATCTAAAAGCTGATATAGATACAGCATGGGTAAAGGGTAATAATAATTTAGACACATTAATTGCAATACTTGAAGTATCTTCTAATAATTCTCAACTAGTTAGAGCATATAAAGAATCTATGCTGCAAAACTGGCACACAATTAATTCGAATCAAATATATTTTACTCCTGCTAAAGAATTTATCTACTTTAGAAAAGCTCTTGTAAATCCTTCAAATAGAGGAGAGTTATTTAAAAAGATAATAAATTTACAGCCTGATAATTTTAAATCATTGTTGATAAAGTCTATTATATTGAACTATCAAGGTAATAAAGTAGCATCAGAAATATTAATAAAAAATCTTAAGTCACATCTAACGATACCTGATAAAATTTCAAAACAATGGTTTACATTCACTCTTAGTCGGAATAAAAACTTAAATACACTGAATCCATTTGTCATTTATCCGTTTATTGTATATACTAATAATTTCACAACAAAATAACATAAATATTTATTAAAGCAAAAAATAAGGAGCTACACCAAATGCAAAAGAAAAAAACCGTATTAGTATCAGCCCTATGTTTTATGGTATCAATATGCATGTTTGCACAAGATAGTGCAAAACCAGCAACTAAGATAGAAGCTGCAGAAATTAAAATGCCTAAAATTGATAATAAAATATGGAATTTTCTACCTGAAACTGTAGCTACAGTTGGAAAGAAAAAAATTACAAAAGAAGAATTAATCAGAGCATTAAACCCACAGGTAAGAATGCAGATTATGATGAAAAGAGAGATTAAACCTGAGCAATATAAAGCTCTCGCAAAGAACATGACAGAAGAACTTGTTCAGGCAGACATTTTAAAAAGATTAGCTACCAGCGCAGGCTACAAAGTTACTCCTGAATTAGAAAATCAAGTATATAATAAATTTTTAGCTAATATTAAAAAACAGATGCCAAAGGGCAAAATATTTGATTTCGAAAAAGTTATCAAAGAACAGGGATTAACTATCGCTCAAGTCAAAAAACAGATGGCAGAAGGCGAAATCATTCAAGAATGGATTAAAGCAAAAGTAGCTCCAGATATAAAAGTTACTGATGCACAGGCAAAAATATTCTACACAACAAATAAAAATAAATATTTTAAAACACCTGAAACTGTGACAGCTTCACATATCTTATTTAAGCCTGCAACAACTAAAAAAGACGGCAAAGTAATAAGTAAACCTTCTATAAAAATAGCTAAAGAAAAAGCCGATAAAGTTTTTAAAGAAATTAAAGACGGTGCTAATTTTGCAGATATGGCTAAAAAATACAGCGAAGGTCCAAGTGCTAAAAACGGCGGTAACTTAGGAACTTTCCAAAAAAGTCAAATGATACCTCCATTTTCAAAAGAAGCATGGAAATTAGCAAAAGAAAAACTTCCGGCAGTAGGAATGGTAAAAACAAAGTTCGGATGGCACATAATTGAAGTTACAGCATATAATCCCAGTGGGTTGATAAAACTGGATGCGGCATTAACTAAACAAATCAAAGAACAGTTGAAGCAGGAAGAGTTAACTAAAAAACTTAAAGCTATGATTAATGTAGAAAGGGAAAAAATTAATCCTGTAATTAATATAAAATAGTTAAAGCTATCTTATAAAATCTATATATTTATCCCCTGATTTTTATAAATCAGGGGATTTTTTAAAATAAATCACAAGTATAATTATTTTTCTAAAGTGACATTAGCACATGCATACTGCTCATCATGACTAATTGAAATATGAATATTTATAATATTTAAGGCTTTCAACGTCTTTTCAGCATTGCTGTAAACAATACACCTCGGTGCCCCAGAATGTTCATTTTGTGTTTCAATATCAATCCAGTTACAGTCAGCACCAATTCCTGTACCTAATGCTTTAGAAAAAGCTTCTTTTACTGCCCACCTTCCGGCAAAATAATAAGTTGGATCTTTGTGCTTTTTACTTTCCTCTATTTCATTAGGCGTGAAAATTTTTTCAAGAAAACTTTTTTTATATTTATCCATAATTTTTTTTATTCTATCAGCATGAACCAGATCAATTCCTATTCCATATATCATTAATAGGTCCTCTTATTTTTAATAATATTAAACCTCTAAATATAAAGATAAAATTAATGTATATATAAATCAATTAAAAGTAAATAAATAATGAAGTATATAATAGAATGAATATATCGATTCTTTTCTGAGAACTCAAATAAAAATTTTAATGCTAAAACAAAAAATCTTACATTTTTCTATCCTTCATCCATCAACTATCATATTAATTGCATTATTGATTCCACTGATCCCGTTAGAATTTTTTAATATTAATTGGCTATTCATTTCAATACTACTGATTATTGTTTTTGTATTAGGGTTTTTGATCTCTTCTAAATTGACATGTAAAATATTATTCTGGAGCATCGTTAGCTGTGTAGTTTTTCAAATGAACACTTACTTCATAAATTCAAACTGGTCTTCAAAATTTAAGAACAGGAGAATAAGGGTTGATATAAAAGCTATTGTAACTGATGCTACAGCTGTAGGAAATTCTTTAAAATGGCTTAAAAACTCAAAATATATAACAATGGAAGTTAAAAAAATTAAGCTTGCAGGAACTAAAAAATGGAATAATGATTCTGAAAAAATTTATGTCAAACTACCACAAAATCAAGATATAAAGCACGGTGATATGATTGACATGTATGGCTTCTTATCTCCACCAGACATAAACAATACGGAAAAATTTTTCATCAGCTATTTAAGAAGTATAAGAATTAAAAAAATATTTATAGTAAAAAAAATAAACAGTATAAAAAAATATAATAGTTTTCCTTATAATTATTTAGGTTATATTTTTCTAATCAGAAATAAAGCTATTGACCTAGCTACATCAGGCTTCAAAAATGATTCAATAAAACAGTTTATTGCCGGTCTCATTTTTGGATGCAAACAGGGAATCAGTAAAAATATAAAAGAAGAATTTCGAAGAACAGGAACTATTCATATACTCGCAATCAGTGGGCTTCATATTGGTATTTTTGCATTAATTCTATTATTAATTTTCAGATTTATTCCAATTAGGTTGAGATATTTAATCGTACCTTTTCTACTCCTATTTTATGTTACCATTATTGGCTATAGACCTTCAGCCATGAGGGCATTTATTATGATAACAATATATGCTCTACATAAAGCTTTTTATATTCCCGTTAAGGCTTTTAATGTATTATCATTAGCTGCAGTAATAATGATATTAATTAATCCATTCTCGATAATAAATATAGGTTTTTTATACTCTTTTATAATCGTAGGGTTTTTAATTTTAAGTACAAATTCGACAAATCATATAATAAAAATATTTAATGGATCAGCTTTTTGGAAACCTAAAAAAATAATTTTATTGAAAAATAGATTAAAATATTCATTATATCACAAATTAATTATATGTATTTTAGGATCCTTTGCCGCCAGCTTAGCCTCTATACCACTTCAAGCACTAAACAATGGGCTATTTACCCCTTTTATGCCAATAATCAATATTATGATCATCCCATTGCTTTTGCCTCTATTTATATTAATAGGCTTTAAAATAATAATTAATACTTTTATAGGATTGTCAATATTTAATCCGTATATTTCAAGTATTATAAACTTCATACTTTCTTTGGTAAATTTTAGTAATTTACATATTAAATATTTTTATTTTCAAAAACCATCACTATTGCTCATAATAATATTTTATATTTTATTAGGTTATATTTTGATAAAATTCACAGAAAAAAAAACCTTCATTGCATTTACATTGATATTAATTTTGTGCTTTGCATCTGGAATATACTATTCTTTCAATAGCTCCAAATTAATAATTTTTAAGCAGGCAGGAGATTTTAAAACAACATTTTTTGTGCAAAGTTTCAATAATGCCGGATATCTTTTTAACTGTCCGCAATTCATAGTATACAAATTAGTTAAAAGGATGAAACAATCAGGTTTACTTAGTTTGGATAAAGTTTACCTAAGCAAATCTAGCCTAAACTACTCAGGAGGAATTTTTAAATTAATTGAAACTTTTCCAGTCAAAGAAATAGTTTTAAATAAAGGCATAAGAAAAGGTAAACTATATAATAGATTAATTAAAGTTTGTAAATCAAAAAATATAAATATCACTTCAAAAAAATTATCACTTTTAAAACTAAATGATGAAAATTATCAGATCAAAATAGGTAATATTAATTTAAAGATTAACGTGAAATCGATGCATCCAGGCTTAATAAATATTTTTGTATATAGAGATAATACTGAAGAGTATAAATATAAAATATTAAGTTCAAATAGAGATAAGTTTATTATGCATGAAATATAAACAAAATTATTTTTCGTCTTCAATATTACCCATAAAGTTACTATTTTCTGTTTTTGATATGCACGAACCAATCGTATAAATATATCTATAACTGTCAGAAGCAACAGCACCTGTAAAGAGCTGAAATGTAGCAAGTTTTAATAATTCACCAGTTGTGCATAATTTATGAATGTCTCTACTATAACTTTCAATTTTCCATGCTTCAGGATCAATAACCTGACCGTCATCACATAAAATTAAAACTTTACTATTTTTAATTATAAAATTAAATTCTTTTCCTAAATATGATGCTAATTTATACACTATTGTACAAAGCATAAAATCATAACCGATTTTAGTTTCTAAAACCTGCCCAAGTGAAGAAAAATCAGAGTCAATATCTCCCGGTATTTGAGTTACAAATCCCAGTGATTTCATAAATATTGCAATATTAAGAGAATCAAATTTTTTAAGTTTCTTAAATTTTTCAAGAAGAGTACCGTATAGACAATTAATACTCTTTTCACCATCGTTATCAAACCATAGCAAATGAATTTCAATTAAACCTTTCCAAAGACCTGAATGCCTATTTTTAAATCTTCTAACCAGTATTTTTCTATTCTTACGAGATTTTAAAATTACCTGTACCTGATGAACTCTTCTTCTAAGCAATTTATTAGAACTTTCCTGCATATTAGCAATAAACGGTTCTATTTTTTTACCTTCAGATAATAACTCTGCCATTGCTTTTATAGCAATAGAAGAGTTCTCATCATCAAGTAAGGAAATTAAAGATTTTATTTTATTTACATTCATTATTTTTTTTAGGAAATTTACCAGCCAGTGCATCTTTTGCTATTTTTTTTGCATCTTCAGGAAAATCCATCCTTATTATCCATGAAAGAAAACCAGAGTTCTTTGAAGCCATTTCAGTTAAAGGAAGACCTTTATTTTTTCCAAATGCTATAATTGCCTCATTATTGTCACCCCATTTAAACTTACCAGTACTATCAATCCAATGTGGATCTTTCGGATTGCAAAAGTCATGTAATTCCCCAATATCTCCGGGGAGGTTGGTATATTTACCAAGCTGGGCATCAAGAACAGCAACTGTAGCCAAAACATCAGCTTCTGCAGTATGTGCATCGACCAACTCTTCTCCGCAGAAAAATTTATAAGCAGCACTAAGAGTTCTAGGCTCCATTTTATGAAAAATATTCTGAGCATCAATAATTCTTCTTCCTTTTGTGGAAAAATTTAAACCTACTCTTTTAAATTCATTTGCTAACAAAGGAATATCATATCTTATTATATTATATCCAGATAAATCGCAATCTTCGAAATAAAGATATAGTGAAGCTGAAATTGCATTAAATGTAGGTTCATTAGTTATATCTTCATCGGTAATACCATGTATTTCTGTACTTTCACGCGGAATAGATCTTTCAGGGTTAATTCTTTTGGTTTTTACTTCACTTTCACCGCCAGGATAAAATTTTGCAACACATATTTCCACGATTCTATCGACTTGTGGATTTGTGCCTGTTGCTTCAAGATCAAAAAAGATAATAGGTCTTGTAAGTTTTAAATTGTGCAATTTAGCCATAGTTGAATTTCTCTATTTATTTTATACTAAAAATAACAAATAGATAAAATACTATAATGAGTGACCTTTTCCAACTATTTTTCTATAATCCTTCTTATTCTTACTATATTTACGCTGTTTTTTTAATAAATTAACCTGCTCTCTTCTTGCCTTAAGGCCCTTATTAACAATAATATGATTTAAGCTATAATCACACTCTTCATAATATAGTGCTGATGCAACTGTCATAGGAAGAGGAATAAAATCCTGCACCTGCTGGAGGGACCATCTAGACTTCTGAAGGAAAACATCAACTTTTGCCATTGCCTTATCATCACATCCCGGAAAATTTGATATAAAATATGGAATAATATACTGTTTTTTACCACATGTTTTACATTCATCATTAAATACTTTAAGAAATTCAAAAAAATCTTTAACAGAATTCTTTCTCATTAACTTCAACACTTTTTCATCAATGTGCTCAGGTGCAACTTTAAGATGTCCTGAAGTATGTTTACTGATTATCTGCTTCATTAATTTTTTCTGCCTTGATGCAATATCCAAACGAATACCTGAACTAATAAAAACATGTTTAATCTTATCTATCTTTAACGTATTATTTAATAGTGTTAATAACTTCTCTTCTGCGATAGAATAATTATTACATAACTCAGGAAATAAACATGAAGGGCGTTTACATTTCTTACATAATTCAAAATTTTTAGCAGAGTTTCCATACGTATTTGCACTAGGTCCACCGATATCAGACACAGTACCTCTGAAATTACTATCCTTTGTTAATTTTAATAGTGAATCAAGAATAGATTTTTCGCTTCGTGATGTGACAAATTTACCCTGATGAAGACCTAAACCGCAAAATGAACAACCTCCCGGGCAGCCACGTAATGCTGTAATTGAATCTTTAATCATTTCATAAGCAGGAATCTTTTCTTTATAACTGGGATGCGGTCTGTTTGAAAAAGGCAGGCTGTAAATAATATCCATCTCTTTAGAAGTTAAAGGTAATTCATAAGGCTCAATAACAATCATACGATCTTTGTATTTCTGATATAACCCTTTACCCGAATAGGGATTGCACTCCTCTTCAGCAATTTGATGAGAAATCAATAGAGCTCCCTTAGTTGTCATAATGCCTTCATGACTCTGTAACTCTTTGTAATTATCATGCTTTAATGATAAAAAACTTTCAGCTGCATTTTTTCCTAAAAACAGAGATGTACCCGGTATATTATTTAGTGTTTTATTATTTTTCAGTCTCTCAACTGTATTTAAAATACTTTTTTCGGACATGCCAAACAGAAGAATATCTGCTTTTGTAGATGTAAGAACACTTGGAAGAATTTTATCCTGCCAATAATCGTAGTGAGATATTCGTCTCATACTTGCTTCAATACCTCCAAGTATTACTGGAATTCCCGGGAAAGTCTGTTTTGCTAAATTAGCATAAACCGTTAAAGCTCTCGGAGGTTTATTGCCTGATTTTCCTCCTGAAGAATACGCATCATCTCTTCTTATTTTTCGCCCTGCCGTATAAATATTAAGCATAGAATCCATATTACCAGATGATATTGCACAGGCAATTTTAGGTCGACCCAAAATTTTCAATGAGTCTTTATTTTTCCAATCAGGCTGAGCAATTATTCCTACTTTATATCCACCAGCTAATAGAACTCGTCCAATTAAAGCTGTTCCAAAAGATGGATGATCTATGTATGCATCACCTGTAATTAATAAAATATCAATACCATCCCACCCTAAACGAAAAATTTCATCTAATGTCATGGGAATTATCTTGGGGTGATTTTGTCTATTTATAGAAATTTTATTAATAAAGTCATTCATAATATATTTATATTTTAAGGTCAAATAATAATAATAATAAGCGATAAATATAATATATCTCTATTTGTTCATTAAGTTATAAATGTATAAAAAATATATTATTTTTATTTTTTTGGCTTGCAAAAAAAATGAATAGATCTAATTTATATCTCAACCAAAAAATGGGGGTGTAGCTCAACTGGTTAGAGTACCAGCCTGTCACGCTGGGTGTTGCGGGTTCGAGTCCCGTCACTCCCGCCATTTTTTTAGTTTTTTTACTTCAAAATTGCCACTCAATTAATTTAACTTAATACTACATTTATATTTTATCCTTAGCATCTATAAAATAATAGGCTTTCTTGTTAAGGTTATCAAGTATCCGTAAAACCTTTTAAATTATTCGTTTAAACTTCCATCTGCTATTACACATTATTACAAGGATATTTTTTTATCCATTTATCTAAGATGCAGAGTACCAAGAATAGGTGCAGACGATGAACTTCTGCAAATACATCTAAGAGTTGATTTATAATGACATCTCTGTATCCTGCTCTTTTCAGAAATTGGTACAGAATTGAGATTACATTTATTTCATGAATTTTACTTTTAAATATATATAAAAGATCTTCATGCTCTATTGACGCATAATACTTTTTAGTATCACTCCTATAAAAATACTTATATCTGCTGATTCTAATTTTTAGTTTGCTTAAACAAAAACCTTTACTCCGCTTTTACCTTTTAAATTATATGAATCACAGTTTTCTGTTATGTTATACTTATCTTTCAATAGAATCGCCAGTGCTTCAACTACCATGGCATCTGGATGCGTTCCATATATTACAGAGTTTAGTGTCAATAACTAAAATTCCTTAACAGCATCGAACCTCCATATATCAAAATTGAGTATTTCAGATTTTTAGCTATTTCAGTTATATCTTAGCTTTCAAATATCATCATCGAAGAAAAAAATTAAATTTTATACTATAATAATTATCTATTTATTAAAACAATAAATTAATTATATTAATAAATAATGTTCATTTTTTTCAAGAATTGTAAGAATGTAACAATTAAGATTTTATTATTGTCAAATATGTTTTAATACTAAAAGTATGCTATAATTTTAAAAAAAATATTAGTTTTTTTGCTAAACGCATCGCACTCTGCCTTTATAAGGCGGGATATTAGAAAGATGAATTTAAACGAGGATTACCTTATTTCTGATTCTGTTTCACGTATGTGAAGCGAATAGTTCACAGGTCTATATAATTTATGAAGAAAAAACTAAAATACAACAAACCTATTTTAATTACCATATCAGATACAGCTCATGCGAGTTATTGCGTTTCTGGTATTACGACAACTGGCTGCGAAAATGGATCCTCAGCTACCAATAATATTATTGACGACGGTATATGTGATAACGGGGACGCACCTATAGCAGGGGGTTGCACTCTCGGTAACGGCGTTTGGATAATGTGTACGGGGGGAGCAAATAACTCCAACTTCTGCTGCAGCGGTGCAAACGCCGCAATATCTAGTGGTGGCATAGGCTGGTGCTACGAAGGTGGTAGTCTTAATGATGTTCCATCATGCAGCTCAGGGACTGTGCCAGACTAACGGACTGGGATGAAGACAAATTTCAACATTTGGTTACCTATATTTAACCCTCACTGCCGTTAAATTAAGGATTTTTTAATGGATTTTCCAGTTAAACATACAGATTTATCCAGTATATTTTCAAAAGGTGGATTATTAAAGGGCTTATAAAGTGCGTTCTATAAGACAAGATGCAAGAAAAATATCTTGACTCTGGTAAATATGAACACAAGCACTCTGAAGACTCAGATATAAGGTCTCTATAGGTATACAGCAAGCCATCTGAATCTGTCAACTGCATTATCAATAAGTAGATTAAACAGTTTTATTCTCTGTTTTCTTATAAATTTGTCCAAAATTTGTGCCAGCAATAGCTACTCCTGTTCTCTGTTCTAAAATATTATTAGTTAATAATATCTCATTTTCTCAATATCAGTAGAAGGTTAAATAATAAGATAATAATTGAAAAAAACACTTTCAATTTACACTGATATATGTAGTTTTTTTACTAAAAATAGCGTATAATATAAGATAAATAATAAAAATACAGTAGCTTTTAATGAGCTAAAAGCGAGTTTAAACTATGATTAAACCTTTAGCGACTGCCATAGTTCTCAGCGGACTTATTTTGACGGGATGCAGTTCATTTAAACCACAGGAAAAAGCAGGTTTTGTAAAACAGACACAACCTTTGCAAAAGTATATAAGATTCATTGAAAAACATAAAGCAATAATAAATGAACTGAATAAAAACAGCAAGATTTTTGATCATACTAAAAATTACGCATCATATCCACCAAGCTACGTTTCAGTATATATTCAAGCTACTCTATTAGCACTATTTTACGATTTTCAATATGATATAACAAAGTATAATGAAGAGTCTAGGCAGGTAAAGAATTTAAATAAACCTTTAATTGAATATACAAATCATATGATAAAGGCATTTAAAATATATAATGACTGTATGAACCAGAAAAAAAGTTTTAACGGCTCTAAAAAAGTTCAATATTTCACATCAAAACAAACGGCTCAAATAAATATCGAATTTAAAAAAGCTAAAGAAAGCATTATTTTATGGCAAAAACTCCTTACTCAGGACTGTGCTGCAGATATGGATTCAATAGATTTTTCCAGTACAATACCAAAAAGTTAAAAAGAATATTTGATTATAGGTTTTAACCGAACATGTAATCAAATTAGTTCAAATAAAAATATCTGTTAACCGCGGATATAAGATTTAAACAAAACTCTTCTTTAATTTACTGAAACATATCGCACTTGGAAATTATATAGGATTCATCTTTCGTATTGAGGCTTTCCCTTTCCATCTAAGTGTGTAAACTTTCTAAAGGCAGTCTATACTGCTACCCAAATTTTATAATAAAATAAGCCGCTGCCAAATTCCAGTTTTTAATTGGCATTGACCATTTTCTAGTAGTGTAATCTATAGCCAAATATCAAGTTTTAAAACGGAGTCATCAGTTGAAAGAATACCTTTATTTTTAGTAACTTTCCGCAATTGACTGTTTAATGATCCTACTGCTTGGTTATATAAATAATATTCCTTATTTCATTAGGATACTGTAAGAATATAGCAAAATTATCCTAATCAATATACCATGATTTAGAAATATGAGGATATTGTTCATTCCACTTCTTCCCAAAAATTTCTAATGTCAGCCAAGCATCATCTTCTGTAATAGCAGTATAAATTAGCTTTAAATTACTAGTCAGCTCTTTTCTCTGTCTATAGGACATATTTAAAACTGTTTCTAATTTGATGTACAAATACATAACCCCAGTGTTTAGTTTTAGGATATACTACACCAATGGCATCTGACACTCCAGCTAAATTATCAGTACACATAATCAATGTATCTTTCATTCCGCCATTTTTTATTTCTGTCAAATTACTTAGCCAAAATATTCTTCTTTCATTTCGTCTTATAGAACACACCTTACCAGCCCTCTGGTAAGCTGCTTTAATAATCCAGCTTTTGCAAATATACTAAATAAATCTGTATGTTTATCGGTAATTAAATCTTTCAGATGTAATATTTCTCTGTTGTATCATTTTTATGTTAATATACAACCTTTGAGAAGTAATGATTTACCTGCTTTTTAAACAATTAATTACCTGAACAATACCAAGTAATTTATTTAGATAGTCATTAAGAGTCATTTCATGGGTTTAAACTATAGATAATAAATATTTTCATTAAAAAAATTAATATATAAGATATTTATTATAAAATATTTATAGTTATAATAACTAGCTTTTAATATTACTTAGTATAAAATACACTATAATGTTAATTTTTGACTAAATTACAGCTGCAATTATAGGGGTAATAACTATATATTTAAATTACTTGGTATTTATATATGTACTGTTTTATTAATTTTTAACTGATATCATGAGATTATAGGCAATATTTAGCAAGGATTTTATAGTACTAATATTTTATACCTATCCCGTATTTGTTACCTTTTTAAAAAAGAAAAAATAGTAATACATTCATAAATATTATTATGTTGAGATTATATAATGCTTCATTAGCATTTAAATACATTTTAAAATATAGCTGTTGAATGTTTTATCTAAATACCAGCTCTATATGTGTAGCATATTGGAAGCTTAGAGAAGCTATGCAGAGCTTTTTAAAAAAAGTAACGAAAAAGAATAAAAATTTTAAATGCATTCCGACCGTCGCCGTTTCACTCCTCGTCTACGAAAAGCCAATTATTTCGATTGAAATAACTTGGAGACGCAAATAATTAATTTAGAGATATTAAAACATTAGGAATTTTAATTTATCCTTTGATATTAATTCATAATCAGACCCATGGCATCGTCTGGCGATATTGATGTGGGAGGTATGTATATATATCAAACATCCATGTTATGAATATTACAGATCTTTCAAATATATCATTGATTATTTTTTTTAAAAAGATAGAGCAATAATTAAGAAAATAGTGTTTTGTATTTTAAGGATAGCTTAAGAGATTTTATATGCTGACCCTGTTGGGGCTTCTTAGCGAGTGATTAATATTATCAGCTACAATATCATGCAGAGTAAATTAAGATATGATGTGATATTTATTATAAATGATAACCCGTTACTATAATTAGTTTTTGCTCTTGATACTGTGTTATTGCTCTTAGATATTTTCAATTAGTACTATTGTCTTAACGAATGCCACTAAGTGGACTGTTGACAATATTAGGTAACTTTGATGGAGACCTAAAAATTAACTTCTAATATAATATTCCTTATAAAAGCCGTCCTTCGTAAAGCTTGACAAAAAATACGTCCTATTATCTCTCCAACAAGGTAGTAGGAATAAAAAATATTTACCAGAAATATCCTTGATATAAGCTGTTGTATTCTGGATTTCAAGCTCATAATAGAATCTTTTTTTGTCTTTTCTAAAAATTAAAATTTATTAATATAGAAAAAGGTAACCACCCTCTCCTAATTCTATTTATAAGTCCAAGCTGAATTCCTCCCTCCTGAGAGTCATTGTAAAGACCGATTTGAAATCCGTTAACTTTCTTTGCACTATTATACAATCCGATTTGAAATCCGTCAAAATCATTCTCAACCTTATTGTATGCTGAAAGCTGTAGTCCAAGACCATCACTTATGTGGTTTTTAAGTATAGATACCTGTACCCCACTCATTTGATTTGCTTCAGTCTTAAAAAGAGATAGGTCTATACCGCATACTGTGTCTGCTATCTCTGCGTATGGTAAACCAAATCTAAATCCATAAATATTACGGTAATACGTAGAATTAGGTATACTAAAACCTGCAATACTCAAAAAAATAGGAGTCCATTTTGTGTTCTGTTTTGAGTTAAGATAATTGTTTATCCTGTTTTTTCTACCCCTGTTTTGTATTGCGTCTATGCGTTGCTGATAATAGTCCTTTTGTTGTAATTTACCCTCTTTTGAATCATACTCTGCCTTTACTTGATTAGCGTACCATTTATCCAGATTCTGTTTTCTATTTTTTGCTGCTTCTCTAGGATTATCTACGAAAATATCTGTATCAAAAAATTCGTCAGTTCCAGCGTACATTATAGAGACCTTTAATAAAATCAAAACTATATATGTAAATTTCCGTAGCATTTTTATTCCTTCCTACTTCCTAATAAGGTATCATAAGCTAGTATAATTCATCCATATATAAACACTATTAAAATTAGTGTAGATATTCTAAAAAATCTGTATAAATTGTATTTTATTATCATTGAATAATGATGGTTAAATTTCCTCTGTCACGGTATTTTTTTTTAATTTTGCCCATAGAAAATATTTATTCACTTTTTTAAAGATTATTTAAAAATCTAGGCGACAACAAATTCTTATATAATAAGAATATGGCAGCTACCGCTACAGCGATTAAAAAACCGTTAAAACTTCCATAAAAGATCAAACCCAGTACACAGATAAAAACTATTTGAAATGCAACAGAAAAAACTGCTGCATCTGCAATGCTGTCTATTAATTTAATGTTTAACTTTGGAATATTGATACCGGCTATATTTTTAGACATGGAAATCATAAGCAATCCTGCAAACAGAAGAAAGGATGAAATAATAAAAAGTATGAATGTTATAAATATAGGATTAGAATTGGAAGAAATATTATTTCCATACAAATTAGAAATCAAATATCCCTGTTTAATTGAAGATATTTTTTTACCATCTTTTACATAAGGAACTATAGTTTTTCCTTTTTGTAGCCCCACCATGCTCAAAATTTGAGGTGTAGTCATATCATAAGAAATAAGATAATCTCCTATAATAGGTGAATAAATATCATTTCCGATATAAAGAGTTCCATCAACTACACTCATATTTTTATCTGTTTTAATGTTGGGTTTAATTGCATCTGACAGCATTATATTTTTTGAAGGAGTTAAATCTTTTAAAATATCAGGTGAGATCTTAAGATTACCAATATATACATTTTTATTAACATACTTCTTGCTCACAATCAACATTGCTGGATTAAAGTGCTCATCTTTTTCTGAAAAGTCGGCACTATTAATAGGTTTGGCTGACCAAGTTTTAGTGTAATCATAGATAGCATATGGCAGAATCTTAGTTCCTAATTCCTTTTGGACAAGCTGAGATATTTGATCCCATTGATACATTTTTGCTACTCTATCTAAAACCAAAGCATCGGTAGTTAAACCTGTTATAGGATCTACAAGACCTTCCCTAATTTTAGTCATTCCCGCTAATAAAATGAGTCGACCATTATTTTTAAGGCTATATTTGCCATTTTTTACAATAACCAGTTTTTTATTGTCTACAACAAAAATTTTAGCTGGGTTGGAATGCCTAAACAAAACTGCAGCAACTACAATAGCAATTAAAATAGCAACACAAATTGTAGCTATCCCTACCTGTTTTTGAAATTTTTTTTTCATATTTGTTTTAATATATATATAAAAATCTGACACCAAACCTATAACTTTGCTTGTAAGTTTGGTATTAGATTTTTCTTCAGGTATAGAATAGGTAGTTTTCTCCTCATTTATACTTTTCTGTTTATGTATAAACTTCGATGACTCATTTTTCTCTGCAGTAGTCTCTTTAGATGTAGATGCAGTAATTTCAATAATACCGCCTTCTTCGTTTTTCTTTTTTTTAGATTTAAATGTAGGATACCATTTTATGCCCATTATTAACCTCCCAAGTACTGAAATATTTTAAATATTTCCTAAAAGCCTATTTTTTTAATTTAACTTTTTTCTTGATTAATTCATCCCTGAACAAAAAGGTCTTTCTAAAGCACAAGGAATATTCTAATTCTCTAAAGAATTTTTTTGTATGTCTTATGTTCCTATTAATTGAAAGAGTAGATTCCATTTTTTTATCAAAAATTTTTGTGATAGTATGTTTATATACTACATCATAATTATAAGACTGCTTTATAGTTTTATCCTTTTTTACAACCCAACTCAGCTGCAAATTATTCTTTTATGCTGATAGTCAATATGAGTTTTTAAACCTGAATAATAGAATTCTTTTGCTATTCACAATTCCTATCTATCCTGTAATGTGAGTATTACCATAATAAAAATCCTTTACTTTAATCATTATCGTTTAGCATATTTTCTAATTGATCTTTTGTAAATCCATTGCCTGCTTCTGGATTAGCTTGAGTCGATGAAGTAATATTGCTATTTCCTGAAGGAAGGACAATAGGTTTGTCTACTATCTGAACAGAGTCAGCAGATATATTTTGGCTTTTAGTTGTTGCTGAAACCTCTAATGGTGTATTTATAATTTTGCTATTTTTCAAAGAAATCTTTTTTACAGGACTCTCTTTAAGTCTATTTATTATACCTTCAAGTTTAGAAATTTTAGCATTAGCTTCCTGTATTTTTTTTAGAAGTTCTTTGTTTTGTTTTTGAAATTCAACCATTCTACTTTGTGATTGTTTAATTGCATCAACATTAGCAAGAAGTAGATTTTCTGCTGCCTGATACTGACCAGCTGCCTTTTTAGTTATTTGCAGTTCATTATCTAGCTCAGCAAACAATGGACTTGAAGTTGCCCAGTTTTGAGGTTTCACAATATTACCATGCGGCAATTCAAGCGGAGGATTAGGTCTTAGATTCCATTGACTTGAATTTTGTACCTGATAGATAATAGATGCTTCGTACATCACTTTACTATTATTTGGATCAATATATCGACCAGTGGTTATTGTTCTAACTGTTGCAGGAGTTCTTACATCCATTTGACGATCAAGACTCATTTGAGTTCCGGCCAGAGGTTTTAGTTCTTTAAGAGTATTCATAGGTACAAACTGAGTAGGTCCAGATTTTTTAATTTGTCCATCAGCCATTTCTTCTCTTAGCCGGTCAACTCTTGGGTCATAAGGGTTATTTGTATATGCCGCTGGATTACCACCACATCCTGCTAACAATAAAGCAGTCATACCTAAAAAAAATTTTAGTAATAATATTTTTTTCATTTTTTGCAATCCTTCTTTTTATTATACTTATATAGTTTATTAATTATTTTCTTTAAGCATGATACCTGTTTTTGCAGCATTCATACTTATTGTTTCTGTAATATACAAATAGAATGTAGTTCCGGCTGGAGCTCGTACATAAATTCCATTTTTTGCAATTCGGTCTAACATTCTTTGTGCTAACAAGGTTGCAGCTTTATTTGCACCTTGACCAATTGAATCAGTCCAATTTCCTCCGAATGACTGCTCAGCAACTGAACCGGCAGTTGTTAATGTACTCTTTACCATACCCTGACCTGCTCCAGCAATAAACGTACTCGCAATCATTAATAATTCTGGAAATAGGGTAGTATCAACAGTATAACCACGAATACCTGCGGAACCATCGGTCATACTCCACATCTGTTGTCCGGCAATCTGACCGTCTTCAAGAGCGATTCCTGAGACTTTCATTTCTTTGCCGTTAAGCTCTCCATGTATCCGCCATACTAAAATCCAGTTGTTCTGTGTCTGAATCTTATCCCTAGTTGCTCCCTGAGCCCATCCATGCACTTCAGTACCAACAGGTATCACGATTCTACCCTTATTCCATACAGGGGCTAAAACAGTACCTATAATAGGTGTTGCAGCATCAGCAGTTTCAACTGTATTTACCAATTCACATTTCACTAATCTGCCGTATGGAGCATAAAGATCTAAAGGAGCTGATTTAACATCTTTAGAAGTATAAAGATTGAGATCTGAAACATATCTGGCTTTAGGCAGCGATCTACTTTGGTTTCTTTGCAGTATAGGATCTGTATGTACTCTTGCAGCATTTTGATATAGCTGTTGAGAAGCAGTTTTACTTCCTTTGAGTTCTGGTAATTCATTCTCTTTTTTATCTTTTTCTATTATTGCTTTTTTTCTTTTTTCAGCCTCAGCTTTTGCGGAACTGCTAGGATTATAATTAGCAGGATTCTTGCTGTATATAACTTCACTGTGCGTGTAATCTACAGGTTCTGCTTTAGTCGGCACACCTGATGTAATATAAGGTCTGACAAAGCTGAAGATATACAACCCTCCACCAATCAGAAAGACTATCAACACCAGTTTGCCATTTGATGTCTTAAAAAAATTTAATATGTTTCTTGTGTCCATTTATAAGCCTCCCTTAAGTTAAGTATTTTGCCCGTTTAGGGGTGCTTTTTACAGGCTTATCAGTGTGTCTTGAAATCCAAAAGCCAATGAATCCCCAAAAGAACCATCAGTTTTTTATCATTATTTGCTATGTTAGTTTTTGATTCAACAGGTTTAGCAATGACAAAATTTTACAATTTATAAATTTACTTTTTAAGTTTAGAAACTTTCTGACGTTCGCTATCCAGTTTACTCTCCAGTTCTTTATAAGAATCTATTGTCGCTCGTATTGCATTTACGCGGTCTGTAGCAGATTTAACAGAATTTTCTTTAAATGATTTTAAATACTCAATCTGTTTACCTGTTGAACCTTTAGCATTAGCAGCCTTATTCTCGGATGTGCTTTTAATTACGGTAATTTCTCTAGATTTATCTCCATTAATTTTACGGACTAGAGCGTTAGTTGATTCCTCTAAAGCACCCATCTCAGCTATATGTTTGTGAAATTCATTTACCATTTTACTGTTAAGGGCATCTACTTTATTTTTGTAGATGAGGGCAGCAATACCAGCATTGTCAGCATAATTATTTTTTAAACTATCTAAAATATTTTGATGCTTAGATGCTTGCCTCTGCTGTTCTTTAGCAACTTGGTTTTTATAATCAGCCATTTTAGAATTAAGTTCTTCAATTGTTTTAATTTTTAATTTTTCAGCAGTAGACAGTCTCCTGTTGTAATTTGTTACAGTTTGTTTCCAAGTTAATTCATTAAATTGATTATTATTTTCAATTTCTCCCTTAAGAGCTTTTACTTCGTTTTCCAAAGAATTAATAGTTTTAATATAAACATTAATTCTTGCTATATTGTTAGCATTAATGGCTGAAAGTAGAGCTGACTCTTTCTTCTGTGCATAAAATTCTGAATACCTGTCAATATTTTTGTCGAGTTCCCTAAACAATTGCGTAGTAGATGATACACCTCCCGCCTGAATAAAAATTGGAGCCATTGCAACTGTAGCGGCAATACAACTAATTGGAATGAGTTTTTTCTTATTTAACATCTGTGTTCCACCTTTTTTTAAGCATTACTATTGTTTATAAGGATTGGAATCGACCTGTTTATATGGATTACTAAATTTTTCTTTTGTTTGAGAAGGTCTATCCTGGGCTCTTCGTGCCTCTTCTGCTTTTCCCTCAGCCCTTGCTTTCATTGAAGCAGCATTTGCCATATTCTGAACATATTTAGCAGACGCTCTCATTTTTGAAACAGCAGTATCCGATAAAATATTTACCTGTTGTTTTATTGCTCGTCGCTCCTGTTTAGTCTGTGCATTTTCATATAACCTCATTAAATCCCGTATTTTATCCTGAACAGCGTTGTATTGGTCTCGGGTTTCTGCAATTTTATCTCTACTGATATCCATTAATTGCCGACTGCTCATTTTATCCAATTCTTTATCAGTAAAAGCCTGATGTGAGTCATTTGGAAAGATATTATTAACATAATTTTTTGCATCATATGCATTAGACTCTTTTGGAGTAGAATATTTGCTCTGCTGACTGGGCAAAGTAACATTTTGATTTAATGTTTTTTCGGAAGATATCTCTTTACTGTTAATCTTACGCACAAACGTATCATTTGATGTCCCCAAATTAATGTATCTTCCATCTTTATCTTTTAGTATATTAGAATTATCCTTCGTATTTGAATAACTTCTTTGGTTTTGACCAAGAGGTTCTTTTTTTTCTGTATCAGTATAGTTTGAATTTAGAATAGAACCGTAAAGAGAAATATTTTTTGCATAGCTAGACATTGAAAGTACAATAATTCCAGCTAAGATTACTACTATATTTACTCTGTACCTATAGAATTTTTTGGTATGTAAAATCTGCCTGTCCATGCTTTATCCTCCTGTTTAATTTGTTTCTGATTATTAATAGTATTAATTTGTAATACAACTTTTTTATATTCAGCTTTTATTTTTTGAGCCTTAATTTTTATTTTGACAAAGTCTTTTTCTGAAAGATTAGGTTTTGTTAAAAGATTATTTAAGTAGTTTGCTTTTGACTCCAGTTCTATCTGTTGCTGTCTAAGCTTGTCTGAAGGTGTAACTTCAACTATTTTATGTTTTGAAGATGTTGTTGCAATTAAAACTTTCCATGAATTGTCAGCACTTAGATTGTTTTTTCCACCTGATGGTGTTCCTGTAACACCAAAATAAGCCTGTGTCTGAGATTGTGGAGGAATTACACCACTTGCATCAGCAATTGAAGCAAAATAAATTTTGTCGCCAAGTCGAACAGCCATATCTTTAGTTTTGTAGGTAAGTTCATTATTAGTTTTATTCTTAAAGAGTATATGAAAAATAAGAGTGTCTGCAGAATCAAATCTGTAAACACCCATAAGTTTTATATCATATGCTCCATAAGTAAATATTTTTTCATAACCTACATATTCGCATCCATTAAGTGAATCAGGATAATATTTTGCATATAGAGTATAGTTTTTAGCTTTGTCTAAAATAGAACTAAGAACCGTCGCTCCTATGTTTTTTTTTTCGGAGATATCTCTCGAATTCATAAATGTAACAGAAGAATAAGCTTTAGATGTTTCTGCTGTAAAAAGTTTTATCACATATACTTTTCTGTTAAATACAATATTTAATGCTCCTTTAGCATTATCCTTTAATGCAACTAGGCTAAAATAGTAACTATTAGGCGAGTATGAAAGCAGAAAATCTGATTGAACTTTGTTGTCATCTTTTACTTTAATAGCAATACCACTGCCATAAATACCGGAAATAGCCGAAGGGAACATTACTGTTGTTACACCTTTATTCTTTGGAACCTTGATTGTATACACATTCATATCGTCTAGAATAAACTGTTTTACAGGACTTATAGGTTCAGGATAGATTGTTTTAGCCTGAATCTTACTTGCCATGGAAAATGTGCTTATCGCTAATAATACCATAAAAGTCGTAATTTTTATTTTATTTCTCATTTAAAAGACTTCCTTTTTATTTATAATTAATTTTATTTGTATTGTCCTCTATTCTTTTTTTAGCAAATTTTATCTGGACTATAACATAAGGAAGTTTCATATTATTTTTATTTCCAAGTTGAGGGTTAGGAACCATCACGAGCTGAAGTACAAACTTGTATCCTTCCTGATAACTTTGACTATTATATTTACCAACACGAACTAATTGACCAGTGACAATGGTAATAGCTTTTTGAGAAGATACTTCAAGGACTTTGATGTTGCTTATTTCAGCTTTCTGGTGAATTTCCCTTTTTGTGAAATCTTTTTTATCGTTACCTATTATTTTAGATATCATCCCTCTGGCCGGATTAATGTACATCTGCTTTAACAGTGCAGGATTATCAACACCATTGGGATTTCTATTGAGAAAGGCATTAGCTGCATATGTACTTATTACATCAAACATCTGCCCTGCTTCATTCTGTGACAGGATTGGAGAAATGTAAAAAGTTCCAGTTGGATCCATGATAATAACCTTCTGTTTGTTTCGATTTGTCATATTAATGTACAGAGGTTGCACAATTGTAATCACGAATAAAATAATGCTTATCCCGAACCAAAATTTTGCTGCTTTTGCATTATTTGGAAAAAGTGTAATCGGATTTAATTTTTTAATACCTGGCAATTTTGCCATAATAATTTTCCTTCCTTTTATTGTTATTTAGTATTATCAAAATTTTGTCTTAGATTCTTTGCAGTAGAAACTATTCCTCCTCCAGCTGGTACTGAACTAACAGCTACTCCAGCACCCAAAGTGGTCATACCTACACCTGCAGAGCCTACGCTTACGGCACCCATAGCAGCCTCAGCTGGTGAAACTCCGTTTATCATTTTTGTTATTATTATTGGACTCATAATATAAAAGAAAATAACAAGTACTCCCAATAACGCACAAAGAGCCACAAGACTTATGGGTGTAATTCCCGTTGCTTGAAGTGCAGGAACAGTAACCTTAACAAAATTAGCGGGAAGAAACTTTGCAGACTGAAAAGATAATAACCAATCGTTTGGTGAAGTTTGAATCCCGCTAAGGTATCCGGTAATAAGTCCAGCTTTAGCAGCACCTTCCAAACACATGTATGCTATTTTAACTCCAATACTTATACCCACAGCCCATAACATTATAGCAGATGCATTAACTACAAAATTAACCCCCTTATTCGCTAACTGAGGAACCATAATAAAAGGTAGCATTAAAGGGGCGAAAATTGTTGCAAGAACTATTAAGAGCATATGAATACTTCCTATAATAATAACAGCCAAATATCCTAAGGCAATAAAAATAATACCTATAGCCCAGACTAAATAGCACCATATTATCAAAGCTAAAGACATTACGCCTGATGAAGAGAATACTCCAGCACCGTTTATAGCATCAGTCCATCCATAAATAAACTGAGGTTGCGGTAAAGAAGTCATTACAAAATATGCATTTTCTAGAAGTTTAAATATAGAAGTTCTATTAGAATCATCATTAAGAGCCTCACTTATTATAATAGTCCCCTTCATTATAATTTCCTGATTTATACAGTAGTATATACCTACAACTATAGTGAAAGCTAAGACACAATGTTTAAAGTTTTTTAAAGGGTTCTCTGTACTGTTATCTTTTATTCTAATAAGAAAACCAAAGATCATGACAACAAATCCTATAGGTAGCATAATATTAAAAGCGACAGGTTTTAATTCTGCCCAAAGAGTTCCATACATCGAAACAACATAGGAAGGATATAAATCTTTCAATACCCCTGTCAGTTGCAGTGCTGTATTTGTGTACATTTTTCACTCCATTACGGTGATTTATACAAACTAATAATTATCTATTTAGCTGTTCTCTTTCTTCCATCTTCTTAATAGCTTCTTTATACACTTCCTCCTGCCTTTTCTTAAAATTCTCAGAATACCTTTCACCGGCGTTTATTTGTTGATCTGATTCAGTAAGCACTTGTTCATGAGCTTGTTTAAGAGCTGCGTCTCCAGCCTTATCTTCTGCATTGATCATATCAATTTCACCTTGAATCTTTTGAATTTTGGTCTCAGTATCAGCGCTTTTTAATTTTTCCAGTAAAACAGTTCGTGTTTTATAAAGTTTCTCTTTTAATTCAGTAACACTATTATTTGTTTTATTATAATTCCATATTGCCTTATCAAGTCCAACTACTTTGTCGTATCGTTGAGGAGCATGATATATATAGTCATCGTCATAATAACCGTATCTGTCTTTGTAGTCATCACTTGCATAATCAAATTCATCAAGTTTATCATTAATCTCGTCTGTTGTATGGGTCATATTATTTACATTCCCATAGATATATTTAAAATTGCTAAACCAGTCTGCCGGGTTACCAGTAATTTTAATTCTATCCTTTATTTGTGCTATTGTATCCATCTGCTGCATGACCTGTTCTTGGAGTTCCTGAAGCTCAGCAACCATTTCCCCCATTTTTTGAGCTGCATTAGCAATATCCTTAGCAGTCTGAACAATTATCCCAATATGTGTTCCGATATCTGAAATAGGAAGCATAGCAAAAGTAGAACTACAAGCCAAAAATAAAGTAGAAACCATTACTATTTTTAGAAAAGTATGTTTCATTCTATTCCTCCTTTAAGAACAACTCATTCATAACTTCTTACAGTTAATTCACGTGGTCTATATTTTATTCCGTTAACTTCCGTCGGAGCAGGAAACTTATATTCTCTTATGTCACTATTATTACTCTGATTTTCAAAGTTATCTGCATCATTAAGCGACTGCATAAGATTATACTGCTGCTTGGCTGAATCGCTCTTCCCTAACTCATATCCGTCATCAAATGCAGTTCTACAGGAACTTAAACCAAGACTTGTAAGTAACCCACCTATAATTACCAACCATTTATATTTTACTATCATATCACCCCCCCATTATTTTATTTACTATTTTTAGAAAAGTCTTTGATTGCACTTATTAAGTTTTCTTTATTTATATTTTTAAGTTCTCTTGAACGTTTCTCTACATTCTCTCCGGTTGTAGAAGCTACATATGCAACCTCTTTACATACATAATTTTTAATTGTTCCATAAACCGGAACCGGATTAGCATCCTGATAATATGTCATACAGCTATATTTTTTTCCTGTAATTGACTCAGGAGCAGGATAACTTTGGATATCGTCCTTTGCAGAAACAGAAAGTTCAACATCTTCGCCAACATCGTCTAAATCAGCTCTATCTCTTTGTTTTAGGAAGTAAAACTGCTTACTATTTCCCATGATAACCGAACGAATTCCAGAAGACTTAAATTTTGCATATTGCTGAACTATACTAAGAATATAACAGTTGAATTTACGAAATTGAGCGTAACTTTCAGAAACGATAGCTTCTCCACCAGGGATATCTAAAAATCTAGCAACCTCTTCGTAGATAAGTCGTTTACGCATACCGCGGGGAAGAGAAAGAATATGACTTCTAGCATAATTAGTAATAAGTAATCCCACAATCGCTTTCATTTGCGAAGCACCTTCAGGAATTAAACCTAATTCAAAATGTGCATGTTCATCTGTAATTGAAATATTTGTTTTTCCATCAAATAATTTGCCATATCTTCCATGAGAGCACCACTGATCAAGAAGAGTGGCGAGATCTTTAATTTTATCAGGATTATGGTCTGGATGAGGAGCTATACCCATCAATTCAACAAGCATATGATGCTGAGGATATTCATCAGCTTTAAAATATGCAAAAGCACAGTCTTGAACTTGTTTTTCTTCTTCTGCAAGATATTTAGTAATATCATTATCACTTATTGCTGCAAGTTCATCTTCAAGCTTTTTATTCCCTATTTTAAGTAAATCTCTTATTTCAGTCCATGCATCTATAAAGGTCGAACCCATCGGGCATTCATCCTGAAGATATCTTGTTGTCACAATTGCTTTACGTGTTATTTCCTCAATTAAACTTTCGTTACTTTTTCTCCAGTCATTAAATGTATCAGCGTACAATTGTGTTATATATTGAGATATTTGTGCCTGCCTTATTTCCTGTTCATGTATACTTTCTGTATCACCACACATTTTAGCAACAAGCAATGTCGCACTGGTAATATGATTCGGTGTAACTGGTAATTGATGAGTATCAAGATAATTAATTGTATAGTTATTATCAGGATGAATGATGATCATCTCATATCCTAATACCTTTGTATACAAACCATAAGAGTTACCTTCTTCAATAATTAACGTGTACCCATAATAACATTTGGTCTGCATAAGTAAATCACAGACATTAAAAGATTTACCGGAACCGCTGGCTCCAATCATAGCTGCATGCTGAGGTGTTCCTCGGAGAAAATTTATTACTCCGACAATTGAATTAAATGCTCCGTCATATAAAGCTTCACCTATATTTGCATATCCAGTATATGTAGAAGAGTATGGAATCATATCTACAAGGAAAGTATTTTCTGCTTTAAGAGAGTGTTTTATATATGTTCCATGAGTCCATCCCGGCAGTGTCATATAAAAAAGATTTTTAGCGCTGATAGGGTTACTTGTTTCCCAGTACTTAGCACCGTTAGTCTGATTAATTGTAGATTTCAACAGTTCATTCTGTTTAATCAGTTTTTCTTTATCTTTTGACCATGTTCTAATAACCATTAGACATTCATACGGAAAAGTATGTCCGCTTGCCAGTTTTATAACTCTTTCCTTTGCTTTTTCAAGATTAGCTACCAGCGAAAATTTCTTTTCAGCTTCTATATCACCTGAAAGTCTGAGTATCTTTTTTTCTTCTCTAGTTATTTCCATTTCAAGACGTTTTGGCATAATATTCATAGTAATTGAATAGTTATTCACAGGTAAAGTCATCAACTGATTAAGTATTCCCGGTCTTGTTGACTGCGGCCATCTATTTATGATTAGAATGCTGTGATAATAACCATCGAAATAGAAATTAAAGTCACTTTCAGCACCTCTGTTCGAATTACCTGTAATATCACCCTGCCAACAGTTATCCTGAATGCTGGCCATAGGGTCAAATCCATCAAGGGGATTAAAACCATCTCTTTCATTAAATGACGGATTCAGTATATTAATATACTGCATATAGTATTCTTCATTTGTAAGTGGTCTTACCTTTGTTCCGTCAAATCCAAGGTAATTACCGAGTGCATTATGATAATTTGAAAAATAAGTTGAGTAGTGTTTTACTATTCTTTCATAATGCTTAAGAAGTTTGTCCTCAGCTAAATTATATGGAAAAACTTTATCAATTGGAAGAGTTATATATAAAAAAAGTCTTTCTTTACGAAGAATCTTTCTGTCCATTTTATCTTTAAAGTAATCATATCTTTTATCCCTGACAAACTTTGTCCATGGATCTTTCTTTGAATCACAAAGCCTATCTGTTTCGCCCTTATAAAAAGCTAGTTCTTCTGAATAATCAGAATCAACCGACCATCTCCACTGCACTCTTGCGGGGAATTGTATTGATGTAACAAAGGCATTTAATTTTCCATGTAACTCATTTAATTCATCATTTCCAGAGTATCTGTAATCTCTTGGAGTTATCTGAAACCCCTTCGATACAAACCCGCGTGAATCAAGTTCATTAAAAATAATCATGTCTTCAATAAACCATCCATTAGGAAATTTCACTTCACTTCTCCCTTTTTTTCAATTACCGGAACTTTCTTTATCCTCAATTCTTTCTCTATAATCTTTGTATAAAAAGGATTTTCGCATTGAAATTGATCTTTGACATAAGCAGAAGCACTGAATATGCCTTCAAAAATATCTTCCTGATAATGGGGTGGTTTATTAATTCTAAATAGTTTAAGGTAAATAAAAACTATAACTAGAGGAAACGCTGCGGTCATCACCGAACTAAGCATAGACATTTTTAGTATGTTTTGGCATACAATCAAAAGTCCTATTCCAGCCATAATCCCAAAAACCATGTATAAAAATAAATCCCCTTCTAAACCGAAAGCAACCCCCTTAGATTCTTTCATACTGGCTGTAGGCGTTACTATTACTGGGTTTTCGTCTCGAGCCATGATTGAAGTCTGCCTTGTATTATTCGAAGTCAAATGCTGGAGCTGATCCTGCGTCTCCAAGTGAAAAAGCTGCATATATAGCACCCATAATTACAGCGGCTCCAGCAATCCAGATACCTGCGATAATACTATTATGAGCATCAGGGTCCCCTTTTTTCTTCATTTGTGCTCCCTGCCATATAACAATTACACCCCAAGGGAAAGCTATCATGAATATAATCCCAAGTACTAATGACAGTCCATCTTTTAATGATCCAGCCTGAGCTGCTGCCATAGCAGAAAGAGGCACACAAAGACAAAATAATCTTAAGTACCATTTATAAATTCTTCCGCTTGTCGCTTGAAAACCAGGTACTGATACTAATCCTTTATAAAATACGTTACGTATATGATTATAGGCACCACTGATTGCTTTTTTTAGATTTGCTAGAATAGGTTTCATTTTTTCCCCTCTATTTATTGTTAATAACATCAACTAATAAATATCCTATTTTATAGGATATAGTGAAAATAGTTTTATACAAGTGTTAGTATTGTAAAGTTACTGTTTTT
The DNA here is from genome assembly GCA_029237695.1 of Conchocele bisecta. Lineage (NCBI taxonomy): Eukaryota > Metazoa > Mollusca > Bivalvia > Lucinida > Thyasiridae > Conchocele > Conchocele bisecta. The sequence continues at coordinate 465,816 of JAQRGA010000042.1, read as the reverse complement.
TTTGAAAAATACATGTATTAATATTATATATTGTCTATTGCGACTTGATTATTGTCATTCTTCTGTTATTGTCATATTGATAATTAAAAGATAATCAGGAGAAGACAGGCATGGTAGATAAGAAACTGGTAACTCGCCTTCAAAATATAGAAAAAGAAATATTAAAAACTATAAAAGGGCAGGATCACGTTGTCAAAAAAACATGCGAAGTCCTTCAACAGGGTGGTTTGGGTCTTACCATGGAGGGTAAACCTAAAGGTACATTTTTATTTTTGGGACCGACAGGTGTTGGAAAAACAGAATTTACGCTTCAGTTTACTCAGTATTTATATAAAGAAGATAAAATGTTTAGATTTGACATGTCAGAATTTATGCATGCAGATGCTGTGAAAAACTTCATCGGCGATGAACATGGCGGAGTCGGTCGTTTAGGTATGGTATTAAAACATCATAAATCAGGAACCCTACTTTTTGACGAAATGGAGAAATCTCACAAACAAATAATGGATTTATTTTTGCAGATACTTGATGCTGGACGAATTACTCTTGGAGACCATGTAACTTACGATTTATCTAAATTTTTTATAGTTATGACATCTAATATAGGCTCCCAAAGATTAATGAGAGCAAAAACGAGTGCTCTCTCCACACTGGAAAGAACTGTGATTGCAGAATTAGAAAAAGAATTCAGACCTGAATTTATTGGACGTTTTGATCAAATATCAGTATTTAGACCTCTTAAATATGAAGTTCAGAAGGAAATAGCTAAACTATTACTTACTAAGGAGATTAAGCGTATGCAGGACATGGGGTACGATATTGATTTTGATGATTCTATTTTATATTACTGCATAAAGCATGGTATAAATGAACATTTTGGTGCACGTCCATTGCGTAGAACAATTCACCAGACGATACAATCAGCTATAGCTGGTGATATATTAAATAACAATTCAGACGGTAGCGGAATATTATATTTTGATAACAAAAAACAAGCAATATTATTAAATAAAACAAAAAGAAAAAAAATCACTGAAAAATTAAAAATATCAACGGAATTATAAGAATAGATAATGAAAGGAATTATAAAAATGAAATTATCATTTGCAGGATTAATTTTAGCACTTACAATATCTTCATGTGGGATATTTAAATCAGCCCCTCAATCTCATTATGAACTTGCATATAATAACGCTAAAGATTACCTAAATAAAAACGGATTTTCAATAGTTTTGGATCGCCATGATCTTGGTTATATTGAAGCATTTAAAGGGAATAAAAACGTTACAGTAACTTTTGTATATTTAGGCGAAAGTGGCAGCGGAGTAGCTTGTTATATTAAAACTAAAGACATAGGTTTATATAATAGTCTAAAAACTGTAGTAGAAAATAAAAAATCAGCTATAGAAAAAAGTTTCTGGAATTCAGATAACAGTACAGAAGAGGCTTCTGGTATAACAGTTGAAAGACTAAAGGCTACATCGTGTCAGACAAATATTAAATTTAACTGATATCTGCCAATTAGAACATTTATAACGAAAGTTTTAAAAAGAATGTTCACTTGTTTAGAGGATACTTAAAAAATAAATAAAAGTAAGATATATACTGAAAAACATTAATTATATAATAATATTATTATATAAAAAAAGAGGTTAAAAATGAATACACCTGATGAAAAAAAAATAAAGCTAGTGAAGAAAAGCACAAATAGATCAAGGCAGGGGTTAAGGATGAAGAACACGTTACTTTTTAGAACTGCTATATATAAATATATGGAAAATAACAATATGACTCAGAGTACTTTTCAGGGTAAAGTAGATCTACATCCTTCCACTTTTATTAATATATTAAAAGGCAATACTAAGAAAATTACTGCTGACATTTATAATAACATTATGTCTCTTATAGAAAAAGAGTGTAAAGAGTTAAAAAAACATGAACAGGCAATGTATTTCGTAGATGATATTTCAAGCAAAGAAGCTAAAGATACTTATAAAACCTATAAAGAGCTAAGTTCACAATATGCAAAGTATGCAATGCTTCAACTTTTAAGCTCGCTCCCTGAAGGGCATCATGAAAAGCATTTTTTGAGTATGTTTGTGTGTCTACCTAAAAACGAAAAAATTCAGCTTAACTATATGATTAACAAAATGACATTAGCTCACTCAAAAGCTATGGCAGAAGATTTACTTAAATCTATCAGTCCTGAAAACCGTGAGGCTGGAGACAAATTACTAGAGTCTCTAAAAATATCATAGGATATCTATCTAATTTAGCTTATAATAAACCGATCAGATTAATGATCGCTTTATTTATGGAATCAGTTATTTTCATTAATAGTCAGTACTGCTTTTAAAATTATAAAAAATATTTATTTCCTATCTGAACAATAAGTACTCAGTCAGTCTTATCGAACAAGATGTAGATATACTAAAAGATAAACAAGGTAGGATTCTATGTACAATCTACTTTAAAGCGGTTTTGGGTTCTTTTTAATTGAAATAAATATCTATTCAACTTATTGAAAATGCATGTATTAACCCCCTTTTGTATGCTTTTAAACATCGATTTAATGTCATGACTGCAAACAACGAAGTAGTTGTTTTGTTGATTCTATCAAACTTATATTATTTATTTAACTCTTTTTTGCTTATTGATCTTGTCCTGTAATTCTCAATTAAGTACTATTTATCTATCTTTTTTTTACTGAATATTTTCTCATCAATTTTACTATTTGGAGTTTTATTATCGACAGAGTAGTAAAAAAATTTAGGTGTTGTTTTTAAAGTAATGTTTAGTTTATTTTTCTGATTTTTTGCATTCGTAATAATCTCATGATTTTTTTTAAAATCATGAGATTATTATCTCTGAGTTATTTTCTTTAATAACTTACATCAAACACTATTTTTTAGCCCTGTTTTTTTTACATATTGCTATACGTAAATATTTTATGTCTAATTCTTTTTACAATCCGATAAAAAATATTTAGCAATGATTTTACAGTACTAATAATTTATCCTTTTCCTATTTTTTCTTTTACTTCTGCAATCAAAAATAATAGAGATCTTAAAAGCATCAAAATAATGATAATACATAACTAAAAGCTATTATGCTATGATTGATGCGATACTATATTAGCATTTAAATGTATTTTAAGCTATCTATAAGCAATATTGCAATTAAACTCTAGCCATACATGGACATAGTATATATAAAGCTTATAAGAGCTATACAGGGCTTTTAAGGAAAAGAAATCTCTGTAATTTGTCTAATCTGAAAATAAGTCCATAGAGAGCTTTTAATAAGCTACCGTGTCATTTTAGTCGTAAAAGAAGAAAAACGCTCTCTATAGTATCACTATAGCGAAATAAGGACATAAAAAGACTTTGGTAGTGGGAGACTTTGAATTTTCAAAGTTGATACCTTTTTTAACATTTGACAGTATCACTGTCAAAAATGTGTTTAGTTCTACATCTAGAAAATTTAATTGGATCAAAACTAATTACAATCAAAAATGAAATAAAAGCCATATCCCAGTGCTGATATTAATAAAAATATCCGGGATATGGCATGATAAGCCTAGAAATAGGCTTAAAAAATTAATGAAAATCTATCGAATTGCATTAGTTTAGATTTTCTCATTTTTTAGCATGTTTTCTTAGGTCATTTCTTTTTTATTATTAATTTTTTAAGTAAATAAGAACCTTTATATAGGAGGCAATTATCCGTTCGTGATAAACGGTTTACAAATTACAATGTACTAAACTTTTACATCAAATATATATTAGTAGTTAATTATATGTAATTTATGATGCAATGTACTAAACTTTTACACAAAAATCATAAATTCCCATTCAAAACTTATTTTTTTGTGAACTTACAGAGCCTTAAGTTCAATAAGTAAATATTTACTTATTGGATACTGATTTTTTCTTATAATTAAACATGAATAATATAAGCAATAACGAGTACTTTACGCTATAGTTAAATGACAATAAAAAAAAATTATAGGCACAAAAATAGCAATAAAATAAAATTATATACAGTATACTAATTAATAATTTTTACTTTAGTATTAATTTGAATTCAAAGGATCTAAGATGGATATAGAAAAAAGTAATATAAACAACAGAAACTACTATGCTCTATAATCTCACTTGCACAGAAAGATAAATTTCGGAGTCGTTCATATATTTTTACTGCTGATACTATTTGTGACAATCTCAATATTAACAAAGCTAACAGACGCTCCTCCAATAAATATCTCAAGGAACTGCAAGGTGGTTCAGGGGTAGAAATTCACTACTCTGTGCTTAAATCAATGAATGAGCAGGGATTGCTTAATTCACATCAGGTTGATAAAAGAATCATTGAAGATTATGGGAGTATCCTAAGATTTCTTGAAGAAGAAAAAGGAGGATATATTAATCTTCATATATTTTCAGCTGTTGCTTATGCTAATCAAAAATTTCATGTTATTTTCTCAGACATGTTTATTCCATTTATTTCCAGTTTATCAAAATTTTTCACTAAATATCCATTGGAATATCTTGCTAACATGAAATCATTTCACAGTCATCGTATTTTTGAAATCATACTTGAAAAAACAGGCAGTAAACCCAAAAATGTATTCGCAATGAGTGTTGAAGAGTTAAGAACAATGTTGGATTTCAAAGCTAAATATATAAAAAAGAATGGGAAATATGATAATACAGATTTTAAATTTCATGTTTTAGATAAAGCTGTTAAAGATATTTCGGAGTGCTTCTATTAATATAGATTCTTCTTTTATCATTGGCTTCTAGAGTGTACTCTACAAGCCCTTTAGTAAGCTACCAATCGAATAATAGTCGACCATTTATAATTATATTTTAGATTAACATCTCCACCCTATTATGGGGTGTAGATAGAAACATTAGTTTATTAATACATTGTTGATAAGTTTAATTTTAATATCTATGATACTAATTTATGAAAAAATATTAAAGGGTACCGGGTAGAAATATTTTATAACCTTTTTCAGTAACAGCTTCAGATTTTATCAAATTTTTATCTGCTGTATATATATACATTTCTTTATCTAATGAAAGTTCTATTTTAAAAGCATTTACAAAATCCATACTCTTATTTTTAACTTTTCTAAAACTCTAACAGCCATATTCTTATGTGTCATATAAATACCTGAAAATCCCAATATAGCCATTAATTTATCAGATGCTTTATTTTTGGGAACTTAATAAAACTTAGTTAACAGAAAATAACTTTCAGCTGAAACTATAGATTCAATAACTATGAGTTCTTCGTTCTTTTCAAAGAACCTGCAAGCATTTTTGATTTGAACTCAGGTTTACTTATTTTTATTTTTTTTGCAGTCTTGTTTATAGTTAAATTAAGCTTATTCCCAATATTTATTCCGAGTTCTTTTCTTGATTCAGCAGGTATTACTACTCGACCTTTATTAAATACTTTCATCTTGTCTTTTTAGTTGACACTTCCCCCAGATTTATCTGTGAAGAGTGTCAATGTTGCAAATTATTTAAATAATAATACGAAGTTTAGCAAATTTCAGAATGGAAAAAATTAAATAAACACATATATAAATTACATAAATAATTTATATTATAAATAATAAGGCTTCATAATTATGACAGAAAGTACAGAACAATCACCTTCAACAGCAGTAATCGCAGTACAGAAAGCACCTGTAAAAGCAATGTTTATTTGCATTGGTATCACATGGATATTATTTCTTATTCCAATCATGGGACTTGGTTTCATTGGCTTTAGTGTAAATTTGGCAGTTTTGATACTTGCCATTGTATGCCTATGTAAATCAAAAATAGGAGCCGGTATTACAGGATTAATATTCAGTATAACCATTAACCCTCTAGTTTATTTGATAGGGACCTGGATATTTGCAGCAATGATTTATCAAAGTACTAAGTAATACAGGTAAAGATAAACTCTAAAGATAAAGGGGAAATTATAAACTAATAATACCCTTAATATCTTCTCGTATATTAGATTGCAACTCATGGAGTAGGTTTAAATTAATCTTGTAATTAATCTTGGATATTAAATAACCAAGAATTCTTGCAGGATTAACTTAAATATTTCTTTTTACTAAAAGTACGGTAAATCTCAAATATTACTAAAGAAAATTTAATATCTGTACCTTATATTTCACACAGCTAAAGTATTGGGCTTCAAGTACTTTTGGCAATTAAAGATTATTGCTCTCCTGAACTTCTAATAACCGTAATAATATCTATTCCAATATTTTAATATCTAACGCCTTGGTAAAATACTTTAAGCCTTTAGCCAAATTTTAAATATGATAATTCTTTGCTGGTGATGCTTCAATAAAATAGCAGTCATAAGCATCCTTTTTATTAAGGAATATTATATTAGAAGTTAATTTTAGGTCTCCATCAAAGTTACCTAATATTGGCAACAGTCCGGTTAGTGGCATTCATTAAGACAATAGTACTAATTGAAAATATCTAAGAGCAAAAACTAATTATAGTAACGGGTTATCATTTATAATAAATATCACATCACATCTTAATTTGCTCTGTATAGCTTCTTTAAGCTTCCTATATGCTACACATATAGAGAACCCCAGCATTTAGATAAAACATTCAACAGCTATAGTTTAAAATGTATTTAAACGTTGATGAAGCATTATATTATCTCAGCATAATAATATTTATGAGTGTATTATTATTATTTTAGGTTGTAGAAGGAAAAAAACAAAAAGCCCCATATGCCAACATGGTCCCCCCCCCGTCTTCACGGGACTTTCTTTTTTCTTTTCTTCGTTTCTCTCTATTTTTTCTTTTTTAAAAAGGTAACAAATACGGGACAGGTATAAAATATTAGTACTATAAAATCCTTGCTAAATATTGCCTATAATCTTATTTATATCAGTTAAAAATTAATAAAATATTAGATATAATACCAAGTAATTAATTGCTTAAAAAGCAGGTAAATTATTACTTTTAAAAACTATTTATTTTATATATTAGTTACATCAGTAAATTTTAATTATATAATTAAATCCCTGTTAAATATTATTTTAACATTATTAAATATAACTTTTTATATGGTATGGAGTGTCAAAATGCATAATATTGATTTTATTGATACTCATAACTTCAAAATAGGCTACATTCATATTGTTGAGTGTACAGGAGGGGGGGAGCTTATACCTTATGTGGCTGTATTAGTAAAACACGCAGGATACAAAAATATAACAGGCAGTCCACTTATTCACAAAATGTCCGTATTGCGATGCTGAACTTGAAAAGGCAAGGTAATTATTTTACAACTTTTTTTATTTTTAGAGCTTTATCTACGTTTGTTTAAATTTTGGGGTTTTCTTAAGGTATTGATAACTATCTATCTTTTTAAAATTTAAATTACCTACTAATGTGATATTATATATAATATATAAGTAAATTGTTATTAACAATAAGGATAGCTGTTATGTTTATATATGGGAGAATATAAATTATCTTCAGAAATTAGTGGGGGACGGGCAGAACGTATAATAGAGGTTAAAACTGTTGATGAAGAAAATGATTCAATCAGTAGCAATATAGTAAAACTAAAAGGACGTAAAATTGGCTGATTTAAAAATAGATATAAACCTGCAGGTGATCAAAATATATTTCAATAAGGAAAAATATAAATACTTCACAGATAACCACAGCGATTTTATCTCTATGACAACTTTTATTAAACAATTTTTTCCTAAATTTGATAGAGAACGCATTAGTGAAAGATATGTGATAAAAAAACATTCTGATAGAAGAAAAAATATTACGTCAATGGGATAAGATAAATCATATCTCAATCAAGCATGTACACAATATACATCTATATTGTAAATGCCTTCTATTACTATAGATTCTATGGATAGAGACATAAAAAATATGATATTTTCAGATATCTGAAAAAATGAGGTAACATTAAAAAGTGCGTAAACTTAATTTCTTATTTTATGGACTACATTTCTTCTTAGTTATTACGTCTATTTATTTAATGCTTACGGTTAATTTTAGTAACAAGTTAGCAAAATACCATGTAGTTGGCTCCATAGTCTTATTATGCTTATTTTGGTATTCTGTTAAATTACATATTACTGCCAAAATCATCTACAAAAAAAGAATAGCAACCGACGTTTTAATATCAAAAAAAGATTTTATAGAAGCGGCGAATACAGTTAAATTAAGGAATATAATTTTGGATTTTTTAAGAAAAAAATAAGACAGTCTAAAAACGTAATAGTAGATCATATTATTGAAAACATCAGGATAGCATACGGTTCCAATAATGTATTATATGCTATTAATATAAAAAAGGAGATGTATTCCTGCAAATTTTTTTAGATTAGGAATAATATATGTGGATATTTAATTGTTGTAAGAAATAATATTAATTAATAAAAGAGAGGATTACTATGCAAAGAAACATCACAAAAAAAGAAATAGTGCTGGATATTGCAAATAAGACTGGAACTACACAGGCTAAAACGGCAGAAATTGTGCAGAAAACTTTTGATTTTTTATTTAATGCTATTGTAGAAGGCAAAACTGTCGAATTAAGAAATTTTGGAATTTTTGAAGTAAGGCTTCATAAAAAAAGAAAAGGCAGAAATCCAAACAAACCTGAAAATGAGGTTATCATTCCTGCAATGTATGTTCCAAAGTTTAGAGCTGGCAAAGCACTTAAATTGGCTATGAAACAACATCAGATAAAAAAGAAGATAATAGAAAAATAAATATTTATCAATAATTCCCCTTTCAACTCATTTATTGTGAAGAAGGGGATTTTACCTAGAACTAACTGCAAAATAGAGATGAAATCTCTTGCAACGAGTCAAAGCACATAAAAAATGTTTAATAAAAAGGAGTTTGCCATGAGTAATAAAAAATATGCTCTAAGTCTTATTTTAGGAGTTATAATTTGGGTTATTATATCCCTTTTCTTCTATGTAAATCATTCACCATTAATATTATCTCAACACATAGTCGAAGATTTAACTCTAAGTCTTATTTTAGGAGTTATAACTTGGGTTATTATATCCCTTTTCTTCTATGTAAAGCATTCACCATTAATATTATTTCAACACAAAGTCAAAGATTTAACTCTAAGTCTTATTTTAGGAGTTATAATTTGGGTTATTATATCCCTTTTCTTCTATGTAAAGGATTCACCATTAATATTATCTCAACCCAAAGTCGAAGAGTTAACTCTTGCTGTTAATGGTAAGGGTAAAGTAGAAGTACCGGCAGATCAGTTTTCAATTTCAATAGGGGTTCATACCGTGCTTCCTAAAGCAGAGGATGCTCTCAATGTTAATTCGGAAAAAATGAAACAGATTGAACAGGTAATTGCGAAACTAGGTATAACAAAAAAAGAGTATAAAACCGCCGGATTTTCTCTTTCTATTGTATATACACCCAAACCAAGAAATGCAGGTTCTGACTGGCAGAAAAAAATAATAGGATATCAGGTTACTAATACATTTAATGTGAAATCAAAAAAAATGGACATAATTGGAAAGCTTATATCAGAAACAACGACCGCAGGAGCAAATAACATTGGCAGTATTAATTTCTCGTTGTCAACCCCTTTGATATACAGGGATAAAGCTATCAATTTTGCTGTAAAACATGCCAGAGATGACGCTAATTCACTTGCTGCCGCATCAGAGCAGAAAATAGTAAATGTTAAAAGCATTAGTCTTAATAATGCTTATATGCCTACACTGAGAATGGCGAATACTTTTATAGCAAAAAGTGTGGGAGGCATGTTAGTTAATGTTCCTGTTCAAGCTGGAAATATAACTGTTACTGTTAACGTTAGTATCATATATGGAATTGTTAATCTATAAAGGGAAAAAGAGTTTTTATGATAGTTTTATTCTCTACGATTCAACTGTCAAATAATACTTTTTAAAGAAAATTATTAAAGTCTGTAATTCTTATAAGTTATATATAGTGTGCATATTTATAATATATTATATGCAGCTTAAAAGATCAGAATGTAAAGATTACAATAAAAGAAGCAGTAATTAAAAATTATAATTTTATAGACAGATAATAAAATGCATAAGAAACAGGATATGTCATTATTCCTATAGACTTCTTGATAAAATACAAAAGGTCGGCTAAGCTTTATAAAATTGTTGATAACTGTAATAAAAATGGCATCTGTAAAAAAATAGCTGAAGGTATAACATTTATGGAAAAAAATATTATAAAACTCTCAAAACTCGAAACATTTTTAATGAAAGCAGCTGATATTTTAAGAGGAAAGATGGACGCTTCTGAATATAAGGAATTCATATTCGGAATGCTGTTTTTAAAGCGAATGTCAGATGTTTTTGACCAGAGAAAAAAGCACTTAGCAAAAGATGGAGCTCATTTGGACGAGGAAACATTAAAGGAAGTATTGGATGACAAAGACACTTTTGGAGATACTTTTTTTGTGCCACCAAGAGCGAGATGGAATGAAGGTTTTGAAGATGAAAACGGGGAAACTCAGCCACCAATAAAACACTTGCAAAACAATATCGGACAAATGCTTAACAAAGCATTAGATGCTATTGAGGAAGAAAATGCAGAAACCTTAGCAGGAGTCTTTAAAGGTCGTATCAATTTTAACAAAGAGGTAGATGGCAAGCAGATTGTCAAAAACAAAGACCTCAAAGATATGATTGACCATTTCAATGAGTTTCCTGCATTGATTAATGAAAATTTTGAATTTCCTGACCTTTTGGGGACTGCTTATGAATATCTGCTAAAACATTTTGCAGATGAAAGCGGAAAAAAAGGTGGTCAATTTTATACGCCAAATAGAGTTGTAAGACTTTTAGTGCAACTGCTTCAACCAAAAGAAGGAATGTCGATTTATGACCCTACTGCTGGTTCTGGAGGTATGCTTATTCAGTCGCATAATTACATAACCGAGCAAGGACAAAATGCCGATGATTTAGAACTATTCGGACAAGAACTTGACCCTACCGTGGTTGCTATTTGTAAAATAAATATCATTTTGCACAACATCAATAAATATACTGTTGAATATGGCGATACACTGGCAGAACCATTAAATGAAAAAAATGGACAACTTATTCAGTTTGATAGAGTAATTGCCAATCCACCTTTCTCTCAAAATTACAATAGGGTGGAAATGAAATACACTTCTCGCTTCCCTTATGGTTTTGCCCCTGAAACTGGTAAAAAAGCAGATTTAATGTTTGTGCAACATATGCTCGCAAGCTGTAAGAAAAAAGGACAAGTAGTTGTTGTAATGCCGCACGGTGTTTTATTTAGAGGTGGCAAGGAAAAAGAAATCCGTGAGGGAATGCTAAATGCAGATGTGATTGAAAGCATTATTGGATTACCGCCGCAACTGTTTTATGGTACAGGTATTCCTGCCTGTATCCTGATTCTCAATAAAAATAAAGCAGATAAACTTAAAAACAAAGTATTTATTATAAATGCTGACAGGGAATATGCTAAAGGTAAAAAACAGAATAACCTAAGACCCGAAGACGTAGAAAAAATTGATTATGTGTTCTCAAATAAAATAGAAGAAGCAAAGTATTCTAAATTGGTTGATTTAGAAATTATTAAAAATAATGAATATACGTTAAATATCAGACGTTATGTTGACAACACTCCTGAACCTGAACTGGAAGATGTAAAAGCTCATTTAGTTGGAGGTGTGCCAATTTCAGAAATCGAACAAGTGCAAAATTCAATTTGTAAAAAATTCAATTATAACGGCTCTCATTTATTTAAAGACAAGGGCAAAATATACAGATATTTTACACTCTCTGAAAAAACAGAGATTAAAGAAAATATTGATAATGATAAAGATGTAGAAAAAACACTACTTGATTTACGTCGGTATTTAGAGTGTTGGTGGCAATTAGCAAAAAAAGATTTTTCAAAGTTAGCTCTTAAGAGCAGAAGCATAGATACTATTGCTGAGCCAATGGTTAAAATACCCGATGTTAGGCAGGAGCTTTTGGATACTATAAAAGAGAAGTTTTTACATTTTGATATATTGGATAAGTTTCAGGTTTCAGGTATTTTTGTAAACTGGTGGGACAATATTAAATATGACCTTAAAATTATTATGCAAAATGGTTGGGATGCGGGTTTAATCCCTGATAAATATTTGATGGAAGCATATTTCACAAAAGAGCAAACGGAAATAGAAAGCTTAGAAATTGAGCAGACAGAAAAAGAAGCTGCTTTGGAAGAAGTTATTGAAGAAGCAACTACTCTACTGGAGTATGAAGCTGAAGAAGATGAAAAAATTATGGCTACACGTATCAAAAAAGAGCTAAAAACTCAAATAGAATATCTACTCAACAAAAAACTAAAACCAGAAGCCAAATCTTTTGAAGATGCCGACCTTAGTATAAAAAATTTGGAAAAAGCTATTAAAGAGCTAAAGGCAACGTTAAAAGAAAAACAAGCCGAGTTAGTTTTAAAACTAATCATTAAGCGATATGGCACAGAGGATGAAAAGGCGGACAGCAATAAACTGCTAAAAACTACTAATGCCGGAATTGATAAATTAGATAAAGACATTGAAAAACTTATTTCATTTTTTAAAGCTGATTTAAAAGATGTATCGGATTATGATAAAATTAAAAACTCTACTAATATTTTTGAAAAACAGTTAAAGAAAGACAAATCGAACCCTGAAAAACTACAATCTGTTTTAGAAGCAAAAAAACAGTTTAAAGAAATTACTAAACCTTACAATATTGCACTTAAAAACAAAACTATTATACAAGCCAAACTTAATAGCTTAGATAATATCTTAAAAGAAATTGGAGGCATGATTAGCACTGAAGAATCTCAAAAATTAATTCTTTTAAAGCATTTTGATATTATAAATAATCAACTGCAACGCTATCTAAATGTAGAAAAAAGAGCCCTGATTTCTGCCTATGAAAACCTTTGGGATAAATATGCTGTATCTGCTCAAAGTATTGAAAAAAAGCGTAGTAAAACAATGACCGAATTAAATAATTTTTTAACTGATTTAAAGTATTTGGATTAGGCTATGAAAAATAATAAAATACTGATACCTGAAGGATGGGAAAAACTGAAATTAAAAGATTTGCTAGAATATGAGCAACCATACAAATATTCTGTAGAAACTACTAATTATATAAAAAATGGCACTCCTGTATTAACAGCAGGAAAAACTTTTATTTTAGGATATACTTCTGAAATAAATGGAATTTATAATAATTTACCAGTAATAATTTTTGATGATTTTACTACTGACAGCAAGTTTGTCGATTTCCCTTTTAAAGTCAAATCTTCTGCAATGAAATTTTTAAAAGAAAAACAGGATAATAAAGTTGATTTAAAATTAATTTTTGAAATAGTAAATAAGCTTAAACTAAATACACTTGGAGGAGACCATAAAAGAATATGGATTTCAGATTTTTCTAAAAAAAATATTATAATTCCAAAATCCATATCCGAACAAAAAAAGATAGCCGAAATACTAAGCAAAGTAGATACAGCCATAGAGCAAACTCAGAGTTTAATTGCTAAATACCGACGTATAAAAACTGGATTAATGCAGGATCTGCTTACCAAAGGCATTGACGAAAACGGCAATATCCGCAACGAAAAAACCCACAAGTTTAAAGACAGCGAACTGGGCAGAATTCCCAAAGAGTGGGAAATTGATTCATTGTATAACTTATGTGAGGTTATTGTTGACTGTAAGCATAGAACTTCTCCTTTTATTGTTCAAAGCATATATCCAGTAATCCGAACAAATAATATCAAGGAAGGAAAATTAGTTTGGAAGGACATGAAATTCACAGATGGAAAATCATATAAAATATGGACTGATCAAGCTATCCCTAAAGCAGAAGATGTGATTATTACAAGAGAAGCACCTTTAGGTCAAGTGCTAAAAATTCCTTATAATTTAACTCCTATTTTAGGACAACGAACAATACTGTTTCGAACAGATAAAAAAAAATTAATACCAGATTATTTAGTTTTTAGTGTATTAATTGAAAAAATGCAACTTTACTTAAATAATATTTCGGTAGGCTCAACAGTGCATCATTTAAAAGTTGGTGAAATGAAAGCAATTCAGTTAGCATTACCGACAAATATAGATGAACAAAGAAGAGTATTAGTTAAGCTAAATATTCAAGAAAAATATATTAGTAAGTTAATTTTTGAAAAAGATAAACTCCAATCCATAAAAACTGCCCTAATGCAGGACCTGTTATCAGGTAAAAAGCGAGTAACAAATCTAATAAAATAGGAAACTCTATGATATTAAATAACGATAATAAATACAGAGGGAATTTAGGAAATACTCTAAAATTAGATGAATACTCAAAAGTTGAAAAACCATTAATGGAACAGCTTATTGGCTTGGGTTGGAACAGTGCAGACAATGAAGTTATAGAGCTTCCAATGCAACAGAAACCGGAGCAGAGTTTTCGCCGCTCATTTTCAGAAGTTGTGTTATTGCCAAAACTTAAATCTTCGCTTAAAAAGATAAATTCATTTTTAACTGATGGACAAATAGATGATGTAGTTCGTAAAATAACCACTTTCACAAAAAGCAGTTTATTAGAAAATAATCAACAGGTTTTAAATCTCCTATTAGAAAACACTACCGTTTCCAAAAACGAACAAACAGGTGAGTTAAGCCCTACAGTCAGATTTATAGATTTTGAAAAGATAGAGAATAATATTTTCACAGCTATTTCGCAATTCAAAGTAAAAATACTGGGAACAGACCATCATATTATTCCTGATGTTACACTGTTTATAAATGGCTTACCAGTTGTCGTCATAGAAGCCAAATCACCCAAAGCAAAAGAGCCTATTCCTGAAGCTATTGACCAATTGTTGCGTTATTCAGAGCAAAGAGGAAATACAGGAGAAGGAAGCAAAGAACTGTTTTATTACAATCAGTTTATTATTACCACTTGTCGCACAGAGGCAAAGTTTGGAACTATCTCAACACATACCGATAAATATTTTTATCGCTGGACAGACCCATATCCTAAAATATTAAATGATTTAAAACATGGGGCATCATCACCAAATGACCAACAACGCTTGGTGGCTGGTATGTTGGATAGGCAAAACCTACTTGATATTATTCGGATTTTTACCATTTTCACTGTTGATGATAAAGGCAAAAAAATAAAGATAGTAGGCAGATACCAACAATTTAGAGCTGTAAAGTTGGCTACCAAAAGAATGATTGAAGGTAAAAATCCTTCGGAGCGTGGCGGTATTATTTGGCATACACAAGGTTCGGGTAAATCACTTACTATGATGTTTATGGTTAGAGAAATGAAATTCAAACCTGATCTGATGTCTTGGAAAATCATTTTTGTAACCGACCGTACACAATTAGAAGAACAACTGGCAGAAACTGGTCAAAGCGTTGGTTTTACCATTAAACCTGCAAACTTTATCAATCCTAAATCTAATCCAAACGGTAAAAGCCTGAAAGAATTACTGGCAAATGATAATTCCGATTTGGTAATGGCTATGATACATAAGTTTCAGGAAAATGGAGACCTAACAGGCTTAGAGCTTTTTCCTGAATTAAATAAAAGTTCCAATATTTTAATAATGATAGATGAGGCACACCGATCACAATATTCAATTTTGGCCGCAAATTTAGACAGAGCAATGCCAAATGCAACATCTATAGGCTTTACAGGAACACCAACAGAAAAAACCGAAAAGAAATACAAAGGTTACATTGATAAATACACAATGCGTCAAGCAATTGATGATGGTGTAATCTTAGAGATAGTTTACGAAGGCTTTACTCATAATGCAGAAATTCCTGATAAAAAAGGAATGGATAAAAAATTTGCAGACGTTTTTAGTGAATATCAATTAACCGAACGATTACAGATTTTAGGTTTTGGTTCACGAGCTGCTTATCTTGATAATATAAACACTATTAAATCGAAAGCTAAAAATATGATTTCTCACTATGTGGAGAATATCTATTCCAATAAATTCAAAGCACAGATTGTAGCCAACTCCCGTGAAGCAGCAGTTCGTTATAAAGTGGCAACTGATGAGGCTTTAAAAGAAAAAATTGCAGAATTAGAAAAAGAGAATCCGCTGCAAATTGATATTAAAATACTTAACAAGCTAGAAACCGCAGTTGTTATTTCGGGTAGTCATAATGATGAGCCGCATATAAAAGCATTTACCAAGAGTCAGTATCACAAAAAAAGTATAAAACGATTTAAACTTCCTTTTGGAAAAGCTGATGAAGAAGATACTTCGGTAAATGGAAATGTTGGTATTGTAATCGTTAATAATATGCTACTTACCGGGTTTGATGCACCAGTCGAGCAAATAATGTATTTGGACAGGGTAATTGTTGCTCATAATCTTTTACAGGCTATTGCAAGGGTAAATCGTATTGGGCCAGAAGGAAAAAACAAAGGTTTAGTTGTAGATTATGTTGGCGTTGGTCACCATCTTAAAAGAGCTTTAGATATTTATGCAGAAAAAGAACTGCAAGACACCTTAGATTGTTTGTCGAATGACCAAGAAGAAATAAACGATTTAATTAAGGCTCACAAAGAGGTTTGGGATTATTTAATAAAACAGGGCTTAGATGACTTAACAGACATTGACGCTTTCTTTGATCTGTTTTATGATGAAGATATTAGATTTGAATACATTAAACTCTACAATGCATTGACTACTTATTTCAACAATGTATTACCAAGAAAAGAAGCATTAGACTTTTTTCAGGACTGGAAATCATTTACAGAAATTAATGTTCTTGCTAACAAGCATTTTAGAGACGACCGTTTTAGTATGAAAGGGATTCCTCTAAAACTTAGAGGAATTGCAGATGAGTTTTTAACTTCTAAAGGAGTTGAACAAACTGTTGCACCAATTTCAATTATTGCTGACGATTTTCAGAAAGGTGTAAAATCAAAAAAACGTACTAAAACCAGAGCAGCAGAGGTAGAACACGCTATTAGACATTACATAGACATAAATATTGATGAAGACCCTGAATTATTCGCTTCTTTCGCTCAGGCATTACAGGAAATACTTGAAAATTTTAAAGGAAACTGGAAAGTAATTTATGAAGAACTTGAAAAGTTAAGAGAAAAAATAAAGAACAGAGAGAAAGAAGAAACTTTTGGTTTAGACCGAAAAAAACAAATGCCATTTTTTAGGATATTTAAAGCCGAGCTATTTGATAATAGAGATTTGACTGAAGATGAGATAGCACAAAATGTTAATTTGACACAGCACATTTTCAATCTTGTTTCAAATGAATTAAAGCTGATTGGGTTTTGGGATAGTCCCCCAGCACAAAAAAAATTAAAAGCTGAAATTCAAAAACTATTGTTATCCACTCAATTCAGTAAAAATCCAAATGTGATTATTAAAAGGAAAGAATTGATTTCAAGAATTATGGAGATTTCTAAAACAAATCATTTTAGAATAATTGAAGACATTTAATGAAGTTAGATTATAAAATACAATATAGCAAACGTAAAACTTTGAATATCTCTGTAGAAAGAGATAGGTCTATAATTGTGCGTGCTCCAGAAAATTTATCAACTGAACGCATTGATGAAATAGTTCAGTCTAAGAAAAACTGGATTAAGGATAAAATTAATCACGCTCAAAAGTACCCTGTTGATTTTAAGACTAAGGAATTTATATCAGGTGAAGCACTACTTTATTTAGGCAGAAATTATCAGCTTTTAGTTATTGATGAATATTTTGAAGGAATAAAGTTTAATCAGAGTTTTACAATATCAAAATCAAATCAAAAAGATGCTAATAAACTGTTTAAAGAATGGTATTTAGCCAAAGCATTAGAGAAAATTAAGCCGCTGGCAGAAAAATATGCATCTAATTTAGGTGTTGAATATAATAGATGTAAAATATCTGAAATGAAATATAGATGGGCTTCCTGTACACCAAAAAACAACATCCTTTTTAATTGGCGAATTATTAAAGCTCCAATGTATGTTTTGGAATATTTAACAGCTCACGAATTAGCTCATTTAATGGAGCATAATCACACTTCTGAATTTTGGAATATTTTATCTATTCAAGTGCCAAATTATGAAAAAGCAAAGAAATGGTTAAAAGAGAAAGGACAATTATTAGAAATTGATTTTTAGTTATTAAAATAGGTTTAATTCATCGATGTTTTACATGAAGGATTGTTATTAAATATCAAGTTTAAATATGATAATTTTTCTTTTAAGATAGAGAGTTTTGTTATTATCTTCCCTGTCTGATATATATATCAGCCCTGATTTCTTTTTTCAGTTTGAGTAACTTCTGATTGTTAGTTGAATTTATAATAATATTATATATATAAATTTATATAATGATTTATTTAAAACTTGAAATTTCAATCTAACATTATTTTTAAATGCGTAGGTTTTTTAAAATTTATCTAAATTAACATCTAGATCCATTTTTAGGCTGAAGTTACTATATTTTACCTGTTAATAGATTTTTAATACTTTTTATATGCTCTTACTGTTTATTAAGATAGGAGGACTAACAATGAAAAATATGTTATTTAAATAAATCAACTTGTAAAAACTGTATATAACTGCATATTTATATTTGCGGCAGAGGATTTTTGCAATATATTCAAAATCTTCCTATCTCCACCATATTTGTTACTATATTGCGGAGTCTCTGCCACACTTTAAAATCCAATATTTTTTAAAAATACCCCGGAGGCATTATGATATCAGAAGAGAGTTTGATTTGGATTAATTCTTTGAATAAATTTTATAAAACAGGTGACTTAAAAGATCTGCCTGAGAATGCAAACAGAGATAATCCATACGTTTTTGATGCATTGAAAAAATGGAAATTGGATAAAAGAAATAAAGTCATTTATTCCGCTGGTAAATAATTCTTATTGAGTTTTATCATATATAACCTTAAACTCTTATATGTTGTTTGTTAAATAAATCAGGTGACATCTTTACATTTATCCACAATCTATTAATAAGCTAATGTTTCTATATGTTCTATAAATAGGAGATAGATGTTAATCTAAAATATAATTATGAATGATTTATCGACTATTGTTAATAGAGTTCTAAAATCCAACTTAAATAACAGCTCTGTCAAAGTTTACCTTTATCTTTATTGTAATGCTTCAAAAATGAATAAAAGTAGTAGTATTACAAATGGGGAATTAACTAAAGAGCTGCGTATGAATATAAAGACAGTTCTTAGATCACTGGCACAACTTAGAGAATTTGGCTATATTGAGGTAGGTGGCAAAACAAGCAATAGGGTGATGCATTGTATAGATCCATATTTAATTAACAGTAAAACCATAAGAGAAAAACAACTCTTTGAACTTAACAAAGCACCGATAACTATTTTAAAATCTGTTAGAAAAATTTCTGATACTAAAAAGCTAGAATTAGATAAATGGTATTTTGATTATAATAATGATACAGATTTGGGAATAAAAATTTCAGACATATATTGTTATTTGAAGAAAAGAAAAATAGAAATTTCTAACTTTACAAAGAAATTAATATTTAAAAATTCAGATCCTTTAACAATACCGGGTTTGGATAAAATTCATTTTAAAAATTACATAAACCACAGAAGACAAAAAGAGATAACAGAGAATTTCATTGAAAAGAGAGCTTTTGAGTATGACAGTTCCCATAAAAATCAGATACAAAAAGATCTAAGAGGTTTTTATCTTCATAGAGAGCATAGAAATAAATTTGCTGAATATATTAACTGTTCTTATAATAAGCTTTCAAAATATTCAATAGAGTTTAAAAAGGCCTTTTTATCCTGGATAGGTCCAGAGTTTTTTTAACAACTCCCAGCTTTTATTTTCAAGCTAGAATATCTCAGAATTTATCTAAAATCAAAGCCGTTACAGCAGCATACCCTGTGACTCTGTTGTTTCGTTGTATTTTCATTCTACTACGTTCTAATTGTCTTCCTTGTTTTATACATCCAAATAAGAGGTTCAATGCCAGCTATTCTATTAGTTATAGTTAAGTTTAAATTTAGATCAGATGATGTTAAGCATGATCATAAAATTATTAATAATGGAAATTTAAGTGCTTTAAAATATTATATGCTAGATTCTTTTTCGTTTAAACTAAGTGTTTGAGCTGTACTTTATGGATGATTATAATTTTTAATTTTTCCATCCACTTTATTTTACCACCCCCTTTGGTATCAAAGAGATCGAATAACCTCGGAAAATAAAAAAATAATATCATATGTTAGGCTGTATAACTGAATGTAAAATCCATATATAAATATAAGCAGTCGTATATAAAAAACTCTCCTTATTGTTGTCATTGTATAAATAAATATGCCTACTGCTAATAATAGAAAAAGAAGAATGACATAATAATTATTGAAATGACAATAATTAATACCCATAATATAGAACTGTTTTGTATAAAAATGGACAGTTCTATTTAATATATAAAGCATCTTATCGTATAAAAGCATAGCTAAGTGGAGTGATTTCAAGGTGTATAGGTAACTGTCAGGTTTTATTGTTAAAGAGCTTATAGAACAATTTAAACTAAAATTATTTGGAAATGTATGCAGAGAGCTTGATATTTATTATGTTTAGACCTGTATAATGGTTTTGATTTCAGTTTAATTCTGAATAACCTTACATCTATATTAGTAGCAAAATATGATTACTGGTAGTAAATACTATATTAATCTTTGCAGGTAAAAATTATCCATTGATTGGTGGCAATAAACGTATAGCAGTCTTTATGCATAAATTTTTCAATTGTTTTTCATTCATAGTGTATAATCTCATAGTTTAAAATTTTATAATAAATAGCAATTAATTCTAAGTATTATAATTTTCGATATTTTTTGAAATAAATAATTATATTTCTAAATATGGTGCAACTGGTTTCAATTTCTCTAATTGAATCTATATTATATATCTCCTCTTTTATCGAGGATCTTATTATTTTACTGCTATTTTTGATGGATTTAACTTTAGTCTAGGTAAAATAGTTATTTTTGTTATAAAAAAAACAATTTTGTCTCTTCTATTTTTATATAAATATTAATAAAAATACCTTAAAATTCTAATCAGGTAGGATAGTAGCTGTTTGTAATAAACTTATATGATTATCCTATTCATTTAAACTATGATAAAATATCTGCTACTAGTATACACTATAGTCTTGCCAGCTTAATAAAGGAGTTAAATATTATGAAGAAATCATGTAGAAATGAGGGGATGGATAAATATATTAATGAAATGCCACAGTTAACTGGGATATTTAAACAGATTAAATGGGCTACTGCAATAAGATTTCAGTTATATCTCAGTAATCCCGATGATGGCAGGCTGCAAAAACATACTATTGCCAAGTACTGGATTGACGCCAGAAAGATAATTTAATTTCATCCTCCATCGGTGGCACTCATCACGGATAAATTTGGAAGGATTCTTAGACTACAGAAGCTATTATTTCTAAAAAACCCTACACATGATCAATAATTCTATATAAATTATAAAGCATTTACCTATGTGACTTTGACATTGTATGAACTGCAGCTGAAGACTGAGCTTTTGCCAAAAGTACATTCAATTAAATGAGCAAGAATAGAGTAACATTAAACAAATAATGGATCAACAAAACAAAAGTTCAATTCCTAATAGGGATATCTGATATTGCAATTAGAATGTGGAAACGATTAATAAAACTATAGCACTACTCCCAAACTGTGAGGAGAGTACAGGTAGTAATGAACCATAAATTAAAGACCTCTTAAATCATCTTCGTTATCAGTTGCTCTTTTATTTCTTGCAGCTTTTATTTTGGTTGTACTCGGTATTAAAGTTTTGAAAACTTTATTGCCATAATGTTCCCTGATTAAAGATTCTGCATGTTTATCAACATTAGTGTTAGATGAAAACCTATTTATAAGTATTCCCATTAACTTTAATTTAGTGTTTTGTTTTTTTATTGTTTTTAATTCTGTTATTAATATTCTTAAAGCTTCTATGGAATTTTTTGACGTATCCGTTGGTGCTATTACATAATCAGATGCAATAAGAGCATTACCAGTGAATATTCCTACGTTTGGCGGTGTGTCTATTATTATGTATTTATATTTTTAAAGAGTATTAAGATATTCCTGTAAAATAAAATAAGTTTCAAAACTGGCAACTTTTTCACAATCAGCAAGTGTTATATCTGTTCCTAGAACATCAATGACATCGTTTTGAAAAGGTATAGGTTTTTCTTTTTCGAATAATAACTTGGTGTTATTTACTTTTGGGAGTTCTTTTTCTGCGATTACATGTCTAGTTGAATTTCCTTGTGGATCAATATCAACTAGAAGAGTTTTATCTTTTTTATTTAACATTATAGCTATATGATAAGCAATTGTGCTCTTTCCTACTCCACCTTTCGGGGTCGATACTGCGATAATCATAACTATTTCCTTCGTATAATTTAAATATGTTTTTTTATAATATATAATTATACAAAGAATATATAATATAATGGAGGCATTGGGATAACTTTTGATTAGAAATGGTGCAGGTGGGTCTTTTGCTGATTCTCAGACTCCTATTAATATCGGAGTCGAAGAGTTTTTATTGACTTCCTATTCTATCATATCAAATTAAAGTTTTATATTGTAAATTCATCCCAAATTGAATTAAAGTTAATGCTGATAATGAAATATTTTACCAAAGATGTCTTCTAAATTATTACGAAAATTTGAAATATCATCAAGATATAATATCCTCAAATTTCTTATAGCTCTGGAGCATGAGACATATAATAAATTTTGTTTTTGTTCAAACTTTTTCTTATCATCGTTTCCTAAATTATCAGAATTCTTAAAATTACTAAAAAAAGTATCAAAATAGTGTTTATCTTTTCCAAATGCATTTTCCATTATAATTATAATATTTTCAAATTCGAGCCCTTTTGTACCGTGATATGTATGATAAATTACCTCATTTTTCTGTTTATTTAATATAAAATTATACCATAAATCATATTCGCTTAGGTTAATATCAAGTAGAGTTTGAATATTTGAGTTTGCTTCATTTGATTTATTATCTTCAAGATTCGGATATAATTTTTTAAGAAGATAACTTTTTAATATATCACTGGAAACATCTTCTAAGCTAAAGATTTTATTAATTAATTTTTTATATTTTTCTTTATATTTAAAGTTATTTTTCTGTGAATAAATCTTAGTAATAGCATAAACATATTCATCTAAAGTCTCTCCTGTAATAGATTTTAATAATTCAATAAACTCTCTTAGATCACAAATATTCATATCCTTATATAAATCACCAGATAAGATTTTTGTAATTGGTGTTTTAGAATTTTTAAGATTATTTTTAAAATCAATTATTCTAAATATTAACTTAGGAATATTTCCAAGTTTTGAAAGATCATTACTCAATAGCTCTGTGTTCAATTGGTCATAATTTTTCTTATAATACTCAGTCTCCTTAAAGCTATCGTATATGCTTTTAAAGCCGGTAAACTCTGCAACTGTTTTATTAGTTAAAACTAAACAATGCAATTGCTTTTTAGAGGTTATATTCCATTTTTTTTTATATTTTTCTATAAACCTAAAGCGTGATTCATTTTTTTTATCTCCAGTGTAGAAGAATTTAACACTTCCTCCTCTGCAATCATCAAAAATTGAAACCTGCTCAATTTTATCTTTTCTAATTTTATTTATTACATCAATTACTTCTTTTGTAGATCTTCTATTAAATTTTTTATCTATGGACTCCAGATCTAGGTGAATATCTTTTATTTTACACCCAACACCTTTATCATAAATATTTTGTGCTGCATCACCAAAATAGCCAATAAAAAGATTGTGTTTAATTTCGACTGAATAATCTGATAAAAGCTTCATAATTTCTACTATTTTTTCATCAGTATCCTGATACTCATCAATAAGAATATATGGATATTGATCTATAATGATTTGCTTTAATGCATTATATTTTTTAATTATTTTTACCCCATAATCAAGTAGAGTATCATGGCTAATTAACATTTTATGAAGTTGATCTCTGTTAAAAATAGGTTCATACTTAATTGATATAAAATCAACTTTTTTTGATTTTATATCTTCTAAACATGTATTATAATCTTCAATGTCATAAAGAGTGTTAATAAGTTTTTTAAACTTAGATACATTTTTTAATATGTTAGGATAACTCTCCATATCATCTTTAAAAACACTCCTAAAATCTTTGGCATTTTTGTCATAATTTTGCTTATAAATTTCTCGTTTATCAAGCATCTTCTTTTTTAAATCTCTTTTTGATTCATACCTTAAGTTACTATATATAGGGTTGTTTTTCACCTCATCATTTAACATTCTTATTTCTTCATTTAACTTTTCTTTATGAATTTCAACCAGCTCTTTTTGATGACTCTTAATAAGCTCCCAAATTCTTTCATGTATTGTGGAAACTTTAACTAAATCCGTTTTACCCAGCCTTTCTTTTACTTCTTCTGCGGCAACATTTGTATAGGTAATACAGATAACCTTTTGATTATTACTTTTTAACTCTTTCTTATATTTTTTTATGATGTACTTTAAACTTTCAATTAAAGTATATGTTTTTCCCGACCCCGCTCCCGAGCTAAAAATTATACTTTTATTCTTATCTATATACTCAAATATTTTTGCTGTAATTTTTTTCTCTTCTTCTTTATTAGAAGAAGAAATATCGGATAAACACATTAATTTTCCTCTTTTTGAAGTTTACCCTTTAACCAATCAAGACTACTAGATATATATTTCGGTAGTTTTGGAATCGACTTAATGCTATCACTATTAATAATCTCATAGAGTAATTCATTTGCAAAATCACTTTTACTATTTGATAATTTTCTCTGAAGTTTGTAAGAATTTTCCTTAACTTTATCTTTTATTTCATTATATATATTAGGTTTTAGTTTTTCTAAAACTTTTTTTAAGAGGTCATGATTATAATTTGTTAATATGAAAGCTTCTTCAAAGCTTGTTGGAAAATATTTATCAATTTTACATTGAAATGCAATTAGCATATTATCTATCTCAAAATTTTCTTTATCTTTAAGAGAAGCTAATTTATCTGAGTTGTTATTATATTTTTTTAATGTTTTATTTGTTGTTGTTTTATAAGTTAAATTCTCAATTTGTTCAAACTTCTCTTTTTCGTTATCATCCCTTTTTATATCTAAATCTGTTATAATTAGAGTAGGTACTTTCAGTAATTTTATCAGGTTATGATAAACAAGTCCATGTACTCCATTGATATTAAATATTGATATATAGTATTTATTTAATTCTGCATCATTATCAATATAATAATGCAGCAGTGTTTCTTCTGTTACACCTTCAACAAAAATGATAGCATCAGAGAAAAAAAGTTCAGAAACTTTATATTTGATATGTTTTTTTAAAAAGTTAAAGTCGTTTTTGTTTTCGTTTTCGTTAGTATTAGAATTAGGTTTTATTTTTTCATCATCTAAATTTACAATATTAGAATGCTTATCGATTGTAATTATATAGTTTATGTTATTGAAAGTATTACCGCTGTGGATTTTACTGTTTAAAATATGAGAAGAGTGAGTAGTTATTATTAACTGACTGTTTACTTTCTTTTCTTTACCGTCTAGAAGAGATTTAATTACACTATTTATATGCTTAATAAATAGCTCCTGCATTTGTGGATGCATAAAAGTTTCAGGTTCTTCTATAGAAATTAAATTTATTTTGCTACTAAACGCCTGATCTGAATATTTTTCAATATAATCAATTAAATCTGTAATTATTGTCATTAAATTTGTGTAACCTAAACCAAATTGATTTTCCGGTATGAGATAATCTTGTTCTACATATTCATATTTAATTAAATCCTTCATTAATTTCTCAAAAGTAACATCAGAGCTTAAAGAGACTTTAAGTTTATCGGCTGGCTCAATTTTTCCGATAGCAGTATTTATATAAACAGTATTGTCGGATATGCTTTCTGTTATACTGGTATTAATACTTGAGATTTCTTTTTCCAGTATATTTTTATTATCAGGTACTAATATAGAATTATATCTGTATTTAATAATTTTACTAAATGCTTTTGATAGTGCATCATCATTTTTAATATTGTTTGCTTTTATCAATTTTATTTCAATTAATTCATTTAATTGAAATTTTTTAATAGCTTTTTTCCCATCTTCGGAATTATAATAGTTAAGTTTAAATGTTGAATTATTTATAAGTTCTAAAAGCTTTTTTAATTTAATTTTTTCATCTGATATGCCTTTTAACATTTCTTCAAAAGAGGAAATAAAATTACTCTTTTCTTCCAATTCATATTTGATCAGAATTGTTAATTCATCATTGTTGACATTATCAATTTTTAGAAATGGAACAATATTGGTAATTAAGTCAGTACTTTTATTATCAAGGACAATAGTAATTTGGAATTCAAGAAATGGTGTTTCTTTTGTTTCCTTATAGCCATCTATCCATTTTTTCAAATATGAAAAATTAAAATCATTTGATTTAAATTCATTGCTGCTATTAATGAGTTTTTCTAATGCTTTAGTTACAGTTGTTTTCCCTGAATTATTCTTTCCAATAATGAGTGTAGTTGCCGAAGCAATATTTATTTTTTCACTATCTTGCTCTTTTGAGGAGCTTTCTGCATCAACAAATTCGATTATATTATTTTCCGTTCCAAATTTTCTAAAATTATTAATTTTTAGGCTTTTTAGATACATTAATTTATCCTTAAATTTCTATTACTGATTATACTATAGAGTTTCATTGTTTATAATAGATATAAAATAAAAACCAACTCCCCAGTGATCTGATCAATCGTCTTTTCTTATACTATAATATTAAGTTTTGATTTATGAAAACTCTTCGGATCTTTATAAATATAGTGATTTTTGCACTTAGGGCAAATATACCTAAAACTGCATTTTCTAAATATTTATCAAGAGATTCAAAAAATCTTATATTAAAACTGTTCCTGAGAGTAAAATCATCAATACAGCATATCAACCTAATGTTTTAAAAGTGTCAACATAGCTTTGTTTGTTTTTGGTTTTCTCTTTTTATTAATATACCATATTTATTATATTATAAGTTAGCTTAGTTATGTCTTAAAGTCACAACCAGTAATTACTATTATACTTAATAAAATTTGGATTGTTTTTATATATAAATGTTTCTTTTTTTAGCTTTATATTCAGAAGAATGAACAGAAAAACCCTGCCGTTCCCTTTGAATTTCAATTCTAAATATTTCAATATACTGTGTACTCTAGAATCAGCGATTTCTGTAATTTTATCTTTTATACTAACTATAATTATTACTCTTATATTATCTAATAATCTTAAAAATTAGTATTTATACTATAATATACTTGTATTTCATATATATAAAGCTAAATTATCTCAAGATAATAGCATAAAGGAGATTGGATAAAATGAAGAAAATATTTTTAATAGCAGGCATCTGTTTTATGTTCACTATTGTAGGAGGCAGCATTAGAGTTTATGCTGTAGGTTTGCCTGCAATTGATACCGAGACCATTCTATATAACATGCTTCAGCAAATTGAAGACACAACAGCAGCAGCTGAAGAAATAAGCGAATGGGCTAATCATATAGGCGAGATACAGACTCAGGTAATGTATCAAATGGATACAATATCACAGCTGAAAGATAGAATTAAAATTACTGGTAACCCGATAGACTGGTATAATAATTTTAAATATATCTACGGAAACGTTAATGAAATGACAAAGACAGTGAAGGAGATATACACCAACCTTAATGACTTCAGGTATGATGAAACGTATAAAAAAATTTATGGATATTATGATGAAGACGGGACATACCATAAACCTACAGGCAGAGGCAGTATATATCTTATAGATTCACTAAAAGATAACTACGACAATGTTAATAAGAGTGCCAGTAAGGCTAAAGAAAAAATTTTTGAGACAAAAGAAAAAGTATTAGCCCAGCTTAAAAGTGCTGATACAGAAGTAAAAACAGAAAAGACCAAAGCTGAATTAAAAATACTTGATGCCAACTATGATAGTACAGTTTCTACAGAGGATCGAGCCAAAATGCAATTAAAAATTGCTTCTATCCAAGAAAAAAATGCCGGTGAAAGGTATTCTGAGAATTTGAAAAAAAAACAGGATGAAGTGTATGAAGAAGCTATTAAGAAGATGAAAGAAAGAGAACAAAACAATAACTCTTCAGACCTATAATAGATACATCAAAATTTATATTAAAGGGACAATTTTACTAAAAGTGGGATAAAGACTCCTGCTTTAAGTGTGGGAGATATAAGGCACAGACATTAAACTTTCTTTTGTAATATTAATTTTCCATATTTGATTGCATGATTAATAAAAATACAAGGTTCTTAATTCCGATATAATAGAAATAATGTATGATCATGTGGATTTGCTGCTTGCTGGTGTTGATCCTCAATTTGGAATATATAGATTGATAAAAGAAATTAAAGGATATATTCCCAAAATAATGAGACAGGAGTTTAAAGAATTGACAGCTAGACTGCCCACTTTTTGGCTTAATAGCTATTTTTGTGTAAAAGTGTGGAGCTCTGCTTAAAATAATAGAACAGTATATTGAGAATCATATATTTTTGATTCAGCCCGAAATAGAACTTCATAGAAGATATAGAAGCCTTTGTTGAAAAGAAAGAAGGTTCTTCCAACAGAGATAAAGCTAGAATACAGGTATCTAGAGCAGATGAAAAAGTTCTGAATTAAAGAAAAGATTTCTATCATAAAACAGCAAACTATTTTCCAAAACACTTTCATAATATCTATGTTGGAGATTTAAATATAAAGAAAATAAGTAAGAAGAAGTATATTGCCAAAAGCATTACAAATGTTTTTTGGTGGCAATTCCTTGAACTGATGTCCTATAAAGCGAAAAAAGCCAGTAGAACACTAATAAAAGTGAATTCAAAAACATAACTCAAAAATATTCCAGCTATGGGATAATTGTCAAAAAATCTCTTCCTATCCGTACTCATTAATGTCCTAATTGTAAACTTGTAATAGATCATGATGTAAATGCATCTTTAAATATACTAAAACTCTGGCAGAGCTTTCAGCCCTTAACGCAGGTAAATAGCCAGCGTGGTTTAAGAAGCATAAAACACCTTATTCATGGGAAAGTTAATCCGAATTGCACAGGGTGTCACCAGTAACGGTATTATTTGAAGGAAGCAATAGGAGCTAAAGCATATAAAGATGGTTTTAATAAAAAGCAGCCTAACAAATGACTCCATGTAAAAAAAGAAGAAATTTAAATGCGACAACAGTTTAAGGTTTTCTAAAACTAAGCAGTCCAAAATTGAGGATAAGATAATCTCTATTTTCATGGTTATATAGAAATGGTTTTTCTTATAAAAAACCATACAATTAAACTTCAAAAGCCAACAAAGGTACTCGATGTCGCCAAAATTATTACTTTGAGTGTATTGAAAAATGAAATAACAAAAATAAGCCCAAAATTGTCGTGGTTAATACCTTTTCAGTATCTGCAAAATGAATTAATATAGTATTTTGAGCTGCAGGAAAATTTAACTATATATTAAAATTTGTGTCCTCCGTCATACCACCACGCTTCCTACGCTACAGCTTGTAACACCTGCTGCGGTACCGGTTTGGCAGTCTCGTGCGGTAGTATTAGCATTTCCCTGCCCCACGCTGCACCAACCAAAGTAGCCCGTCCTCGCAGCCGTCTGACCGGCTGCACAATCCCATACTCCGGCAAATGTTTCGCCAACTCCATTCATGCATGTCTGATTCCCGTCGTTCGAACTCCCATCGGTACACATTGAATCTACCATGTTTCCAGAAGCAGCAGTCCCGGTTCCACAGGCACTCAGCAGGACATCATTCAATGGCATCAATACTGGATGTGAATATAATAAATAAGTTCTTTTCATATATTGAATATACCCATATAATTCATCGCTTACGTACAATGAGACACAATCAGAATAGGGTATCCTTTAAATTCATTCCTATCATATCCCGCCTTATAAGTGTACTTCAATGCGTTCAGCAAATTGAGTAACAGTTTTTTCTAATTATAGTATACTTTTAAATTTATATCAAATTCCCCCATTTATTAAAAAAAAAGCTATTCTATTAAACTTAATATCAAATGTTTCTACTGCATTAAAAATTAAATTTTTTTTTATATTAAATAATTTAATTGAAAGGCAGAACCGCTGAAAGGTATCGAGAGGAAATAAAAAAACTCCTTAGTTTTAGGGAAGCGGTAAATGAAGATATTCCCGTAATTATAGACCATATTATTGCCAATGCTTTACAGCAGACCACAGCTCAAGAGGTATTACATGAACAAATACGGTTATTTTTCTTTAAACATAAAATAGAAATATTTAAAGTCCAGCAGGTGGATAAAGTATATTTTCTTAGCAAAACAGAAGTTTGAACAGAAACTATTTCAAGAAATATTTGAGACTCTTAACAACGCAGACCCTTTATTGATAAATAGTATTTTTTTATAACATATTTTTGGAAATAACTCCGAAGCAATCGAACTTTCTTAACTTAAAAAAGGCATTCAGAGAGCTGGACATGAGCATGTAGAATATACTATAGATAAAATCAATTAATTTATCATGATAATATTACAGAAAGTGTAAGTTTACTCGATTATTATTTCCATACCAGTTTTCTATTAGAATAGAGTATTATGGTTTTTACTGAGAGTAGTCACTTCATAAATATCAATAAATTTTACAGGGAGCAATTATGACAAAAAATATTTTAATAAAAAATGCCAAAGCAATTGTTACATGCGATAATAATGACTCAGTTTTTTATAATTATGACTTATTGATTACCAAAAATAAAATTGCCCGGATAGCTAAAAATATAAACAAACAAGATGCAGATATTATTGATGCTGAAGATATGTTTATATACCCAGGCTTAATAAATACACACCATCATTTCTTTCAATCTTTTGTTAGGAATAATCCAGGACTTGACTTCACAAAAATGGATGTAATTGAATGGCTTCATATAATATATCAATTTTTTACTTTAATTGATTCCGACTCTATATATTACAGCAGCCTTGTGAGTATAGCTGATTTGATTAAACACGGATGTACTACAGTTTTTGATCATCAATACTGTTTTAATAAACACGCAGGAAACGATTTAATAGATAGACAGTTCGATGCATCAGAAAAGCTTGGTATCAGATTTCATGCAGGCAGAGGCACCAATACAATGCCAATGTCTGAAGGCAGTGTTATTCCTGATGAATTATGCGAAAGCACAGATAATTTTTTAAATGACTGCAGCAGAATCATAGAAAAATATCATGATGACTCTGATTATTCTATGAGAAAAATTGTAATAGCACCATGCAACGTTTCTCAATCATACAAAGATACATTTATTGAATCAGTAAATTTGGCAAGATTTAAAAAAGTTTTTATGCATACACATCTTGGAGAAGGTGAAAATAGATTGATGATAGAACGCTACGAGAAAAGAAGTCTAAACTGGTGTGAGGATATAGGTTTTATAGGAAAAGATGTATGGTTTGCCCATGGATGGGAATTTACAGACAATGAGATAGATACTCTTGTAAAAACAGGAAGTGGACTTTCTCATTGTCCTGCCCCTGTAGCATTGGGTCATTTTAATATTATTGATATTCCGCAAATGATAGCCAAAGGTCTCAGGTTAGGACTTGGTCTGGATGGATCTGCCTCCAATGACAATTCAAATATTCTTGAACTGCCAAGACTAACTTATCAATTACAGAATCTTGTTTCTAACAAACGAAATCATCCAATGCCTTCCGCCTATGATTATTTAAAATTAGCAACAAACGGAGGAGCTGAACTATTAGGCAGGAGTGATATTGGTTCACTTGAAACAGATAAAGCAGCAGATTTATTTATGATAAATATGAATAAACTTGAATATGTAGGTACTCATCACAGTCCAAAAAGCTTTCTAAGCAGAGTCGGACATTTTGCCTATGTCGATAAAACTATAATTAACGGTAAGATTGTATTTGATAATGGCATATTGACGGGATGTAATGAATTGGAAGAAACAGCAAATGCATCTAAAACTTTAGAAAAAATTATTTATGACGCTCCTATTTATAAATCACAAAAAAGCCAAATAATGTAAAATTGATCCTATATGTCAATATTTATATTATTTTATTGGCATATAGTTTTGCTAAATTTATCCCATTGACTCCCTAAAAAAAAGAATATAACCAATGATTTTACTACAATCCGTATGGAATAAAAATAATCAAACTAAATATTAAACTAAACGATTAAGACCAAAGGAATGGTTATGAATTATTCAAAACGAGCATGGGTAATATGGGGAACAGCAACACTATTAGCATCATTTTCGCTTTTTATAAATATCCTATTTGGGATGGCGGCAAAAAGCATTTCCACATCATTTGCAATTACAACCAATGATGTAAGTAAAATTATAGCAGTATACACTTTAGTTACCGCATGTATGCAAATTCCGGCAGGTTTGATTCTTGACAAATTCAGTATAAAATATATCCTGTTTATTTGTTCCGTTCTTATTACTGCACCTCTATTTTTTCTAGGTTTTTCACACTCTATATATATGGCCTATCTTGCTGCAGTTATCATGGGACTAGGTTCTACTTTTACATTTGTAGGTGCAGTTATATTAAATGCCAGATGGTTTCCGCCAAAAATGTTCTCTATCGCAACAGGTTTGACTTCTGGCACTAATGGTCTAATCGCTGCTTTATTAGGATTTTTAGTTGTATCAATTATGCCTTCTTTTAGCATTGCCAATCCGCAAATTTTTATTGCAGGATTTATCGGAATTATAATTTCACTTTTGGTTCTGTTATTAATAAAATCTCATCCCCCAAAAACTTATATTGAAGAAATTGAAAAATCTAAAGTTAAAAAAAATATATGGAAAAATTTATTTATAGCAATTTGCAACAAACAGGTAGTACTTGCTTCAGTTATGATAGCTTCAGGCTACGGTTCAATGCTTGCATTCTTTACATTCTGGAATATGCAGTACCAGCAACTGTATGGTCAATCAATTAAAACAATTTCATTATTAAACATTGCTGCTTTAGCAGGTATTGCGATCGGGACACCATTATCTGGATGGATATCTGAAAAAATGGGAAAACGCAAACCAGTAGGATACGCAATATGCATAGGTTTATTTATCTGTTTAGTTATTCTCCTGCAACCGATAAATTTTTCTACCCCTGTTGTATTTATTTTAATGTTTTTTCTTGGTCTGTTTTCTAATAATGTATCTATCGGTTTCTCGGTTGTTAAAGAAAATTCTTATCCTAATTTCGTTGGAACTGCAATAGCATTTGCAAATACTCTGCTTTTTTTAGGTTTTTCACTTATGCAAATTATTCCTGGATTTTTAATACCTTATTTAACTAAAAATAATCATCTTTTGATTAATGCATATTATAGTAAAAACATAGCTGTAATGAGTACAGCTCACTATTCATTTTTAGCTGCTGTGGTAATTTCATTTATATGTTTGCTTTTCATTAAAGAAACAAATTGTAAACCTCTGCCTCTATCAGAAAAAAGAAAAAAATTATACAAATAAAAGATACAGAATTAACACTTTCAAAAGTAGCAAAATGGAATATTTACTTAATAAAAGCAATCTTGGATCATTTTAAAATTAAAGCTCTTTTTGATAATTTAGATGAAAAAATAATTATATACGAGAAGCTTTGATAAATCCTCAAAGTTATTAAAGATCCTAAGGAATACAACCTCAGAGCGTACTATTTTGTATTTTTTGGAATTGGCTATCATTTCCGTACAGGTAGAGATGCAGAGAGGCATATAGGTGAGAGGTGGGTTAGAAGCTATGGCGATGGGACTGGGCTATATAGATAATTAAAGATAATAAAGATTCAAGACAGGCAACAGGAGCAAAGAAACAAGCCAAAACCAATCAATACAAAAAATGCAATAGGTATAGATATTGAATTAGTGATGTTAAGAATAAGAATAAAAATATAAAGGCAAAGGCAAAGGGGTATCAAGTGCAACAATAAAGGAAAAAAAGGAATACCAAAAATGTACAAACCAATAAGAGAAAGAAAACAGACCAATTCGACGGATCTGAATGAACCCAAACCAACCAAACAGTAAACCAAACGAAGAAGACCAAGTAAAACCAACGATAATTGCAGGAAAAAGGAAAAAAAGAAAGACAAAACGAAAAAACTAAGACCAAGCTCATTAGATGAATTCGACAGAAAAAGACAGATCGAAACAAAAAAACATAACAGCCAAAACAAAGACAGGAAGAACAAAACCAAACCAAACCAAGAAAAAACCCAAGAAAAAAAATAAGCCCAACCCTTTAACTTATTTAACTCTATTCTTTTATTTGATATCTTTATTTTTATATTACTGAGTATTTTTTTATAAACGGGCTTTCTTTTAGCTTTCATAGTTATACCAAATTTAGTAATAGTGTTATGTTAAGCATATAATTAAACTTTATATTGCTTACTGTCATATATTATATCTAACCAATCAAAACAAAAAATGCAATAGGTATGGATATTGGATTAACTAACTTACTAATAATAAGTGATGATGTTAAAAATAAGAAAAAGAATAAAAATATAAAGGCAAAGGGGTATCAAGTACACAAACCATAAAGGAAAAAAATGAATACCAAACGTAGAAAATATAGATACGAAAACGAACAGACCGATAAGAGAAAGAAAATAGACCAAATCGACGGATCCGAATGAACCTAAACTAACCGAACAATAAATCCAACGAAGAAGACAAAGTAAAACCAACGATAATACCAAGAAAAAGAAAATAATACAAAACCAAAGCATGTAACCCATCATAAAATTGCCCCTTCCAAGACCAAAATGAAGACCAATACCATAAGGGAGACTAGCAAAAAGCACAAAAAACAAAAACAGGAAAAACAAAACAAAACCAAACAAACAAAAAACCCAAGAAAAAAAACAAGCCCAACCCTTTAACTTATTTAATTCTATTATTTTATTCTTTATTTTTATATTACTGACTATTAATTTATAAAGGAGGAAAAAGAAAATAAAAAATAATGCAAGATTCGAGTAAGTCGTTGTAGAATAGCCAAGGTCCCCCATAAGAACAAGATGGATCCCATAAAACAGCAAAAATAAAAACAGGAAAAACAAAACTAAATCAACCAAATAAAAAACCAAATAAAAAAAATAAGCCCAACCCTTTAACTTATTTAACTCTATTCTTTTATTTGATATCTTTATTTTTATATTACTGAGTATTTTTTTATAAACGGGCTTTCTTTTAGCTTTCATAGTTATACCAAATTTAGTAATAGTGTTATGTTAAGCATATAATTAAACTTTATATTGCTTACTGTCATATATATCTAGTATATTTATCGATATAGTTGACAAAGATCTAATATACATAAATTTAGGTATTCGATTATTTAGCATAATATAATCCACTTTCAGGCTAAGATTAATTAATTATCTTTAAGGTAGAAACTTGTTTTATTTTATCTAATACCTTATATTAAATAACTTAATATATTTAAATTTAGACTCTTTTGAAAAAGGTGATATTTAGTGAAAATAAATCTTCTTTTATTCCACCTGCAGATGATAAAATACCAAGAGAAATATCTCTTTATATTAAAGCTGTAAATGCTGCAGTAGATGAAATGCATCCTGTATCTGCAGCATCCTTTAGCTCATAGAGAGTTTGTTAGAATTCACCCATTTATTGACTGGAATGGAAGAATTGCCAGGTTATTTATGAATTTAATTTTATTTAGAGCAGGTTATTCTATTACTATTATCCCGTTGGTATTAAGAAATGAATATATTAGCTTTTTTCTTAAGTTAGGACATGAATCAAAGCAGTATGATAAGTTTGACCAGTTTATCGCAGAAAGAGTTTATGAATCTATCAGAGAATTTAAAAGGCTTGTTATATAATGGCAGAAGTAGAGAGAAGATTGAAGATTTAAAAAATTTTCTGAGGATTAAAAGTTCATAAATTAAGGGATAGGATGTTTCTTAATTATTAAAAATAGCTGAAATCCCAATAGTCTTTAGCAGTTTGGTAGTTCACAAAACATCTTATTTAGTTTGTATATTATAATTGTAGTAGTATATAGTTATTATTTATAATAAGACTGCAAATATAAAGAAGTGAAGAGTGTTAAAAGCATATAAATATAGAATCTATCCAACTAAAACACAAATCACTCTAATAGAAAAACACTTCGGCTCAACTAGATTTTTATATAATTACTTCTTAGATTATCGAAAAGAAATAGTAATCAAAGCTTTACAGTCCGCAAAGATGTAAAAGTAATTAATAATAGAGTATACTTTGCAAAATTTAGAAAAGATAATAGCATAAAAATAAAAATTCATAGAGAGATACCAAAGGATGCAGCTCTAAAACAAGCTACCATATCAAGATAGAATAACCAATATTTTATATCTATACTTGTTGATGATGGTATAGCCATACCAGAACCAATTAAAGCAAAAAATGCAGTAGGTATAGATATGGGTAACTCACCTGCTAATAACAAGTGATGGTATCAAATATGAGAATAAAAAGTACACAATCAAAGCCCAAAAGAGATTAAAAAAACTTCAAAAAAGATTATCCAAAAAATAATATAGCAGAAAAAAAGGAGATACTACACCTCAAAGCAATAACTATAAAAAACAAAAAACTAAAGTGCAAAAACTCCATACTAAGATATCAAAGCAAAGAAAAGACTATCTGCATAAAATATCAAACAAGATAACCAATCAATATGATATTATATGTTTAGAAGATCTAAATATAAAAGGTATGATGAAAGATAAAAGGCTATCTAAAGGAATAGTAGATTCCAGCCGGAGTGAGTTAAACAGACAGCTGGAATATAAATCAAGCTGGAGAGGTAAAACTGTAATCAAGATAGATAAGTGGTTTCCCAGTTCTCAAATATGTGCAGTATGCAGAACTAATACAGGTAAAAAACCACTACATATAAGGAAATTTGACTGTCCGGAGTGCAAAGCTAAAAATATTGATAGAGATATAAATGCTGCTATTAATATAAGAAACTCAGGCATAGGACAACTTGATAATAAAAGTACGGTAGGAACTATCGGAATTCAAGCTTGCGGAGTATCCACTGACGGGGCTGTTGCGTATAATACAGCAGCTAGTCACGATATGATGAAACAGGAAGCCAGACCGCTACAAAAGCAACTGTTACATATCACGCGGGCGGGTAGTTCATTTCGGAAATAAACAAAAAAGCTAAACCCATTTGTTACATATCACGCGGGCGGGTAGTTCATTTCACTAATCTCTTCTCCCGGTTCGACGTAAGTGTTACATATCACGCGGGCGGGTAGTTCATTCACCTCTAGTAAAGATCGGAAAAACTGGATTGTTAATTTTAGTTGACTATATAAAAATTAGTGATGATAAAAATGAATAGCTCCAATCTATATAAATTTTAATCTGAGAGATAATATTCGATAGTAGAAACAACTCTTATACGTTTTATATAAGGTGTGTTTTTATCTCTTGCAGTTATAGTAAACTGTCCTTGGTTTGCTTTTTTAATTTTTCCCAGTTTACTTTGAGAATCTTCAGCAAATTTTTTGGCAGATGCTCGTGCATTTTTTGTAGATTCTTCTATCATCTCAGGTTTTATATCATTTAGTTTTGTAAATATATATTCAGTTTTATTATTATAGTAATTTCCATGAAAAGAAACTCCTTTTTTACCTAATTTTGTTATTTGAGTCATGCTTTCTCGTGCCAGATCTATATTTTCTGTATATATTGTAAGAACTGATGTCGCACTATATCGAAATTTAATATTACTATAGTTTCGTGCTATTTTATCTATAACAATTGGAGCTGACAGTGTTATTTCATCTTTGTTAAAGCCTTTAGTTTCTAAAAAAGTATAAATCATTTTGGTATCTTTTTCTAAACTCTCATATATATAAGTTAAATCATTACCTGTCTGCATATAACTTATAGGCCATATAACGATATTGGCTTTCATCTCTTTTTGAGATAGTCCTTTTACTTTTACACTTCTATCTAATAATTTAAATTCAATTATGTCTTTCCCCAGAGTATATCCCATAAAAGAGAGTCCTAAAGCGATAAAAAGTCCTAAAATTATTGATGTCTTTACATTCATTTGAATTCCCTTATGGAGATTAAATATAGCATAATTATCATAACAAATTATAGTAAATAACTTAATTTTTGCAACTAAATCCAAGTAACTCTTGAGTTATGCTTCGTAAAATATGATTAAACTTAGATAAACTAGGGCAATCAGCAACAGAACCTGATATTTAATCTGTAATTATTTTTTTGTATCCAATTTTTTTCAATGAATTGATTTATAAATTTAAATTTTGCTCAAGTGTTGAAACTCTTACATATCAAATTTTCATAAAAACAATTTTTAAAAGTAAAGAAATTGTTCGCTTTATTAACTTAGTAGAACATCAATTTGGCCATACATTGCTCCCGCTCGACCTCAGTTACTTTAAAAATGCTGCCAGCTTAACAATTGTTGGTTTCATATACATTTCGCAAAAAGGAATCCCCCAATTTTAAAAGGTAGATGTTACAAATCTTATTTGCTAACTCTTTTTCTTTTGATTCATAGAGATTCTTGACTATAAAAATAATATCTTCTTTGTTATCAGTCGGGTATAACTCAGAATCAAGTATTTTTAAAAAGACTTCACCTACAAACTTTGGAGTTTTACTTACATGAGTATAAAGCGATTTAATAAATAGAACTAAGTCAAAATTATCTTCCATTTCTTTAATGAATTTTAATAAATAACCATATATTTCTTTATCAATTTCATCTACTATCGATAACCACCTATATAGATTCACTTTGATTTTTTTATATTCTTTAGTATCTGTTGCTTCTTCTAGCTTTAAAACTAATTTTCCCCATAGTGATTTTAGTTTTTTTTGTTCAGTATCATTTTTACTTTTAAAACCCCTAACAAAATTAATTAAATTTTCAATATGATTTGTATTAAATTTTTCTATTAACTTAAATATTAAATCTTCTTTATTATCTAATTTATCCGGTCCATCAAGATAACTAATAACTATGCACTGCACTAATTTATTCGTAACTTCTGTGTCCTTAAAGGTATAGTTTAGACCTTCTTCATAGTGCCTCCTTAAAAGTTCATATGTAGATTGAAAAACTGTTGATGACATCAATAAATATGAAGAAAATGAAGCTTCCCAATATGGCTCACTTTCCATATCAAATATTTTATCTACGTTATCTTTTGACCATTTACTATTTAGATAACATAAATTATTAAAATGCCCCCCAAGGATTACATATAAGACTATATCTCGCTCAGTTGATTTATTATTTAACCTTTCCGATAATTCGTTTCCTATTTTCTGGATCCACTTATCAGAATGGTCTACCTTATATAATTTGGCATATAGTAAGGAGCAATGAATTAATACAGCATATACCTCACCCTTAGGGGAGTTTCGTGCTTTTCTTACTAAATTTATATCATCTGTAATTTGAGTACTTTCAGCTTTATTTAGTAGCTTGAGAAGGATTTCCATTGCCAAATCTAGTAGCTCTTTTGAAAAAACATCTGATTGACTTCCATTGTCAATTATCTGGGAAAGAAGGAACACTATTTGTTCCTTGAAACTAGATTTATTATCGTCAACTGAGCGGAACTTTTTATCATCAATTAATTGTTCCATAAATTTTAACAGTTCACTCCAATTAATCTTCTTAATATTCTTATTGGTATTGCATGCCTCATATAATCCTCTTAAATACTCACATTGGTATTCTATGTGAATATTCAAAAATGGTTCAATATCATTTGAAAACTTAGAAGGGTTATTGATTACAATTTTTCTAAATGCTAATCCTAGACTTATGCTGGTTAAGTTTTCAGGTTTTTTTGTATAATTATTCATATATTTGCTAATCTCAATATTATCCTTTTTGATAAAATCATCCTCATCAATAGGGCTTTTCATTGTAGGAGAATAGATCTGATGATAATTATGAAATCCCGGATATTTAATTTCTCTTTTATTTATTGATTTATAGAACTCATATTTATCTTTAACCTTTTTATCATCTCTATTTAAAAGTGCCATTAACCACTCTTTTTTATAATAAGCTTTAGTAATTTCATTTTCAGAATCATATCTAGTAATTGTCTCAATCCAATTTAAAATTTTATCTAACTCATCCGTACTAAAATTTTTACAATTTTTCTCTAACAACTCGTATAATTCATGAATAGTAGAAATGTTAAGAGGGTTTTTCTTTAAATCCCACAGAATACTCTTTAGTGAAGGATAATGAAAATTAATAATGTAAAATCCAATTCTTTTGAATAAATCTTCTTCTTCTTCTTCCACTAAACTCTTCACTAATGTTTTTATTGTATCAGGATGGGATAGTTTCAAAATATTCCTAATAAAATATACAATTTGACACTCATATTTCCATGGAGAATTTGTTTGCTCATGATCTTCTATGGCAGGTATATAAATTGCATTAAATTTTGATTTATCTTCACTCAAAATAGCCTTTATTTTTTTAATGGCAATATCAACAGCTTTAACAACGCAAAGATTACTAATTTCTTTATTGTTATTAAGAATCTCTTTTAAGTTATAGTCTCCTAATATCGAATTATATTCATATAACTTTGTCTTTGTAGAATTTTTTTTGAAATCTAATATAATTGGGAGAAGTTCTAAAATTAGAGGAGTAGATTTTGTTTCAATTAATTTTGGTAGAAACAGTTTACCTAATGTTTGAGCAATAGGTGCAGGTGGCTTGGAGTATGCTAATATTTTTATAAATTTAATATATTCTGATGTGATCAATTCTATAGGAAAATAAGATATAATATC
Source organism: Conchocele bisecta (assembly GCA_029237695.1). Lineage (NCBI taxonomy): Eukaryota > Metazoa > Mollusca > Bivalvia > Lucinida > Thyasiridae > Conchocele > Conchocele bisecta. The sequence continues at coordinate 424,648 of JAQRGA010000042.1, read as the reverse complement.
GAGCAATTTACACTCGGTTCTATAATTTCTCATTTCTTTGTCATTTTTATTAGATAAAATAATTTCATCTACAATAAGTTTTAATTTATTCGAAACTTCAGCTGTATGAGTTTCTTTATTCTTCTTAGACATGTTTATTAGAGAATCCAAAACATTCCATAACTCTGTATTCTGAAATACTTCATGTTTTGGGTTATGATTTGGATTAAAATATCCCTTTTTATATAATTGTTCTAGCCATTCTAATGGTTTAGACGCATTTTTACCAAGTTTTTTAAAAAAATAATTTTCTAATCCTTTATCATTTTTTATTATTTGAAGAATTTCAGATATGTTATTTTCAGACTCTATAGCCTTGTCAATTTTATCAGCAGCTTTATATAAGTAAGTTGTAATATTATTAATTTCTTTACTCCAATTAGCAATAACATCAATTAATTGATGATAGCCCTTTGAATTTTTTTCGTATCCTATAAGATTGATTCCCAAGTCATTATAATATGATTTTTCATATTTCATTATATTAGACTCATCTTTGTAAAATGGAAGTAATATATGATGTCTTATATGCTTTTTTTTTGACAAAGGATCTTTATAATTAAGGATAAACTCTAAAATTTCAAACTCTGCCAAACCATATCCTAAGAAAAGAACAGTATATTCAGTAAAAATCTTCGTTAAAAACTCCCTAAAAACAGTATCAGAATATCTTTTCATATATTCTGGTAATGTAAATATTAAAGATTTTTTATCTTTAATTGAACCATGAATATGATATAAATTTCCTGAATTAATATTAGTTGTATCAAACTTATCAATTATATATTTTTTATTAAATATTCTATCAAAATGGGTATCTGCATTAGTTGTTATAAACAATCCTCTTAATTTAAATATATAATCATAAATATTTGGTATTTTAACATCATTATCACCTTCTTTTAAGGCCTTTTTCATCTCATCATAAAAACATTTTTCGTTTTTACTTTCTTCAAACAAATGATAACAAATTGTTATAATTTTTTTATGATCTGAATTTCCCAAAAGAGTATCATACTCTTTAAAATTAATAATTTTTTCAGAATAGCATTTCTTTAATAATCTTTTAGCTAAAGAGTCCCATCCTTCACACCCAACTAATCTTGATACTCCAGCTCCTATAAAAACAGCTAAAGTTTTTTTATTAATAGCATCTCTTATATCTTCGGGAAGATCTGGTAATTCGTCAATACTTGTTTTAGAGTTCATTTATCTCCACTAATATTTTATAACTGTTCATGATAATATTCCTAATATTTTTTTCTCATCCTCATTAATTTGAATCTCAGTAGCCTTGATAAGTTTTAAAAGATTATGAGTATATTTAATGCTGGTAGTAGAGATTATAGATCGCTTTAAATAATTGTGTAAATTAAATTATATGCATTCTAATCTATCACTAAAATTTATCATAAAATAAACCATCATTTCAGTTTCTTAAAAGTATAGCCCATTTTTAAATATAGGGGTAGACTTTGGAAACACCACCATTTATTACGGTATAAAAATATTTAAGCTTTCAGAGATCTATTTTGGACGTATTCTGTCCTGCAATGATTTTTTAACCATATCTAACTTTGATGATATTATTTTTTACCCAAGTATCTTTCCTCCTTCTGCAAAATCTTCAACCAAATTAAGAACCGCTTTAACACTTTGCCTTAATCTATCCAGTTTCTATACAATAAATATATCTTCATCAAGTCTAAGTTTATTTTCTAAATCCTGATATTTTTATTAGAAATGTACATTTATGCGTCACGGACAGAAAATAGTGCTTCTTTAATAAAAGTTTCTTATTTATTTAAATAAATAACAAGAATGTTATCACCATAAATAGAGTACATTTTTTACAGCTGTTTAATTAGTTTGTAAAGTTTTATAACTCTCCTAATTGAATCCAACCTTAATTATTTTCTATAAATACCCTCTGAGTTCATCAGTCCCAGTACCCACCCATTTTTTATGGATGACTAAAGGGTCATGTTTATAAATAATAATGTAATACTCCTCGAGATGTTTCCCGAGGTCATTCGACCTCTTTGCCATACGTTCCTAAATCAAGCTTTTTCTTTTTGTATTCACAAAAAGTCATTTCACCCAGACCGCGTCGATCAGACCAAAATAAACAGTCTAAAATCATTCTTTTTTGTAATTTTTAAGCCTATAATTAAAAAAGAAAAAATCCAGACCTGCCAACTTGTGGAAACGATGGACTCAGGAAAAGAATAGTAAAGCTTACAGAGAAATTTAACGAAAGAAAAACTATAAAAGATATTGCTCTATTCTATGCCAAAATGCCGATAGAATAGAGGTAAAGTTGATAAAACTATGGTTACCTTAAAGAGAAATACGATGAATACAGGCAGTATACTTTCAGTTCTATATAGGTTTTTTCCCATCAGAAGAGTCATCTTTTGGGGAATTATATTATTTCTTGCAATGTAGTTTCTGCCAGAAGTTTGACTAAAGTTGTAGTTGCTTCTCTAGCTGATGGAGTAATAAAATAAATGAAGAATGGAGATGATAATATTCCTTTTTTGTCTATTTTTTTAATATGATAAACATCTCAGCTGATAAGATGATATTCTAAGTTTTTTGTGCTTAAATATATTATTCCTATAGGTTAAACAATAAGACATAAGTTCGGCAAAAAATAACGCTTTCCAAAATCTGAGTTCATACAGCAGAAAAGTAATATCATGAAGCTAAAGCCACGAAAATTTATCCATGATTAATTTCTTTCTATCATGCAGTTTTCAAAGTAAACACCTTTATCTGTAAGGCTGTCTGCTATTTTACCTGTAACAGTAACGTTATCATTTTTTTTGAGGGATTTTGCAAAATTTAAATCAAGATTTCCGTAACAGGATATCTCTTTATTGTATATAGATGACTTTTTTGGCACTCCATTTTTATTATTCATATCAAGGTAAACCACCACGTTGTCACCGCTGCCCGTATATCCAAAGCTTAAACTACTGACTCTGCCTGAAAATTTATACCATTTCCCTTTATAATCGGCATATGCAGCTACTTTATTTTCGAAATATTCCTGATTGATTTTTTTAAAAATATCAGCATTAATGTGAGTTACATTATGAGTTTTTTTTACCTGTTTTATTTCTTGTAAACCCTGTGACCTGCTTTCTACAAGGCTTACTGTATCATTTGCCATTTTGAAAATATCACTTATGCTTGCATATATATTAGTTACAGCAAAATTTAAAACGATTAATAACGAAGCTCCTATAATTCTTTTCATTGCTCTCCTCTTTTTATTTATTTTTTGTTAGATTTTCATGTGACTTAAAAGCATTATTTCTTAAATCCATAAGAAAAAATTTACTATATAGCTCCAGTTGTTCCAGTTGATATTTTCTAACTTCATTACCTGTTATTTTTGCAAACTTTTTATTTTTGGAATTTCTTGTTATAATATGCATTTCTTCAATGGCTAGCCTGCGACCGGTTTTTACTTCAAACTTTTCCATTTCTTTTTGAATTATAGCTCTTCTTTTAATATTATTGCCATTATTGAAACAGATTTTTGAGCTGAACATTGAAAATCATAAAATCTAATTCCACCTTCGCGGTTTCTAGGGGTAAGCTTTTTCCTGTTAATGGATTAATATTTTTTCTAATTAATTAGAAATTCTTATCACCTGCTTTTATTTCTATTCCTTCAATTTCGAGAATAACAGAAAGTTTCCCTTGTCATGTTCCTCTGACTTTTTCATTTTCAGAATAATAATTATTATGTACAAGGTATATTTTAAAATAATTACTTAATGATATAAAAATATCATGAATTTTAGAACATAATATACTCAATAATTTATTAAAAAAATGATAATAAAAAGTAAAAAATAATGAATGATATAGCAATGAAAGCTATGTTTTTAACATATAGAAAGAGTAAAGGCTGTTAATAGTGAATATATAAAGCAAAGTAAAAATGTTTCTTTATTCAAAAGTCCTATGCAATAGATAGTAAAATATGATATATAATATCACAATATCTTTAAAAAAAACCTATTTTAGATAATGGAAAAACAGAATATATTAGGTAAATTTAAAATGAATATAAATAATGTAAACACTGATATATATATTGGACTTAATGCTGGAGAAGAAATATACAATACAATATTAAATGCTAAAAAATCAATAGCAATAGTTTCACCATATTTGTCCGCAAGTTATGTAGACTTACTTGTAAAGCTTCAAAAAAATGGAATTGATGTAACTTTACTTACTAATTCAGACTGTGTTAAAGGTAAGGGGAATCAAATAAATATTTTAAAGAAATGTATAGAACAGAAACGAGTTCTGAATAAAAAAGCCAACGCTGCTAAAAAGATAGGAGTTTTAGTAATTAAAGGACTAATATCTCTGCTCATTCTATTTAATATATTTTCTGTTTATAATGCCTCATACACTTCATTGTATTCACTTTTTTTACTTCTTATTTTATTTCCCATAGGTGGCTATTATAAAAAAATAAAAATATTCAATTATGCATATAGTTACTTACTTAAGCCAATCTTTTTTGCTTCATATTATGAGCAGGTAAAAAGACGTAAAATGCAGTTTTTTGTACATTCAAAAATATTTATTATAGATGATAAGGTATGTTTTTTGGGATCGGCAAACTTCACATTAAGTGCATTTAGACGAAATTATGAATCTGTAATTAAAATTACTAATATAAATAAGATAAAACAAATTAGAAATGAAATACATAATTTACCCGGTAGGAAAGGAGCATACATATTAGATTATGACAAAATTATTCCTTCAATATATATGGAATCGGTAAATTAAACTAAAAATAAAAAAGAGTTGCTCTCTTCTTTTATAAAGAGAGATATGAAAAAAATGAATTTAAAGGAGGATTACCCTATTCCTGATTGTCTTTTATTGTATATAAAACAAATAGTTCACAGGACTATATAAGTTATGAAGAAAAAACCAAAATACAATAAGCCTGTTTTAATTATCATATCAGATACAGCTCATGCGAGTATTTGTTATAGTGGTATTACGACAACCAGCAAGTGCCTCACAGGATCCCACGCTGCTAATAATATCAGCGACGACGGGATGTGCGGTAATGGGGACGCACCCATTACAGGGGGGGTGCAGCACCGGCGGCGCTATTAATAATCTATGTTGCGGTGGAGCAAATAACACTGGCTACTGCTACGGAGGTACGTCAAACGCCGGCATCTACTGTCTCTCAGGCGGTAGTGCATCGTCATCCCTAACACCATGCATATCAGGGACTGTGCCGGACTAACGGGCAAACTTCAACATTTAGCTATCTATATTTAACGATTCCACTTCGTTAAGTTAAGGATTCTTTAAGTTTTATTTCTCTTATTCTATTTTGGGATACAAAAAATTTCAGTAATATTTTTATTAAGATAAGGCGAAAAATAATTTAAAAAAGTTATGATAAAACTTAGAAATTGCATAATTAAAATTTTATTATCATTAAATATATCTTAACATTAAAAGTATGCTATAATTAGAAAAAAGACTGTTAGTAAATTTGCTAAACGCATTGCACTCTGCCTTTATAAGGCAGGATATGATAAGAATAAATTCAGAGGATGAACCCTATTCCTGATTGTCTTTTATTGTATATAAAACAAATAGTTCACAGGACTATATAAGTTATGAAGAAAAAACCAAAATACAATAAGCCTGTTTTAATTACCATATCAGATACAGCTCATGCGAGTTTTTGTTATAGTGGTATTACGACAACCAGCAAGTGCAGCACAGGGTCGTATGCTGCTAATAATATCAGCGACGACGGGATGTGCGGTAATGGGGACGCACCCATTACAGGGGGGTGCAGCACCGGCGGCGCTATTAATAATCTATGTTGCGGTGGAGCAAATGATGGCTCACATTGCTACGGAGGTACATCAAATGCCGGCGTCTACTGTCTCTCAGGCGGTAGTGCATCTTCATCCCTAACACCATGCATCTCAGGGACTGTGCCGGACTAACGGGCAAATTTCAACATTTAGTTACCTATATTTAACGGTTCCACTCCGTTAAGTTAAGAATTCTTGAAGTTTTATTTCTCTTGTTCTATTTTGGAATACAAAAAATTTCAGTAATATTTTTATTAAAAAAAGGCAAAAGATAATTTAAAAAAGTTATGATAAAACTTAGAAATTGCATAATTAAAATTTTATTATCGTTGAATATGTTTTAATACTAAAAGTATGCTATAATTTTTAAAAAAGAATATTAGTTTTTTTGCTAAAGCCATCGCACTCCGCCTTTATAAGGCGGGATATGAGAAGAATGAATTTAAAGAAGGGGGGGGTATCCTATTTCTGATTCTGTTTCATTGTACGTGAAGCGAATAGTTCATGGATCTATATAATTTATGAAAAAAAAGCTAAAATATAATAAGCCTGTTCTAATTACCATATCAAATTCGGCTCATGCAAGTTTTTGTGGTAGTGGTATTACGACAACCACCAAGTGCATCACAGGATCCCACGCTGCTAATAATATTTCTGACGACGGGATATGTCAAATTGGTGATGCACCTACAGATGGGGGTTGCACTCTCGGTCATAACGATTCCTCTGATACGTGTGCTGGGGGGACAGTAGCAGTTTTAGCGAATGGGGATGGCTACTGCAGCAACGGTGGAGAAGCTCTAAACGGTGGATCGGTGGGGCTTTGCACCAGTGGTAATGTTGCTGATGGGTATAATATAGAAACATGTTACTTAGGGACTGTGGTGGACTGACGGACTAGGACGGAAACAAATTTCAACATTTAGTTACCTATATTTAACGGTTCCACTCCGTTAAGTTAAGAATTCTTGAAGTTTTATTTCTCTTGTTCTATTTTGGGATACAAAAATAACAGTAATATTTTTATTAAAAAAAGGCAAAAGATAATTTAAAAAAGTTATGATAAAACTTAGAAATTGCATAATTAAAATTTTATTATCGTTGAATATGTTTTAATACTAAAAGTATGCTATAATTTTTAAAAAAGAATATTAGTTTTTTTGCTAAAGTCATCGCACTCCGCCTTTATAAGGCGGGATATGAGAAGAATGAATTTAAAGAAGGGGGGGGTATCCTATTTCTGATTCTGTTTCATTGTACGTGAAGCGAATAGTTCATAGGGCTATATAAGTTATGAAGAAAAAACCAAAATATAATAAGCCTGTTTTAATTATCATATCAGATACAGCTCATGCGAGTCATTGTGCTATTGGTGGTGCGACAATTAGCACGTGCATCACAGGGTCACAGGCTAATGGTATTTCCGACGGGCTATGTGGTAACGGGGACGCACCTACAACCGAGGATTGCAATACTGGCGGCAGCATTGGTGATATATGTGCTGGAGGAGGAGCTCACAAGACCTATTGCTTCGGAGGTGCAACCCCAGGTACCTATTGCATGGTCGGTGGGAATAATCAGGGGGATGCTCAATATACATGCTACTCAGGGACTGTGCCAGACTAACGGGCAAACTTCAACATTTAGCTATCTATATTTAACGGTTACACTCCGTTAAGTTAAGAACTTTTTTAAGTTTCATTTCTCCTGTTCTACTTTGGGATACAAAAAATTTCAGCAATATTTTTATTAAGATAAGGCGAAAGATAATTTAAAAAAGTTATGATAAAACTTTGAAATTCATCGTCTCCTTTCTCTGTATGATGTATAAAATCATTTTGAAAATATTTTACGGCTTCAGTATTTTTGATATTTTCAGGAAGATTTTTAAACACTTCCTGAACTACTGATAGATTAATAAAATCTTTTACGTTTATAATTGTTACTTTTTCCCTTTTTCCATCATATTTATAAATCAAATCTAAAAGTTCCATAGCATGAATAAGCATATTATTAATTCTTACTTTAAAATGACTTCCCGACCCACTTCCGCCATCTGCCATCCAAAGTGCATGACTTCTTAGATAAAAAGTAAAACTTTTAAAAAGGCAGAAGCTAAATTCTAAGCATAATGAACAAGAAAAAAAGAAGATAAAATCAAGGCAAGCAGGTAGATATTAAATGGAATTTATTCTCTACGGGGTCAAAATGGATATGGTGAATCAATTGCGAAACATTTTTTTACTGCAAATTTCTTCCAGTCTTAAAAGCTAAGATCTTAAAAGAGCCATAAAAAAAGTAAATATTTCAAATAAAATTATATCAGAAGCTACCGCTCTTAATTTTTATGAGATAAGGTATCATTATAAGTGATGAAATTTATTTTATATCAATTATAGGAAACAGTGCCAAAAATAAGTACAGTATATTTTATTACTCTTCTATTTACAGTACTTAGTATTTTTGTTACATTAATATCAATATCCTCAATCATTAACAAAAGAAGTTAGACAGGATTTATTTAAAAAATATTATTTTTTCACCTGCTGCATGGAAGCAGTATTTATACCGGCAAAAGGCAGATAAACGGATTTTTAAAAGAATTAATATACTTATTAAGAAATTATAACGAAATAGCCAGTCAACAATAGGCAGGGCTGAGTTATTAAAGAGTAAGTTTCAGAGTTTCACTTCACAAAGAATAAACAAAGAGCATAGAATAATTTATAAAATTAATAATTCTAACTTAGAAATTGCAGAATTAAGATTTTATTATCGCCAAATATGTTTTAATACTAATAAGTATGCTATAATTTTTAAAAAAGAATATTAGTTTTTTGCTAAAGGCATCGCACTCCGCTTTTATAAGACGGGATATGAGAAAAATGAATTTAAACAAGGATTACCCTGATTCTGTTTCATTGTATGTGAAGTTAATAGTTCATGGGTCTATATAATTTATGAATAAAAAGCTAAAATATAATAAGCCTGTTTTAATTACCATATCAAATTCGGCTCATGCGAGTTTTTGTGTTTCTGGTGGTACGACAACTAACACTTGTAGCACAGGGTCTTCCGCTTCTAATAACGGTTTATGTTATGACGGAGACGCACCTACCACCGGGGATTGCAATACAGGTGCCTTCATTAGTCTGACGTGTTCCGGGGGGACAAATAACGAGGCATATTGCTACGAAGGTACATCAAACGACGGCGAGTGGTGCCTCAGCGGTGGTAGTGCAACTGGAATCATATTAGCATGCAGCTCAGGGACTGTGCCAGACTGACGGGCAAACTTCAACATCTTTAGTTACCTACGTTAAACGCCCCCATGCCATTAAATTAAGTGAATTCTTTAAGTTTTACCAAAAGTGCGATAAATATCAATTTTTAGTTTTTTTAAAATTGTTACTAAATGTAGTGCAATGCAGTATATCTACCTCTATAATAAATTTTAACAGAGTCAATATACTTTTATAATTGAAATTTATAATTGAAATTTATAATTGAAATTTATAATTGAAATAAATTTAAAGGATAAAAAATGAAATATTCTGCCCCACACCTGCATAGAACACCACTTTCATCATCACAATTCTGCAATAATGGAAGTGGTGCCGGTGTTAATATAAACAATGGCATTAACTGCTACCCCACCGGCTTGGATGCCATAGCTTCTGACACTCATACTAGATGTCACGGAGGTCAAGTGGCGGACCATGATTTCAGTTGTTCCTCAGGAAACGGTGATGCTAGCTGGAATTTATTAGGCTGTGAAACTGGCAATACCGACTTTAATGAACTTTACAATAGTGATTCGTGTTATGCTGGGGTAGGTGTTGTTTAATATTCTCGTGCAATGATATCAAACATGATGTCGGAATTAAATCGCAGTTCAGAATTTTGGGGGTACAATGCTACCCTCAGAATTTTTAGGCACTGGGGAGTCGACGTCTTTGAGTAGTTAAAGCCAAGCTGTAGGATCATTGTTCGCAGAGTTGTAGTTTGTTTTGTAGGATAAACTAAATATTCATCTGAAATAGCCCATAGATTATACTATGTTGTATAATTTCGCTCTTCTTTTCTTGATATAATTGTATAGTGTAAAATAGCTTACTTTTAAACTTTTTGATATAAAAGGCATAGAAACTTTTTTTTAAATGAATTATTTTATCTGCCAATCATACTTTTCCAGTTTTGATTTACCCAGTTCTTTTGGGCGTCCAAGAGTAATTCCCTGGCTTTTTTTGTAGCAGGTGCTTCTTTTGTTCTTTGACTTATAAGATCTCTTTACAAATCAGCAACCAAGCCAAACATGGTTATCATAACTTTTGACTGCATTAAATATCGATCTTTTATATCTATATTCTCTTTAATTGAGACTAAACGACCTCCATTTATCTATTAAAAGATTGACTGTAGTAATAACTTTAGAGATACTTCTTCCAAGTCTATTTAATTCAGAAATTACAACAATATCAGCATAAAGTTACATTTGTAATATTTTATGCACAGCCTTCTTCAAAAATAGTATATAATATGCGAAAATAATATTTAGCAGGGATTTTATAGTACTAATAATTTACACTTGTCCCGCACTTGTTACCTTTTTTAAAAAGAAAAGAGAGAAAAGAAATCCCTGGGAAGAGGGGGAACCATCTTGGCACATGGGGCTTTTTGTTTTTTTCTTCTACAACCAAAAATAATAGAAATCTTAAAACCCTAAAATAATGATAATGCATTACTAGAAACTATTATGTTAAGATTGATGTAATGCTGTATTAGTATTAAAATATATTTTAAGCTATTACCAATAGACATTGCAATTAAACGCTACTCATGGAGGTATAGCATATTAGAAGTGAGGACCCCCTACATTTGATTGCAATATTGATTAGAAGCCTGTTAAAACGCATTTAAACCCTGCATATAACAACTAATTAGTTGCTTACTATCCTTTTTTTATTTTTTCTAATAATATTTTTATTAGACATATATATAAAACCTCCCGCAAAAAAACGACGAGACGATACTATGAGTCTATTTGATGAAGTTAATAACTTGCAAGTATTAAATAAATGTAACAAAATCACCATTACTAATTTTTGATAAAAGTTTATCTAATTTTCCTTCTAAAATTTTATTATCGACTAAAAGATTTATTTTTAATTTTATACTATAATAATTATCTATTTATTAAAGCAATAAATTAGTCAATTGTATTCACGAATAACGTTCATTTTTTTGAAATCGATTGTTTTAGTTATATTTCTAGGCTCAATAGCAAAAATAAATTGAATGACATTAATACTGAAAATGGTTTATTTAATCATAAATTCAAGGTTTACCGATCATGTAATTCATATGCTTTGCAATAATTTTATAAAGAAGTTTTATAAAGTAATAAACTAGCTAGTAATTTTTTGCAATTTTACTCTTTTTTACATGGTTTTTTCATGTGTAGATAATCATATTTGCCAAATTATTCTATCTACAGTTCTTTTACTTCTTAGTATGTATAATAGTACTTTTACTGTATGTTTTAATAAATATCTCAATTTGGCAGACATATACCTAAGCATAAATACGAGCCCATCTATTAATCTTTGATAAAAGTTATAAATACTATGATCATCATCATTTATCTGACAAAATACTTTATAATCGGCGGCATAAATTTAATCTTGAAAATAAATCTAAAGAAGCATCTAATGAATTCGTTGGTATTAGCTTTGAAAAAACTGACAGAAAATTACGCCTGTTACTTATTCTCACACTTTCAATCCGAAAAATATTAAAAATTTGAGCGGTTATATTTAAATATTATTTATGATAATACTATAATATAGGATGCATATTGCCTAGATTATGTAACAAATTTTTAGAGATGAAAAGCATGATACAGCCTGCCATTCATAAAATTAGCAGTAATGTAAAAAATATAGTAAGTTTTGATAAAATCTTAACCATATTCATTAGATGACATGTTGGATAATCAATATGTTAATCAGTTTATCGATAGAACAGTTTTTCAGGTATTTCTTACTGTATAATTTTTCAAAGAGATATAATAAATAACTTTATTCAATTAGAAGAAGATGTAGGAGTAGGTCAAAAAATTGCAGTAGTAAATTACTACCTAATATAAAAATTTGATTCATTTTTTATATGAATCAAATTCTAAATTATTATTTTCTTGGTAGCTGCATTGCAATAAGACCTGTTCTGGTAATTTCAATATTTTTACATTCAGGAAATAGTGTAAGAAAATTATTTATTTTTCCAGAATCTGCTACTATTTCAATAATGATAGTGTCATGAGACATATCATTTATTTGAGCTCCATCATACGCATTTGTAATTGAAATTACTTTTTGTTTATCTTTATTATCAACATCTATTTTTATATAAGCCAGTTCTTTTTTCGTTACATCACCTTCGCTTAAATCTTTAACTTTGATGACATCAATAAGTTTATTAAGTTGTTTTTTTATTTGATCAAATTCATTACTATCGGTTTCACATACCAAAGTAAGACACGATATTCCGGAATAAGGTGTTGTACCTCCGACAAGAGATTCCAAACTATATCCTTTTCCAGAAAATAAGCCTGAAATTCTAGAAATTACACCGGCATGATTTTTAACAGTCAAAGCTAGGATCTTTATCATTTTATTCACCTCTTTCCAATAACATTTCAGTAATATTTCCACCTGAAGGTATCATAGGCATTACATTGGCCTCCTGCTCTGTTATAAACTCAATTAAAATTGGTCCGCTTATGTTTTCTTTCGCCTTTATCAGAGTTGTTATTATTTCTTCCTGTTTAGATACTCTTATTCCCGGTATATTATACGCTTCAGCTAATTTCACAAAATCAGGTATATATGGGGGACAATGATCTCCAAATTCATTACATTTGGCAGGACAGACATTAGTCTGTCTTAAACATGTTCCTGAGTAGCGTTTATCGAAAAACAGCTCCTGCCATTGTCTAACCATACCTAAAAAGTTATTGTTCATGATTATAATGACGATAGGTAGCTTTTTCTGTGCAGCAATAGCAAGCTCCTGAATATTCATTTGAATGCCGCCATCACCTGAAATACATACTACTCTTTTATCTTTATTTCCAATTTGAGCTCCCAATGCAGCAGGCAGTCCATAACCCATTGTACCAAGTCCGCCTGAAGTTAGCAGTGATCTTGAGTGTTTGAAATTATAAAATTGTGCCGTCCACATTTGGTGCTGACCAACGTCTGTAGCAATAACAGCATCTGGAAAAACTTCTGAAATAGAGTCTATAACTTCCATTGGTGAAACACGCTTGCCTCCCCTTACTATTTTTAGAGAATATGTTTCTTCCCATTCTACTATTTTTTTCTTCCATTCAGGACGCTCACATTTTTTGACAAGTGGTATTAAGTTATGAATAATGCTTCCTGCATCTCCTACAATTGGTACAGCAACAGGAACATTTCTAGAAATAGCTGCAGCGTCTATATCAATATGTATAATTTCTGCATACTTAGCAAATTCAGTTAATTTTCCTGTAATTCTATCACTGAATCTACAGCCTATTGAAAAAATTAAATCACAGTTTGAAAGCGACATATTAGCAGGATACACACCATGCATACCTACAGAACCTATGCATAATGGATGATCTTTTGGAATAGCTCCAATTCCCATCAGTGTTGTGACAACTGGTACACCTGTTGCTTCTACTAATTCTATAAATTTTTTTGATGCATTAGATATATTTACACCGCCACCGCAAAGAAAAAGCGGCCTCTTAGCTGCCATTAATTTAGCAGCAGCTTTTTTGATCTGTAAAGGATGACCGTTTATAACAGGTTTGTAACCATCTATTTTTACTTTTTTAGGATATTCATCATTTTCAGTAGCCTTAATAAAATCTATAGGAAGATCTACAACAACAGGACCCGGCCGCCCAGTAGAAGCTATATGAAAGGCTTCTTTTATTATTCGCGGTAAATCTTTTCTATTTTCAACAATATAATTATGTTTTGTCACGGATCTGGTTAGTCCCACAACATCAGCTTCCTGAAAAGCATCATTTCCTATTAAATTATATGGAACCTGTCCGGCAAAACAAACTAATGGCACGGAATCGTAATTGGCGGTGGCAAGACCTGTAATTGTATTTGTTGCTCCGGGACCACTGGTAACAAGACAAACACCTATTCTTCCTGTTGCCCTAGCATAACCGTCAGCCATGTGAATAAGCCCTTGCTCATGGCGTGGCAAAATAAGATCTATAGAAGGTTCCTTGTAGAGTTCATCAAAAATAGGGATAACATATCCACCGGGATAGCCAAAAAGAGTATCAACATTTTCTTGCTTAAACGCTTCAATAAGCATTTGTGCACCGGTTCTTTTCATGATTCTGTCCTTTATTTATCTAATAAAATATTTAATTACTATTATTATAAAAATTATTAAAAACTACTATTGTTATTAGTGCGACAGTGGTTTCATTTACATTAAAGATACCTTTGTCAAGATACAAGTAGCATATTGGTAATACAACACTTGGGAATATATTCAAATTAACTAACTGGCCTTACTAAAACTGCCATTTCTGCGAATTGTGATCATTCATATTTATTATTTCTTATGCGTAAAGCTCTCCTCCTCTAGAAAATTTATAGATAAGCTTTTTTACGCCCATACTAATTACTAGATTGCCGTTGCCAATATAAATATTTTTTAGATATTCATATCTAAATCTATTCTTTTCATCGGCAATATTTTTGAAAGATTTACACTTTCTGAAGTTGTATTTATGTACAAGCTGTTTAATTAGTTTAATGCCAATATTACAGCCTCCAAATTATAATAGCGATGCCATTCGTTGTTCTCTCAGATTTATCCATCTAAACATTTCTATCTATGGGAAAATCAGCTATATTTTTCTTGCAATATTCGCAAAAAATACAATTTATTTTAGATAGTATTCTATTATTGTAAATAATAATGAAAATTGAGATTTTACCTGATTAATAAAATATATCAAATCAGAGCGGGCTATTTATTTAGATTTTACTCCTTAGGATGGCAGTGAGAATATTTTAAAACCATGCATAAATCTGTCTATTTTCTGAACAATGAAAATTATTGGAATTTATGTATAGTTTATTCATTCTCTTTTTCGCACATTATTTTTAATTTAATTAAAACTTTATACACTAAAAGTCAAGATATTTTTTCTATTATTATTTAATTTAGAAGATTTATTGCATATTAATAAAATGCAAATATATAGACTTCCTTAGTGAATATATAAATAAAGTCTACAAAAAAAACTCATTGGCTTCAGGATAGTTATATCTATTAAATTTTTGGTCTGAATGTTAAAATCAGAAACTTAAAGGAGTTCATCAACCTAGGTATAGAAGACCATGTTGTGGAGAGTTGATACAGATAGATAGTTCCGCTTATAAGTGGTTTTTTAAGGGTAAATCTCCTAAATAGAATTTTTTTGTTTATGTGGATGATTCAGCCAGCTGGCTGAGGGAGAAAAGAATATAATTCAAGGACATCTCTATTTATTTTCAAAATAGAACTTTTCTAAAGTTAGTTTACATTGGCAAATTAGTAGTTAATTGCTAATAGAAAGTAATAATAATGAAAATCAACTGTTGAAAATAATAAAAATTTTCTTCAAAACAAGAACAAAAAAATCAAACTTTATATCTTTCTTTTTCCAGTTTTTTAAAATTTACCTCCAAGCTTTCTATTTTATTTTGAGGCTTTACATTTTTAAAAAACTTCATGACATCCTCTGATTTAGCCTATTTCTTTATTAAGATTTATATTTTTTAGCTTAGGAATTTATTTTATTGGCACAGTTATATTCATAATCTCCTTTTGAATTAGCCTGATTAACATTTATTTTTTAAACAATTTTCAAGTTCATCAATCCTGTTTAAAAGGTCAAGAACCAAACACATTGAGCTCCAGCCAACTCCCAAATCATAATGAAGACGAATTACTTTTTTCAGTTTTGGAATATATTTTACATGTATTGAAGGTGTTGAATGATCTTTGACAACTTCAATAATTTCATGAGATATAAGAATACTAACTATTTCAGGTTTGATTCCTGTGATGAATGCTGCCTCTTCTATTGTTAAAATTTCACCAAATTGTTCTTGGTATTTGCTAATTTTATATGAAATGCTGAATCTATTCATTTTGGCTTTACTCCTACTGTCAAACAGGTTTAAATGAAGAAACTTTGGCTAATTGTTCAAATAGCTTCTTTTCTTCAGCATTTAATTTTTCGGGAACCATAATTTTAATATAAATAATCAGATCCCCGTAACCTTTATTTTTTCCCAAAGATAATCCCTTACCTTTTATTCTCATTTTCTGGCCACTCTGAGTTCCCGGTATTAATCGTATTGATGAATTTTTTCCCATTGTAGCGACTGAAACTGTGGTTCCTAAAGCAGCATCCCACGGCGTTATTTTTAGATTAGATTCAAGATTATATTTATGAATATTAAAGCGTCTGTCTTTAGTAATATGTATTTTTAAATTAAGATCTCCGGACTGTCCACCATTATAACCCTGTCCGCCTTTACCTTTTAATCTTATTCTTGAACCTTCAGTTATACCTTTCGGTATACGTACGTCAAACTGTTTTAATATTGGGTTTAGTCTGCCGGCTGTATCGACATCTGTTGTTTGATATTTTAATGTAGTCTGAGTGCCATGGTAGGCTTCATCAAGAGATATTTCTATTTCTGCTTCATGATTTTGACCACGAATAGGTGGGATATTGCAAGCTCTGTTTGGATCGTGATAAAATGATTTTTCTGATCTTGCTCCATTGCCGTATATACTCTCAAAAAAATCACTAAATCCTCCGCCCGTATCGTTAAAAGAATAAGTACGATCGGAGCCGGAACCATGGTATCCATAATATGAATTATTTTCTTCTGGAGGAACATTAAATTCCTGACCGTTTTTCCAGTTTTTACCAAGAGAGTCATAACATTTTCGTTTTTCAGGATCGCTTAAAACTTCATAAGCTTCACTTATTTCTTTAAACTCTTCCTCAGCATTTTTGCTTTTATTAATATCCGGGTGATGCTTTCTGGCAAGTTTCCTGTAAGCTTTTTTGATATCTGCAGGTTTTGTATCTCTTGCCACTCCTAGTTTTTTATAATAATCTTTGAACTTTACTGACATAATTAATATTCACCATTAAACTTAATTTTAGCTGTAAACATGTCTTTTAAAAGTATATAATAAATACTCAGAACTTAGTTAATTATAAATCAAGTATATCTTGAGTGTACTGTTTTACAAAATATAGTTCTGTTCTTTCGGTCAAGATTCTTATGGATTTAGAGCTGATATACTCAGGAATTTTTTTAATCCTCTGCAAAAGTATATGCTTTGGTTTATATTATTATAAATAATTAAATAATTAAATAATTGGAGAAACATGTTAACATTTAAAGATATTGGAATTGATTCAAGAATTTTGGATGCTATTGAAACACTTGGATTTGATGAACCACTTCCTGTTCAGGAACAAGTGATTCCTTTCTTACTCAGTGATGAAGATAGAGACCTTATTGCATTGGCTCAAACAGGGACAGGTAAAACAGCAGCTTTTGGTCTGCCTATTGTACATAAAATAGACGTTGATAATAAAGTAACACAGGCACTTGTTCTTGTTCCGACACGTGAACTATGCATACAGATATCAAACGACTTAAAAAACTTTTCTAAAAATATATACGGCATGAATATAGTATCTGTTTATGGCGGTTCTGATATGGGTAGACAGAGAAAAGCTTTAAAAAAAGGTGCTCATATTATTGTTGCAACACCTGGAAGAATGAATGATTTACTAAATAAACAGCATAAAATAAATCTATCTAATACCAATACTGTTGTATTAGATGAAGCTGACGAAATGTTGAATATGGGATTTAAAGAAGAGTTGGATGCAATTCTAAATAAAATGCCTGAAACCAAAACAACATTACTATTTTCAGCAACAATGTCTAAAGAAGTAACAATGATTGCAGGAAATTATATGAAGGATCCTAAAAAAATTGTTATTGGAAATAAGAATGCAGGTGCAGAAAATGTGCATCATGTATGCTTTTCAGTTCAATCCAAAGATAGATATGCAGCCTTAAAAAGAATAGTAGATTTTTATCCTGATATTTACTGTATTATTTTCTGCAGAACCCGTATGGAAACAAAAGATATTGCGGCCAGTCTGATTGATGATGGATATAATGCAGATGCACTTCATGGTGATCTTTCTCAAGCTCAACGCGAATATACAATGGATAAATTCAGGCATAAAAGTCTGCAGATATTAGTAGCAACGGATGTTGCAGCCAGAGGAGTAGATGTAAAAGATATTACTCATGTAATTAATTATAATCTTCCTGATGAGTGTGAAGTTTATGTTCATAGAAGTGGGAGGACAGGTAGAGTTAGACAGAAGGGAACTTCTGTTGTTATTGCTACTCCTAGAGAGATGTTTAAAGTTAAAAAAATAGAATCTGTTCTGAAAAAGAAGTTTAAATCAGCAGTTGTTCCTAAAGGAAAAGAGATCTGCCAAAAACAACTTTTTAGTTTAGTTGATAAAATGCAGAAAATTGAAATTAATCATAATGAAATTGATGAATTTTTGCCTAAGGTTTATGAGAAGCTTGAATGGCTTAATCGTGAGGATCTTATTAAGCATTTCGTTTCAATCGAATTTAATCGTTTTTTAGATTATTATAAAGATGCCCATGATCTGACAACTCCTGAAGAAGCCAATAGGAACAGGAGAAATGAAAGAAGAGAAAGTAGAAGCGGTGGTAAAAATGGTGGTTCAGTTAAGGGAAATGAAAATGAAGGATTTGTAAGATTTCATATAAACTTAGGGCATAAAGACGGCATAGAACCGGGTGCTTTAATCGGCCTTATAAACCGAAGTACAAGAGATAAAGGATTGGATATCGGCAAAATAAATATAATGAAAACTTTCTCATTTTTCGATATCAAGAGCAGAGATCCTGAAAAAATAACTTCAAGTTTTGATGGAGTTGAATACAATAATAGAAAAGTTACTGTTGAAGTTTCAAAGGAAACAAGTGGTGAAAGTAATAATAGGGACAAGGATAAACCTTTCAAGAAAGAAAAGAGAAAAAAATCTAAAAGTACCAGAAGATATTAAAAAAACTAAAGTAATATCAAACTTCTGGCGTTTGATATTGCAAATGGATAGAGAGGCTTCTGCCAAAATAATATCATAACTAATAATTTTTCAGGTAATTATTAGTAGCAACAACTCGGATATAGTTTTGTGTGTAAAGTTGGAAGTCCTGCCTTCTTATCCTGTAATATACAGGAAAGCGAAAAGATATGATTTGCTCGCACGTTATGCTGATTATATTCTTTAATAGTTAAGGCTTGAAATTGTTTTAAAAGCCTTAAATGTTTGACATATTAATTTTATAACCTATACGAAAAGCGATAACTTTAAGATATAATACCGTATAAAAATATTACTTATTTCGCTACTGTTTTCAGATACATTATGGAGCTTCAAATAAACAATAAAATTTTAAAGAAAAAAATGGATACCCTCCTCTGAGATTACTTACCATAGCAGTAATACTTTCTGAAAATGAGAAAAACGTGTAGTGGATATGAAAACAGTAAACTTTCCAATAAAGATATAATCCAGCCTGATTATGCACTATGAATAGCTACGTTCTAATCAAAGTGAGTGTAAGAAATAACAGAAACTAAGTTAAAAAGTAAGAAAGAATGGTATCTCCGGCAGGATTTGAACCTGCGACCCTATCGTTAGAAGTCAGATTTCACTATTTTTTTAATATAGTATTTTTGTAGTTAAATCTATTATATCTTTCTTATAGTATTTTTTGAAATGACTATATTTTCTATGACAGTGGTGTCCTATAGGTATCCCTTTAATAGATCTAAAAATTTAAAATAAAAATATTAAAGTTTCATAAAGATTATGCACAGCACCCTATTCCTGATGCAAAAAAATATTAGACTCTAAAAGGCACTTTGATAACTATATGGAAAAATTTCATTGCATGAAAGTAAGTAAAACTTATAAAAAAATATTTTTATAATATGGAATAAATATTATCTTTAAGAGAATTATTCAATATATCAGAAGCATCTATAACTGGGGAAAGAAAAATGACTATCTGCTATGTTATAATTCTGTGCCAATAGAATTAACCCGTCCTCAATCATTTGTCCCATTAGGTAGCGTAGCATAAATAATATACCAAAGTGTTTTTCATAAATATCACGTATTGTTACAGAAAATTTACTTCTAGAGAGAATAGTAACTGCTTTATTGTTAACTTAACTGCATAACCATTATAATTATTAGAGAAATTATAGCAGTTCCATTTGACTGATCCCTACTTATATAATTATGAATTATCTAATTAATTAGGAAAAATAAATCTAAAATTTCTTTAAAACTTAAACCTTGATCCGGCCATAGTACTACTTTTATGTGATCTGCATATCTAGATAAATCTTCCTCATGATGGAAAAATGAGATTAAATTTTCCAGCTTATGATAAATTAATTTGATAATAACTTATCATTTAATTTTCATCTTTATATAAAAACAAAAAAGAAACCAAGAATGAATCTGGTGAAATAAATACTCAAAAGATTAGATGAGCAAATCCTTGATAATATGATCACTAAATTCTATCATCAAAACAGGTAATAATCCTTCATCATGATGTGGAATTGAATTGTATAGATGAATTAGAAGTGTATAGACATCTTTAATCAAAGTACCGACTTTAAAAACTCTTAGAATTACTATAATCTACATATTAAGATGCTTAATAAATCTAAAATTAAATATTTATACTGCAGTTATTTTTTATTTAAGCTGGGAATTAGCAATTTTTGTCCTACACGTATTTTTGAAGGAGTAAGGAGTTGATCTTTATTTGCTTTTAATATCTTTTTAAAATAAATAGGTGAGCCGTAAACTTTTTTGGAAATCTTATATAAAGAATCTCCTGACTTAACTGTATAGTAGAAATCTTTATCTAATTTGGTAATACTTACTTTTGATTTTGGTTCAGAATCTATCTTATCATTGTAGGCTTCCAAAGCATTTTTATGCTTAAGTATGAAATTCTTTAATTGTTCATTCTTATCTTTTAACTTCTTGAATTCAAGTTTCATTCCTTTATTGGATATCTTAGCAATATTCTTATTTTTAATATTACTGATATCGATTATATCTGAATCAGAATACTGCCTGTCAAGTTCTTTATATAATTTTTCTTTTGAAGCTAAAATCCATTTTTTAATAATATCCTTATCGCTACTATCAGGAGATAAAGATAAAAAATTTTCATAATAATAAATCGCTGGAATGTACTCACTGGTCTCTTGGTAAATTACGGCAAGTTTATAATTTGCATCTATAGATGTTGGATACAAAATCAGATATTTTTTATATAAACCTATAGCCGCAGCATATTTACCAGAACTATACATATTATTTGCTTTAATTATTAAAGGATGTCTTTTTGCTTCAATAGCCTTATTCCCACATCCGACAAATAGCAGTATAAAAAAAATAAGAATAAAAAACTTTAAAATTTTTGTATTATTTAAAAAACTTTTGTACTGCATATTTTATACTTTTGTAAACAATTATTATGATTTATATGTAATCCATAATGATTATTATTAAGTCATAGTATCTATTATAATCAATTTATATAATTTTATTAGACATGAAAAAAGGCTTTAACTGAAAAGTTAAAACCTTAAATAAAAACTAAATTCCAGTTTATAATTATTTTTTTAATAGAGCAGATAAACGAGATTTTTTTCTATTAGCTTTATTCTTATGAATTGTGCCAGTTTTTACAGCTTTATCCAATTTTTGAAAAATATTTATTAACTCTTTAGAAGCATTATCCATTTCAGATGCCTCAACCAAAGTTCTTAACTTTTTTTCTGATGATCTCATGGCAGTTTTGCGTGATTTATTTCTCAATCTAGCTTTCTCGCCTGTCAAAATTCTTTTTGCGGCCTGCTTTGATGTTGGCATATCAAATACCTCTCATTATTTATTTTTATCAATTAAAGTAATATTCAAATTATTATGATTTTGTAGGACATATATTATCGCATTAAAAGTGAAAAATTCAAGTTGTTTTCTTGTTGTAAAGGTTATGAATAGATTTATATTATAAAAAATCTTTAAAGAATTATTTATACCGAAGTGGGTTTTTACCCACTTATTTTTTATTTATATAAGTACAATGCTTTTCAGTTAGGAGCAAAATTAGATTATGGCTGCAAACGAACTACTAAGTTTATTAGAATATATTGAACAGGAACGTGGAATTGGAAGAGAAGATCTTATTGATGCTCTTGAAAAATCTTTAGTCTCTGCAGGCCGTAAAAGCATTGATTACGGTAAAAATCTAACAGTACATTTAGATCAGCATAGTGGAAAAATTACAGCAACTATTGAATTTGACATAGTTGCAGGAAAAACAGAAGGCGAAGTCATCAATATAGATGAAGCCCAAAAAACAGATCCTGATGCAGAAATAGGTGGTATAATAACACGTGAAATTCCTCATAAAGATTTTGGTAGAATTGCAGTTCAGACAGCTAAGCAGACAATGATACAGCAACTGAGAAAAGCTGAAAAAGCAAGAGTTTATGAAGATTTTAAAGAGAGTATTGGAGAAATAATAAGTGGCACTGTAAGACGTTTTGAATCTGGAAATATAATTGTAGATTTCCAAAAAGCTGAAGGCATATTAGCATACAGAGATAAAAGCCCTAACGATAATTTCTTCGTTGGTGACAGAATTAATGCACTGTTATTAGATATTAATACTTCCGGATCAGGACCAAGTTTAATAATAAACAGGTCAAGTAGAAATTTTTTAAGAAAACTATTTGAACAGGAAATCACTGAAATAGGCGAAGGTATTGTTAAAATCAGAGGTATAGCGAGAGATCCCGGTATTAGATCTAAAGTTGCTGTTATAAGTAATGAGGCACGTGTAGATCCTATTGGTGCCTGTATTGGTCTTAGAGGTAGTAGAGTAAAAAGTATTACCACAGAGCTTGGCGGCGAGAGAATTGATATTATTAAATTTGATGAAGACAGAAAAAATTATATATTAAACGCAATGCAGCCTGCTACACCTCAATCTGTAGAAGTTGATGAAAAAAATAACGTTATTAATGTATATGTAGATAAAACTCAAATAAGACTTGCTATTGGTAAAAATTGGCAGAATGCAAAATTATGCGGTCAGCTTTTAGGTATGAAAATAAATGTAGTACCATTTGATAATGAAGAATCAGTTTTCGAAAAAAAGTTGAAAGAAGCTGTTAAGGTTTTAGCTAAAACCCTGGCAATTTCAGAAGATTTGAGTAAAAAACTTGTAGATAATGGAATACTTTCCATTGATGGACTAAAAGCAGCAGAGAAAAAAGATCTCTTGAGTATAGAAGGGTTTACTGAAGATAGTGTAAAAAATATTTTAGAATCATTAGAAAACCTTTAGTCTTTTAGCTAGTATTAACCATAATCAGCTTAGTGCTTTTATAAAAATAATTAAAAAGTTTAGGATATAATTTGATGGTCATACAGAGAAATAAGAAAAAAAAGAAAAAGAATATAAAACCGATAAAATCAGTAGAATTAGCTTCTAAGACTGACAAGGAATTATATATAGAAGAGCCAATAGTAGTAAAAACTTTTGCAGAACTATTAGGTAAAAAACCTACTGAAATAATAATGAGTTTAATGCAGCTGAATATTTTAGCTTCAATTAATCAAACGATTGATTTAAAAACAGCAGAGAAAATATCTGGTAAGTTGGGCTATAAACTTCTTATTAAAAAATCGAAGAAAAAAACTTCAGGCATAAAAGAAGAAATTAAAAAAACAGAGATTATAGATAACCCTAAAGATTTGGTTGAACGTCCTCCTGTTGTGACATTTATGGGACATGTTGATCATGGTAAAACTTCTATTCAGGATGCCATAAGAAAAACCAGCATTGTAAAAGGTGAAGCTGGCGGAATTACACAGCATACAGGAGCTTCTGTTGTAGACTTCAAAGGAAAGACTATTGTTTTTATTGACACCCCTGGTCATGAAGCTTTTACAGAGATGAGATCAAGAGGTGCAAACGTAACTGATATAGTTGTTCTTGTTGTAGCTGCTGATGACGGATTCATGCCCCAGACAGTTGAAGCATTAAAGCATGCAAGAGCTGCAAACGTACCTATCATCGTAGCAATCAATAAAATAGATCTCCCATCTGCAGATCCGGGTAAAGTTCTACTCCACATGCAGCAGAATAATCTTATGAGTGAAGATTGGGGCGGTGAAGTAGGAACTGTTCAGGTTTCTGCTATGACAGGTAAAGGGTTAGATAATTTATTAGATCGTATTCTATTAGAAAATGAATTATTAGAATTAAAGGCTAATCCAAAAAGAGTATCTGAAGGTGTAATTTTAGAAGCTGAGGTAAAACTTGGAATGGGCTCGACAGCTAATGCTATAGTTAAAAATGGAATACTAAAAGTTGGCGATTTTATTTTGTGTGATAATTATTACGGTCGCATAAAAGCACTTTTAGACTCTACTAATAAAAGAGTTAAAAATATCGGTCCAAGTATGCCTGTAAAAATTGTAGGTTTATCAGGTGTACCTTCAGCAGGATCAATATTTACTGTATGCAAAACAGAAAAAGAAGCTGCAGAAATAGCCAAACAGAGAAGTGAAGTATCTAGAACAGAAAATTTAACTAAAGTAAGTGTAACCAGTCTGGAAGATCTATTTTCTTCTATCAATAAAGCTAAAAGAAACGATTTAAATCTTATTATTAAAACTGATGTTCAAGGTACAGGAGAAGCAATTAAAGACTCCCTTGAAAAAATACTATCAGATAAAATTAAAGTAAATATTGTCCATAATGCTGTTGGTGGAATTTCTGAAAGTGATATACTTCTTGCCTCTACATCAAAAGCAATTGTTGTTGGATTTCATGTGAAAGTAAATACTGGTGTTAATGATATGGCCAAAAAAGAAGGTGTTGAAATACGCCTATACAGTATTATCTATGAGGTAATAGCTGATATCAAAGATGCTCTTGTCGGCAGACTTGCACCTGAAGCAAGAGAAAGACATCTAGCCAAAGCCAAAATATTAAAAATATTCAGCACAAATAAAGGACCTAAAATCTGTGGATGTGTTGCAGAGGAAGGTACGGTTAAAGTTGGTGGCAAAACTAGAGTTTATAGAAATAAAGACCTTATTTTCAATGGTATAATTACTTCTCTAAGAAGATTTCAGGATGATGTCAAAGAAGTAAAAGCAGGTCAGGAATGCGGAATTAGACTTGATAATTTCTTGGATTTTCAGGAAGGTGACCTAATTGAAGTCTATGATATAGTCTTAGAAAAAGCAACATTATAAATAACGGTACTGAGTCTAAAAGATGAAATCAACAGGAAGAATGGTTCGCGTCAATGAATTAATTAGAAGCGAAATAGCCAATATTATACAACAGAAAATCGAACGTAAATCAGGTAGATTAATTTCAGTCACTGAAGTAGACACTACTCCTGATCTAAAAAAGGCGAAAGTATCTATAAGTGTATTAGGTGAGCAAGAAGCAAAATATGATGCAATAAACAGCCTTAGAAAAAAAAGATGCTATATTCAAAGCATTATTGCTAAAAATGTACACCTTAAATATACACCTGTTTTGGAGTTTAAACTTGATAGAAAGATTGAAGCAGGCGACAAAGTTTTTGCAATAATAAATGAAATGGATAATGAAAATAACTAATAAAATTCTAGCTCACTTATCTGAATACCTACTCACACTGGATAACTTTCTAATTGTAGCACATGAAAGACCTGATGGAGACGCTATAGGCTCAGTTTTTGCCTTGCAGGAAGCACTATTGATTCTTGGAAAAAAAGCTGATATCTATTTTTCAGAAACACTGCCTATTAAGTATCGATTTTTAATTAACCAAAATACTTATTTTAAAGAAAGTTTACCTACTTCTGTTCATTCTAATATCATCAGTTTGGATTGTGGCAATTTTGAAAGGCTTGCTATTTTTAATAAAGATGGTTACGCTGAGCACAATACAATTTCTATAGATCATCATCAGGACAATACAAAGTATTCAAATACTAACTATATCAATTCTGACGCATGTGCAACATCTGAAATACTTCTTGACATATTTACAGTCCAAGGCACTGCATGGCAGATTAATAAAAAAATAGCTAACTGCCTACTCATGGGAATATTACTTGATACAGGTGGACTTAGGTTTGATAACTCTACTGCTGTAACTTTAAAAAAAACTGCTGATTTAATAGATTTAGGTGCTGATTATATCCCTACAATTAAATCTATCTATTTTACTAAATCATTAAAAATGATAACACTTGAAGCTGATATTATTTTGAATCACTTGAAAATAGCTTTTGATAATAAATTTGCTTATCTTTATTTAACTAAAGAACTTCTCAAAAAACATAATATAACAGATAAAGATACTGAAGGTTTAATAGATTATTATAGAACTATTGACGGTTTGATAATAGCAGCAACTCTTGTACGGCATAACAATGGATTCCGTGTTTCAATGCGATCTAATAATGCAGATTACCCTGTAAATGAAATAGCCAAATCATTGTCAGGTGGTGGCCATAAACTCGCAGCGGGCTGTTTTATTCCTGAAGATAACTTTGAATCAGCTGAGATAATACTTAAAGATTACATTCAAAAAATATTAAAGAAATAAAATTGAATATTTATTATATTTCATAAAAGAACAGTTTTATTTAAAAATAAATCTAAATAGACATTATTAGAAATATTTAATAATGCAAGTGGGCAAAGTTCAATACATCTTTAGTTCCATATTTAACCATCAAATCAGCAATTTGCTATGTATGCTGTCAAGGTGTG
The DNA here is from genome assembly GCA_029237695.1 of Conchocele bisecta. Lineage (NCBI taxonomy): Eukaryota > Metazoa > Mollusca > Bivalvia > Lucinida > Thyasiridae > Conchocele > Conchocele bisecta. Next base: position 397,665 of record JAQRGA010000042.1, on the reverse strand, counting down.
ACCATAGTACCCATCTCAATACTAAGTTTATCAATTTTATATTTTAAATTACCTATATGAAAACGCCTACAATTAGAAAAAATTTTACCTATCACTTCTTTATCAGTATAAAATACAGCAATTATTAAAAGGCTGGAATGTTTCTAATTTGAATTAAATAAAATAGATTTTTCTAAATTAACAACTCCTACTAAAGCTATTTTTTGACCATCTTTTATTTCTAGAATATCACTAATATTTTTTATTAACTTCTGAATATTATAGCCATTTTTAGAATTTCCACTTATCATTAAATCTCTTCTAGCCTGTGGAGAAGTATTATTCGCAAGTTCAACAAGTTAGTGAGAATATAGATGAATTAATCTATTAGCTTTTAATGCTTCCAATTTTCTTCTGTATATAGGCAGACGCTCAATTATTTTGTGTGGAATAGTATATTTAATTTTCATCTTTACGCCTCAGCTTCAAATATATTTTTATTAAAATTTTCAAATAATAGTACTACCATATATGTGTGCTTTAATGATTGAGCACGTAATATACTATAGAAAATATTATATTTTATTCCTTGTTATTCCTGTATTAAAAAATTTATAAATTAGGCTGGATACCAACCAGCTAATAATAAATATAGCTATTATATAATAACCTAGATGAACAAGATTATCATTTAGAGAACTTACATACCTCCAAAATGGAGACTGCAGTTTGAGTTTATCTACCAAAATTCCTATTACCCCTAATCCACCTATAAAGAAAGCTATAAAAAATGAAACTAATGTAATTGTCATATTATAAAATAGTTTTTTCATTGGTTCGATAAATGCCCATTCATAAACTCCAAACATTAAAATACCATCCAATGTATCAATTAAGCACATGCCTGACATAAATAATAAAGGAAATATCATTATAGTCCAGATTGAAAGTCCTGCTGCTGCCTGAGTTGCAGATATGCCTAGTAAAGCAATTTCTGTTGCAGTATCAAATCCAAGCCCAAACAAAAAACCAACTATATACATATGCCATGATTTTGATACAAGCTTGAACATAGGCTTAAGAATTTTACCAATAACCCCTTTTTGTGCAATTATATCACCATAATCATGGCTCTCAAAATCATGATTCTTATATCTTCTTAGTTTTAAAAAAGATTTATAAATATCAATAAAAATAACTAAGTTAACGATAGCCAGTATTAGAAGAAAAGAAGCTGAAACTATACCCCCTATAGAACCTCCAATTTCTTGAAATTGGGCAATATTATCTTTCATATATATTGTACTCAATGCAACAAAAAAAGACATTATAACCACTACCGAAGAGTGTCCCAATGAAAAAAAGAATCCGATAGTAACAGGTTTCCTTTTTTCCTGTATAAATTTTCTAGTAACACTATCAATCGCAGCAATATGATCTGCATCAATTGCGTGTCTCAAACCAAATCCATATGCAAGTAGGCAAAGAGCTAAAAATTTAGAATAGTTATAGAAATAGCCATAAGCAACAATCCAAATAAATATATTAAATATTATCAGTAGAGAAACCATTAATATAATTTTACTTTTTGAATTCATTTAAAACTCCAAGCAATATTAGAAATTACATTACACATATTAAAATTATTACGTATTTTATTTTAGTAATAATTATAATATGAACCATTGATAATATAAAATCCACCAGCCATTATTTTTAATTAATTATACCCAATACAAATAATCTAATCGATTAAATATTTTATATATATTTAAATTTTGATTTAATATCAATTATTAGTAATTTTTATCAGAACAATTAGAAAATAAATTAATAATTCGTCACCATAAAGAAAAAAACTGGAAAAAGTTCATAAATTTAATCAGTAAGAATTTAAGAAAATGTATATATAATCAATTAAAAGAAGAACTTGCAATGTAAGATACATTTATTACCTAGTTATACCCCAAATTTTAATTCAATTAGGGCGTTATGGAAAATAGCACATAAATATATACGTAGTAATATTTTCTCTAAATCTGTAAAAGATTTTAGAGAAAAAATTAGAATTTTTTTATTAATGCATGGAAGAGTATTAAAAAAAATCAAAAAAAATTTAAAAGTTAAAGTCTGCATTTTGAATTGAGATCTATATAATTATTTATCAGGGACAATATAGTAAAATATTTTTTAAAAAACTATTTCAGCTGGCTAAGTGCAGGGTTTAGAGCAGTTTATCCAATCCGCATAAACTCCTATCATAATAACTTCAGAGAGTCTATTAAAATACATAAGCCCTTTGGAATCTCTGTAATACATAATCACCTATTTCAGATTTTATTTCACGTGAATATTTCCTTCAAGATACCAAGTATATGCCTTCTGCCTTATCTATATGGAATGCTCCACCTATTTGAAAAACAATATCACTAAATTTCATTTCAATTACCACTTCTACAAGACCAGTTTTATTTATTTTACTTGATAAATCAAATATTTTCTACCTTCACTAGCTACAGTACTGTAACTGCTGAACCACTCACTGCCATGCTCAATAATACCTAGAAAATTGACCAAAGTATCAAAATTAATCTTAAATATTTTGTAATATTAAAATAAGAGAATTTCATTCAGGATTTTTATGATATTTAAAATTTTTTTATATTAATTTCATTCATAAATAATTATCTCAAACTTATACTATCATTTTAAAATTCACATTAACTCAAGCTTTAAAATAGGCGACTGCGTCGCCGAGCTTCCTTACTTCAAATAACAGGTTACTCTAAGCGTTTCCAAGAATTTTTTCTCACCATCTTAACATAGTATATCCACTTTTCCTAATAAATATTTTATAGGTAGGTCTGCAGTTTTTATTTCACATATTGATTAATGCAGAGAATCATTTTATTTTTTCTTATCCTTTGTTTAATTTTGTATGAGGCAAGAAAAATGAAAATAACTAGTGGTAATATTTCAATCAAAAAAAAATGAAATAACGATGCATGAATCAAATATCATATCAATAATGCACGGGATTTAAGCTGGGGAGTAAGATGAAATGTAAATCAAATGCTCCGCTGCGGCACTCATTTTGGAAAAAGTACTTACGAGTGTGTTGACTGGAATATCTACCGCCGATATCCACTATACCTGCAAGTCTCGCTTTTGCAGTTCCTGTGACAGGGCATATGCTGACAGATGGAGCAATGAGATTCTTAATGAAATTTTAGATATAGAATATAAGCATTTATATTTCACCATTCCTTATGAGTTTCGCAGCTGGTTCAAGGCAAACATCAAAGTTGTGACTAAAATAGTATTTACAGCGGTAAGAATGTCTCCATTAGAATATTCTCCCAAGCATGGTTTTACTCCCGCTATAATCATGGTGAGGCATACTTTTGGCTCAGCTATAAACTGGACTCCTAATGTGCATACTATTATAACATTGGGGGGCTTTCTAATAATGAGCTCAGATGGGTACATGAAAAAACCATTCCTCACCTCGTAATAAAACCCATGTATAGATACAGATTTTTAACTCTCATAGCTTACTCAGTTTCACAAAAAAAAATGGTTTGTAGGTTTTGGAAAATCGTTAAAAAACGCTGTCCTAAAAATTAAATATGTGGCCAGATACACAAGAAAATCTGTAATAGCAGAATATAGAATTCTAGTAGAAAATGATAATATTATCACTTTTGAATATCATGATAAAGCTTTAGATAAAAAATAGACACTGACATACGAGACACAAAAATTTATAAATGAACTTTTAAAGCATATTCCAGATAGGAATATGAGAGTGATAAGAAACTGTGGTCTATTTGCAAATAGAATCAGAGCTAAAAAACTTGCAGTTTCGAGGAGTGTTACGGGACAGAAAGAGCCTATCAAACAAACGGCACAGACATGGAGAGAATCAGTAATAAAAGAAACTGGAGTAAAGCCTCTACGCTGTCCCAAGTGTGGAAAAATTATGCTATTTATAGATAAAATATCTATAAATGCATTAAATATTAAGCAGAATTTATACAATGATCATATGGCTATACTTGAATTTTTTCATCACACAAAAGACCCGCCCTGCGACATTAGATGCTTCAAATTTATAATATTCTATCTCTTGCAAACAGATAATGAATCTGCCATATGATTTATGCAGAAATCATATAATTTGACTCAATTTCATAAAGAAAACCTGTTAATCTTAATATTATTTTAGCTCTTTGACATCCCTTTCGTGAGAACTGCGTCGACAAATCCAGTCTTTTTTACTCTTTGTGATTTTTTTTAGTATTTACCCAATATCTGGAGTTTTTGAAATTTTCTTACGCTAAAAGAAAAATTGAGGGGGAAAGGCGGCATGAATAAAATATTAGATCTAAAAATCAGCCATAATTTCGCTGAAATAATCCTCTTCAATAGATTTTTTAATAAATTCAATTGCATCCTTAAGATTACTTTGTGCTTTAGCACTCAACCTTTCATCATACTCATTGAATTCATATCCTCTTATTCCAAGTGCATAAGCCTTAATATTTTTTTGAAATAACTCATAAGCAAGAGCAAGTAAGTTTTCAGCTGTTATACTATGACTGGAAAAAGTTACACTCCTGCTTAATCGTATTATTTTCAAATAAAATGGTTCTGGCCCGGAAACATCTGCATCTGCAAAAATAACAATATCATGATTAGTCAAATCAACAGCATTCTCAACTGTTAGCTGATAATCTGAATCAATCTCTACATTAGGATAATTCATATTATTAATTGCTTCAGCTAGAGCCGGTCCCAAGCCGTCATCTAACCGCCCTGGATTACCATAACCAATTATTAATATTTTAGTCACTTAATTATGCCTTTGATTTCTTATCAATAACATTGCCTTTACTGTCCTGTAATTCAATACTCAGTGGCATTTTTCCCATTGCATGTGTAGCACATGATAGACATGGATCATAAGCTCTAATAGCAGCTTCAACTCTATTTAGCAAGCCTTCTGTTACTTCAGGTTTACCTGAAATAAAGTTGTCAGCTACACTTCTTACAGCTAAATTCATGGGTTCGTTATTACTAGTAGTAGAAACAATAAGATTACACATTGTTACTAAGTCATTTTCATCAACTTTATAATGATGAAATAGAGTACCGCGCGGTGCTTCAATAATACCGACACCATCTTCTCTTCTATCACCTTTAACAATAAGATCTGTGCCCTGTAAATCTGAATCAAGTAATAATTCTTTGATTTTTTCTACACAATGTAAAGTTTCTATCATTCTTGCCCAATGGTATGCCATTGTATAATTATTTGGTTTACCGTCAGTAATGCTCATAAAATCTTTACGGGCAGCTTCAGCCAATGCTGAATCAATAAAGTCACATGTATTAATTCTAGATAATGGACCAACTCTATACCAGCCTTTTTCAGGTCCAAAAAGTTTCATAAATGGAAATTTCATATAAGAGTAAGATCTTACCTCTTCAGCAATAAACTCATTATATCTCTGATTATCAACATGGTCAAAAATATTTTTACCATTCGTGTCAACAGCTCTTAATCCACCATCATAAATATCTAATGCACCGTCTTTTCTCACAATTGATAAATGACTGGAATCAAATGAACCAAATTTTGACAATTCAGGAAGATTTTTAAGAGTGTAATCTTTTACTATTCCAACAACACTTTCACTCCATGCTATCATTTGATCAACATTTTTTAATAAATGATCTCTCTCTGCGATTGAAAGGTTTTTATTAATACCGCCGGGAATTGCTCCTGTTCCATGTATTTTTTTACCAGCAGTAAACTGGATTACTTCCTGACCAAACTTTCTCATCATTACACCCTGAGTAGCTAATTCAGGGAATTTTTTAATAACTCCGACAACATTACGTATTGCAGGATCAGCATCAAATCCAAATAAAATATCCGGAGAGCATAAATGGAAGAAATGTAATGCATGTGATTGGAAGAACTGTCCATAATGCATTAATCTACGCATTTTTTCAGCTGTTGGTGTTAAATTTTCTCCACCAACAATTCTATCCATTGCTTTTGCTGCTGCAAGATGATGACTTACAGGACAAATACCGCAGAGACGCTGTACCATTACAGGAATTTCCCAGTATGGTCTCCCAAGAATAAATCTTTCAAATCCTCTGAACTCAACAATGTGAAGTCTAGCCTGTTTTACTTTATTATTATCATCAAATTTAATGGTCACTTTTCCATGACCTTCGACTCTTGTTATCGGCTCAATTACTATTTTTCTCATTATATTTAAACCTCTAAATCAGTCATACTTAAGCATTTCATATGGCAATTCAATAGGCTTATCACTCAATAAAGCAACTAAAGCCTGCCAAATTAAATCTGCAGAAGGCGGACATCCTGGCAAAGAATAATCAATTTTAACAATTTCTTTACATGGATAAACCTTATCTAAAATCAACGGAATTTCAGGATCATTTGGAATCTGACCTGACGGATTATATACAGTAGGACCATTGATATAAGCCTCATCATAACATTCCTGAAGAGGAATATTATTACGCATGGCCGGAAGTCCACCCATAATAGCACAATCACCGAACATAACTAGGATATCACAATGTTTACGAAAATTTTTGAGTACTCTTACATTCTCTTCATTACAACATCCCCCTTCAATTAATCCGATTGCACATCTACCTGTAAACTCTTTAATATCAACTATTGGTGATTTATCAAAATCGATAATCTCTACAAGCTCGAGTATTCTTTCGTCAATATCAAAAATAGACATATGACAGCCAAAACATCCTGCTAAAGAAGTTGTTGCAAGCTTTGGTTTGGACATATCTTATCTCCTTTATATCTATATTTATTTATAAATCATTTAGCAGTTTCAATATCAGAGCCGATTGGTTTCTGATCATAAAAACGTTCACCATAAGGAACAGTATAACCTACTCTTTTCTTCATCAATGCTCCGACAGGGCATATTTCTACAGCTTTATCAGTTACTGTAATATCAGTTTCCGAAAGATTAGCTTCAGCATTTACAGCAATTCTCTTTTTCAGTCCGCGTTCTACAAACTGAAAAACATTTTTGCCATCAATATCTCTAGAAGCTATAACACATCTTCCACAAAGGACACAGCGGTCTCTGTCAATTAATATGTCAGGATGTGATGCATCAACCTTTCTAACTGGAAACATATAAGAATATTTAGGAGCCAAAATTCCAAAGCGATATGCTAGTGCCTGAAGTTCACAATTTCCACTCCTTTCACAGAACATACAATAATGATTTCCTTCAACAAAAAGCATATCAACTAAATCTTTTCTGATTTCAATAATTTCTTCTGTTTCATTTTCAACTATAATTCCTTCAGCTGCAGGTTCAGTACAGGCTGATTGAGTACGCCTATTTATTTTAATTATACAGATACAACATGAACCGTGTGGCACTAAATCCTTATGTGCACATAGACGCGGAATATATATTTTAGCAGCATCAGCGGCTTCCATAATTGTCTGCCCGGCTAAAGCTTTCACCTCAACTCCATCAATTGTAAAAGTGATACTGTTTTTCATTTTTAATCTCCTTATACTGTATCAAAGACAACAGACTTACGCTCAATAATTCTTTCACTATCTTTCAAAGCTGCTGAAATATCAAAAGTAGGACACATTTCATTATTTCTGACCTTTAACAATTTGTCATATTCTCCTCTGAAATTTGCAATAGAAGTTAATACCGGATTAGGTGATGTCTGTCCTAATCCGCAGCGACTTGCCTCTTTAATAGTTTTACCAAGTTTTTTCAGATATTCGATATCTTCGTTTTCACCAAAACCTTTTCTAATAGCTTTTAATTTTTCTTTAATTAATACGTTGCCAACTCTACATGGTGTGCAGTAGCCACAGCTTTCTTCAATGAAAAAATCCATGAAATAATCTGCAATTTCCAATACATCTCTAGTTTTATTAAAAACCATTACGGATCCACCGGTTTCTAGATGACCATAACATATTTTTTTGCCAAAATCTTTCTCTCCTATTAGACATCCTGAAGGTCCGCCCATCTGAATAGCAAATGTATCTTCAGCACCAACTTCTTTAAGCAGTTCATTAACAGTAATACCAAATGGTAATTCGTAAACACCGGGGGCATTACAGTCTCCGGAAACACTAAAAAGTTTAGTTCCTGAACTATCTTCTGTTCCAAGTGCAGCAAACCATAATCCACCTTTTTCTATAATTTTCACAATACTGCAAAAAGTTTCTACATTATTAACAGATGTAGGTGTGCCTAAATATCCTTTCTGCGCTGGGAATGGGGGACGATTTTTAGGATCTCCACGCAATCCTTCACAGGAACTAATCAATGCTGATTCTTCTCCGCAGATATAAGCACCTGCTCCCATCTGAATACGAATATCGAAATTAATACAGGCTTTTTTACCAAATATTCCAAAATGTTTTACTGAGCAGATATTATTTCCAAGCACTCCTTTTAGACGACGTTTATTTAAGATATCTTTCAAATACTCTCTTAAATAAGCATACTCTGCTCTTAAATAAAGGATTCCTGTATCTGCTCCAATAGCATAACCGGCAATTGTCATACCTTCAAAAAGTTGATCTGCACATTCAGTTAAAATTACTCGATCTTTAAATGTTCCGGGTTCACCTTCATCTGCATTACAAATAATAGTTTTTTTGTTACCTTGAGCTTTATGTGCAAATTCCCATTTCGTTCCTGTAGGAAATCCTGCACCGCCACGTCCTCTCAATTTTGAAGCTTTTACTGTGCTTATTACTTCAACCGGAGTTTGAGAAATAGCACTTTTAAGTGCAACGTCTTCACTATAACCAGCAAAAATTACGCTGCCTTTTTTTCTTATATTATTTCTAACCATTGAATTAATAAGCGGATTTGAATTATTACCGTCGCCAACTTTTTTTACCAACTTTTTTATATCATTGGTTTTCTTTAAAACCGCTATAATTTCAGTTACTTTCTCAGTAGATAAATTAGTAATGACCTGGTCATTTACTAAGGCAGCAGGTGCCTGATCGCACATCCCGATGCAGGGAGCATATTCCAGTGTAAACTTACCGTCAACGGTAGTCTCACCAAAACCTATTCCAAGCTTTTTTTTAAATGCCCCGGCAATTTTGTCAACTCCAGCCATTCTGTCAATAATATCATTACAAAGTCTGATAACATATTCACCTTTCTTTTCTTTAGAAAGAAAAGTATAGAAAGAAACAACACTTTCTACTTCAACACGATAGCTTGAAACTTCTGTAGCAATTATATCCAAAGCTTCACTTGGCACATAGCTAAATTTTTCTTGAACAGCTCTAACAATATCCATCATTCGAGTACGATCGTTCTCAAATTTCCTACAGATATCTTCGACATCCTTTTTAAAATTTTCAACACTCGATCTCATAGTTATACCTCTTTTGCTAAGAGTTAAACATTTACTGATTTAACAGTGAAAAGAATCAGCCATTTAGTTTATTATTTCTATTTTAAAAATATTTTTTATTTAAATACTCACACTAAAGCCGAATTATTTTTAGGAAGATATTAATTAATCTATCAATATCAGTTTAATATGTAATATAATATAAAAAATTTCCATTAAAATTAGAAATTAAATTTTCAGTTTTTCCCATATAAAATGGTTAAAGTTTTAGGTTATAGTTAATTTCCTAGAATAAATTTATTAGACAAATAACATTAAAATAATTACTAATAATAGGTATATAATAAATAACTTTATGTTATATAATTTAGACATAATATTTAAACTAAATTTAATTCAAGATATGACAAGTGGTTAACAGGAAAAATAGTAACTGTATTTCTTTCTTAATTAATTTTCAGCAAAAAATTCGACACCAAACTTGTCTCCAACTACCCATACTAAAAGAAAGCATAGCTGTTTATTAAAATAGATTATTCTATGAAGCACCTTCAATGGTAGTAGAAAATACAGCAATTATTATTCAATTTAAAATAGTTTTAGAAGAGCTTCATACGGAATAGGCAATAACACCTCTTTGGCTTCAGGATGTTGATTTTTAAACCATGTATCCTGTCTTCTGATATATTTTTTTGTCGAAGAAATTATTCTTATTTTCATCTCTTTATAAGATATTTCTTTATTTAAAAATTTAGCAATAATCTTATACCCGATAGCCTGCCAGGCTGTAGGTGAATCTAATAAACCTTTATTTAAAAGCTCTTCTGTTTCTTCAATCCATCCGCTTTCCAACATTTCTCCGGTTCTTATGATTATTCTATCAAAAAGGTTTCTTCTGTCCCATGTCAATCTATAGGCATGAACATTGTATAGGAGTTTGTTCTCATTCCATTTTTCATTCTGATTGAGAATAGATTTCCCTGTTAATTCTAGTATTTCTAAAGCCCTAATCATTTTTCGAGGTTTCGTTTCATACAACTCTAAAGCTTTTGGATCTTTGGTTTTAAGAGCTTTAATCAGACCATCTGTATCATTATCAAATTTTTCATATAACTTCTTTCTTAATTCAATATCTGCAGGCAGTAGATCTAATCCATATAATAAAGCTTTTATATACATACCCGAACCACCAACAATTATAGGCGTTTTATCGCAAGACCATATTTCTTTTATTACCTTCTGTGCAAGCGTAATATATGAATAAACTTCTAAACGTTCATTTATATCTAATATATCAATCAAATGATGCCGTACCTGTTTTTGCTGTTCAGCTGTAGCCTTGGCTGTCCCGATATCCATGCCTCTGTAAACCTGCATAGAGTCAGCAGATATTATCTCTGAAGGAATTTTTTGAGATACTCTAATAGATAAATCACTCTTACCTGATCCTGTAGGCCCCATTATTACGATTAAAGATTTATCATTTATCATTTATCATTATCCAATTATTTTAAAAAATTATTTTCAATCTGCATTATTCTATTCTTTATTTTCTTTTTATAAATTCCATATTCACTATGAGTCTTTTTTATTGCCTTTCTATGAATGATAATCCCTAAATACTGTTGCCCATTTTCTAAAATGTAACCTGCATAAGATTTAACTCTGTAACCTATAGAAATTATTTCATTATTGAGTCAAAATATTCTTTCCAGATTGGTTCAAATATTTCTTTAAAAACTTTAGATAATAATTTAGGCTTTTCATCTCTTATTTTTTTAAAAAAATACTATTTAAAACAGTTATTTTATGGCTCTCATCATTGATTAGAAAAATAAAGAAATAAAAAAAAATCTCCTTCACTCAAACTTTAAAATACAGCCTTCTAATCAGTTTTATCATTTCTTTTTTCACATTCAGAGTTTCCATATTTTTAAATAAGTCATTGAAAATTTTACTTTTTTAGGTACTCTTAGCTCTTAGTATAGATGAAATAATCATTACCACCACAGCAACGCATATAGCACTGTCTGCAACATTAAAAGACGGCCAGTGCCATCCGTGTAAATAAAAGTCTAAAAAATCTACAACTGAACCTCTATAAATTCTGTCAATCGAGTTTCCTGCTATACCGCTCATAATCATAAATAAAGCAATAGTTCTTTCGCCAAAACCTTCTGTGATCTTCCTGAAAAATATTATTATCAAAATAAAAGCAATTATAGCTACAATTAAAAGAATAAGACTATTTCCATTAAACATTCCCCAGGCAGCACCTGTATTTCTAACGGAAACAATATTAAAAAATCCGGGGATAACAGTAAAAGGTTTTCGTTCTAATTTAAAAGTATCCAGTACTACATAATATTTAGTTATCTGATCTGCTATAACTAAAACAAAAAATAAAATTAGCCCAATCCAAACAAATTTTTTACCTTTTTTACTATTTTTAACCATAAAATTCATATCTAAAACCTTATAAAATAATTTTTATTTTTACAAATAAATACTATATTGGCTGTTATATAAAATACTCTTTATTTAATTAATCAATTAAACTCTTTCTACAATATTATTGTATCTTAATATTGTTTCTAAACTTAAACCATTAATAATTCAATATAACAGCACTAAAAATTAGGGTTAATAACTATGCCATTAAATAGATTTGGTAACTCCGACGGTATTAATAAAATAATATTTCTTTTAATATTAATACCTATTATTCTTCTTGCACTATTTGTTGCACTACCAATTTTTATGGTAATTGTGTTCATTATTATATGCATTATGCTCATTACAGGAAGAAGATTAAAATTTAACAAATATTATTCTAATTTTAATAAATTTAAAAAGAAATCAGCTCAAAAAAATAAAAAAACAGATAGTAGCAGAAATAGAGACTACGTTGATATAGATTTTAAAGATATAGATAATTCACAGAAATAGAAGTAACACTAACAAGTTTAGAGTATAGTACTCCCGATAAAATTTATTTTAAATTAATAAAAAAACAGGTTAATTTAGAAAAATAAAAAGTAATTTTCACATCCCTAAACTAACTAAAAGTTGTAAAATAAAAGGATCACTATAAATATTTAAAATATAAAAAGGAATAATTATGTTATTTGCTCAATTAGCTTTCAGCAATCCTCAATTTTATTTTATGTGGGTTTTTTTAATTATTTTTTCTGTATGCCTTCATGAATATTTTCATGCTCAGATTGCTCTATGGATGGGAGATTCTACTGCTGCTGATAATGGATATTTAACATTAAATCCATTACGGCAAATGGGGTTGATGTCTCTAATTGCATTGCTGTTAGTAGGTATAAGCTGGGGAAGTGTTCCAGTTAATCCAAGTAGAATGAGACATAAATATAGTGAAGCAGTTGTTGCTTTTGCCGGTCCGTTAATTAATTTTGTATTGTTTCTCCTTTTTTCTTTTACTGCTGCGATTGCGTATATAAAAACAGGAGATTTGAACTCTATTTGTTCAATTTTTTCTAGTCGGTGGAATATTAAATACAGTTTTGTTTATATTTAATTTAATTCCAGTCCCACCATTAGATGGATGGTCTATTTTAACTGTGATTTTTCCTAGAATATATTCAATTAATTCTGAACTTAGAAATGGGGTTGTTTTTGTAATTTTTGCATTTGTTTTCTTCTCTTTCAGTAAAATATTTATATTTGGTTCTTATATAACAACTCTTTCAGTAAAGATGTTTATAGGCTGGTTAATGTAATAAGGTATAAAAAAAATATAGAGGCTGATAAATATTAGCCTCTTTTGCTATTCAGGTATCAGGAATTATTTATTTTTTTTTACATAAATAGTCTTTTTTATTTCAAGTAAAGCTCCAACTGCTTCAAAATCAATGGGTGTATAACCTTTCTTTTCAAGTGAAGCACAAAATTCCAACCAATCTGTATGTCCCCATGAACCTTTGCATTTTTTTACAAAATTCATAGGAATACTTGTGCGTGAAAGTTTTTTTAAACTCTTTTCTGCATTCATGCAACTTACTCCTTAATTACTGTTTTAAAAATAGCTATAAAATTCAAATTTTTTTAACTTTAATAGCTATTTTAGTCTAAAATTAATAAATTTCACAATAAATTTTTTAAAAATGTTAAATATTATGAATATTTAGTCATCATCACCATAATCAGGTCTTGCAGCTTTTGGTAATTTCATTTTCGATTTTTTTTTAGGAACAATAGTTAACCATGTGCCTTTTGTCGTATCCAGATCAACAACTGTATAGTTTTCCTCATCGTCTTTTCTGCTGACACCTATTCTGCTCTCATCTGGTATATTGTTATGTTTATCTATAATGGCATTTTTAATTATACAGTTTTCACCGATTTTTACATTATTCAATAAAATAGAACCTTCTACTTTAGAATAACTGTGAACTTCTGCAGAATTAAACATCACTGAATCAACAACATCAGATCCTGAAATTATACAACCTCCTGATATTATTGAGTTTACTGCTCTGCCTACTCTGTTTTTCCCATCTGTTAGTTCAACTTCGTTATGAACAAATTTTGCAGGTGCCAAACTTAAATTGTAATTATATATCGGCCATCTTTCATTATATAAATCTAACTTTGGTTCAGTTGATCTTAGATCCATATTTGCTTCGTAATAAGCCTTCAAACTACCAACATCTTTCCAATAAGGAGGAGTGTCGCTTTTGTGTCTTGATATTTTGTTCGTATGGAAATTGTATGCAAATATTTTTCCTGTCGGAACAAGTGAAGGAAGAATATTTTTACCGAAGTCATGACTGCTTGTTTCATCTTCTGCATCTTTTTTAAGCAATGCGACAAGTTCTCTACTGTTAAAAATATAGTTCCCCATAGATACAAGAGATATTTTATCATTGCCCGGAATTGTCTGTGGATTTTTAGGTTTCTCCTGAAACCCCACGATTCTCCAATCTTTATCAACTTGAATTACTCCAAAACAACCGGCTTCTTCAACAGGTACAGGTATTGCGGCAACAGTTACTATTCCTGCTTTTTTTTCATGGAAATCAATCATTTGGCTTACATCCATGCGATAGATATGATCTCCTCCAAATATAGCTACGATATCTGATGAAAAGCCCTCAATAAGGTGAAGATTTTGGTGGATACAATCTGCTGTTCCTGAATACCAGTGGCGATCTGCTGTCTGCATTTGTGCAGGAACAGGTATAATGAAGTCACCAAAACCATGATTGGATGAAATATTCCAACCATTAATGATATGCTCAGTTAAACTTTGTGATTTAAATTGGGTAATAACAAAAATACTTTTAATTCCGCTATTAATAAAATTACTGAGAACAAAATCTATAATACGATATTTTCCTCCGAACGGGACTGCCGGTTTAGCTCTTTCCAGTGTTAAAGGTGATAATCTGGTACCCTCTCCACCGGCCATGATCATTGCAAGAACTGACCTAAGCATCAAAAACCTCCAAATAGTACTTTAAAGTATATAAAACATGGTTTATTTTAAAAAACATTGCTTCTTAATGTATAGCAAATTTTGAAACATAATTCAACTAGATAATTTATCATATAAAAGAAAAAAGAGGAAAATAATGAATATTGTATGGCTTACAAGTGAAGCGGCACCTTATGCCAAAACAGGAGGATTGGCTGATGTTTCTTCTGCATTACCATTAGCATTATCTGAAAGTGGGCATAAGATTTCAGTTATTATGCCTTATTATCCACAGGTAATGAAAGATTTAACACTTAAAACAACAGTGAGAGAACCTTTACTGGGAGTACCATTTGGATGGTCCACAGAATGGGCGCAAATAAGAGAACATAGAATTAGTGAAAACTTATGTTTTTACTTTATAGAATATAATCAGTATTTTGATCGTCCCTCTCTTTATGATTACAGCGGTGTTGAATTTAGAGATAATGCATCAAGATTTATTTTCTTTTCCAGAGCAGCTATGCAGGCTGTTTTATCCTTAGAGTTAACTCCTGATATACTGCATACAAATGACTGGCCTACAGCATTATGTAATGTTTATTTAAAAACTCCTCTATATTTGAATTTTGAAAATTTTAAAAATTGCAGGTCGGTATTGACTATTCATAATATTGGTTACCAGGGAATATTTGATAAGAGCAATTTTTTCCTAACAGGATTAGGCTGGGAATATTTCAACCATACATGCCTTGAATATAATGGTAAATTAAACTTCCTTAATGCCGGTATTTTAACTGCTGACATGGTCAATACCGTGAGTCCTACTTATGCTGAAGAAATTTTAAATCCAAAGTATAGTTTTACTCTTAATTCTTCACTCAAACATGTAAAGTATAGAGATAAACTTAGAGGTATTCTTAATGGTATAGATGTAAATGAATGGAATCCTAAGTCAGATCCATATCTCCCAATGCAATTTTCAAGGGATAATATGGAAGGAAAAATAGCATGTAAAGAAGCATTACAGAGAGAATTTTCTCTGCCAATTAAACCTGACGTTCCTATCTTTGGTATCGTTTCACGTTTAGCTGCTCAAAAGGGTATAGATATATTTGGAAATGCTATTCAGGGATTATTAAAAGAAGATGATATTCAGGTAATAATTCTTGGGACAGGCGATAAAGCTGTTGAAGCTTTATTGGTAGCTTTAAATGAAGAATATCCTGAAAAATTCTCTGTTTATATTGGATATAGCAACAAACTTGCACATATGATCGAAGGTGGAAGTGACTTCTTCGTTATGCCTTCACGTTATGAACCTTGCGGCTTAAATCAGATGTATAGTATGTGCTATGGAACTATTCCTATTGTAAGAAGTACCGGAGGTCTTGAAGATACCGTTATTAATTATGCTGCGGAGGATATAAATATTGCTACTGGTCTTAAATTTAATGATCTTACAGATGAAGCACTGTATTATACATTGAAATGGGCAGAATATATTTATAAAAATGATCATGAAAATTTTGAACGTCTTGTTTATAATGGAATGTCTACTGATTTTTCATGGGAAAGAGCAGCTGATAAATATGTACAGATGTACCAAGATGCTTTTCGGTAATTTAGATATAATCTGCATGTAATTAATATTATCCATTTTTTACATCGTTTTGTAAAGCCTTATAATTGGAATATAAATATTCGCAGTAAGTTGTTATATTAGTATAATTGAATGATATTATATATAATATCATTCAATTATAAAATCAGAAAGATCAATAATGGATAATCAACTGCTTTATGTATATTTCGTTAGTTTAGGATGTTCAAAAAATTTTGTAGATACTGAAGTTATGGCAGCTTCTCTATTAAAAAAAGGAATTGGAATTACAGATGATTCCAATGAAGCATCAATTTATGTTATTAATACCTGTGCATTTATTCCTCCTGCCAGACAGGAAGCTGAAGATAATATCAACGAAGCTATTATCTGGAAAAAAGAAGATACAGAAAATAGAAAACTTATTGTTACAGGATGTTTAACACAATGGGATAAAAAAGGCGAATATCAAAAGCTATTCTCCCAAGTTGACTTATGGATGGGAATAAGCGAATTACAGCAACTTCCTGAAAAAATAATTTCACTTTATTCAGATTTAAATGGTACTGGAAAAAAAGTATTTTGCGATTTCAGTCCTGATTATTTGTACAATGACACAACACCAAGACTTCAACTCACACCATCTCATTTCGCCTATGTTAAAATAGCTGAAGGCTGTGATAACAGATGTACATACTGCTCTATTCCAAGTATTAGAGGAACACTAAGAAGTAGAGAAGAAAATTCTATAATAAAAGAAACTAAAAATTTATTAAATGGCGGAGCAAAAGAGTTATTAATCATAGCACAGGATATTACTGCATTTGGAAGAGATAAAAAATATAAAAATGGTACTCTGACATCATTAATTACTAAACTGGATGAAATTGATGGCAAACATTGGATTAGACTCCATTATCTGCATCCTGAAACTATATCTGATGAATTTATTGTTGCATTAAAAAATTCCGAACATATCATACCTTATCTTGATATTCCTCTACAACATATATCTGATAAAATACTTAAATCTATGAATCGCAAAATTACTGCAGAAGAAATTAAAAATACGATTAAAAGACTAAGAGAGTCAATTCCAAATCTAATTTTCAGAACAACATTCATTGTTGGATTTCCAGGAGAAACAGAGAGAGAGTTTAATGAACTATGCGATTTTATCTCTGAATATAGATTTGAAAGAGTTGGAGTATTCCCATTTTTTCCTGAACCTGATACTAAAGCTTTTAGAATGAACAATCAAATCAGTAATGATACAGCAGCTAAAAGAGCTGATATTGTGCAGGAACTTCATAGAGGAAACTCTATAAGTTTTAATAAAGAACTTGTAGGCAAAAAGTTTGATGTTATCATTGATAATATAGATAGTAATTATCTTCATGGAAGAACCTACATGGATTCTCCTGACATTGATAACAGTGTTGTTATTTATTCCAAAAAAAAAGTTCAAATTGGTGATATGGTATCAGCTAAAATTACAGGATATTCTGATTTTGATTTAGAGGGAAAATTAGTTTAATTATTTTCACAAGGATTTTTATGAATTTACCAAATAAGATAACTGTAAGCCGAATAGTTTTAGTATTTATAGTCTTAATTTTAGCTAATATTTATTATAAATTTTCTCAACCGACTGCTTATATAATTCAGATTATTGCTGTTGTTCTTACTGTTATTGCCGCTTATACAGATTTACTTGATGGACAAATTGCCAGAAAATATAATCTTGTGAGTAATTTTGGTAAACTTATTGATCCTCTTGCAGATAAAATTTTTGTAATGACAATTTTTATGATTTTTGTAGATACGATAAATCCCATTACAAAACATGCTATGCTTTCAGGATGGATTGTTGTAGTTGTTCTAGCAAGAGAATTCTTTGTTACAGGATTAAGATCTCTTGCTGCTACAAAGGGAGAAATTATTGTAGCAGATAAACTTGGAAAAATTAAAACTGTAACACAGATGACATTTTTTGGTTTCGGAGGTCTTATATGGCTAAATCTTCTGCCATTATGCGGAGTAGTTAAAATTTTCTGGATAATAGCTATGTTGCTGGTTGCCCTAATAACGATCTATTCAGGTTTAAACTACTTTATAAGATACAGACATTTATTTTTAGATTGAAAATATTTTTGATTACTTATACTTTTTCCCTGCTTAAATATTTTTTCATGCATTGTATTCTTAAATCATTTTAAGAACTTCAAATATCAACTTATATTATTTAAAAATTCTTACTTTTCATTAATTAATTCCGCTTACACCGGTTTAGGAGATTTATTATGTCATTATGGGATGGACGCTTTGAAGGCACTCCAGATAAAATTTTAACAGAATTTAGCGAATCAATCTCTTTCGATAAGAGATTATATAAATATGATATTAAGGGCAGTAAAGCACATGCACAAATGCTATCTGAATCAAAAATAATATCAGCGGAGTCTGCAAAAACAATAATAGACAGCTTAAGTGATATTGAAAAAAAAATTGAATGTGGAAATTTCAAATATGATATTAAGCTTGAAGACATCCACATGCATATTGAAAGTGCATTAATTGAACATATTGGCGAAGAAGGTGCAAGATTACATACAGCCAGAAGCAGAAATGATCAAATAGCCCTCGATTTTAGGTTATACCTACGCGATCAAATTGATCAAATGATAGAAGGTATCAAACTTTTTCAAATTGCCATACTCAAACAGGCTACACAAAACAGAGATACAATTCTACCAGGTTACACACATCTACAGCGTGCTCAGCCAATACTATTCGCTCATCATCTCATGGCATATATTGAAATGCTGGATAGAGATAAGAGCCGTTTGATTGACTGCAAAAATAGATTAAATGTAATGCCTTTGGGATCAGGTGCCCTCGCGGGCTCCACTTTAAAAATACAAAGAGACATAACATGTAAATTACTGAATTTTCCTTCTATATCCAGAAATAGTATGGATGCTGTTGCCGATAGAGATTTTGCATGCGAGCTCCTTGCTGCACTTTCAATTTTTGGAATGCATATTTCAAGATTATCAGAAGATATTATCCTATGGTCTTCTGCCGAGTTTAATTTTATTGAACTTGCAGATGCATTTTGCACTGGGTCAAGCTTAATGCCTCAGAAAAAAAATCCTGATATAGCTGAAATAGCCAGAGGAAAAACAGGAAGATTATTTGGGCATCTCTTTTCACTTCTAACTATTTTAAAAGGCCTTCCATTAACATACAACAGAGATCTGCAGGAAGATAAAGAACCGGTATTTGATGCAATAGATACAGTTAGGAAACTTCTTGCTGTTTACCCTCCTATGATTGCTACAATGAATATTAAAAAAGATAGAATGCTTCAGGCAGCGTCTGACCCGGCATTAATGGCTACAGACCTAGCTGAAAGACTTGTTGAACTGGGTGTTCCTTTTAGAATTGCTCACCACAGAGTCGGTTCATTAGTAAAATGGTGTAAAAACAATAATAAATTACTAAATAAACTAAGTCTAGAAGAGATGAAAATTTCTGTTCCTGAAGCAGATGATGAATGTACTAAACTCTTTTATCCTGAAGAAAGTATTAAAAAAAGAAAATTATTTGGAGCAACAGCTCCTGAAGAAGTTAGAAAACAGATTAAATTCTGGAATGATAATCTAGAGTAAAAAATATAATTAAAACCTAACAGATTAAATTTTTATATTTAATCTATTAGACTACCATATCTAAAATTATTTATTCTATTCTTTCCAAGGTGCCTGTTTTTCTAACTTTTTTGCTAATAGATACATAGATTATTATTATCAAAAGACAAACCATAAAGATAACACTTAATCTTATTATGGCAGAGGGGAGATGGGGGGGGATGCCATAGGCTCCTTGAATATAGCTTGAGTAAAGCTGTGCGTCCATTGTACTGGCACCTGCTGAGGCAATAAAAAAACTTACAAGACGCGGTGAATGTTTTTTAAGAAGAAGTGTTCCAAAAGAAATAGATGAAGCATAAATACATGAACACCCTAAACCAAGAACTGATATGGCGATAAGCATCATTATATAACCTATCAAAGCAATAATAACTGAATAAATTATATATATCTACCTTGATAAACATCAGACCAATGCCGGCAAGCATACATCCCGCTGCATGTAAAAACCAGAATAAACTTAGTCCAAAATTAGAAATTTCAGGAGTAATATGCAAATAATTTACAAGAAAAGTAACTATCCAATATGTAAATCCCATAAATGATAAAAAATTAAGAAAAATATCAAATCCTGTATATGATAAAGAAGATTGAAATTCTGCCGCTGCCGCACCTTTTACTACAAATGGCGAAATAACAGCAATACCGCATACTATCATTAAAGTATTAGATACAATTGTTAAATTTATACGATTAGCTAAAGAACCTTTTTAATCCATAAAAAATATTTTGAAATTTTAATTAGATTTTATATTATACTAAAACCAAATTATTTTTAGTAAGATATTGATTAATCTTATAAATATTAGTTTAATATACAATATGACAAAATATAAAAAATTTCTATCAGAAGCCGAAAGATTAAATCTAATTCCCCCCCGTTATCAGAATGATTTATTCAGATGTGCAGATCACATAAAAGTAGTATTATGGCTGAATCAAGGTTTAAATTTTAAAGAAATTTTAGATTTACTATTCCTGAATAATCAGATAATTAATAATTATATAAGTAGGTATCAATCAAATGAAACTGCTGCACTTTTGTATAATAATTATAATGGTTATGCAGATAAATTAACAATAAAATAGACTAAATTTATTAATGCTTTTAATATATTTATGGATATCTCACATCATCATAGTAATTCAATGCCTTATTATAGTTAAATTTACAGAGGTGAACGAGTTTGGAATTCCATTAAATATTAGGTAAGGAACAGCTATGAAAGTTTTTTCATAAAATAGTTATTAAAATTAAGTTTGGAGGATAACAATGCATAGTGCATTTATTGAAAAAAAAAGTTATTTCACCGGTCTCAGTAGTGCAATGCTGGAAGGTGCACAATATGCGATACTTCCAGGAGATCCCAGTAGAGTTAAAAATTTAGCTGAAGTACTCGATTCAAATGCTAAATTTATCCGGAGCAAAAGACAGCATAGCTCATATTTAATAAATTTTAACGGACAAAACATATTAATTGTATCAAGCGGAATGGGATGTCCTGCAATTGCAGTTACTGCAGAAGAGTTAGCTGTATTAGGTATAAAATATTTCATCAGACTTGGAACATCAGGAACAATTCAGGAACATATCAACTTAGGGGATATCGTTATAAGCAAAGCCGCAGTAAAATTAGATGGAACATCTGAACAATATGCTCCATTAACTTACCCGGCAGTAGCTTCTTTTTCATTGACCCAATCTTTTGCTGACGGAGCAAAGATAAAAAAAATACCATACCATATAGGAATTACTGTTTCATCAGATACATTTTGGCCCGGACAGGAAAGATATGATAATTATTCAGGTCATATTTTGAGATCATTCAAAGGATCAATTGATGAATGGAGATCGTTAAATATTTCTAACTTTGAAATGGAAGCTTCTGCACTGTTCACAATATGTTCTGTATTTGACTTAAAAGCAGCATGTTTTTGTGGTATTATTGCCAAGAGAACTGAGAGCGAAGAACCTAATAGCGATGGTAAAAAAATAGCAGAAAAAAACTGGATAGTAACTCTAAAATCCGGTTTACTTATTGACATGAAAAAAAGAAATTTAATTGACTGATGGAATAGATAAAATGAAAAAAATCAAAAATGATGAAATACTTTATCATATCGGTTTATCAAAAGATATGATAGAAAATGCTAACTATGCAGTTTTAATTAATGATAAACAGTTTGTTGAGCCTATTGCAAAGATTTTAGATAAAGATGCCAAATATATTAATGAAAATAGAGAATACTTTACTTATTCAGCAACAGTAAAAGGTCATAAAATAGTTGTAATATCTACGGGGCTTGGTGGTCCTGCCATGGGAATAGGTATAGAAGAATTTGCAACTATAGGGTTAAAATATTTTATTCGCTTAGGTGACACCGGTGCATTGCAATATAATATAAATATAGGCGATTTGGTTATATCTAAGGCCTCCATGCGCATGGAGGGAACATCAAGGCACTATGCTCCAGAAAATTATCCAGCTGTTGCTTCTCTGGAAATGACAAATACATTTAGAGAAACATTGAAGTATCATAATATTAAATTTCATTATGGAATTACTGTTACAACCGATACTTTTTGGCCTGCTCAGGGACGCCGTGGCTACTTAGATTTTATTCCGCCAAAGTATACAAATATTTTAGAAGAATGGCGTAAATATAAAATTCTTAGTGTTGACATGGAACTCTCAACACTGTTCACTCTCTGCAATGTTTTCAACTTAGAAGCTGTTGCAGTCTTAGATGTCATAAATAGAAATTTTGAAGGTAAATTTATAAATGAGGTAGATAGTGAAGCAAGAATAAATAACTGGAAAACATTTTTAAAAGATGCACTAGAAATGGATATACATAGAAGAGAACTTAGCTGAATTCATTTTACTAAACGCATTACCCAATATCGTAATCATTGATATTTGGAATATTTCTAATAAAAAGGGCACAATTTATGCTTTTTATATTGTATTAAAACTTAGGACACCCTAAGTTGTAGGTTTAGATATTTGATCCAATAAATAGTAATAGCATAATTAAGGAGATAGAAAATGGACAAAATAAAGCCACTGCGACATATGAATATAAATGAAATAGGTACAATCGTATCAGTAAAAGCCAGAGGAGAACTTGGCAGAAGAATACGTGATATGGGAATTATATCAGGTTCTGAGTTCATGATTGTCGGCAAAGCTCCTCTTTATGATCCTGTAGCAATTAAAATGAAAGGTTATATTATAACACTAAGAAACAGTGAAGCTGACTTCATAACATGTAGGATTAAGAGGTAATATTAATGCAGAAGAAACATAAAATAACAGTAGCACTTACAGGACAGCCTAATTGTGGTAAAAGCACAATATTTAACGCACTGACTGGCTCCACGGCAAGAGTAGGCAACTATCCCGGAATTACGGTAGAAAGAATGGAAGGATACTATAAAACAGATGACTATAAAATTAAATTCATCGACTTACCGGGAACCTATTCGTTAACATCATATTCCTTAGAAGAAGTAGTTGCAAGAGATATTATTTTAAATGAGAAACCTGATGTTGTAGTCTGCATGCTTGATTCATCAGCACTGGAAAGAAGCCTCTATTTAGTAATTCAGCTTATAGAAATCGGAACTCCACTTATTGTCGGTCTGAATATGATGGATGAAATTAAAAAAGAAGGGATTCAGCTTAATTCATCCAAACTTTCAAAATTACTGGGTGTACCTGTAGTAGAATGTGTGGCAAGAAGAAATATCGGCACACTTGAAATAATTGATGAAATTATTAATATTTCTAAAAATAAGGGAAGCAGCAAATCAAAATTAAATATTTCTTACAGCAATGATCTTAATCCAGTTTTAGATCAAATGGAAGCTTTAATTACTAAAAATAATTTTTTAAGTGATGTTTATCCACCGCGCTGGCTTGCTATAAAATATATGGAGCAGGACACAGAAATAATAGACAAAGGTCGCAAACAGAAAACTATTTCAAAAGAGCTTGAAAAAATAGTATCCAAACTGGAAGAACATACAGAAAAAACACTTGATACTTACCCTGAAGCAATTATTGCTGATTACAGGTATGGATATATAAGCTCCCTGCTAAAAGAAGGGGTGATTGAAAAAACCAGGAAATTCAGGAGAAGTTTCAGCGAAAAAGTAGATAAAATAGTTACTCAAAGAGTGCTTGGTCCGATAATAATGGTAGGTATATTATATGCACTTTTTTGGGTGACATTTAGTCTGGGAGCATATCCTCAGGGATGGGTTGAGGATGGATTCAGTTTCTTAGGTAATCTTGGAACCACCTATATACATAATGAACTTCTCAGCTCTCTTGTTGTGTCTGGAATAATAGATGGTGTGGGAGCGGTGTTAAGCTTTGCACCGCTAATTTTAATAATGTTTGCCTTGCTGTGCTATCTTGAAGATTTAGGCTATATGGCAAGAGTAGCATATATGCTTGATAAACTGTTTAAAATATTTGGTCTTCATGGTGCATCTGTAATGCCTCTTATTATTTCAGGCGGAATTCCAGGTGGATGTGCTGTTCCCGGTGTTATGGCAACAAGAACATTAAGAAGTCCAAAAGAGAGGTTGGCAACTATTCTTACAGCACCATTTATGGTATGTGGTGCAAAAACAACTGTTTACCTCATGTTTGCTGATGTTTTCTTCAAAAATCAGGCAACACTCGTTATGCTGGCATTAACTTTAGCATCATGGTTTTTTGTATTAATAGTCGCTGTAGTTTTGAGATCTACAATCATCAAAGGCGATTCAACACCGTTTATTATGGAACTGCCGCCTTACAGATTACCTACAATGTATGGAATAATTACACATACATGGAGTAGAGTTTGGCAGTTCATAAAAAAAGCAGGCACGGTTATTTTTGCAATTGCTATTATTATGTGGGTTTTAATGACTTTTCCGCAACTGCCTACAGCTCAAAAACAAAAGTTTAATATTCAAAGAGAAACTTTAAAATCTCAATATGCTGTAGATATGGCTAAATCTCCTTTATCCGCACGTTCAGTCCAAAAAAATTATCAGCTTAAACTAGAAAATCTTAATGGTCTGGAAGAAGAAATAACATTGAAACATTCAATAGGTGGAGGTTTAGGTATATGGTTTGAAAACATTAGCAAATATGCAGGTTTTCCATGGCAGGCAAATATTGCTCTTATCGGGGGTTTTGCAGCAAAAGAAGTTATTTTATCAAGCCTAGCAACAGCTTATTCTCTAGGTAGTTCTAGTCTGGAAGATGCTGCACCTCCCGAAGAAATTAACAGCACTTCAAAGAAATTATCAACAGCATTAATTTATAATCCATCACCATCACTTGCGCAGAGTCTGAAAAATGACCCTTCATGGACCACTCCCGCTATTATAAGTTTCTTCTTATTTATTTTACTTTACGCACCATGTATGGTTACAGTTGCAGCTATGGCCAAAGAAGCTACATGGAAATGGGCTATCGGGGGAACAATAGGGAGTCTGATTTTTGCATACATTATTTCAGTAATTGTTTTTCAGGTTGGAACACATATTTTTATGTAATGATTACTAAATTATTCAGTAAAAAAATAATGAATTATAATTCTACAGAAATCATAATTTTTTCTGCCATTTCTGTAGTAATTATAATTTTACAGTTAAGAACTGTAATTATCATTAAATAATTCATAAAGCAGCAATTTCGTTCCAATTTTACCTTTCCACCTACCGAAATTCCCATGGATACAATTGTGTTACGAATTTACCTGCAGCCTTTAATTTCTACAGCTTCTCCAATAATACCAATTTTCAACTCAGATAATGGAATGATATTTTTCACACTATAACTCTTTTAAATTAACCGGCTTAATTTCATCGTGAGAAACAACTGGGAGACTCTAATTACCTAGATAAAAAAAGCAGAGCTAAAGCTCTGCTAATAGATTTATTCCATTGTAATTGCTTCTAGAGGACATTCGTCAACACAAGCACCACAATCAATACATTCCTCTGAAATTATAGCTTTGTCTGACTCTATTGAAATAGCTTCAACAGGACAAACACTTACACAACTTTCACAACCTGTGCATTTTTCTGCATCAACAATAGCTGCCATTCTTAGGTCTCCTTGGTTATTATAAATTATTTTATTTTAAAAAAATAAAAACTTAAAATAGTGGTTTTTTACTAATTTTTCAAATAGATATCATAAATTAAAATGGAAGCTTTGCTAGAAAGGTAATTACTGTATACTCACAATTTTCAGAATTTATATTCAGCAGACGTATATTCAATATCTCATGCTGTTTTATCTGTAATATTTTGAATTCAACATGGTGCAGAAACATATATCCTCAAACAGGATAACATTTACACCATAAATTTTATCTGTTTTAAATTCTACATCACATCTTTAACATTTCATATAAAGATCCTTTCAAAAATTATTTATAGAATTTATCATCAAAATAAATAATCAGTTGATCTACTGAGACTCTTTCCTGCTGCATTGTATCACGTTCTCTAACAGTAACAGCATTGTCCTCTAATGTATCAAAATCTATTGTTACACAGTATGGTGTTCCTATTTCATCCTGCCTTCTATATCTTTTCCCAATACTTCCTGTAGCATCAAATTCTGCTCTAAAACGCTTTCTAACGCCTTTATATATACCATCAGATTTTTCAGAAAGTTTTTTGGAAAGAGGTAATATGGCTATCTGGACAGGTGCAACTAATTTAGGAAATCTCATAACAACTCTGACATCTTCAGCTTTTCCTGCTTTTTTAGTTTCAGCAGTATCCTCATCGAATGCCTTACAAAGAATTGCAAGTATTGTTCTATCTAAACCTACAGAGGTTTCAATAACTGTAGGAATAAATTTTTTCCTGTTTTCCTGATCAAAGTATTCAAGATTTTCACCTGAATATTCCTGATGTCTGGACATATCCCAAGTTCCTCTATGATGAACACCTTCAAGTTCACCCCAGCCAAATGGAAATTTAAATTCAATATCCAAAGCAGCTTTAGCATAATGGGCAAGAGTGTCATGATCATGAATTCTTAACTCATCTTCTTTAAAGTTGAACTTCTCTTTATAGAATTTTATTCTTTCATCTTTCCAGTAATTATACCACTCTAAAGCTTCTTCTTCTGAACAGAAAAATTCCATTTCCATCTGTGTAAATTCACGAGATCTAAAAATAAAATTTCTTGGATTTATTTCATTTCTAAAGGCTTTGCCAATTTGAGCTATTCCAAATGGAAGTTTTTGCCTTGCAGCCACTCTGACACTGTTAAAATCTGTAAAAATAGGCTGGCATGTTTCTGGTCTTAAGTAAGCTGTATTATCTTCATCAGAAACAGGTCCTACATAAGTTTTCATCATTAAATTAAACTCTCTTGGAGAAGTTAAATTTTTTGATCCACAATTAGGACAAGTTGTTTCATCTTCCATCTGATCAACTCTGTGTCTGGTTTTACACTCTTTGCAATCTGTCATAAGATCACCAAACTGATCTAAATGTCCTGATGCTTTCCATACTTTTGGATTACAAATAACAGTAGAGTCAAGTCCTTCTACATTCCCCCTTGTCTCAACCATATAATTCCACCAAATATTTTCAACGGCTTTTTTCATTGCTACGCCATAAGGACCATAATTCCAAAATCCGTTAATACCTCCGTAAATTTCAGAACTTTGAAAAATAAAGCCTCTTCTTTTACAAAGTGATACTAATTTTTCCATATTAAGATTTTCATCCATAAGTAATTGTCTCTTAATTTTCTATGTTAATTAAAAAGAATATTGAACCATATTTTACGCAATAAAACAAAATATTTGAAGTTGAAAACTTAATTCTTTTTTTTAGATTTTTTTACAATATCTTCTTTTATCAGCTCAACAACTTTACTGAATTTAGGAGTATTGGATTCATCTATTTCAATAAGAGCTTCATGGGCATTAAGTACGGTTTGAGCAATATCAGATGAATCATTCGATAACCTATTCCACTCATTTTTGCCTGATTCTGATCTATTATTAAATATAAATAGTGTAGCGATACCAAGCTCCTTTAATAGATCCAAATTTTTCTTATCTAAATTTATTATTTCAATATGAATATTAAATGTTTTGGCCTTTAAACCAATAATTGCAAGGGTTCCCATAAATGTACTATCCATCCATGTGCATTCGCTGAGATCAATATATATATTTTTTATTAATTCAGCAGATATGTTTTTAGAAAAATTTTTTAAGGGAGGACTGCATTCAAATGTAGCTCTACCCTCAACTTTGATAGTATAACCATCACTGTTTCTGGCAATCATAATATTTGCTTTTTCCACCTGAATAAATCTCCTTAACTAAACTAAAAAAATAAATACTTACTAAAAAATACATTAAATATTTTTATAACTTTCACAAGTTATTTTAATAAATTAAAAAGTTTTTTATTAAATAAAAGTTCTAATTTATAATCAGTACAGCTTTAATTCTTCTTACACCACGGCTTGAACTTTCTTCTTTTTTTATCTTGAAAGTTCCTAATTTACTTAAATTATTAACATGTGGACCGCCACATATCTCTTTACTAAAATTACCTATTGAATATACATTTACCTTTTCTCCATATCTGTCACCAAAAAGTCCAATTGCTCCGGATTCTTTTGCTTCATCAATAGTTACTTCTGAAAAACTAACAGGTAATTTAGCTTTGATCATTTCATTTACTAACTCTTCTACTTTGACGATTTCCTCTCCTGTCAATTTCTTTGGATGTGAAAAATCAAAACGAAGTCTATCAGAAGTTATATTTGAACCTTTCTGTCCGACATGTTTTCCAAGTACTTTTCTTAAAGCTTCATGCAGAAGATGTGTAGCTGTATGTAAAGCTGTAGTTTGTTCAGATGCATCTGCCAGTCCACCCTTAAATTTTTGTTCAGCTCCCTGCCTAGACAATGCTTGATGTTTTTTGTAAGCTTTATCATAACCAGCTCTGTCAACAATAAAACCTCTTTCAGCCGCCATTTCTTCTGTCAACTCTATAGGGAAGCCATAAGTTTCATACAGGAAAAAAGCAATTTTACCACTTAAGACTTTTTTATTAATATATTCAGGTACTTTTGCAATTACTTTTTCAAATTCACGTGTTCCTTTTTCAAGAGCGTGTGCAAACTGTTTTTCTTCATCAGTAAGTTCTTTAAGAATCTCTTTAGAAGAAACTTCAAGTTCCGGATATATATCAGAGTATTCATCAATCACAACTTGAGCAATATTAGCTGTAAATATTCTATTAATTCCAAGTTTACGACCTTCCCTTATAGAACGTCTTATTAATCGCCTTAAAATATAAGCCTGATCTACATTGCCGGGAAGCACACCATCAGCCAGCATAAAAGCTGCTGTTCTTAAATGATCAACAATAATTCTATCTGAATCTATTTTTTCAGAGTTTTCACACCCTTTTATTTCATCAAGTTTTTCAAATAAAGGAATAAACAGTTCAGTTTTATAACAGCTTTCTTTTCCCTGCAGTATTGCAGTTACCCGCTCCAGTCCCATACCAGTATCAACATTTTTTCTACTTAGTATACTAAATTTTCCATCTTTTCCTTTATTGTATTCCATAAAAACATTATTCCAGATTTCTACCCATCTAGAGTCTTCAGGGTCAAAAATTTCAGGAGCTTTATCATTTCCTGACCAACAGAATATTTCAGCATCAGGTCCACATGGTCCTGTCTGCCCTGCAGGTCCCCACCAGTTATCCTTTTTTCCTAATTTAGCAATCCTTAAATCAGAAACACCAAGCTCTTTCCAAGTGTTATAAACCTCTTCATCAAAAGGTGCATCATCATCTCCTTTAAATACGGTAAATGCCAATTTTTCTTTAGCGATATTTAGCCATTCAGAGTCGGTAAGAAACTCATAGGTATATTTAATCGATTCATTTTTGAAATAATCACCTAATGACCAGTTTCCCAACATTTCAAAAAAAGTAAGATGGTAAATATCGCCAACTTCATCTATATCCCCTGTTCTCACACATTTCTGAATTCCAACTAAACGCTTTCCTAATGGATGTTCTTTACCTATTAAAAATGGAACCAGTGGATGCATTCCTGCAGTTGTGAAAAGTACAGTAGGATCATTTTCAGGAATTAAAGGTGCACTTTGAATTAATTTATGACCTTTACCCATAAAAAATTCTATATATTTCTTTCTTAAATCTCTAGCCAGCATTATCTAAAACTCCTTATATATATAGTAGAATAAAATTTTTAAATCCTAAAAATATTTATTTGTAAATCATGTTATTGATATAATATTAAACGAATAATTATTGATTTAATATACAAACAATAACAATAATATCTATATTATGGAAACTTATACAATTGAAGAAAAAAAAATTTATATTGGAGATCTGAAAGTTCAGGATCTTGCAGAACAATATGGAACCCCAACGTATGTTTATAATGAACAGCGAATAAGAGATAATTTCAGAAGAGCATTCAATGCTTTCAAAAAATATTACCCTGATTTCAAATTTTTTTATGCAGTCAAGGCCTGTAATAATCCTGCAATAGTCAATATCCTTAGACAGGAAGGAGCAGGAATTGATGCTGCAAGCTTAAATGAAATACAGTTAGCTAAAAAAGTTGGGTTATCCGGAGAAAATGTTATGTTCAGCGGCAATTTCCTTTCCGATGAAGACATTATTAAAGGTTTAGAAAGTGGAGTGATTTTTAATCTTGATGATATTTCACTACTGCCTAGAGTTTTAAAACATGGAAAACCTGAAATACTTTCATTTAGAATAAATCCGGGTTACGGAAAAAGTAATGTCGGCGAATTTGTAACAAATGCAGGTCCTAAAGCTAAATTTGGTTTACATCCTGATATGGTTACAGAAGCATTTAGGCAGGCAAAAGAAGCAGGTATAAAACGTTTTGGTGTTCATATGATGCCCGGTTCCTGCTTAACTGAGCCTGAATATTTTTCATTTGTGACAAATCTTTTAATGAAGATTGTGGGAAAAACATCTCAGGAACTTAATATAAATTTCGAATTCATTGATCTTGGCGGCGGTCTTGGAATACCTTATTCAGATGATGAGGAAGTGCTGGATATTGAAAAAACAGCAAAACTTGTATCTGAAACTTTTAAAACAGCAATTAAAAAATATGGAATGAAACCACCTCGCCTAATGATGGAACCTGCAAGATATTTTGTCGGTGACGCAGGAGTTATATTGGGCAGAGTACACTCTATAAAGGAATCCTATTCAAAAATTATTGGAACAGATATAGGAATGAATATACTGGTTAGACCAGCATTCTATGGATCATTCCACAGAATATTAGTAGATGGACGTATAGGTGATGAAACAGAAAAACTTAATTTATGTGGTCAACTTTGCGAAAATACAGACTTATGGGTTAAGGATAGAGCTCTCCCTAAAACTATTAAAGAAGGTGATATTGTAGTTGCTACAGATGCAGGAGCGTATGGTTACGGGATGTCATATCAGTATAACGGTCGATTGAAACCTGCAGAAGTACTTGTTAATGGCGATAAGAGCTATTTAATACGCAAAAGAGAAACTTTTGATGATATGCTTCTTCATACCTCAACTCCTGAATATTTAAAAAATAAGATTTAAATTGCTGAATAGTTTGATATACTGTTTTTTTCAGTGTATCAAGCTATAATTTTTTAGATCAATATTACCGAATTAAATCACTGCTTCTTTTAATATATGCACCATAATAATCACTAAGCTTTTAGTGTAAAATAGAAAATAGATGAGTGTTAGTTAAAACTAATATCAGGTTTGATGGAAAACTTGATTTAATAGGGTAAAAGAGCAGAAGGCCTTTCAAAAATAAATTTAGTTACATAATGCCTGAATCGTCTGAAGAAAAAAAACTATGCCTTATATAAAACTATTTCCTTTAATAAAATACGCCGAAGAAAACTTCTCATCAATTGACATTGCAGCAAGGAAATATGAAGCAGAATCTATCTTATCTCAAGTGCTTAATATATCGAGAATTGATATTTATACAGAAGATAAACATCATATTTCAAAAACAGAGCAGGATACTATTCATCAAATGTTCAACAGAAGAAAAAGTAATGAACCTCTTCAATATATCTTAGGTCATACTCAATTTAGAGATTTAGATATAAATGTAGGATCAGGAGTTCTTATTCCACGCTCAGAAACGGAACAAATTATAGATATAGCAAAATCACTAAATCTTAATAACCCAAATGTCATTGATATAGGAACAGGCACAGGCGTAATTGCCCTATCCATTGCAAAAGAAATTAAAAATTCTCAAGTTATTGGTGTTGATATAAGCCAAAAAGCTTTAGATTATGCATTAAAAAATAAAGAGATAAACAATATCAAAAATGTTAAATTTTTTATTAATGATCTATGTTCAGGCTTTGATGCAGATAAATTTGACTTAATTATTTCCAATCCTCCTTATGTTACAGAAGAAGAATATAATAACTTAACTCTTGATATACGTGATTTTGAACCCAAACTAGCTTTACAATCCGGCAAAGATGGTTTAGACAGTATTAATAAATTAACTTTACAGGCTTACAAAATATTAAAAATAGGTGGTTATTTACTTTTTGAGATGGGTTATATACAGGGAAAAAGTGCCGGAGGATTATTAGAAAAAGCAGGTTTTGGAGATATAAAGATAATTAGGGACTATAACAATAAAGATAGATTTGCCCTATCAAGAAAAATACTCTAGAAATATTATTTTATTTTTCTATAGATTTAGGTATGGATATATAAAAAGTTGTTCCAGATTATTTTTAATTTTTCGTAAGTAATATCAATAATCTTAAAAATTACCCTTCTTTAATCTTTTAAAAAATAATATAACAAAAACTATTTTTCAACATACTGTTTAAAAGAGAAAAAAACTATTTTTTTAAAACATTAATATAAAATTTATATTTTCAGCTTATATTAAAATCTTGCTGTTTTGATGGAACAAAAATAAATTCAAAAGGAAAAGTTAAAATGAAGAAAGTTGTTGTAGCTTACTCTGGCGGTTTGGATACGTCTGTCATAGTAAAATGGATTAAGGAAAAGTACAAAGCTGAGGTAATCGGTTTTTGTGCAGATCTCGGACAGGGTGAAGAGCTTGATGGCATTGAAGAAAAAGCTATCAAAACAGGTGCAAGCAAATGTTATGTTGAAGATCTTAGAGAAGAATTCGTACGCGACTATATTTTCCCAATGAGTAAGGCAAATGCAATTTATGAGGGTACATACCTTTTAGGAACAGCAATTGCCCGTCCATTAATTGCTAAAAGACTCGTAGAAATAGCTAGAGCAGAAGGTG
The DNA here is from genome assembly GCA_029237695.1 of Conchocele bisecta. NCBI lineage: Eukaryota > Metazoa > Mollusca > Bivalvia > Lucinida > Thyasiridae > Conchocele > Conchocele bisecta. The sequence continues at coordinate 364,095 of JAQRGA010000042.1, read as the reverse complement.
CTGAAGCAATATGCCACGGTTGTACTGGAAAAGGCAATGATCAGGTGAGGTTTGAATTAACTGCCTACGCAATGGAACCTGATATAAAAATAATTGCACCATGGAGGACATGGGAATTCAAAGGAAGAAATGATCTGCTGGAATATGCAAAACAGCATAATATTCCTGTTTCAACCACTCATGAAAAACCATATAGTATGGATAGAAATATTCTTCATATCAGCTTTGAAGGTGGTATTCTTGAAGATCCATGGACAGAAGCTCCTGAAACTTTAGGAAAAATGACAACTCCGCTAAGTAAGACCCCTGAAAAAGCAGAATATGTTGAAATATCATATGAAAATGGAATTCCTATAAAGCTTGATGGTAAAAAAATGTTACCTGCTGAACTATTACATAAATTAAACCTTCTCGGCGGTAAACATGGAATCGGAAAAATAGATATTGTAGAAAATAGATTTGCAGGTATGAAATCAAGAGGTATTTATGAAACTCCCGGTGGAACACTTCTGCATATAGCTCATAGAGGATTAGAAGGAATTACCATGGATAGAGAAGTTATGCACCTGAGAGACAGCTGGATACCAACTTATGCAAAGCTTATCTATAATGGTTTTTGGTATTCTCCTGAAAGAGAAATGTTACAGGCTGCTATTGATAAAAGTCAGGAATACGTAACAGGAGATGTTAGAGTTAAACTCTTTAAAGGTGCATGTCACGTTGCTGCAAGAAGATCTCCATATTCACTATATGATCCGAAAATTGCAACATTCGATGCAGACGATGTATATAATCAGGCAGATGCTGAAGGTTTTATAAAATTAAATGCACTTCGTTTACGGGTTTTAGCAAATAGCAGACAAAGAAGAACAGAGTTTTAAATAAGAACCTTAAGTCTATATAATAAAAAGCACCGCTATCTATTTTTAACGGTGCTTTTTTTATACTTATATTAAAACCATAATTATTTGTAATAATACAATAAAATCGTAAAAAGCTATCGATAAAAGTATAATTATAAATTTATTAAATTCAACGGATTTAGCCATGCAGAGAGAGATAAACTAAATTTAATTATCCCTAAAAGCCTTAGGTTACGATTTACTGACTAAACATATAGCAACGCTTAAATTTTGAAATACCACAGATAAATCAATTTGATTAACTGTAAATCTACCTGTAATTTTATTAAGCGATTATATTTTTTAATATAGGAATTAACAAATAACGGGGGGGCAGTAAAAATGAAAAGAACAGTAATCTTATTGATGGATTCATTTGGCGTTGGCTGTGCAGAAGATTCTACTGCATACGGAGATCAGGGTTCTGATACATTAGGTCACATAGTTGAGCAATGCGGTGCAGGCATTGCAAAAGGTACTATAGAACGTGGTAGAGAACCTCTACAGTTACCTAATTTGGCTAGATTAGGTATGCAGAAAGCTGCTGAAGCTGGCAGGAAAAATAAACTCTCCTACTCCCTCGGCTATGATGGAAAAATAGAAGGTGCCTACGGATATGGAATAGAACAGAGTAAAGGCAAAGATACCCCAAGTGGTCATTGGGAAATTGCCGGCGTTCCCTTAATGCTTGATTGGGGATATTTTGACAAAACAATCCCATGCTTTCCAAAACAACTTACAGATACATTTATCAAAGAAACAGGTATACCCGGCATCTTAGGCGACAAACATTCATCAGGAACTGAAATAATCAATGAACTTGGTGATGAACATGTAAGAACAGGAAAACCTATTGTTTATACTTCAGCAGACAGTGTTTATCAAATTGCTGCACATGAAGAACATTTTGGTCTTGACAGACTAATGAAAATATCTGATATTGCAAGAAAAATTGTTGATAAATATAATATTGGGCGAGTAATTGCAAGACCTTTTATAGGTGATAAAAACGGCAGTTATGTAAGAACGGGAAATAGACATGATATATCGGTACCACCACCTGCTCCCACTCTTTTAGATAAGCTGAAAGATGCAGGAAAAAATGTTGTTGCAATCGGTAAAATAGCTGATATTTTTGCCGATTACGGAATAACAAAAAAAATAAAAGCAAATGGTCTTGAAGCTCTCTTTAATACAACATTAAGTGAATTATCTGAAGCAGAAGATGATACGCTTATTTTTACTAATTTTGTAGATTTTGATGCTGTTTATGGACATAGACGTGATGTTTCAGGATATGCTGCGGCATTGGAGTACTTTGACAGCAGAATACCAGATCTTGAAAAAATTTTACAGGCCGGTGATTTAGTTGTTGTTACTGCAGACCACGGCTGCGATCCGACGTGGAAAGGTACAGATCATACAAGAGAACATATTCCAATATTAATGTTTGGTCCTAATATTAAGCCTAATAACTTAGGTGGACGAAAAACATTTGCAGATATTGGGCAGACTATAGCAAAACATATGTCTATTAAACCACTAAATAATGGCACAGTTTGTGATATTTTTTAAATAAAATTATCGTTAAAGGCGTGTATATATATATCTGCCTTTTTTATTTTAAAATGAAAATATGTTTTATTTATACTAAAGCCGAATTATTTTTAGAAAAATATTTATTAATCTATGATATCATTTAAATCAATATGAGAAAATTTAAAGATTTTATCAGAAGCCGAAAGATTAAATCTCATTTTCCTCCATCATCAGGAGGATTCATCCGAATATGTAAATCGCATAAAAATAGTATTATGATTAGATCAGAGTTTAAGTTTTAAACAAATTTCAAATTTACTCTTACTAAATAATTAGACAATTCATAATTACATAAGTAGGTATCACTCAAATTAAACCGTTGCTCCCTGCCTGATAATTATAATAGTTATAGAGATAAATTAAGAATAAAGTAGATAAATTAGAGCATTTATCACCGCAGTGTTTTACATACGGTATACTTAATCCTATTTTAGACATAACTTACAAAGTAGCGGAAACTATTTATTCAAAATTAGCTTCAATATTTAAGGTTCAAAGGATAAAGATATCTCTTTTAGTAATTATATTCACATTGATATTAATAAAGTTTCCGAAGATATCTAGATAAAATCTCCTGTTTACAAAGTTTTAATGAAAGAACATGACTTGAATACAAATGAAAAATTCAATTTTACTTTATGAGTATAATTAATGAAATTATTGAGAAGGCTAATTTCAAAGTTGCCAGTCGGAAAGAAATAATAAAAGGTATTTAATAAATGTTAATGCGTGTGCGTTATCGATCATTGCCGGCTGCAGGTATGACTCCCTCCATACTACTGAGATAATTTATATTTCTTCCTAAAATATAGTTTTAAAAAATAAAAGACTTGAATTATTTTAAATAACATATAAATATATACTTATATATTTATATTAAAGGTGATCTGATGAAAAATTCTAATGAGATTGAAATTTGTACCTGCAGGATAATACATAAAGATATTGTAGATAGTGTTAAAACATATATCCCGACTGATGATGTGTGCATGGATTTAGCTGAATTCTATAAAGCTTTTGCCGACCCTACAAGAATTAAAATTCTTACAGCATTGTTAAATTCGGAAATGTGTGTATGCGACCTGACCAGTATACTTGCCATGACTCAACCGGCAGTATCTCATCAGCTAAGAACATTAAAGAGTATGAAACTGATAAAATACAGAAAATCAGGAAAAATTGTTTATTACTCTTTAGATGATAATCATATTGAAGAGATATTTAAAGCCGGATTAGATCATATAAATGAAAAATAAGTTAGGTAGATAATTATGAATAACAGTGAACATAAAAAACAGTTTCAACTTGATGGACTGGTCTGTGCCAATTGCTCATCTAAGATAGAAAGTGCAATTAAATCTCTTGATGAAATCAGTGAATGCACTATTAATTTTATAACTAAAGTTTTAACTGTTACAGTTGATAAAAATAGTAGTGGAAAAACAGTACTGGATAAAGTAGTTCATATAATAAAGAGAATTGAACCGGAAGTCGCAGTAAAGGAAAAATCGTTAGCGAGAAAAGAGCAAAGGGTACTGACAGCAGCAGATTTATGCTGCAGTGACTGTTCTAAAAGAATTGAAGATAAAATTAAAAAGATTAAAGGAGTTGAATCTGTAAAAATTGATAATCATTCTAAAAAATTAACACTTGAAATAAGTAAAAAAGAAAACTTTAAACGTGTAGTAAAAGAAGCCAATATTTCAGCAAGCAGGATTGTAAAAAAAATAAAATTAAAAGAAGAACCGGATTATGATAAAATTAAGCAAAAGAAGAAATTATTTCTATTTGGTATAGGAATTGTTCTATTTGGTATAGCACTCCTTTTCAATGGACCTATTTTATACAATGTACTGTTATATATCGCCGCCTATCTTTTTGTCGGTTATAATGTTATTTTAAAAGCATTTAAAAATATCATATACGGTAAATTTTTAGATGAGAATTTTTTAATGACTATCGCATCTATCGGTGCTTTTTGTGTTCAGCAGTATCCTGAAGGTGTAGCTGTACTTATTTTTTATAAAATTGGTGAATTCTTCGAGGGAAAAGCCATAAATAATTCTCGTAAATCTATAAAATACATGATGGATCTTAAACCTGATTTTGCTAATTTGAAAATAGATAATGATTATAAAAAAATTGCTCCTGAAGAAGTTAAAATCGGCGATTATATTTTAGTTAAGCCGGGTGAAAAAGTTCCTCTTGACGGGAAAATACACGAAGGTATTTCTTCCATAGATACAAAAGATATAACAGGAGAGTCAGTTCCCAAAACAGTTAAAGAGGGTAAAGAAGTTTACAGCGGCTCAATTAATATAAAAAGTCCGATAATAATTGAAGTTTTAAAAGAGTATAGTGAATCCACTGTTGCTAAAATTTTAGAACTTGTGGAAAATGCGGGTTCTAAAAAATCTAAAACTGAAAAGTTTATCACTAAATTTGCTAAAGTATACACTCCTGTAATTATTTCTATGGCAGTTTTTATTGCAGTTGTTCCACCTCTGCTAATGACTGACGCTACCTTTGAACAGTGGATTTATCGTGCAATGATTTTTCTGGTTATATCATGTCCTTGTGCTTTGGTTATATCTATTCCATTAAGCTTTTTCGGAGGAATCGGCGCCGCTTCTAAAAGAGGAATTTTAATTAAAGGGAGTAACTATCTGGAAACTCTTAATCAGGTAAAAACAGTAGTTTTTGATAAAACAGGAACTCTTACTAAAGGTATTTTTAAAGTTATGGAGATTAGACCGAGTAATAATATAAAGAAAAGCAAATTGTTGAAATATGCTGCGTATGCCGAAGCTTTTTCTGATCATCCGATCGCCCTGTCAATTAAAGATACATTCGGTAAAGATAATATTAATAAAGATAAGATAAAAAATTACACTGAAAAATCAGGTGCTGGAATTGACTGTACTGTTGATGACTGTAGAATTCTCTGCGGCAATAGCAGATTAATGGAAGAAAACGGCATTGATTATACAAAAACGAATGATTCAGGAACAGTTGTATATGTGGCTGTTAATAATAATTTTCAGGGATATTTACTGATTGCCGATGAAATTAAAGAAGATACTGAAAATGCAGTTGAAAGATTAAAAAACCTTGGAATCAGGAAAATAGTTATGCTTTCTGGTGATAATAAAGAGATTGCCAATGCTGTTGCTGATAAAATAAAAATTGATGAAGTACATGCTGAGCTGCTGCCAGATCAGAAAGTCAGCGAATTGGAAAAAATTGAAGAAGCTAATTCCTCATTCGGCAAAATAATGTTTGTCGGTGACGGAATGAATGATGCTCCTGTTATAACTAGAGCTGATATTGGTATTGCCATGGGGGGAATTGGCGTAGATGCAGCTATTGAATCAGCAGATATTGTTATAATGAATGATGCACCGGGTAAAATTCCCGACGCAATAGAAATTGCACGGAGAACAAGAAAAATAGTAGTTCAGAATATAACTTTTGCTCTATCGGCCAAGGTTGCAGTTTTAGTCCTAGGAGTCATTGGTATGGCAACTATGTGGGAAGCCGTTTTTGCAGATGTCGGCGTAGCTTTGCTGGCAATACTGAACTCTTCCCGTGTTTGATAAGATTTTAGAGTTTAATCTATGATCCCAAACTAGAGATTTATTGAGAATTATTGCGAATTATTGATCAATAATTCGCAATAAAATCATAAGTTTGTTATTATAATATTAAGAACCCGAAATATAATAACCTTATAATCCGTACGAAATACGACTGATATGGGAGATTTATATGGCTTTAAAAATAATGGTAATCAATTTTCTTGTAAGTCTGCATATTCCTAGATTAGTATCGAAATATTTAGCAATATTAATTCTTATATCTCTAATACTTTTTGTCAGCTGGCTGATTAAAATTTTTATAAAATATTATTTGCTCTCTTTTTTAAAAAAAATTGCCGCTCGGACATCAACCAAATGGGATGATATTGTTTTTGCAAACAGTCTGCCTGATAGAATAGCACTGATTATACCTGCTATAATTATTTATTTTATTGCAAGTATAGTATTCATAAATGGAGCAGGCGGATTACTCAAATATATACAACTGGCATGCGTATTATATATTATACTTGCTTCTGTACTCATAGTTAATTCAGCATTGAGGGTTGTGGAAACTATTTATAATACGTATGAAATTTCACTGGAAACTCCCATAAAAAGCTTTTTACAGGTTATTAAAATTTTCTTCTATTTTGCTGCTTTTATAATTATCATATCACTTTTTATGCAGCAGTCACCATGGGCTCTGCTTAAGGCTTTGGGAGTTGTAGCGGGTGTTACAATGTTTGTTTTTAAAGATACTATATTGGGACTGGTTGCCTCCATTCAGTTATCAGGACAGAAAATGGTTAAAAGAGGTGATTGGATAGAGATGCCTAAATTTGGTGCCAACGGAGATGTAATTGATATATCTTTGACTACTGTGAAGGTTCAGAATTTTGATAAAACAATTGTTAATGTACCTACATATGCACTTGTAAGTAATTCTTTTCAAAACTGGCGCGGTATGGTTGATTCTGGTGGAAGGAGAATTAAAAGATCTGTTAATTTAGATATGCACAGCTTTAAATTTTTAACGGTAAATGATTTAGAAAAATTAAAGAAATATGACCTGATAAAAGATTATATTATTGCTAAAGAAGTAGAGCTTGAAGAGGAAAATAAAAGAAAGAAAATTAATAAAAAGCATGTAATTAATTTTAGAAGATTGAGTAATGTGGGTACATTTAGATATTACATTAAGCAGTATTTATCACAAAATTCAAATATTAATAATAATATGACTTTTATTGTTAGACAGCTGCAGTCTACAGAAAAAGGTCTACCTATTCAGGTATATGTTTTCAGTACAGATACTAACTGGGTGAAATATGAGGAAATACAGGCTGATATTTTCGATCATATTTTAACAGTTATTCCTGACTTTGGTCTCTCTATTTACCAAGATATTTCAGGACGTGACATTAAAGAAGGTATCTGTCCAAAGTAGCTGCACTGAATCAATAGATTATTTTGAGGCATAGCCGGAGCTGTAGATGAAAAAAGCTAATCAGAGAATTTCTCCTGATAATTAGCTTTTTGAATACAGATTTTAATATAAAATTTGGCAGGAATTGCTTATAGAGCAGAATACAGTGTAAACCTCATTATGAGAAATAACTAAAAATAAAATTCTAACTTTTGACAGTTCTGCAACTCTCTCTATAAATTAAAAGTTATAAAAAAATCTGAAATTAAAACTACTCTCCTTTAAAGAAACGTTTTGCTTTTTTAAGGAATAGCGACATCATAGGATGATTTTTATTCGGATCATCAAGATCGGCAAATTCATTTAGTTTCTTTTTTTGGGCTTTAGTTAATTTCTGAGGAACTTCCACAAAAATTTTTATATGCTGATCACCCCGTTGTCCACCTCTCAAAGAAGGAATACCTTTTCCCTTCATTCTGAGAATAGTAGCTGACTGAGTACCTTCAGGAACTTTCAGTTTAGTTTTTCCTGAAATAGTGGGAACTTCAATAATTCCCCCCATGGCAGCTGTAGTAAACTCTATAGGAACTTCACACATTATATCAGTTCCATCTCTATGAAAGACTTCATGATTACGCACGTGAATAACAATAAACAGATCTCCAGCTCTTCCGCCGTCGACGCCGCTTTCACCCTCTCCGGCAACGCGTAATCTTGATCCTGTATCAACTCCGGGCGGAATATGCACCTGAATAGTTTTTTCTGTTCTGCGTCTGCCTTCACCACTGCATTTAGAACATGGTTTTTCAATTATCTGTCCGGCACCTCTACATGAAGGACATCCGTGACGCATACTGAGAAAACCATGATTTGTAGAAACATACCCGCTTCCTCCGCATCTTGAACATGTAACTTTACCACTTCCTGATTTGCATCCGCTTCCATTACAGGAGGAACAGGATTGCAGTCTTGCAAATGATACTTTTTTATCACCGCCATATACAGCATCTTCAAAATCAATTTCAAGATCATATCTTAAATCAGATCCATCCTGCATAGAAGATCTTGATTGACTACGCCCTCCCCCAGTGCCGCCGCCAAAAAATTCTTCAAAAATAGAACCTCCTGAACCGCCAAAGACAGAGCTGAATATATCAAATGGATCATGACCGCTTGCAGTGCTTCCTCTGCCTGAACGTGTAAATGCATCATGCCCGTACTGATCATATTGTGAACGTTTTTTTGTATCACTTAAAATTTCATAAGCCTGTGATATCTCTTTAAATTTATCTTCAGCACTTTGATCACCCGGATTTTTATCAGGATGATATTTTATAGCCAGTTTTCTATATGACTTTTTAATTTCTACTACTGTTGCTGATTTAGCAACTCCAAGTGTATCATAATAATTTTTTGACATTAATTATCTCCGGAAATTTATTCAGATTTTTCTTTTTTTTCTTCTTCTTCAGCACCGGAACTTACTACAACGGTAGAAGGCCTTAACAGCCTATCACCATATCTGTATCCGGTTCTCCACTGCTTCAATACAATATCTTCATCAACATCTTCTGAAGGTTCATTTGCAATAGCTTCATGTAAATTAGGATCAAATCTTTCACCCACAGCATTAATAGGTTCAATACCTAATGAAGAGAGAGATTTTTCGAACTCATTTTTTATCAATTTCATACCATCAAGCAGAGCCTTAAAATTATCTGACTGCCCGGCAGACATTAAAGCTAATTCAAAATGATCCATCGCAGGCAGCACAGCACTTACAGTATCAAACTGAGCATTCACTCTGGCATCATTTTTTTCTCTGATAGAACGTTTCCTAAAATTTTCAAATTCAGCATTTAATCTTAAAAATTTATCTTCTGATAGTATAATCTGTTTTTTCAAATTTTTCACAGAACTTTCTAACTCTTCTATTTTTACTTCTTCTTCTGCTAAAACTTTCCCTTCCTGAACTTCCAATTCTTCATCAGCAGGCATAGAATCACTCTCTTTTTCAGCGTTTTTAATCTTAATCTCTTTTATCTTTTTATTTTTTTTTGATGTACTCATAATAATTAAACCCTTATATAAAATGATTATAAATTTAAGCAAAATATGAAATGTTTAGATTATCTACTGTAGACAGAAGATATGAAAAGCAGAAAACAGTCTAAGCTATTAAACAATAATTTTACATTTAAGCAACATGTAATAGAATATTAATTTTAAAAATTTCAAAATGTATTATGACAATACGCCGGTATTTCATCATTAATAATTGGGAGTTATGGGGTTGAAAAAGTGATATTAAATAAAATTCAATTATTTTAGAGAATAATCAACAAATCGGTTTATATTAAAAAAATATATAGAATTCTACTTTTTTAGTTAATATTTTTTAATAGCCTTAAAATAATTTATAATCGACTGTTTTTACGTTTTGAGTGTATCTGATAAACATAGAATAAAGTTAAAAAAAACTAAAATCTATGATATAAAATAGAGGTATAAGAATGAAATTAGGCATAATTGGCGGTAGCGGTTTATACAATATAGACGGCATAAAAATTATTGATAAAATCAGTTTAAAAACACCTTTTGGTAATCCTTCAGATAATTATACTGTTTGTAAAGTAGAAGATAAAGAGATAATTTTTCTCCCGAGACATGGAGAATCTCATACTATATCTCCTTCAGAAATAAACCATCGTGCAAATATCTTCGGAATGAAAAAACTGGAAGTTACACATATTTTAGCAATTTCTGCCGTGGGCAGCCTAAAAGCAGAATTACAGCCAAAAGATATTCTGCTTATTGATCAATATGTAGATAGAACTAAACAATCTGAAAAACATACATTCTTCGGAAACGGTATAGTTGGGCATATAGGCTTCGGGGATCCAATCTGTAATAATTTTAAAGATTTTGTTTTCAAATTTGCAGAAGAAGCTGTTACAAAAACATATATCGACCTTAACTCCTCTTCAAAACCAAAGGCCGTTAAAAATGGAACTTATGTAAATATGGAAGGACCTGCATTCTCTACAAAAGCTGAATCCAAACTCTATAAATCATGGGGAATAGATGTAGTAGGAATGACAAGTCTTCCAGAAGCAAAACTATCAAGAGAAGCAGAAATCTGCTACTGCAGTGCCGCAATGGTTACAGATTTTGACAGCTGGCATCCAGATCATGACAGTGTTACTGTTGAGATGGTCATTAAAACCATGGGTTCAAATATCAAAATTGCTAAAGAGATAATAATAAATACAATCAAAAATTTCAGTGAAGTTAAAAATGCCTGTTCATGCAGTACTGCTCTTAAATATGCTGTAATGACTGCACCTGAAAAAATATCAGAAAAAATAAGGAAAGATCTTAAACCAATTATTGGTAAATATTTTAATTAGATGATAGGAATATAATTAATTTCATATAATTATTATATGCCGTTATAGCTGAGTTTCCACTCATCCGTATATCCTCTATTTGACCTAATAAATGATAATTTTTTTATACTTCTTAAAATATCTTTTAGCTGTTTTTTTTAACTTAGCTTCTAAAAAAATTTTCTTACTTACCAAAAATTCAAAATTCAGTACAACAGGTCACTAATATCTATACATCTCTTTATAAATATTTTATAGAGAGCTTATTAATATATAAAAAACTTTTATTTTAAATTATTAATCATTGACAAGCATATATCTCATATATTATAATGCAAAATAGTTAATTAACTTATTTTCGTAGAATCAAAAAAAGATCAAAAGATCAAAAGATCAAAAGATCAAAAATCTAAAAAAAAGGTAAAAGTATTAAAAATGAGAGCTAAGAGAGAGAAAAAATTTACACTGATTGAGCTATTGGTGGTTATTGCCATTATAGCTATCCTCGCCGCAATGTTACTACCGGCACTGAGTCAGGCTCGTGTTGCCGCCCGTAAAACATCTGATAAAAACAATCTAAGACAGATTGTTACATCATTGATAGCTTATTCAGGTGCAGCCAATGGCCAGTATCCATCAAAAAACGGAACTCCTTTTGGTACTGCCAGTACTAGTACTGCCCAAGGTGGTACTGCTGGGGCTTTATCTTTACTTGGTGAGCCTAATATGCATAACCAAATTGCATTAGGGAAAAAATCTATATTACTCAGTCCTTCATCAGGAAAAACACCTAAAAATATAGGACAACCTTGGAGTGAAAGCACTGAAACTGACTATATATATGCTTCTAATGGAACAGAACGCATGGTAAAACCTGACAGTGGAATAATAATGGATTCACAAGGACTTTACAGCAACTATGCAAATGTAGCATTTACTGATGGTTCTGTGACCCATGCGGGCGGAGATGCTAACGGTTTAATTGTAGATTATGTAAAAAATAGGGCACTAACGGGGATAACAGGAGATAGTTATGATAATAATACTGCAGCAGCCTATCAGTAACAGCTAATAATTTCATATAGGTAAAAATAAAAAGATGAGAGTATATACTCCATCTTTTTTTTTGTGTTTGGGTATTTTATATTTTTATATCTAAAATTATTGACATCCACCACCACCTTAAGCTATAATTAAAAATTAGTTCATTAACTGAATGTTATACATCCATTATTAATAATATTAAAAAATATGGAGGTAATAATGAAAGTTAATAGAGAGAGAAGATTTACATTGATAGAGCTATTGGTGGTTATTGCCATTATAGCTATCCTCGCCGCAATGTTACTACCGGCACTGAGTCAGGCTCGTGTTGCCGCCCGTAAAACAGCTGATAAAAACAATCTAAGACAGATTGTTACATCATTAGTAGCCTATACAGGTGCAAGCAGTGGCCAGTATCCATCAACAAACGGAACTGCTTTTGGTACTACCAGTGATAGTACTGCCCAAGGTGGTACTGCTGGGGCTTTATCTTTACTTGGTGAGTCTAATATGCATAACCAAATTCCATTAGGGAAACAGAGTATATTAATCAGTCCTTCATCAGGAAAAGTTGCTACAGGTGGAGTCTGGGCTATAGCTGACCAAACTGACTATATATATGCTTCTAACGGAACAGAACGCATAGTAAAACCTGACAGTGCAATAATAATGGATTCACAAGGACTTTACAGCAACTATGCAAATATAGCATTTCCTGATGGTTCTGTAAACCATGCGGGCGGGGATACTAACGGATTAATTATAGCCTATGCAAAAAATAATGCACTAACGAGTATAGTAGGAGATGATTATGATGGTAAAACAGCAGCAGCCTATAAGTAACAGCTAATAATTTCATATAGGTAAAAATAAAAAGATGAGAGTATATACTCCATCTTTTTTTTTTATTTACATATTTTATATTTAAAATTATTGACAACAATCACTACCTTAAGTTATAGTTATTAACTAGTTGATTAACTAAATCTTATAGAAAAATAATTAATAATTTTAAAGAGAGAAGAAAAGAGAATGAAAGTTAGAAAAAGAGACAGAGAAAAATTTACACTGATAGAGCTATTGGTGGTTATTGCCATTATAGCTATTCTCGCCGCAATGTTACTGCCGGCACTGAGTCAGGCTCGTGTGGCCGCCCGTAAAACATCTGATAAAAATAATCTAAGACAGATTGCTACATCATTGATAGCCTATGCATCTGCAGCAAATGGTCAGTATCCAACAATAGATGATACTGGTTTGTCTTATGGTCATGCCTCGATCCCAGCTACTGTCAATGGAGCAGCGGGTAGTGCTGGAAGTTTAGCTCTACTTGGTGAACCTAATATGCATACCCAAATTCCATTAGGGAAACAGAGTATATTAATCAGTCCTTCATCAGGAAGAATAGCTTCAACTATTTGGGCGACTGGTAATATTGCTACTGGAAAAGGAACCAACAGTGATTATATATACTATGCCGGCGGAAGTGAGCGCATAATAAAAGCTGACAGCGGGATAATAATGGATGCACCCGGACTTTACAGCAACTATGCAAATGTAGCATTTACTGATGGTTCTGTAAACCATGCTGGTGGGGATAGTAACGGTTTAATTATAAAATATGTAAAAAATGAACCGCTAACAGAGATAAGAGGGTTTGATTATGACAACACAGGTAGTGATAAATATAAATAATAACTGGTAAGTATGATGGAAAGACAAATTCATATTAATAACTAACACTTCTGTTAGATAAAAGTGAATATTTATTCGCTTTTTTTTTGCTTCCAGATATTTTATATTTAAAAAACATATATTACCACCTGTTTTTTTAAACATATACTTATAATGGAATGTAAATAACTACACAATTTTTTACTTACAGCCTATAAGTTCAAAAATTTACTGATAAATACCTATACTCTTAAATTAATAAAAAAATCAATAATTCTCAGAAAGAAGTATATAATAGAAGCCTGAGTATAAAGTTCTCCCCGCATATTAAAAAAACCTGATTAACTATTCGCATGATAAAAGTTTGTTCAGTATTAAAATTTATTTGAAGAAGAGTTTAATGTTTAAAAACAGACTGGATTATTTTTATACACTTATAATTTTAACTGCAGGTGCATTGGTATTCCCTCTTTTTTTTTATGAGCCTAATTCTAGTTTTAAAACAGTTCAGATACTCTTTTCATTAGCAACAATATCATCTCTATGTCTCATAATTATACTCCTAAAATTAGATAATTTAAAATTTTCACACTTTTAAAACATAAACCTGCTCTTTTCAGTTCCCTACTATTATTAATACCGACAATACAGTTTTTTATTTATAGATCATACAGTTTCAGTGAGTGGAGCTTTTCTATTTTATGGATAAGCATTCCCCTATTTGCATATATTTTCTATGATAATTTAAAAATGGTACTTCCTCCTTATCTCCTATTTATCTGGATTATTGATATAATTTATTCTACTTTCCAGACAGGAGAGATTGTCGGTATTGTAGGAAATAGAAATTGGCACGCAGTTTTTTTAGTTGTATTAATATCCTTTGTTCTATATCTACTCTACTCATTTTATAAAAAAACTAATAAATATTATATAAAAATATTAATTTCTATAATAAGCTTACTCATGACAATAGAGAGTTTTTATATAATATATTTATGTGAATCTCGAGCCGTCTACCTCTCTTTAGGAATAACACTGCTTATTTTTATAATAATAAAGTTACAGAGCAGACGCCTAAACCGCTATGTAAAATATTTAATTACTACTATTTCCATCTGCGTTATACTATTGCCAGTATTAATCTCTCTTTTTTCATTTTATTCATCACCCAGCTCTATATTATCCAATAATATAAAATCCTCAGAAGTGCTGAAGAGTACCGCTTCAGATATAAAAAATATTAATAATTCACTGGATAGCGATGTGAGAATACCTCTATGGATTGGATCTATTAAGCTGATTAAAAATTATCCTTTTATGGGAGTTGGTACTGCAAGATTTGAAAGTGTCTACGCCGGATACAGATCTATCAGCTATTTTGAAAAACCGTTAAGTGCCGCACGATCAAACCATCCGCATAATGCCCTGCTTTACATAGCTGCATGCTATGGACTGCCCGGTCTGATCTTATGGCTGATTTTATGGTTATATCCCGTTCTTTACTGTATAAAAAGCTTTAATAATTTAACCCTCTTTAAAAAAGTCGCACTATTTTCATATATCGTCCTATTCATACATGGAATGCTGGATTTAATACTCTTTGTATGGCCGACTCTATTTATTGCCGCCATACTGATAGGTATCCTCTGGACAGAGCCGTGGAGGCCTGTCAGTGAGAATATAAAATTATTAAAGAGTAGCAAAAATATTTATATAAATATATTAATAAAGGCGGCGGCTGTGATTTTACTAATAATGACGGTTAAAACCCTATATAATGATTATATGAGCAGTTATAACTTCCGTTATGGAAGATTTTCTAAGTTACAGGGAAGAGAGTATGAAGCTCTATATTTTTATAATAAAGGACTCAAATATAAGAAAGATCCAAAATATTTATACAAAGCTGCATCTACAGCCCTGCTAAAACTGCGTAATCCCGTGCTTGCTCTGAAATATTTAAATGAGTTCAAAGATATTTCTACTTTTGACTATGCTATAAAAACTCTCTTACTGCATGGACATTACTAATATTAAACAGACCAAAAGAGGCTTTGCCCTATTTAATAAAAGCTGTCATTAATTATCCGCTACTAACTAGAAACTGGTATGACCTTGCAAAGACACAAAGGCGTCTCGGCATGATAGAAGCTTCAAAAATCTCTTTTGATAACATGTACAAAACAATAAAACAGAAAAATCTCCCTAAAAGCAGTCTAAAATTACTACTGACTAATCCGAACTATGACAGCCATCCGAAAAGAATACCAAAAGAAATACTAAATAATTTTAGATTATAGATTTCAAAGCTTTTTTAAAACCCTGTTTTATATGTTTATTACAGAGTTCAACTAAAGTAATAGACCACCGCCTAACTACTATCTCTTATAATAATTTCATGGAGATTACCAAGTTCAGGCGGAAATTCATACTCCATTTTAAAAACACTGTTTTTTTATTCAGTATATCCTTGAAGCTCTATCCTTAATTTCTAAAGATAGATATTTTATGCTTCACTATAATTTATGATTACTTTTATCATCCGCAGCATTTTTTGTATTTTTTACCGCTACCGCATGGACATGGATTATTTCTGCCTATTTTTTTTACATCTCTTCTATAATTAGGAATTAAAGGTTCTAAATGTCCCTGCTGCTCAACTGGAGGAAAACCATACTGCTCAACTGGAGGAAAACTATCTATATTAGGCATTGTTTCAGGCGGCATCTGGGGAGATGTATTTTCAACTTCCACTCCAAACTGCTCTATTTCATTATGAATAAGTTCCTGAGGTAGACTAGCAAAAAGCTCTTCAAAAGCTTCAATGCCAACTGCAGAACGGAACATATTTTGTAAAATTTCCTGATTCAGATCCGACATCATATAGGTAAACATTGTAAAAGCTTCCTGTTTATACTCTATTAATGGATCTTTCTGAGCATAAGAGCGGAGATTAATACCTGTTCGTAATCCATCCATAGCATATAAATGTTCCTGCCATAATCTGTCAACAGCCTCAAGGATAATGTGCCGTTCCAGTCTTCTTACAGAATCTTCCTCTTCAACAGATTCTCTTGCTTCATAAGCTGTTTTAATTTTATTAAAAAGCTTTTTCGCCAATTCTTCAAATTCTAAGATCTCTTTTTCAGTTCCTTCCTTATATAAATCACTTTCGACAAATCCCAAAGGAAAGGTCATATTCAACCAGTTAATCAAGGCTTCTTTATTATATTCGCTATCACTCTTACTGTTATTCACTGAAGCATTTTCCAAATGAACTCTTATTTCATCATCAACAATATCATAAAGTATCTCTTTCGGTGTTTCAGCAATTAAAACTTCTTTTCTAAAACCATATAAAATTTCACGCTGTTTATTCATAACATCGTCAAATTCAAGAGTTCTTTTACGAATTGCAAAATGCTGCTGTTCAACTCTCTTCTGAGCTGTTCCAATAGATCTGTTTAGAAGTGAATGCTGAAGCTCTTCCCCTTCATCAAGTCCAAGTTTACTCATAATTGAAGCAATTTTATCCGAGCCGAACAATCTCATTAAATTATCTTCCAGAGAGATATAAAATTTAGAATAACCGGGGTCTCCCTGTCTGGAACAACGCCCCAATAACTGTCTGTCAATTCTTCGTGAATCATGTCTTTCACTGGCAATTACACATAGACCGCCAAGTTCTGCTACACCTTCTCCAAGCTTAATATCAGTACCCCTACCAGCCATATTTGTAGCAACAGTTACTGAATATTTTATACCAGCCCCTGCAATAATATCAGCTTCAGATTCATGATTTTTAGCATTAAGCACGTTATGAGGAATTTTTCTGCCCTTCAACATTCTACTGATAATTTCAGAAACATCAACAGATGCGGTACCAAGTAGAACAGGCTGTCCTTTTTTATGACATTCCTCCACTTCATTAATAACAGCTTTGTACTTTTCACGTTTAGTTCTATAAATAGCATCATTAGCATTTTCACGAATACATGGCTTATCCGTAGGAATAACAATAACATCTATTTTGTAGATCTGGTGAAGTTCGGTAGCTTCACTTTCAGCAGTACCTGTCATTCCAGCTAATTTATCATAGAGTCTAAAATAATTTTGTATTGTTACAGTTGCAAAAGTCTGTGTTTCACCTTCAATAGTTACGCCTTCTTTTGCTTCCAGAGCCTGATGCAATCCCTCATTAAAACGACGTCCCGCCATTAATCTGCCGGTATGTTCATCTACAATTACTACTTTATTATCCTGAACCACGTAGCTTACATCTTTTTCGAAAAGGCAGTAGGCTTTTATCAGTTGTGAAATATTATGAATTCTTTCAATATCCTTACTATATTTATCCTGAAATTCCTGTTTTTTAATGATTTTATCAGACTCTTTCAAGCTCACATCACTATCGATTGTATGAAGTGTACTAAGCATATCGCTTAAAATAAAAGCTTTAGGATCATCAGGGCTTATTATATTTCTACCTTTATCTGTAAGATCAGCCTCATGGTTTTTTTCTTCTATAACAAAATAGAGTTCTGACTGTACTTCCTGAAGCAGTCCGCGATTTTGATCACTTCTTACATTAGATTCTACTTTTTCCAATTTTTTCAAAATAGATCCATCTTCAAACAGATGCATTAACTGACGATGTTGAGGCATGCCCATTTTAACCTGAACAAGCTTAATATATGCTTTATTTATTTCTTCGTTTGACCCATCATTTTTACTAATAACAGCCTTTGCTTCGGCAATGAGCCTCGAACATAGTAAATTCTGTTTTCTGTATAGATCCGCAACTAATGGCTTATAAGTGTCGAACTGATGAGATGAGACGGCTGCAGGTCCTGAAATAATAAGGGGCGTTCTGGCTTCATCGATTAAAATACTATCTACCTCGTCCACAATCACATAATAATAATCTCTTTGAACCAGATGCTCTTTATCCAGAGCCATCCCCATATCTCTCAAATAATCAAAACCGAATTCACTATTTGTTCCATAGGTAATATCTTTATTATACTGCTCTTTTTTCTCTTCAGGATTCATTTCGTTCTGAATACATCCAACTGTAAGTCCAAGATATTCATAAACAGCACCCATCCATTCTGAGTCACGTCTGGCATGATAATCACTAACAGTAACAAGTTGACAGTTTCTACCGGTAAGTGCATTTAAATAAAGCGGCATTGTTGCGGCAAGAGTCTTACCTTCACCTGTTGCCATTTCAGCAATATTACCTTCATTAAGAACAATTGCTCCCATAAGCTGAACATCGAAAGGAACCATATTCCAAACTGTATCATGTCCACACACTGTAATTGTATCTCCGCACATTCTTTTACAGGCATTTTTAACAACAGCATACGCTTCGCACATGAGGTCGTCAACAGTCTCACCATTTAAAATACGCTCTTTAAACTTATCTGTTTTAGCCTTCAGCTGCTCATCAGATAGTTCATCTAATACTTTTTCAAAGCTATTAATTTTGGTAACTAAAGGTTTTAAGCGTTTTACATCCCGTTGAGACTTAGAACCAAATATTTTTGTCAAAAAATTTATTCCCATATTATAAACAACTCCATATTACATAATAACGTAGATTTAATATTAAAAACATATTCAATAAAAGTAGCATAAATCATAAAAAAATCAGCTTCAATAATTTATTATTATATCTCTAAATATCCATATAAATATTTGATTAAGGATAATATAAGAATTATAGTAATTTAGGTAGGGTTAATCCTCTGATAATAATGCATCAAAGTCGCAAGACTTTATATTAAAATTCCCAGAGTGGAATTGCCCTGCCCCTTCTTCATATTAAAAATTATATATACCATTTTTGATTCTCATATAAACCGTGGAAATTTTGATAAAAATGCCCAAATTACTTATTATATCAAGTTTTTAAAAGAACTATTTTAAAACAATCTTCCTGAGGTACCCGTTTACTAAATCCCAATTTAGTGATTTTAGTTATATTCAAGATAGCTGTCCTTCAGTTTTATCCATTCCATTATATGATGCTTTTCATCTGAGAAAATATAATCATTTAAAATAAAAAATATTTTATATGTTTTTTGATTCTATATTTAATTACAAAGATAAGATAATTAAGGTATTAGCTTATAGTTAATTTTCTAAAATAAGTTTCCTAAGAGTATAATTTAAAAATAAAATCTTTATTCTTTATGTATAACATGAGATATTAATAAAATATTGAAATCTATGTTTTGTTTAATTATATATGGAATATATTATTAAAATAATATTTATATATTTAAAATTTAAGACCTGAAATAAAAAAATGAAACATTTAGCTGTTATAGGGAATCCGATTTCACACTCATTATCACCGATAATGCATAACGCCGCCATTAAAACATTGAATCTTGACCTTGATTATTCTGCTGTAAAAGTCGAAAGTTATGACTTGGAAGAATTTTTAAAGAGTGCTAAAATAAAATATTTGGGATTTAATGTTACTGTTCCACATAAGGTTAATATTATAGAGTATTTGGAGCATATTGACCAAAATGCAGTATTGGGAGAGAGTGTTAATACTGTACTTATTAATAATGATGGCACATTGAGCGGTTTTTCTACAGACGGTTACGGTTTAGAAAAGGCATTAGAATTAGAATTTTCTATTAATATAAGTCAGGAATCTTTTTTCTTTACTGGCTGCGGAGGTGCAGCAAAAGCTGCTATTTCTCATTTGCTGTCCATTGGTGTTAAAAATATTCTTATTGCAAATAGATCACTTTATAAAGCTGAAGATTTTATAATTAAACTGACTAAAAAATATCCTGACGCTATTTTAACAGCGTGCAGTGTAAATGATACTGATATAATAAGATCTCATTTTGATAGTAATCCTATAATTATTCAATCTACAAGTTTAGGACTTCATAGGAATGATCCTTTGCCGTTAGATGTTAATTTGTTAAATAAGAATATGAGAATATTCGATATGATATACTGGATAACTCCTTTTTTAGAACAGGCTAAAAAAAGAGGTTGTTTTATTTCTGATGGTAGATTAATGCTTCTTTATCAGGGGGTGAAATCATTTTCCATGTGGACTGGGATAGAACCGCCTGTTAATATTATGAAGAGTACTCTTTTAAGTAAATTGAGGAATAAAAGCCTGTAGAAAATAGTTGACGGACTCATGATTAGTTGATAAATTCTATCTGTAAGTAATATTTTTATGAAATTATTATCATAGATATTAGTTACTCTTCTCTCCTATGATATATAATGATAAGATAGATTAATTAAAAATTAAGAACTTAACATTTAAACATTATACAAAAAATCTTATGATATTTTATGATATTTTTACAACTATGAAAAATGTGGCAATGATACCATTATGGTCTGTTTTTATTTTTATTTTCGGTTTATGTGTAGGCAGTTTTTTAAATGTCTGTATTTATAGAATTCCGAGAAATGAATCAATTGTCTTAACGCCTTCTCATTGTCCTAACTGTAATAAAAAAATAAAATGGTATGAAAATATACCTGTAATAAGCTGGTTGATTTTATGCGGAAAATGCAGTAATTGCTCTAAAAAAATATCTTTTGGCTATGTCCTTGTAGAGCTGATAACAGGGGGATTATTTTTTATTTCCTATATGAGAATTATTATTTTTCATCATCCTATCAGTATGTTAACTCCATACTTATTGGCCTCTTCAATGTTTGTTGTTACATTTGTAGTAGATTATAAGTTTAAAATTATTCCAAATAAACTTACATATTTTGTAATTATAGTCTCTTTATGCGTTGGAACTATTTTTCCAGAAGCTGTTGACAGATTAACACATCTCGAAGGATTTCTAAACTCTTTTTTAGGTTTTATCATCGTACTATCTATATTTTGGTCAATTTCCGTTTTAGGTAAAATATTATATAAGCGGGATATTTTCGGGATGGGAGATGTTAAATTTTTAGCTGCTCTGGGTGCATGTTTTGGCTTATTTCCAGCCGTATGGTTTTTTGTAATTATGGCTGCATCATTAATGGGAATTATATTTTGTATTTTGCTAATGATATTTAATAGAAAGAAGCTTACTTATGAAATACCCTTTGGTCCTTTTCTTGCAGTCGCAGGGTGTCTTTGGATTATTTACGGACCTGAAATAACTATATATTATTTTAAATTAAACTATCTTCTTATGAATTATATTTAGAGGTCGGTGGTTTGCAGCTGATTGGATTAGGATTTATCATTTGTAATTTTCTGTAATATAATTGACAAATATATTTTTTATTAAAATAATTTTATTTTGTGTGCAAAATGATAAAGTTCAGGCCAAGAAGAGTACGTTTAATATTTGTATATATTATAGGGGTCTCGGTAATATTAATTTTGCTGATATCTCTTCTTAATATAATATCTACCAATGCATTAGTTTCTCTCGGTCGCTATGCTGAGTCTACTAATCGAAATAATATAAAGCAGGAAACATATACATTAATTTTAGAAAATACCGAAGTTCTTGGTAAAAATTTCAACTCAATCTTTTCCAGCGCTCAAAATGTAGCCTCAATTATATCTCAATTATCTACTTATTATCTTTATAATCCAAAGCAGTCTCAGATAACTAATTCAGTCAAAAACAGAGCTTTAAAATTTATAAATAAGGATAAGTATTTGGTAAATTATAGTAAAGATAGTGATACACTTCTATGCTATTGGGGAAATCATAAAAAGGTTCCCGACGTCGTACTCAATGAAGCAGAGTCTTTAAGATATAATATAAAATTAATAAGTCTTATTTACAGTCGTTATTCAATATATAATGAAGTTTGGATAAATGTATTAAAAAACAAATATTTTATAAAATCACCGAGTTCTTTTTCAGTAATTCAATCCACTCATAAATTTTTATTCAATCTATATTTTTTGAAAGAGTATTATAAGTATCGTTTTTATTATAAAAAAAAACCAGACATGGCAAATAAAGCTATATGGACTAAAGCTAAATCTTATACTTTTGAAAAAAATAAAATTATTTCTGTCCAATATCCTATTTTCGGTATCAAAGGGAGTTTTCAAGGTTTTTCAGGAATTGATATGAATATTGATAATCTGTTTGACACAGCTCTGTCTACAAATGTATCATTTAAGAGTCCTAGCAGGAAAAAGTTATGGAAACCTTTTCTGCTGATGCCTGATACTACTATTATTGAGTTTCCACAAAAACTGTATAAAACATTTGGATTATCTGAGTCTAATATACAAAAAAATTATATCAAATATAACTATAATAAAAAAATTATAGATTCTAAAAATAATCTTATTGTTAATTTAGGCAATACAATAAAAAAAGAAAAAAATGGTATTTTAGAAATAAATTTGGAAGATAAAAAATATCTTATTTCATTTTCTAGA
Source organism: Conchocele bisecta (assembly GCA_029237695.1). NCBI lineage: Eukaryota > Metazoa > Mollusca > Bivalvia > Lucinida > Thyasiridae > Conchocele > Conchocele bisecta. The sequence continues at coordinate 341,065 of JAQRGA010000042.1, read as the reverse complement.
ATAGCCACAAATAAGTGGATTATAGGTTCTATAGTACGAGCTGATCATTTATATGCAACTATTGCTAAAACTAGCTTGAAGACTAATAATATAATCAGTAGGCAGATTAAACAATTTATAGGTATTTCGATACTATTTTTATTTGGTGCTATTATTTTGTCTGTAATATTTTTTAAACATCTTGTTCTTTATCCAATTATAGAATTAAGAAAGGTTGTTAAGCAGATAGGAAAAGGAGTTTTCAACCGTGAGTTTAAAGCAAGGGGAATAACTGAGTTGGTAGAACTCTCTGATGGAATTAAAATTCTTGGAAAAGAATTGACAGAATTTACTGAAAATTTAAAAAATGGTGCTAAAGAGAGACAGATAATTGAAACAGAGTTAAATATTGCGGCTAAAATACAGAGATCTGTTCTACCCCAAATAAGATCAAGATTTCTGCGTAAAGAGTTTGAGTTAGATGCAAAGTTAGTTCCTTCAAGAATTGTATCCGGCGACTTTTATGACTTCTTTTATATTAATATAAATACTATTGCGATTGTATTGGCTGATGTTTCAGGAAAAGGCGTTTCTTCTGCTTTCTTTATGAATATGGCTAAATCAACAATAAAAAATCTTTGCCTAAAAGATAGATACCATAATCCCGGACGTATTATCAATAAAGTAAATAAAGAGTTATCAAGAGGCAATGACGCATCTATATTTTTAACAATGTATTTAGCCTATTATAATATTAAAACAGGAAAATTAACTTATGCAAATGCAGGACATCATGATGCTATTCTAGCTAATATTGATGGTAAAATATCATTTTTTGGAATAATGGGAGAGCCTGCAGTCTGTTTGGATACAACTAATAAGTATAAAGTTGCTGAAAAAAATCTAAATGTAGGAGATACAATAGTTTTTTATAGTGATGGAATATCAGAAGCAATAAACCCTATGAATGAATGTTATGGTGAAGCAAGAGTGGCTAATATTATCAATAAAAACTGTAATAAAAAAGCAAAAGATATTAGTATAGAGATTCTAAAAGATATTATAGAGTTTAAACATGGTTCCAAATTTGATGATATAACACTGCTTGTACTAAAGAGGAAAAAATAATTTATATTTAGTTTGATATCCTGCATTGTATTACTAAAGAGTATCTAATAATAACAAATATAGAAATATAATGATGATCAGTAGATCATCAGCCACGAAACGAGATAATTTACAACTTAAATATTTCGACTAATTTATTCATCTCTGTTTGAGTCATTCCAAGAGGTTTGAATCCGGCGGCCAGACATTTCATATAAATTTTACAGCCTTTATTAGCAACATCTATATAATCAAAAGCTTCTAGAGTATCACATCCGGAAGCAATCGCTCCATGTTTCAGCCATATTGCAACATCTCTTTTTTTTAATGCTTTAACAGTTAGATCTGCCAGCTTTTCTGAACCGGGGAGGGCATACTCACATAAAGCTATACCTTTTGGAACAAATATTCTAACTTCAGGGAGCATTGACCATATTGCATTATTAAATATTTCTTCATTTTTTGTGAGATCAGGATAATGTGATAAGCAGATAGTTTCAATAGGATGTGTATGTAGAACAGCTTTATGATTACTACCTGTTTTAAGCTTATCAAGATGAATTTTTACATGAGTTATTAATTCACCGGTCGGTTTAAGGCTATTATCATCTTCATTACCCCAAATGATATAATATCCTGAAGTATCTTCATTGAATTTGATAATACATGATACCATTTCAGGTTTCTTTAATTCCCGCAGTCGTTTTCCTGTGCCAGTTACAAAGAAGTACATATTTGCCGCTTCTTTAGGATATAGAGAACTTTTAATTAATTTTTTACCTCTAATGTCGACAGAAATATTATTAAAAAAGTCGGTAAGATTTATAGAAATATTTCCACCATTTCTTTCAGCCCATTCCCGTTCCCATAAATAGCCGGCAATTTCAGTAGTTTTATTTATCTCAGCTAATATCTCATTGGTTAATTTAATTTGTACCATGAGTAAGTATCTCCGGAAAAATTAATTATAATAAAGAATATTACTTATTATGCTTCTTATTACAAAGTTTTAATCTATAAAAAATTTTATAGATTATTATTATTTGTATTTGATAGTTGATAGTTGGTCGTTGATAGTAAAAATAGTAATTAAAAGCTTAACTTAAGGGTAAAAAAATGAAAAAAGCAAGTGCAAGACATATTTTAGTTGGTTCAGAAGAAATCTGTAAAGAATTAAAATCTGAAATAGAAAGTGGTGTTGATTTTGCTGAAGTAGCAAAAGAACATTCAGAATGTCCATCAGGCAGCAGCGGTGGCGATCTTGGCGAATTCTCTCCCGGTCAAATGGTAAAAGAATTCGACAAGGTAGTATTTTCTGATGAAGTTGGAAAAGTTTTAGGTCCTTTAAAGACTGAATTCGGTTATCATCTAATTGAAATTACAGAAAGAACTAATGGCTAATTAGTTTTGAATTTGCATTCAAAATACTTAAAACTCATATTTATGTAAAAATATAAAGTTCAAATCTGTACATAGTACGGTGTATATAAAGTTTTTATTGGAGAGAGTCATTATGGAAAACGTTGTTATAATTGGAACAGGTCCCGCAGGTTATACAGCTGCAATTTATTGTGCAAGAGCAGATTTAAAACCTTTAATTATTTCCGGAGAACTTCCGGGAGGTTTATTAACTCAGACTACAGATATTGAAAACTTTCCCGGTTTTCCTAATGCTGTTAATGGCTTTGAGTTAATGGATAAAATGCAGAAACAGGCTGAAGCTTTTGGAACTATATTAAAATATGACAGCGTTGAATCAGTAGAATTCAAAAATGGCGGTCCTCAGATTTTAAAACTTGGAAACGGTGAAGAGATCAAAACTAAGTCTGTTATTATTGCAACAGGCTCAAGTCCAAGGTGGATGGGATTGGAATCTGAGAAAAGACTTCAGACTAAAGGTGTCAGTGCCTGTGCAACCTGTGATGGTGCATTTTATAGAGATGTTCCTGTAGTTGTTATTGGTGGTGGTGATTCAGCCATGGAAGAAGCTGTGTTCCTTACTAAGTTTGCAAGTAAAGTTATAGTTATACATCGTAGAGATGAATTAAGAGCTTCAAAAATAATGGCTGCACGTGCTTTAGCCAATAAGAAAATTGAATTTGCATGGAACAGCAGTGTTATAGAAGTTTTAGGAGATGATGAGGTTGAAGGTGTAAAAATAAAAAACCTTAAAACGGATAAAGAATCTATAATAGAGTGTGCGGGCTATTTTTCTGCTCTCGGACATGTTCCTAACACTAAGGTTTTTACACCAGCAGTTAAAACCGATGAAAAAGGTTTTATTTCTTTAAAAAATCAGAGTTCTTATACTAATATCAAAGGAATTTTTGCGGCGGGCGACTGTGCTGATAATACTTATAAACAGGCTGTTACTGCTGCTGGTATGGGATGTAAGGCTGCAATAGATGTAGAACGCTGGCTTGAAAGTCTTTTATAATTTTAGATCTTAAATTTTCAGATTGATCCTCCAATAGCGGGATTTAATTTTATGAACTCTAATAGGCAGTATAATAATTTTAGTGAAAGTTTGATAAAAAGGGCTGTGTGTCTGCTTATCATATTTCTGTCTGGAATCTTCAATAATTCCAGCTCAAAAAAATACTGCTTTTATAATTTGGTTTTATCTGATATTTTAAAATCCTCTAACTGCTATAAAACCTATATGCTATATATTATTTAAAAATCTTTATAACTCTTATTTAAGGAGTAAAATACTTTATTACATTATCCAATATTGACACTTATAGAACAACGTTATATCATTTTTAAAAATGGTATTACTTAAATTTAATGTTGTATTAAAATAGTCCTATTTCATGAATTTTAAAAAAATGAAGTTAGTTATTGTTTGTTTTATATTTATTCTTCTTTCCTTTAACTTAAATGCTAAAAATATACGCTCTACTCAGCAATCCGGCAGAACGTATGTTTATCTACGTGATATTGCAAGATATTATGGTATGTCTATTTCAATATTTAAAAAGCAGACGCTCTTAAAAAGTAAATATTCTAATCTTAAATTCACTTATGATTCAAGAGCTGAAATAGTAGATGGAGTTAAGATCAATCTTTCATTTCCTCCCGCTTATAATAATGGTAATCCTTTAATTAGTAAAACAGATTTTTTATTATTAATAAATCCTATTCTAAATTCTAAGTCATTAAAAAGATCTAAAGTCAAAACTATTATCATTGATCCCGGACACGGTGAAAAAGATAGCGGTGCACGGGGAAACAATGCTAAAGAAAAAGATATTGTTTTAGCTATATCCCGGAAACTTGCTAAAATACTATCTGCAAAAGGTTATAGAGTTGTTATGACTAGAAACAGAGATATTTTTATATCTCTAAAAGATAGACCTAAAGTAAGCGACAAATTTGGCGGAGATATATTTATCTCTATACATTGCAATGCCGCAACTCCTAGTGTGAACGGCATAGAAACTTTTATTTTAACTCCGGCAGGTGCTTCATCTACATATAGTTCTAAAAACGTTTTATCATCTGAAAATGGAAATGCAAATGATGAGCATAATGCAAAATTAGGATATGAAATACAGAAAAGTTTATTAAAAACAGGTAGACAGGATCGTGGACTTAAACATGCAAGATTTGCTGTTCTAAAATATTCACATAAACCTGCAGTATTAATTGAAACTGGTTTTTTGTCAAACTCTGGTGAAGGTAGGTTGTTAATTAAATCTAGTTATCAAACCCTGTTGGCTCAATTAATAGCAAATGGAATTTTAAAATATATCAAAGCAGTTAAATGATAACTTGACAATATTAAGTTCTTTTACTAGTTGAAGTTTTAATATTTTACATAAATCTATTTTTAGTTTCTAAAAAAATTATAATCACTACAGATAGAAACTTTTCCTACACTATTATTTTTACTCTTATACATTGTTAATATTTCGGCTATTTTATTAATTGCAGTTTTATAATTTTAGAATTTACATTTAATAAAAACATTGATAATTTCTCTTTTAATCACAAATAAGTACATAACTTATCTATACTGCCGCTATTCAAAATCATAAATTGAAAATAAAAACTTAAGTTATATGTTTAACTTATGGATATTCTATTTTAAATAAATAATCACAATTTATAAAATTACGGTTTTTGAGTAATATTCTATAACGTTTAACATAATAATTTAACCTGCACAAAGTGCTATTTCGGAGATCTTATTTTGAAAGATATTATAATAAAAGGAGCTAGACAGCATAACCTAAAAGGCATAGATGTTACCATTCCCAGAAACTCCTTTGTTGTTATTACAGGTTTAAGCGGATCTGGTAAATCTTCTCTTGCCTTTGATACACTGTACGCTGAAGGACAGAGGAGATATGTAGAAAGTCTTTCAACTTATGCTAGGCAGTTTCTTGACCAAATGCAGAAACCTGACGTAGAACACATTGAGGGATTATCTCCAGCAATTGCTATTGAGCAGAGATCATCAGGAGTTAATCCACGTTCTACTGTTGCAACGGCTACTGAAATATATGATTATTTAAGAGTTTTATATGCAAGAGTAGGTAAACCTCACTGTCCAAAATGTGGTAAACTGGTTCATGCACAGAGTGCACAGGCCGTTTGTGAAAAAATACTAAAACTGCCTATAGATAGAAAACTTATTATTCTTGCTCCTTATATTCTAGGTAGAAAAGGTGAACATAAAGAAATTTTAGAAAAACTTATAAAAGACGGTTTTGTCAGAGCTAGAATTGATGGTGAAATAGTTGATTTAGATTCTGAAATATCCCTTAAAAAAAATATCCGGCATACAATAGAAGCTGTAATTGATAGATTGAAAACCGGTAAACTTGAGACTTCAAGAATTAGTGATTCTGTTGAATTGGCTTTAAGGTGCGGAGATGGATTATTAACTATATTATATGAGAGTAATTCTCCTGACAAAGAATGGGAGGAAGAGCAGATTAGTGAACATTTGGCATGTTTAAAATGTGCTATTAGCTTTGGGAAATTAGAACCTAGAAATTTCTCGTTTAATAGTCCTTATGGTGCATGTTCTGCATGTAACGGTCTTGGCACTAAACTGGTTATAAAACAGGAAAGAATTATTGTAGATGAGAATCTATCGATTAAAAAAGGTGCTGTCCCAATTTGGAGGAGAGGACCGAGAAGATTGATAATTTACTATAATCACCTTTTAAAACGCCTAACGGAGCATTTGGAGTTTCCTGATCTTCTGAAAACTTCCATTAAAAATATGCCTGATAATGTCAGAAATATATTATTTTATGGTACAGGTGAAGAGATAGTAAACTTTGATTATTGGCATAGAGGCAAACAGCATAAACTCAGAAAACCTTTTGAAGGAATAGTTCATAATTTGGAAAGAAGATATCTCGAGACTGAGAGTGATTCTGTAAGATCAAGGTTAAGGGATTGTATGATAAAACAACTCTGTCCAAAATGTAAAGGTGCAAGATTAAAACCTTCAAGTCTAGCTGTAACAGTTGCGGGAAAGTCGATTAATAAATTTAATTCACTTAGTGTTAAAAATGCTCATAAATTCATTTCAAATATAAAATTATCTGATGAGGATTCTAAAATAGCTTCAGAAATTTTAAATGAGATAAAAGCAAGACTCGGTTTTTTAAGTAATGTAGGGCTTACTTATTTATCACTGGATAGAGAGAGTTCAACTCTGTCAGGAGGTGAAGCTCAGCGTATTAGATTAGCAACACAGCTAGGCAGCGGTCTGGTTGGTGTAATATATATTCTAGATGAACCTAGTATTGGACTTCATCAGCGTGATAATGATAGATTACTGGAAACCTTAGTTAATTTAAGGGATACAGGAAATACCGTTGTCGTTGTGGAACATGATTTAGATACTATAAAAAAAGCGGATCATATTATTGATTTAGGACCGGGTGCAGGAAGGCTCGGAGGGGAACTGCTTTACAGTGGACCTCCTGAAAATATTATCAATGTGAAAAATTCTTTAACAGCCGATTATATTACAGAAAGATGTAAAATTAAAATTCCTAAAACCAGACTCAGAGGTAGTGGTAAAAATATAAAGATTATCGGGGCAGAAGAAAACAATCTTAAAAATATTGATGTTGAATTTCCACTTGGCAAATTTATCTGCGTAACAGGTGTTTCAGGATCAGGTAAAAGTAGTTTGGTAAATGATATTTTGAGAGTAGCTGTTAATAGACATTTTAATATTGGAAAAGAATTATCAGGTAAATATAAACAAATCAGTGGATTGGAAAGTTTAGGTAAGTCAATCGTTATTGACCAGACTCCTATTGGAAGAACTCCGAGATCTAATCCAGCTACATACACAGATGCATTTACTTTGATAAGGCAGTTATATTCTAAGCTGCCAGAATCAAGAATGCGTGGATATAAACCGGGACGGTTCTCTTTTAATGTAAAAGGCGGGCGTTGTGAAGAGTGTAAAGGCGATGGAACTAAAAAAATAGAGATGCTTTTTCTGCCTAATGTTTATGTTCAGTGTGCTGTATGTAAAGGACGAAGATTTAATGATGAGACACTTAATATACTATATAAAGGCAGAAGCATTGCCGATGTATTGGATATGACAGTTAATGAAGCGGCTGAATTTTTTAATGCTATACCGAGTTTGTATCGAAAATTAAAAACACTTGTAGATGTAGGTTTAGGTTATATTCATCTGGGGCAGCCTGCAACCACGCTGTCAGGAGGCGAAGCTCAACGGGTAAAACTTGCGGCGGAACTTGCTAAAAGACAGCAGGGACATACTCTTTATATTTTAGATGAACCGACAACGGGACTTCATATTGCCGATGTAGAAAAACTGCTTACTGTACTTTTAGAATTACGTGATCAGGATAATACTATTCTTGTTATAGAACATAATCTTGATGTTATAAAAGTTGCAGATCATATTATCGATCTTGGTCCTGACGGAGGAGACAGAGGCGGTAAGTTAATAGCACAGGGAACACCTGAAGAAGTTGCTAAAATAAAAAAATCATATACAGGTCAATATTTAAAAAAACTTTTAAAATGATAATTAATATTAGGTAAAAATCAAAACTCTAATGATATCAGTTTTTTGATATGAATTTAACAAGAGAATTATTGAGGCTTAGAGATAAACAAACCGCAATTGACAGTCCAAATTCTATTTTTATAAATATTAAATATTTTTTATGAAACCAATACATCCAAATAGAAAAATTATAGAGAGTCAAAATAAAATTCTTTTTATTACTAAAGACTCAACAAAAAAACTTCATTTTTGCAGTCTGAAAATAGTAATAATATTTGCTAAATTTATTTTTAAGTTTTTTGGCATTATGAAAATTGCTCATCGGGAAGCACATGATTTACAATCGACAAAGCAGATAATGTATTTTGAAAATCTACCTAGGCAATTCAATGATTTCAAAATTCTTTTTTTATCTGATATTCATTTTGATATGGTTGATGACATAAAAGAGAGACTTTTAAAAATAGTAGATGAAACTGATTTTGATATTTGTATTTTTGGCGGCGATTATGTTTATAAGCATAAAGATATTTATTCGGATGATATTAAAGAATTTTACAGAGAGTTAATTGAGAAAATACAGCGAAAGAGCAGAGATATTTACGGCATACTTGGTAATCATGATAAATATACCGTCGGAATTTATCTAGAGTCTCTAGGTGTTAAAATGCTGGTCAATGAGTCAGTTAAAATAGAAAGAAATGATGAGACTATTTATATTTCGGGTATTGATGACCCATGTTATTTTGGAGCACATGATTTTGATTCATGTCAAAAAAATATAGATGATACTGAATGTTTTAAAATACTTATTTCCCATACACCCGGAACTTATAAAATAGCTGAAAAATTCAATTACTCTGTAAGCTTAAACGGTCATACTCACGGAGGGCAAATCTGTCTACCCGGCGGTGAAATAATATTTTCAAATACAAGTGCTCCAAGAAAATTTGCCAAGGGTCACTGGACGTACAGAAAACTTCAGGGATATACTTCAAATGGTATAGGTTGTAGTGGTTTTGCAGGACGCTTATATTGCAAACCTGAAGTAGTAACGATAATATTCAAGACTAGGGATCCGGGGGTAGCTACTAGTGAATAGCTAGATAGAGACTTATTTTATTTTTATTAATAAAAATCAGAACATGATAAAAATCAATAACTTTGATTTTTGTATAATCGCTTAAAATATCCGATTGTCTTTAGCTCTATCTCCCAAATTTATATACATTGCACCAAAGTATTAGGGTTTAACTTTCTCTATTTTATCCTTAACTGCTGCAATATAATAAACTGTTATAATATTATCAGGTTTTACTATTTAAGCTCTGCAATTGGGAGTAAAAGCCGTCCCCTGCGACTTTTATCCCTTTGGCTCTTAAACAGCTAATCTATATATTTGAATTTCTGAATATAAAAAACCTTCTTATTCGCGGTCTCAGAATCTTCTCTACTTCCTATAACTGCAAATATTTTTTGAGAGGCCAGTATTTTATCCACTCCGATATCAAAAACACCTTTTTTGCCTGTCTTACTACCTATAGTTACATTTCCAAGATCTTTTATTGACTCCCCCATCGCTATAATGTTTAAAGTACTGGAATTGGACGTAGTTGTTGTAGCCTTATCTATAAACTTACCAATTATTTCTTCCTGCTCTGCGTTATTATCCTGATTTAAATCTAAAGAAGAACCGTTTTTATCATCTATCAATAATTTTCTAAATTTATTAGGTTTATTACCCAATGAGTCACTTAATATTTCTGCTCTGGATTTGAAAGGATTCTTTTTGTCATAAATATTCTTCAACTTTGTTGCCAACTTTTCTGCTTTAGATGAATTAATTTCATCTGTAGTCAGGTAGTCAAAAATCATTCCACTACCTTTATCCTTATTAGTAGTATCTTTAAGGCTGCCGACACATTTTCCTTGAAACAGCTTCGTTAGGTCACCGATATTTTCTGAATTTATATTAATTTTTCCATAGGTTTCTGTGGCATCACTCATTTTTACCTGATTTAGGATATTGGCGTCGCCGGCGCTGTAACCATTCCCTCCCCCATCAGCCTTTACACCCTCTGCAGTATTAAATTTTTTCAAATTAATTGTCTGCCATTTTTCTCCCCTATGTATAAAGCCTAATTCCCATGGTGATTTCATAGGTGCATTCCGTATGTAGGCTGTGGAAATCTCCTGTGGTTCTTGTGCATTAGTTTCCATATCTCTATCCAAGTCGGTAACATTATTTGGTTTACACGGGTTATTATTATCTCCCAGTGACATATCAGTGGCCGTAAAAAGTAACATATCAGTGCCCGTAGAAGTGATGGCCTCGAACTCATACAGTTTAAAATTAGAAGACCAGTCTGACGGTTTTAAATTCTGCCGAGGATCATTAATTTGTGCGTTAAATTGAATCACTGCGTTAAAATAGTACGGCCATAAGTACCTGGCCAGCAATATTTCAGACTTAGAAGGTTTTTTTATATCCGACGGCGTTACTATATTTGCAAAATCATAAAAATCCTTATTCCCCGTTTTAGAATTTATTTCCTTACTTTCAAGTTTTACTGTCAGTTTCTTAATTTTAAAATCTGTAAGTCTTATGTACTCCTTAGGATTATACTGTGTTAGGAAATTTGGTTTCCACGACTTCTTAGTAACAGTTTTCTTATAGACGCCGGGAAAATGAGTATTAGTAGAATTTGGTATTGTTATCGTCCAAAGTTTCTTAAGTTTAGAATCATCAGTACTTGAATACTTCTTTTTGTCAATAATAAATTCCCACTCCATATCCACCGTTACTTCCATTTCAGGATTGGAACGCGAATACATATTAATTAATTCAATACTTATCTTCGGCTCGATATTGAATGCATATGCTACCCAGCTTGCGCCACCACGACGCTGATCCTGTGCTAAATAAACTGGAAATAGAATGTTAATTTCATTAATGTATGGAACTTTTTCCAAACCTACATAGGTCGGTGCATTTTCATCATCTGTTGTTGCATTCGAATCAGTGTCAGAATAATCAATCAGGTTTGCCATAATCTGATTTTTACTGGCTAAGATACTAGGAAAACCGCCTTTTGACTTCCAGTTTTTCAACCATGGTATTCCGCCAAGTTTTATTTTATCAGGATCTTTTTCTGAAAATGCAACAGGAGAATCTGCCAGTGGTGAGTTAGCAATTTTATTGTTGAAATTATCCCAGTAGTCTGTGTCTGCCCCTACGAGATTAAACCTATGATAGAACCCTGTGGCTGAAGGTTGTTTTTTATCATCAATCCAGTATGCTTCAGGCGATTTAGAAGTTTTTGAAAGGATTACAATAAAAGCCATTCTTGAAACGATTGGACCATCCACTTCATCTCTCAAATAAATCCATGTTAACGGCTTTGATTTATCCCTCTTGACATACTTATAGTATTCTATTCCGTTCGTTGTTGTCGACATCTTATCTAAATCATCGGTAAGTCTTTCATATTCTTCTGTAGTAAGAGAAGTAGGAGTAGGAAACTTCTTAGTAGAAAGACGCTTAGTAGGATTATCAAAACTCATTATATGACTATAATCGGCAACTGGGCTTACACTGTATATTTTTATTAATTGAATAGCTCTGTTTAAGGCAGTCTTTGCAGTGAAGTCTGCTTTTACTGAATTATTATAATTTATACTGGCTTTTTTCTCTAAAGTAGCAGTAGTGAGAAATGTTAATCCCAATATCATAATCATTGCAATAATGCCTAATACAAAAATTGAGATCATGCCGTTTTGGCTGTTTAGGTCGTTTCGGCCGGACAGCGGCCGGACAGCGGCCGGACAGCGGCCGGACAGCGGCCGGACAGCGGCCGGCCAGCGGGCCGGGAGCGGCCGGACAGCGGCCCGGACAGCGGCGGACAGCGGCCGGACAGCGGCCGGACAGCGGCCGGACAGCGGCCGGAGCGGCCGGACAGCGGCCGGACAGCGGCCGGACAGCGGCCGGACAGCGGCCGGACAGCGGCCGGACAGCGGCCGGACAGCGGCCGGACAGCGGCCGGACGCGGCCCACGTCGGCCGGACAGCGGCCGGACAGCGGGCGGACAGCGGCCGGACAGCGGCCGGACAGCGGCCGGACAGCGGCCGGATTTTCTTTTAGGGTTGGCTGGTGGTCAGTGCCTAATTTAAGTCTGAAATTCATAACTCTCTCTTTATCATTTAGATTTTAAAGATTAACAATCAAAACATTACTAACTGTATTGTAATGAATATCATGCCAATTAACAAGAATGCCTTCAGCAGATTAGTTAAAATTTTATTAAACAGCTAATTTTAAGATAGAACCTAGTTTCTTCGTAAACAGGCAAAGCCGGTATAATAGACCACTGAAAAGTGATAAACTAAAAAGACAAAGCCTAATATCAATAGAGATAATGCAGCAAAATAGTGAAGCTTTATATTTCTTTCACTTTTAAAATTTTCATATATTCTGATAAATACATATTATAAACTTTTAAAAAAATTTATAATTTGATTAATAAAATATTATTCCCAAATTATTTAAATAATCTTTTCTATATATAATTATAGTAATTTTAGGTTAAAATGAAAACTTAATCTATCCTTCTTATTTTTTTAATTTCTTCAAAAATTAATCCCTAAAGATTCTAAAAAGTCCTAATCTACTCTATTAGAATTTTTTTAAAATTCGATGTATAATTTTATCATCTGATCATTACTTAAGGTGATTTCTTTAAATAAAGTAGCCTATTTCTGCTTTGAAAAATTATTCATGCTTTATTCATTTTATTTTATGTGCTAAATTAAATAAATACATATTATTATGAAAACAGTTAAGTGATTTATGGATAATTTAGATATAAGTAACAGTTTTGAAAATTTTGGACCTGATTTGTTTATCGGAGCAGTAGAAAATTATCTCGGTATAGAAATGACCAGTTTTTATTATCCTCTAAATAGTTATATAAATAGAGTTTATGAACTTCAGGCTGCAGACGGAACAAGGTTCGTTGCTAAATTTTACCGTCCAGCCAGATGGAGCAGGCAGGCATTAATTGATGAGCATAACTTTGTTCTTGAATGTGAAAAAGATGAAATTCCTGTAATTGCTCCTATAAAATCAAATTCTGACGGTACTATTGGAAAAGTTAGCGGTGTTTATTTTACAGTCTTTCCAAAAAGGTTTGGACGTAATTTTGAAATATGCTCAGAAGATGACTGGAAAAGAATTGGTGGAATGTTGGGGAGACTTCATAACGTGGGTGCAATTTCAGATGCAAAAGAAAGAATTAAACATCACCCTCTATTATCAACAAAACAGGAAATAGATTATTTAAAAGAAGATTGCTTTGTACAACCGAAACAGATGTCTGAATTTAATAAACTGGCTGATGATATAATTGATACAATTTCGCATCTATTTGATAAAACAGAATTCATAAGAACTCATGGGGACTGTCATACGGGTAATATTCTTCATAGACCGGGTGAAGGAATAATGTTTATTGATTTTGATGATATGATGACAGCCCCTCCTGTGCAGGATCTTTGGCTTATACTTCCTGATCGTGCCGCTAATTGTAAAAAAGAGATTAATCTTCTACTTAAAGGATATAGGCAGTTCAGAAATTTTGATACCAGCTCATTAAAACTTATTGAACCACTTAGAATAATGAGAATGATATATTTTTTATCGTGGTGTGCAAAACAGGAAAAAGATTTTAAATTTCAGCATAATTTTCCGAATTGGGGTAGTGAATCATACTGGCGGGAAGAGATAAATGATTTGCATAAACAACTTGAAATAATTAAGAATCACTAAAAATAAATTTATAAATATTTAATTATCACTTGGTATTAAGCCGATTCTACCAAAACTAACTTAATTTTTACTTAAGCTAGGAATTTGTCTTATTACTTCTACACTATGAAATTATGATAGAAACTACTAAATATACTAAATATTTTTTATCCAAGATACAATAGTTATTATTTCTCCGTAGAATAATACTATATAATTAATTATCTATTATTCTATTAAAATTAACCTTTAAATCTATTTTGAAATCGTAATTTTTCTTCTTTTTTCATAAAAGGTCGTTTAAATTTTTTTATTCTAGCCCAATCTTCTCGATCAAAATTATCATTAATAAATTCATCTGAATAATTTTTTAAATCAACTCTTTTCCAGTTCCCAAACAAAAATTTTCTGATTTTCAATAAAATTTTTTCTGAAATTTTATAATTTTTCAAAAAATAATCTACACTTAAAAGATTTATATTTAAAATAAAATAATCTTCTATTTCTTCAGGTAGTTCTTTCTTTATTTTCATGATAAAAGCTCTTTATAATTTTTAATTCAGTTTATTGATTTATATAAATAGTATAACTAAAATCTTATATTTCCTATTAATTTATTTTTTTATTAATCTTAAATAAGATTCATTGAGACTAGAATATTTTTCTATACTTTTTTTCAATTTATTATATCATATTGAAGCAATCAATACACAAAATTAATAGATATGAGTAAAGAATATGAGAAGCTAAGAATTCAATAATAGTCTACTGCAAAGTAATATCAAATATAGGAAATAAAAGAAAAAAGTTGGAGTGGGTGAAGGGAATCGAACCCTCCTAGCCAGCTTGGGAAGCTGGAGCATTACCACTATGCTACACCCACAAATTATATATAAAATATAATTACTTTATAATTTTTCAATTGACTGTATTATAATAGTTATTAAATTTCACCTTAAAAATTAAATTATATATTTATGCAGAGAAAAATAATCTCCGAAATTGATTCAAACTCAAGTAATACCAGATTGGATTTATGGTTAAGTTTACGTTTCAATTATCACTCAAGAAATCAATGGCAGACTATTATTAAAAAAGGTGAAATATTAGTTAATAAGTTTAAATCTAAAGCATCTAAAATTTTACTTACAGGAGATAAAATTGAATTTATTATAGATGAATATGATGAGCCTGATGTTAATAGAAATTATAAAATTATTTTTGAAGATAAAAATATTCTTGCCATTAGCAAACCGCCTGATTTACCCTGCCATCCTGCAGGAATATATTTTAAAAATACATTAACCTCAATACTACAGAATGATTTAAAGAAAAAACTATATTTAATAAACAGACTTGATAGAGAAACTTCAGGTATTGTCTTATTAGGTAAGAATTTAAGTAGCACTAAATTTTTATCAAACCTTTTTGCATCTAGAACTGTCTATAAAGAATATATAGTTGCAGTACATGGTAATTTTCCGGACAAACTTACCTCTGCCGGTTATTTAACAGCTGATAGTGAAAGCATAATAAGGAAAAAAAGAAAATTTATTCATTCAGAGAGTATAAACAGTACCAAGTCATTAGAAAATTTTGAATCCTGCGAGACATATTTTGAGTTAATTAAATATAAAAACAGTCTATCTCTTGTTAAAGTGATACCAAAAACAGGTCGTCTTCATCAAATAAGAGCTACATTATGTTCAATTGGATATCCAGTTATTGGAGACAAAATATATGGACTGGATGATACTATCTTTGAGCATTTTATAAATAATACAATGACAGATAAAGATATAAAAAAACTTATTATAAATCATCAGGCTTTACATGCAAAAAAAATAAAATTTATTAATCAAGATAGAGAAACAGTAGACATTATAGCAGAAATACCTAATAATATATTAAATATTTTTTATTAACTATAAACTTTTTTATAATGACTAAATATAACATTGAAAATAAAGCTGGTACTTATGCTCTACTACTCAAAAATAAATTGAATAAAAATATAAGGGTTGGTAAACTTGGAATATGTACTTTTAAGGCAGGATATTATTTTTATCTCGGCAGTGCATTAGGTTCAGGAGGGTTAAGAGGTAGATTAAATAGACATATTAAGAGAGATAAGAAAAAACACTGGCATATTGACTATATAAGATCAAGAATGAAACTACTTGAAATATGGTATATAGTTCAAAATAAAAATTCAGAATGCCTCTGGGCTTCTCAACTAACCTTATTATCCAAAAATAATCAAGAAGTAATTAAATTTGGATCTTCTGATTGCAAGTGTAAAACTCATTTAATTTTTTTCAGTGAACGACTGGAGTATGAGAATTTTATCAAAGTAATATCAGGCGATACTACTTTGTTAAAATTAAAAAAAGATACTACTTGATTTCAGTATCCATTTTTAAAAATACATACTAACCTTAAATTAATATTTTAAGTCAGCATAGTCTACCCAACCGCCTGATTTTACAAGAGCTTTGTCAAAATCATCCATTAGAAAGCTTATATTTTCAATACTATTATCATTCGATATTCTTATTATTTCTTCATCAATATCTACAGTAACGTATGCTTCTGTCTGATCAAATTTTTTAAAAATTAAATCAATAGTATCAATCGGCAAATCAATAGCCATCATTCCACAATTATAACAATTCTGTCTAAAAATTCTTGCAAAGCCTGATGCAATAACAACATTGATATCATTTATTTCAAAAACCCATGGTGCATGTTCCCTAGAAGATCCACATCCAAAATTTGATCTCGATATTATCACACCTTTACCAGAAATATCATTTATAGGGTCAAAATATTCTAATTTTAAATCTTCAAGAATATGTGGTTTTAGAGCTATTTTTGACAATTCAGTTAAATATTTTGCCGGAATTATTTCATCTGTATTTATATCTGATCTATCTAAAAAAAGGACTTTTCCTTTAAAATTTTTCATTTATTTACCCTTTAGAATTAATATTCATTTTTAAATAAATTGGAATTAGTAATAGAGCCTTTAATTGCCGTAGCTGCTGCAGATGCAGGACTCATCAAGTGAACCATGCCACCCTTACCCATTCTTCCATTAAAATTACGATTAGTCGTTGAAGCACAAATCTCACCATCCGCTAAAACGCCATTACTCATACCTAAACAGGCACCGCAAGTGGGATTAGTTATACAAAAACCTGCATCTGCAAATACTTCCAATATACCTTCTTTCATTGCCTGATTATAAATCTTTGGTGTTGCAGGAGATAAAATACCACGAATATTATCGCTAATTTTATTTCCTCTCAAAACTTCAGCTGCAACTCTCAAATCATTCAATCTGCCATTAGTACAAGATCCAATATAAACTTGATCTACAACTTTTCCTTCTAGTTCTTTTACAGTCATAACCTGATCTGGTTTATATCCAAAAGTACTCAAAGGTACTAAATCACTTAAGTCTATTTTATAAATATCTTTATAAGTAGCATCAGGATCAGATTTATATTTATTGTAATTTTTAAATGCTTCCTCTTTGGAACCAAATTCTGATGATATAGCATGCCATAAATATTCAACCGTAGTCATATCTGGATTACATATTCCTGAAGTAGCACCTGCCTCTACAGCCATATTGCATATCGTCATTCTTTCATCCATAGACATTTTATCAATAATGGGACCAGTAAACTCGATGATTTTATTTGTTCCGCCATTTACTCCAATTTTTGATATAATATGCAATATCACATCTTTAGAATAAACACCATTTTTTAATACACCATTTAAGATGAATTTTATAGATTTTGGACTTTTAAAAGCACAGACACCTTTTAGAATTCCAACTTCAAGATCACTTGTTCCTATTCCTGCAGCAAAAGCACCAAAAGCACCATGTGTACATGTATGTGAATCACCCATGATAACTGTATATCCCGGTCTAATAAATCCTTTCTCTGGAAATATCGCATGACATACCCCATTCTTACCAATATCAAAAAACTCTATACCATGTCTTTTTGTCCAATTCCTAAGAGTTTTTCCCTGTTCTGCTGTTTTTGAGTCTTTGGCAGGAGTTACATGATCAATAACGGCTTTTATTTTATTTTTATCAAAAACTCTATCTTTATTCCGGGCAACTAAATCATTAATTGCAATTGGAGTAGTTATTTCATGACACAAGACCCTGTCAAGTTTTAATACATTAACACCTTCAAAAGGTTGATCTACCAAATGTTCATCAAATATTTTTTCAGCTATTGTCTTTCCCATAATAAAATTCCTTTCATAATTTAAAAAAATCTTTTAGGTGGAGTAATAATCCAGTAAGCTTTCAAAATTGATTTGCTAATATTTTTCAATATATGAGTCGCATCTGAATTAAATGATATACTGTCCCCAGCCTGTAAAATATAACATTCACCTGAAATTAACATTTCACCCTTTCCGCTAATAATAATGCCTAATTCTTTTCCTATATGTCCATCCTGCTTATTTTTAGTTATTTGACCAGGATGTATTTCAAGATAATATGCCTCAATAGAATTATCATTTTTCAACTTATCAAGTTTTGATAGTAACTCATACCTT
This sequence comes from Conchocele bisecta, assembly GCA_029237695.1. NCBI lineage: Eukaryota > Metazoa > Mollusca > Bivalvia > Lucinida > Thyasiridae > Conchocele > Conchocele bisecta. The sequence continues at coordinate 322,559 of JAQRGA010000042.1, read as the reverse complement.
ACATTACCATCAATAATACATTTTCTTTCTTTTTTTAAAATAACAGTAGGTTCTTTCTTTTCTTTCAGTTTGGTAAATAAATAATCTAAATTAATATTCAAAACTTCAGCAATTGTTAGTAGTGTATCTACTCCTGGAGAAACTTTATCTGTTTCTATTTGTGAAATTAGGCTTTCAGTTACTCCTACTTTAAATGCAACTTCTTTCATTGTAATTTTTTGATTTTTTCTAATTTCTCTTAGATATTTACCAATACAATACTTCATTTAAAAATCCAAATTTTTATTTAGCATAAATTAATATACTTAAATATAGATTAAGTTTTATTTTTTACAAATTAAAATTTTTTTATAAAGAAAAATTTACTAAGTTATTCCAGAGAGTTAAGTGAATATTTTTTATCATAGAAGAAAAAAATCCATATATTCTGCAGGCTATTTTTGATTTTCAATTTTTTTCAAATTTATTTACTTCAAATTCTTTGTAATCTGTTCTTAATAATTCTGAGTCTTTTTCCTGTAATATCAATGTGACACCTTTTTATTTCTAACAATTTTTTTAGTAAAAAGTATAGTATAAAGCCATTTAGTATATCTATTATTACAAGTTATTTTATGCTCAAAGTGCAATGGTAAATTATTTTTATTTCTCATATCAACGATAAATATTTCCTCATTAAACCTATGATTTCTTGATATTATCAGTCATGAATAAATAATTAATTTTTACTATTTTAATACTCCATTAAAAAAATTTACTATATTATTTAATATTTCATCTTCTTCTAGCAAAATTTTATATTTTTATTATATCGGTGCAGATAATTATAATAAATTTCCTATTTTTAAATAGAACTTCTTTTGAGGCTGTGATTCAATCCATTTCAGCTTCTCTCTAGGTATTATAATTCTCTATTGAGTTTACTTAAATAAATGCATTCTGTATATAAATTGAGTTGATGATTGCTATCGCTAGCATAAGATATATGCATGTAGTTGAACAAAGATTCCACTTCCCATTAAGTATAATTTCAGCTAAATATTTTATCTGTAGATTAATTAATCTAGACATAATTATTAGATTTAATCAATTAAATATTTTATCATAACAGAGAAAAGAATCTAAAAAATATTAATAGAATAAAAACAGTTCTTCTTATAAAAAATCATGCGGCAAATTTTCAAAAGCTAACAAAGTTGATCAGGAAGAACTTGGCGATAATAATATTATTCTTTTGGTGGTGTACATATCCTCCAAGAGCAGTAAAAATTAGAAAAGGATGGATTTAAAAAGGGAGAAAACTTAAAGTCAATATTTTGAGTTGAAATCGCTATAGTTTTGGTTTAATAAATAGTATTATAGGTAGTTTTATATGAAAAGTATCCTATAAGCTGGTCGTATTTTCTTTTTATCTACCGACAATCCTACTCAATAAAATTATTTAAATATCTATTAATTCTATGAATAGATTCATCAGAAAGAATATTATTTTAAAAAATCCCAGCTATTGTCGCAGGATATACTTTATCCTTATAAGTTGTAAGTTTTTCAAGCATCAAAATATGCTTAGCTTTGATAGACTTTCTCAAAAAACTCTAGGTGGTGTACTTGTTTTTTTTTACTCAAAAAGAAATCAATTGTACTATTATCTGAATCTGCAGATCTATAAAAATAATGCCATTTACTTTTAATTTTTATATATATTTATCAATTCTTAAGGAATGATTTAGTATTTAAGACCTTTTTAAAATTTTCTTCTCAAGCTCAGGTGCATAGTGTTGAATCCAATGATAAATCGTTGTGTAATCTGCTTCCCTTTAAAATAGTTTCAAAGTTTCGATAACTCTAAGAAAAACCACTTCTATCTAATAGAAAGTAAAATAATTTCAGGTTCATACTCAGGTCATTTAATTCTTGGTGTACAGCTTTATTACTCATAGATATTCTCTAGATTTTAATTTACCTATTTTTGAAAATTATAGCCCAATATTATATATTTACATTTTTTGCAATACTATCGAAACTTTGCGTAAGTTAAATTTACAGCTGTTCTAAAATAAGATGATTAAAGCGTTAGCATATAGTTAATTTTCTAAAAGCAATTTGTCAGGGTATAAATAGATATTATAAATTCATTTGATCTGGATCAATCTATTATCTTTTCATCAATTATATCTATATGTTGTATTTTATAATATGTGTAGTTAAAAAATATGAATTTAATTGTATTTGTGTATTTTTCTAGTAGTTATTTATTTAGTGCTTTATTTTTTATAGACAAAAAAAGACCTTGGCATCGTGCTACTCTCCCACACTCTTAAATGCAGTACCATCGCCGCTAAAGTGCTTAACTTCCGTGTTCGGGATGAGAACGGGTGTTGCCACTTTGCTATAGACACCAAGGTCAAAAAAATAAAAAAATTGGATAGGAATATAAATTCATTTATTACAAATTATTACTATAAAGCAATATGAGATTTTCTCTGCCTTCTTCTCATCAGTTCTCAAACGACAACTAATGAGAAAAAAGGTGGTCAAGCCTCACGGCTGATTAGTACCGGTAAGCTGAATACATTGCTGCACTTACACGTCCGGCCTATCGAGGTTGTAGTCTTCAACCTGCCTTTAGTTCTCTAAAGAGAAAGGGATATCTCGTCTTTGGAAGGGCTTGGCGCTTAGATGCTTTCAGCGCTTATCCTTTCGCAACATAGCTACTCAACAATGCATCTGACGACACAATTGAAACACCAGAGGTTACTCATTCCCGGTCCTCTCGTACTAGGGAATGTCTCCATCAAATATCCTACGCCTGCAGTGGATAAGGACCGAACTGTCTCACGACGTTCTGAACCCAGCTCGCGTACCACTTTAATAGGCGAACAGCCTAACCCTTGGGACCTTCTTCAGCCCCAGGATGTGATGAGCCGACATCGAGGTGCCAAACAGCGCCGTCGCTATGGACGCTTGGGCGCTATTAGCCTGTTATCCCCGGAGTACCTTTTGTCCGATGAGCAACGGCGATTCCACATTTCCACCGCTGGATCACTAGGTCCTGCTTTCGCAACTGCTCGACCTGTCGGTCTTACAGTAAAGCACACTTCTACCCTTACGCTCTACGCATGATTGCTAACCATGCTGAGTGTACCTTCGAGCTCCTCCGTTACTCTTTTGGAGGAAACCGCCCCAGTCAAACTGACCCTCTGACACTGTCCTGCACCCGGATTCACGGGTGACAGTTAGATATTCAATTAGTCAAGGGTGGTATTTCACTAACGGCTCCACTGCTACTGACGTAGCAGCTTCACAGCCTCCCACCTATACTACACATGAATAACCAAATACCAATATCAGATTACAGTAAAGGTTCACGGGGTCTTTCCGTCCTACTGCAGGTATCCGGCATTTTCACCGGAATTACAACTTCGCCGAGATCCACGTTGAGACAGTGCTCAGATCGTTACACGATTCGTGCGGGTCGGAACTTACCCGACAAGGAATTTCGCTACCTTAGGACCGTTATAGTTACGGCCGACATTCACCGGGGCTTCATTTTAGAGCTTCGCTTACGCTAACCCCTCCATTTAACCTTTCGGCATTGGTCACGTGTCACACCCTATACATCCTCTTACGAGTTAGCAGAGTGCTATGTTTTTGCTAAACAGTCGCCCGAGCCTCTTTGTTGCAACCGCTTTCAGCTCTGAGAGCTAGTCTCTTCACCTCATGCGGCACCCCTTCTCCCGAAGTTACGGGGCTAATTTGCCGAGTTCCTTAACGTGGTTTCTCTCGCGCACCTTAGGCTTCTCGCCTCGCCTACCTGTGTCGGTTTGTGGTACAGTCACCCTATCTTCAACACTTAGAAGCTTTTCTCGTCAGTGTAGCATCAGCCAATCCACTTTGTCCGTAGACTCCATGTCCCCAGTTCTCAGGCTTAATGCCAGGCGGATTTGCCTACCTAGCACCCTACGACCTTAGACTGCCACATTCAATCGGCAGCTGACTTAGCTTACTGCGTCCCTCCATCGCTCTGATAAGGTGGTAAAGGAATATTAACCTTTTGTCCATCGACTACGCCTTTCGGCCTCGCCTTAGGGACTGACTAACCCTGGGCGGACGAACCTTCCCCAGGAAACCTTAGGCTTTCGGTGACCAGGATTCTCACCTGGTTTTTCGCTACTCATGTCTGCATGGTCACTTGTATGCGGTCCACCGTCACTTACGTTCCGACTTCACCCCACATACAACGCTTTTCTACCGCATACAATAAATTGTACACCTGCGTCTTCGGTTCTAAACTTTAGTCCCGATCATCTTCGGCGCAGAATCACTCGACCAGTGAGCTATTACGCACTCTTTAAATGATGGCTGCCTCTGAGCCAACATCCTGGCTGTCTACGCAACTCCACCTCCTTCAATCCACTTAGTTTAAATTAGGGACCTTAGACGGCAGTCTGGGCTGTTTCCCTTTCGACTATGGAGCTTAGCCCCACAGTCTGACTCCTGTGATACGGTTACCAGTATTCGTAGTTTGATAGTTGTTGGTACCCCGGTAAGGGCCCGTGAACAATCAGAGCTCTACCCCCGATAACTATTACACAAGGCTAGCCCTAAAGCTATTTCGAAAAGAACCAGCTATCACCAAGTTTGATTGGCCTTTCACCCCTATCCACAGTTCATCCAAACATTTTTCAACATGTACTGGTTCGGTCCTCCACCTCCTGTTACAGAGGATTCAACCTGACCATGGATAGATCACTTGGTTTCGGGTCTACCCCATATGACTAAACGCGCTATTAACACTCGCTTTCGCTGCGGCTGCGCCAAAGGCTTAACCTTGCCATATAGGAGTAAGTCGCAGACTCATTATGCAAAAGGCATGCAGTCACAGAAATAAATTCCCGCTCCTACACTTTGTAGGCACATAATTTCAGGTACTTTTCACTCCCCTCTCGGGGTACTTTTTCACCTTTCCCTCACGGTACTATGCGCTGTCGGTCTCTGATTAGTATTTAGCCTTGGAGGGTGGGCCCCCCAGTTTCAGACGGAGTTTCACGTGTTCCGCCCTACTTGGGATACCCGTGAGTTAACTTAGGTTTTCATTTACAGGACTTTCACCTTCTGTGGTTGAACATTCCAAAACATTCGACTAACCTTTGTTATACCGTATCCGGGTCCCGCAACACCACCATGTGAACACAGTGGTTTAGGCTGTTCCGCGTTCGCTCGCCACTACTTGCGGAATCTCAATTGATTTCTTTTCCTCTAGGTACTGAGATGTTTCACTTCCCTAGGTATCGCTTCCTTAACCTATGTATTCAGTTAAGGATAACAGAACATTACTTCTGTTGGGTTCCCCCATTCGGAAACCCCCGGATCAAAGCATTATTGCTGCTCCCCGGGGCTTATCGCTGCTTGACGCGTCCTTCATCGCCTATCAGAGCCAAGGCATCCGTTATGTGCCCTTAGTAGCTTGACCACCAAGAAAAATCTTGATTGTTTATTAATTGCAAAGTTGTTTCTTTACCCTTTATAGTAATAAATAGTTATATATGAAAATATATTCCATATTCCAAATTTTCAAAGAACTGTTAATGGTGGGCGTACCTGGACTTGAACCAGGGACCTCGTCCTTATCAGGGACGCGCTCTAACCAGCTGAGCTATACGCCCAAAAACCGATCCTGATTACCAGACCGCTCCATACATTATAAATCTGGTGGAGCTAAAGGGACTCGAACCCTTGACATCCAGCTTGCAAAGCTGGCGCTCTAGCCAACTGAGCTATAGCCCCAAATTTTTTAACTCCTTTTACAGTCTTTCGACTTAAAAATTGAATTGTGCGGATAACCCTTGACAAAGTTACCTCTGTCCTCATCCCAAATTAATGGGAGTTCAACCGTATCACGGATTAATCTTAATGATATATATCCGGATTACTCCTTAGAAAGGAGGTGATCCAGCCGCAGGTTCCCCTACGGCTACCTTGTTACGACTTCATCCCAGTTACCCTCCACACCTTCGGCGTCTCCCTCTGGAAAATCCAGTTGGGTCAACGACTTCGGGTGCAAACAGCTTCCGTGATGTGACGGGCGGTGTGTACAAGGCCCGGGAACGTATTCAAGGCGCCATAGCTGATACGCCTTTACTAGCGATTCCGACTTCATGTAGTCGAGTTGCAGACTACAATCTGAACTGGGGCCGGTTTTGGTGATTTGCTCCACCTCGCGGTATTGCGTCACATTGTACCGACCATTGTAGCACGTGTGCAGCCCTGGACATAAGGGCCATACTGACTTGACGTCGTCCGCGCCTTCCTCCCGCTTAACACGGGCAGTCTCATTAGAGTGCCCAGCATAACCTGGTAGCAACTAATGACACGGGTTGCGCTCGTTGCCGGACTTAACCGAACATCTCACGACACGAGCTGACGACAGCCATGCAGCACCTGTATAACTGTCCCGAAGGAACTCCTGCTTTCACAGGATTGCAGTTGTATGTCAAGTCCAGGTAAGGTTCTTCGCGTTGCCTCGAATTAAGCCACATGCTCCACCGCTTGTGCGGGCCCCCGTCAATTCCTTTGAGTTTTAGCCTTGCGGCCGTAGTCCCCAGGCGGTGTGCTTAATGCGTTAGCTCCGACCCGGAGGGGGTTGAATCCCCCCAGGCCAAGCACACAACGTTTACGGCGTGGACTACCAGGGTATCTAATCCTGTTCGCTACCCACGCTTTCGTCCCTCAGTGTCAGGAGTCGTCCAGAAAGCTGCCTTCGCTGTCGGTGTTCTTTCAGATATCTACGCATTCCACCGCTACACCTGAAATTCCGCTTTCCTCTCCGATCCTCTAGTCTACCAGTTTTCAATGCAGTTCCGAGGTTAAGCCTCGGGATTTCACATCAAACTTAATAAACCACCTACGAACCCTTTACGCCCAATAAATCCGAACAACGCTTGCCACCTACGTATTACCGCGGCTGCTGGCACGTAGTTAGCCGTGGCTTCCTCTCTGGGTACTGTCATTTTGTTCATCCCCAGTGACAGTAGTTTACGACCCAAGGGCCTTCATCCTACACGCGGCATTGCTCCGTCAGGCTTTCGCCCATTGCGGAAGATTCTCGACTGCAGCCTCCCGTAGGAGTCTGGGCAGTGTCTCAGTCCCAGTGTGGGTGACCATCCTCTCAGACCACCTATCCGTCATAGCCTTGGTAGGCCGTTACCCTACCAACAAGCATAATGGAACGCGAGCACATCCCCAAGCGATAAATCTTTAATTAATATACCATGCAGTAAATTAACATTATCCGGTATTAGTCCTCCTTTCGGAGAATTATTCCCAACTTGGGGGTAGCTTACTCACGCGTTACTCACCCTTTCGCCACTTTCCTCTCAAGCAAGCTTGAGATTTTCGTTCGACTTGCATGCCTAATCCATGCCGCCAGCGTTCGTTCTGAGCCAGGATCAAACTCTCCATAAATAAAATTAAAATACCAACTAAGGCATTCTTTCTACATATGTAAGAGTTCTCATCTATTTCATTTTTAAATAAGAACTACTAAACTAGTATGTTTATTTTGTTTCTCAAATTAATTGCGGATTATCCGCACAATTCAATTCTCAAATCTTTCAATGAACACCGCTGTTTGCTTAGTAACAAAAGCGGACTTTTAAAATACTTAATTAAATAAACTTTACAAACTAAATTATAATTTTTATTTAACTTTCTTTTAAAAGCTCGTTTGATTAAAAACGAGTTTCTAAAATAGCTGAAATTCTTTTTTAGTCAAACCATTTTACAAAACTTTTTAACAAGTTTTTTAAAACAACCTAAAAATATATTCAAAAAACTAAGGATCATACTGCTCTATCTAAAGCATTATTCTTGTAGTTCCCGAACACAGAATCTTAAATTAACATAACCATTACACTTGTCAAACTAAATTATAAAAAATAATCAAAAAATGTTATTATATATAATGACAATGCACAAAATAATCTAGGTAAACACTCTATTAATAGAAGTTTACATCTACTGTATTTTAGTTAAACTATTATGTACTTCAATTTCAGGAAAATCAAGAACCGAGCCTAGATTATGCGTAACAATTAGAATAGATCTTTGTCCTTCTTCTTTAATATCCTTTGACAGACTAATTATTTCTACTTGAATTATTACATCTAATGCATTAGTAGGTTTATCTGCAATCAAAATATCCGGTTTACATGGCTGGTGCCATAGCAATCATAATTCTCTACTGCATTCCTCCATTAAGTTCATGTTAGTAGCAGTGTATAATTTTAACTATATTCAATAATTTAATAACTTCTTATTCTATAGAAATACAATTTTTATGGTCAATTTTTACAGTTTCAGCCATCTGATCTCCAATTTTAGAAATAGGGTTTAAAGATATAGATGCTTCGTGGAATATATAACTGATTTTATTGCTTCGTGAATTCCTTAATTCTCTCTCTGATGCCTTCATTCTATATAATAGATTTATTTTCAGTTACTTTAATTAAAATCTTACCATAAATTTTAGATATAGTATCTTGATCAATTAATTTAGCTAATGATAAATAGGTAACACTTTTACCAAAAAAAGCTAAGATTTCACTATTTTAAAATATTAAATGATATATCATTTACTGCAAGATTATCATTCGCTTTAAAAGTTATAGAAAAATTTCTTACTTATAAAATATTATTTTTTTATTAAGTTCATTGCCTAAATATTACCTAAAGCAAATTCTAGAAATACATTGATCAAAATTTTCTAATCCATTTAGTATATCTATTTCTATACGAAGAAAATAAAATGGAACATCTCTACGTGTAAGCGATGGCATTCTGACTGCATCCTTTTCTGTAGTCAGTATCATTTCAGCATCAAATTTTTTAGCATGGTTCATGAAGTTTATTATTTCCTGCTGATCATAATTATGATGATCAGCAAAGCTTTCACTATAAACTATAACAGCACCATGATCTCTTAAAAAATTCTCGAAACTTTCAGGAACTGCAATCCCGCTTAATGCAGCAATCTTTTTGCCACTTAAAATTTTAAGTGGACTTTTTTCACCACGCTTAAAAACTTTTTCTAAATATTTGGGCTTATGACAGCATTCAATAATTTCAGCATTTCTATTATGATGTTCAATAAATCGTTTTAAATGTCTTATATGATTTCCACCATTTGATTTTGTCAAAAAAATATAATCAGCTCTTCTAATATTTTTAATCGGCTCTCTAAGTAATCCACGCGGTAGCACATGATGATTATGAAATGGATTTGTAGAATCAATAAGAACAATATTAATATGAGGTTTCAAATCCAAATACTGAAATCCATCATCTAAAATCAAAACATCTACCTCGTATTCATGAATAGCAAACTTACCAGATTTCACTCTATCCTTATCAACTAAAACAATTACATTTTCAAGATTAGAGGCAAGCATATAAGGTTCATCCCCTGCCATTGAAAAATTTAGCAGAAGATTTTCTCCATCAGATACAATTCTAGGGGGTACTTCATTTCTTTTAGATTTATTAAAAGCCTTTATTTTTTCAATGAAAGTTCTATCTTTGCTTTTATAGCCTCTACTTAAAATTGCTACTTTTCGTCCATTTTTAGATAAAGTTTTTGCAAAAATCTCAACTACAGGAGTTTTACCAGTCCCTCCGCACGTTAGATTGCCAACACTCACAACCAAACAACCAAGCGGTGTTCTCCTATATATACCTTTGTCATATAACCAATGCCTAAACTGAACTATATTTCTATATACTCTTGAGAAAGTAAAAAATACACCTCGTATAAATATTCCAAAATGGGAATAATTACGTTCATTCATTACATCAACAGCATATTTTTCTATTGTTTCGCCAACTTTACGTAAACTAATCATTAAAGTTTCTTTTAATATTAAATATGTTAAACTAGTTTATACTCAATCTTCTTCACTCTTCCTCTTTCCATAAAATTTCACGGCAACATCTCCAATTATGGATATCCCATGTGATATAGCAGGCTCAATGTTACCTAATAAATTTCTAATATTCTCTTCTGAATCTATAATCTCAATAACAAGTGGAAGATCTATCGACAGAGCTAAAATTTTTGATGTATGAATCTTTCTTCCTCCACCAAAGCCTCCCACCCCTCTAAAAACCATTGCAGAAGCAATATCATCTTCCAAAGCTTTATTAATAATCCAATCACTTAATAGATATTTATTATAACGGTCTTTTTCATTTATAAAAATTCTCAACAACTTATAATGATGTTCTTTCATCAAATCTATTCCTTTAAATAAAAAAGTTAAAATAAAATACCTGCAATAAAAAATCCTAACCAAAGTAATAATATACCAATAATTACCTGTAATAAAATATTTATAATTGCTAATTTTATAGATCTACTACGAATTAGAGCATATGTCTCAAAGCCAAATGTAGAAAAAGTTGTTAATGCTCCAAGAAAACCGGTTATTAATAAATTCTGCAAATCTATACTAAGATAACTTGAATGTAAAACAGTACCAGATAAAAATCCAATGATTAAACAGCCTAATAAATTAACGCTCAAAGTTCCATAGGGGAAAACTGAACTTTTAGAAAAATTTTGAACTTTTGTTGAAATAAGGAATCGGGATATTGCTCCAAAGAAACCGCCTATTCCAACGAAAAGACACTGCATTAACATGATAAACCTCAAATATACTTATAATAAAGTTCAAATTAGGATTCAAACTCTACGAATTCTACCTATTATCCTAATTACAACATAACCCAGCCATACAGCAAATAATCCAACAATCACCTGCATCAATATATTAAAAACAGCAATTACTTGATGATTACTAAGAATAAGTTTAAAAGTATCAATCCCAAAAGATGAAAATGTTGTTAATGCACCAAGATATCCTGTTATAAAGAACAATCTTATTCTAGAGCCAACAGAACTATAATCATCCATCAATCCAAAGATTATTCCAATAAGTAAACATCCAAGTATATTAACAATAAAAGTTCCTATAGGGAATATAGTTAAGCCTGTAAAAAACTTCACCAAACCTTCAAGAATATATCTTGATATTGCTCCTAAAACACCTCCGATTCCAACTATTAGTGATTGAAACAGCAAAAGTTTTAATTTTACAATATTTCTTTTTCTCATTTTATTTCTTATTTGATATATGTATAAATAATATCAGATAACTCAACCAATTTCTGTTCAGCAGTCTCACTTTTTATTTTAGGTATCTTGCCGTTAATTAATAACTCACTACCTTTATCGTTTTCAATAAAAATATGTCCATCTCTTACACTCAGGGAAGAGTATCCTCCCATACTAAGTGTCAAACGAAGCTTCATTATATCAATATAAAGTTTAGCTTCAGGAGGCAATTTTCCAAATCTATCTTTAATTTCTTCTACTAAACCTTCAATTTCCTTATATGATATAATAAAAGAAAACCTTCTATAAAATTCTAATCTTAATCTTTCTGATGTAATATATTTAGATGATAAGTAAGCGTTAAGTTTTGCTTTATTCAAACTTTGTCCAAAATCAATAAAATCAATAAATAGATCAACTTCAGCTATACAAATATCTTTTTTACCTTTTAATAAAGAAATTGAAACTTTCAATAATTGGCAGTATAATCCAAAACCAACAGCATTAATATGTCCGCTCTGCTCTGTTCCCAAAATGTTACCGGAACCTCTTACTTCAAGATCTCTCAATGCTAATTTAAAACCTGCACCCAATTGGGTATATTTTCTAATTGCCCCTAATCGATCCCGAGCTGTTAATGACATTATATTTGATGTTGGAATTAATAAATAAGCATATGCCTGTCTCGACCATCTTCCAACTCGTCCTCTTAGTTGATATAATTCCGCTAAACCAAATCTATCAGCCCGCTCTATTATAATTGTATTTGCATTAGGTATATCCACACCTGATTCAATAATAGTAGTACAGACAAGAACATCTATTTTACCGTCAATAAACAAAGACATAATTCCTTCTAATTCATTTCCAGCCATCTGCCCATGTGCAACTTTGAATTTAACTTCAGGCATTAATTCCTGAAGTTTTCTACACTGATTTTCAATGGTTTTAACTCTATTATATAGAAAAAATACCTGACCTCCTCTTTTCACTTCATTTAGTATTGCCTTTTTAATTACACTATAATCAAATAAGCAGAGTATTGTCTCCACTGGCAGTCTATTATTTGGTGCAGTCATTATTGTACTTAAATCTCTTATTCCTGACATTGCCAAATATAATGTTCTTGGTATTGGAGTTGCAGTCATAGTCAAAACATCAACCGTTGACCTCATCTTTTTAAATCTTTCTTTATGAGCTACACCAAAACGCTGCTCCTCATCAATTACAACCAAACCCAAAGATTTAAAATCAATATCATTCTGAGTCAATCTATGAGTACCTATAATTATATCTATTTTTCCTTCTTTCAGTTTTTCAGTGATTTTTTTCTGCTCAGCTTTAGTTCTAAATCTGCTAATCATTTCAATAACTACAGGATATTCTGCAAATCTTTCAAGAAAAGAATAATAATGCTGCTGTGCTAAAATTGTTGTAGGAGTTAATATAGCAACCTGCTTGCCACTCATCACCACTTTGAAAACTCCCCTCATTGCAATTTCAGTTTTTCCATATCCAACATCGCCGCAAATCAACCTATCCATAGGTTTAGACATAATAAGATCACTTTTAATACCATGTGAAGCCTTTATCTGATCTACAGTTTCTACAAATGGAAATGCCATTTCAAAATTGAGCTGTTCTTCATCATCTTCAGGAAACTGATATCCATCACATGAATATCTCATAGCATGAATTCTCAACATTTCAGCTGCCAAAGTTTTTGCAGCTCTTTGAGCTGCATTTTTCAGCCTCCCCCATCTCATTTCTCCAACTTTACTTAATTTAGGTATATTTTTTTTAGTACCAATATATTTAGTAATCAAATTTGCCTGCCAAATAGGAACATAAAGTCTAACATCTTCATCGAACTCAATTTCCATTACTTCCCTATAGCTCTCTGATACTTTTATTTCTTTTATTCCATGATAAATTCCAATACCATGATTTATATGAACTACTTGAGAACCAATTTCAATATCAGCATAGGCAGAGCGTATAAATGTTTCTTTTTGTCTAACAGGTAATAATGAGTTATAAGAACTTCGTTTGTGAGGAGCAAAAAATATTTCTTTATATGATAAAAGTACTTTTTTTTGTTTAATGAAGATGACACCTTTTGTCAATTGCCCGACACAAAACTCAAAATCATTAATTTTAAACTTATTTTTAACTATCCATTCTTTAATACGCTTTTCTGTTATTTCTGTATTAATAAAAATTGAAATATCATAATCATTATCTAGATAAAAATGTATTTGATTTTGTATTATCTGATTATATAAATTATAACCTAAATTTTCAGTTTCAGAATTGAATTCTACTGTAATACCCAAAGAAATTGAACTTATATTAGAATTTACTGCTTTTTTTGTTACTTGAGAACTCTCAATGTTTTTATATATTTTGGTGATTTTATCGTATAAATATTCTATTTTATCCTGATATATTTCAGTTTTATCTTCATCTAAATAATTTTCACATTCATCAGGATAAATTAGAATTATGCGGGGAGTTTTCTTGAAATAATCTAAAAAGGTATAGCCTACATTGCTTTGCACAGCAGAAGACCTAGGAACTATTTTATAATTGTCGACTACTTTTATAGATTTTTGAGATTCAGAAGAAAACAGACGCATATTATTTATTTTATCACCCCAAAATTCAATTCTTACAGGATAATCCTCCAGCGGAGAATAAATATCAACAATCCCTCCTCTTAAAGCAAATTCGCAATAATCGCCAACCTGATACTCATTATCATAATCTAAATCAACTAATTTAGCAGCAAGTTTTTCTATTTTATATGATTCACCTACTCTTAATTCTAAATAGTTATCTATAAAAAATTTAGAAGAAACAGATGGAGAAAAACATGCATTTACACTAGATATAAACCATCTTTTTTCAGAATATCCTGCGTCATAAAAGGTTCTTGATCTTTTTGCTTCATTTTCAGGAATAAATTCTTTATTATTTCCGATTTCATCCAACACTGAAAGAGATATATTTAAATCAAGAATTTTTTTCCACTCTGTGATACCTGCGTAAACAGATTCAGTAAAATTTAATGATGGAGTTAATATTAAAATTTTTGATTCTGAGTCAATTATAGACTTTACACATAATGGACCAAGAGTATCAATATCTGCATTTATTATATCTTTTTCTATAGTTTTACTCTTAGTGAAATAACTATTTAAGAAAAATTTTATATTTTGTTTTTTCATTATAGCTTGAATTTTCTATAAAAATCTCTATATTTTTTAGTTTATATATATTTAATATCGACATTAATATTTATTTATAATATAATGTTTAGAACCAAATGATTAAAGTATAATATACTCTTATGCCTAGAACTATTATATTTTGTAAGTAGTTATAATTATTATTAATATATATAGTAAATAGAATCAGAAATTAATTTGGAGAAATTAAAATATTTATGGAAGAGCACTCCGTACATGAAATTAGTAACGAAGAGCCTAAAAAATCTAGGCGAGGGAGAAAACTTGGCAGCAAAAATAAGCCTAAAGTTTTGGATGGTGATATCCTAAATTCGGACGATGCTACTCCTAAAAAAAGAGAAAGAAAAAAATTAACACAACAGGAGGTGGTTAATTTACCAGCAGAAAAAGAGATACGCAGAAGAAAAAAAGAAAGACTTATAGATAGACCCGACCTGCAGCTGATGGGTAAAAATGATACCATGAAGGTATATATGCAGGACATAGGTAAAATATCACTTGTTACAAAAGAAGAAGAAATTGAGCTTGCAGCGGATATTCACGGAGATGATCCAAATGCAAAAGAAAGAGCTCGCGGCATACTCATTAAAGCAAACTTAAGACTGGTTGTTAAAATAGCCCATGATTTTAAAGGCTTAGGACTACCTTTACTAGATTTGATTTCTGAAGGAAATATTGGTTTAATGAGAGCTGTTGAAAAATTTGATCCAGCCAAAGGAGCTAAATTTAGTTCTTATGCAGCTTGGTGGATAAAACAGTCAATGCGTAGAGCATTAGCCAATCAAAGCAGAACAATCCGTATACCTGTTCAGTCTGCAGGAAAAATCAACAAGATTAAATCTATGAGATTGAAACTTACTGAAGAATTCGGGCGTGAACCTACAGATGCAGAAATTGCTGAAAGATTAGAATTCAGTAAAAGGACAGTATCAGGATTAAGACTTGCTGATCTTAGAACTTTTTCTTTACATGATCCGATACAGCAAGGTGAAGATGGTGAATTTCAGGATATTATACCTGATCATGCTGCACAGACACCTGAAAGAATACTCGGTGATCAGGAATCAGTTGCCAGGTTGAAACATCTTATTTTTAGTTTAGACGAACGTGAGAAAAAAATTCTTAAAATGCGTTTTGGTTTAGATGGTGAAAAACCAAGGACACTTGAAGAAGTAAGTCAGGAAATTGGCAGAACAAGAGAACGTGTGAGACAAATTCAAAACCAAGCACTGCATAGACTTAAAAGTCTGTTACATGATGAATCTGGTTTTGCTAAAGATTAATTTTTTATAATAATAATCATTTGGAGTTAAATAAAATAGTATGTCAGAAATAAAATTAAGGAGAGGAGAGCCTATAGACAGGGCTTTAAGAAGACTTAAAAAAAAGTTGGATAAAGAAGGTACACTTAAAGAAATTCGTAACAGAAGATGCTATGAAAAACCTAGTGAAACAAAAAGGAGATTGAAAAAATCTCCCCCAAAACGTCGTTATTAGTTTTTATAGACAGTATATTCAAGCCATTCATTAATTTGAATGGTTTTTTTATTTCTATAGGCCTGTAGGAATATGAATAAATTCGACTTCCACATCAATCTCTTCTTTAATTTTATTCATTACAGCAATAACCCCTGGAACCTCAGTTTTATAGTGCCCTGAAGCAATTATAGATAATCCATGTTCTTTTGCTGTATGATATAATGAATGTCCAAATTCACCTGTTATTAAACAATCTAAACCTGCATCAATAGCTCCCATCACACCTGTAGTGCCGGCTCCACCAGAAATTATTCCTATTTTCTGAATATATCCATTACTGGAATTATCAAGAACATAATCATGCTCTACAGTATTTTTATGGCATATATCGGAACTGTGTACTTTTATCAATAGATCTAATTTAGAATTAATATATTCATTAAATTCAGCTACAGGTACAGGTTTATCCAAATATCCTTTTACACCCACTTCAATATCTCCATATCGGCAAAATATTTCCTGATTTTTTAAAGCTATCATATTAGCCAATACAGCATTATTCCCAACCGAAGAGTGAGCATCTAATGGTAGATGAACTCCAAACAGCGAAATATCATTTTTGATTAAAAGATTAATTCTTGAATAATTATTACCTACTATATACTTTAAATTTGCTCCCCAGCTTATCCCGTGATGCACGAAGATAAAATCTGCATTTACTTTTTGGGCAGATTCAATCATCTCAATTGATGCATCAACACCAAAAATAATTTTCCTGATTTCAGAACTACCCTGAACTTGAAGTCCATTATTGGACGGATCATTAGAGATTATCTCTATTTCAAGCAAATTATTTAAATAGTCTACTAAATTATTTAATTGAATCATAAGATATTATCCTTGATCATTTTTATTTCATTACCAAATTTATTACTAAATCGTATATTGCCAGCTCTTCTCTAACATTCAACTTCATTACTTGGAGAAAATTTTCTACTTTATTGAGGTAAAATAATGTTTTTTTCCCATTAATTTCATATTTAAGCCCGATATCTTCAGGAATAATTTCAGGATTACTAAGCTGATCATGTTTTAGCCCTAAAGTCATTTGATATAATTCTGCAAACCAGACATATATTCCATTTATAAATTTTTCTTTATTTTTTATATAGGCGGCAGAAACTTCATCATCAAATTTTTGTGTTAATATTTTTTTTAACCGAGGAGTCTGATCATCAAGTGTTATATATTTATCACCCCATTTTAAAGATACCTGAGATTCTGAATTTTTGTGAATATCAGAAAATAGTTCAATTAAAGCTTCTGAGTATTTATAAGCTTTAGCAATTGTTTTCTGTTTACACAAAACAATCTCTTTAAGAAGTGCAAAAAGCCCTTCACATAAATTTATTTCATAACTACATTTATTAGATAATAACGAAATGGTCTGACATCGTGAAATAATAGTTGTCAGTAGCATATTAGGATTTTCAGTAACTAAAATAAAATAGCTGTTTTTAGGAGGTTCCTCTAAGGTTTTCAAAAATGCATTCTGTGCCTGAACCATCACCCTATCCGCATCATATATAATTCCAACTTTTCTACCATTTGCATTTAATGAAGACAGAAAAAATTTTGTCTGAAACCATCGCATTGTGTCAGGATCATACTTATTTTCCCCAATAACAATTTTTCTTGATTTTGAAACAGGACTAATTGTATACATATCAGGATAAATTTTCCGATTAACTTCGTCACAGATATAACATTCGTTGCAATATGGTTCACAGTCATTTGAATTATTGCATAGAATTGTCTTTGCCAAAGACAACGCAAACTTATTTCTTATTTTGGAATCATCACTATAAACTATATAGGCATGTGCTAATCTGTTCGCTTTTTTAGCATTTAGTAAAACAGATATATTTTCTATAAAACTATTATTTAAAGATTCCATATTCACTCTGTATAATTGATACAATATTTGAATGTATTTTTTTTATCTCATCTGAACCTGATACAACTCTATAGCGGTTTTTATTTTCTTCCGCCATTGTTAAAAAGGCTCTTCTTATTTTCTCGTGGAAACCTATCTGCTGCTCTTCCCATCTATCTTTCACCTCACCATTTTCTCTATCATGTGCACGTTTTAATCCTTTGGCTGGAGAGAGATCAAGTAAAAAAGTTAAATCTGGTATAAGACCTGAAGTTGAAAAATTATTTAAATATTCAATAATACTTTTTTTAACTCCTCTTCCAATTCCCTGATATGCAGTAGAAGAATCTGAATATCTATCGCATAAAACAAACTTACCTTTCATCAAAGCAGGCTTAATAACTTCGTAAACATTCTGAGCTCTTGCAGTTTGGAGTAGCAATGTTTCTGTCTGAACAGATAACTTACCGTTTAGAGATCTATCTTTTAAGATATCTCTTAATATTTCGCCAACTTTTGTTCCACCCGGTTCTCTAGTACAGACACAATTATATCCATTCTTTTCTAATAAATTCTGCAACATTTTTATCTGTGTTGTTTTACCTGAACCCTCAAGTCCTTCAAAGGTAATAAATTTTCCTTTTAGCATAGTTTGTTTTAAATTTTAAGTTTTGAAAATATTGAACCAATCTTTATTTAGACAAAGCTTTATAATTTTGGAACTACTCCATTATTATTTACTATTTTTACCATTTTATTACTTTACCTGCTGTATTTATATTTATTTAAAGTACCTAAAAAAGATTACAAGCTTATTTTTCCAAAGCCTTTTAGTATGTAAAAAGCTATGAGAGTAATTCTTTTTTCAGAGTTTTTCACTTCTTTTTCTTTTAGGGATGCGTTTAAATTAGATAGCCAACCAGTTTATTAATTCCATTTTAACAATACTTTATCATAAATGATTCTCATATTATGCATTGGTTAAAATCTGCGAGAATAGGTTTAGTCCCTGATCTTTGCCTCGTCCATTATAACCATGACCCAGCTGCGGTGCTGCCGACCTTTTTGTTAACTCCAAAATAGATTGGCACAGACTGGAAATGATTGTAATTAATTAATGTAAACTCATTAATATTTTTTAATAGCTTTACCATTAAATATCTAGTATAGAATACCTATAATTATTCATTCTGTATCACTCTCATAGTGGAAATAGATATTAGGTTACCCCCCCAAAAAAGCCTGTCGAACAGATTCCGGTGATCTCTGACTGAGTCACGTGTTGACTATCCGTCGAACACTCACCAGTTTTAAACTACTGGTCCGTTTTATCACCACCACCCACAGAACAATAGGAATTACCCCAACCTACGGGGATATACCCAGCTCTATTAGGCACATCATAGTAGATGAACCTCCAAAACAATGGTATGTTATTGCCAAAGTAGATCCCTGTCCACAGTTATGTTCTAATATGGTGATATCTCCGATAGTGATGGCACCCGATCCGTCAACACATAAAGTCTGTCCAAGCTTCGCATTAAGTGTACACAGCTTTATTTTTCCATATTTAAGTCTTTTTGCTATCAATCATTTTAACCCATCTAATTCATTGCTTCACATACAATGAAACACAATCATGAATAGGGTTTCCTTCTTTAAATTTATTCCCGCCATATCCCGCCTTATAAAGACGTACTGCAATGCGTTTAGGAAATTTTAGAACAATTTTTTTTATAATCATTATTTATTCTTTTCTAAATTGAAAACTTAAAAAGTCAAAATCTCTATCAATTTTTCATGCTCAATCAAAACATAATATTTTCTAACATCAGAGTTTAAAATATATTTATTTTTCTGCTTATTTAATTCAATATTTTTTTATTTACCACTATGGTAGAACATCATTTTAGATTTTGCTTATTTTTTTACATACCATCGTCATTTTTTGTTTTCAAAATCAATAGTAATGCTTCATATCTATCTTTAAAAAAGAACTTAGGTATTTTATAAAATGCTTTATAATCTAAATTAGTTAAATATTATTATATGTATCATAATATTATTTTAAGAAAAGCACACTGTTTCCCTATTTTTATTACTTTATTTTGAATAAGATATTAAAATTTATTATATAACCCATTACTATAAATATCTAATACAATATGCTTAGTTTTATCTTTTTTTATATAACAAACTCAGAAATTTACTATATAAACTATAGATACATAGGAGCTCTAAAAAGTGAAGGTAATCAAACTCATAAAAAGGATCAAAAAGGCAAAAATATCAGACTCCTGTACTGGGACAGCCTAAAACTAAACAGAATATAACAAACTGTGATATTCATACTGAGCACTGTGAAGTATAAAATTCGGCAGTGCAAAAAAAAGATGGGTTAAAAATAACATTAGATCAATATCAAACAGTACATAGTTTTTTCAGGTGACTATTTATAATATTAAGATAAAAAGACTTAGAGAAAATATCAGTATATCTTAGGAACAATTAGTCTATAAAAACAGTTTTACATAGAATAAACCTCTCTTCTGGTGGAAAAAAGCGAAAGGAATATAGCACTTGAAAACATACAGAAAATTGCTAATGTTCTATCCATAGAACACTCAGAATTATTTAAAAATATTTAATAAAGAATATCAGCGATGAAATTTACTGAAGCGAAACAAAAAATTGATGATTTTATAAAGATAGAATATCCTAACTTTTATGATAATTCAGAATATCATGCAGCAATAACTCATTGGCTACAAAATTTTAAAATTAACTATCCTTTTTTAGAGAAAAATATTATAGATAAATGTTTTGAATTATTGACTAATAGTATGAAATATTCAAAATCTTCTGTATAAGAACAACGTACTTTATATCATCCAAACTTGAATATAACATATAATAACATTCCATTTTCTAAGCCTAAAAATACAAAATTTACTTTTATAGATTTATTTGCAGGAATAGAAGGATTTAGAATTGCATTTCAAAATCTTGGATGGAAATGCTTATTTTCTTCTGAATGCGATAAATATGCACAAAAAAACATATGAAGCCAATTTTGAAGAAGTACCCTCTGGAGATATTAATTTAATAAAACCTAAAAAAATACCTGAACATAACATTCTATGTGCAGGCTTTCCATGCCAGGCATTTTCTATTGCCGGCTATAGACATGGTTTCAATGACAAAAAAGGTAGTAGAAATTTATTTTTTAATAATTGAAGATATTTTACTAAATAAAAAACCTAAAACATTTCTTTTAGAAAATGTTAAAAATTTAGAAAAACATGATAAAAAAAGAACATTCGAACTTATAAAAAAAATAGAAAATGCCAAATATAATATTTTTCATAAAGTTTTAAATTCGATGGAATGCAGGTGGAAGAAAACGCAATATAAATGAAATATATATTCCTATACCAATTGATATACACAAAAATTATCCTGATTTTTTTCTCAATAAAGATATTATTTTTAATTTAAAAATACCATCAGAAGAAATTTTAACAACAAAAGTTTGTCAAGAAAATTTGGCAATAACCTGCTGTAACAAATCAATATTTTTAATTCACATTCCCAGATTATGATTATTTTCCAGCCTAGCTCTTTTAGTTCATGCTGATTTTTTTTATCGTTTTCAATATTCCTTTCAAGTTTGGCCTGCCACCATTCAGTTCTAATTTCTGGGGTTGATGCTTTTTTACAGTTTTCATGCCTATGCCAGAAGCATCCGTGTATTAAAATTACAGTCTTATACTTTTTTAGAACTATATCAGGTTTGCCTGGAAGTATTCCAGCTTCTTTTTTCTTCTGTGAGGTGATCAGTCATAATAATAGTCTTAAGTATTAAGTTTTATATTTTAAGAAATAATTATATGCTTTAAATTTAGAGACAGCTTAAAGAAGAAAATAACTTTAATCTTTGAATCAAATTATTTTTAATTTAAGTATTATGTCGTAAATTATAGCTTAGTAACTGATTTGTCAATCTATTTGGAGATATACAAAAATGTCAGAAAATAACTCTATATCAAGAAAAAGTTATTTGAGTAAAAATGTAGGTTCATTTGATGATACTATTGAAATCAACGGTATCAATTATCAAAAAGTAGAAGATCTTAGATACGGAACAAATCCTCACCAGCCTGCCGCATATTATAAACCTATGTCAGTTAGTACACCTATAGGTGACATGAAAATATTAAAAACAGGTAAAAGTGGATTATCACAGACAAATCTTGAAGATATTTCATATGCTTTAAACATTCTAAAATTTTTTGAAACACCTGCCTGCGCCGCAATGAAACATGTAAATCCATGCGGAGTAGCAGTTGCCGGTTATCATGAATCTCTTAAAGATGTATATATAAAAGCGAGAGACTGCGATCCTCGTGCAGCATTCGGCAGTGCTGTCGCATTTAATATTGAACTCAACAGAGAAACAGCAACTGAAATAATGGGTAGTTTTATTGAGTGTGTTGCGGCACCTTCTATTACAGATGAAGCTTTAGCAATATTTAATGATTCAAAAAAATTCAAACTAAATAGGCATATTAGAGTTTTACAGTGTGGTAATTTAAACAAACTTCCCAAATATGTCGGCGATTCAGGCAAACAAAACCAGACAATAAAAGTACTTGCTGACGGCTCACTAATTATTGCAGAACCATTACTAACAAACATTAAAGGAATAGATGACTTATCTCCGGCTACTGCTGAAAATAAGTTTATAGGTAGACAAACATCTAAAATTACAGCAACTGAAAAACAACTGAAAGATCTTCTGGCAGCATGGTATATAAATTTAAATGTCCGTTCCAACGGAGTTGTTATCATGAAAAATGGGCAGACTTTAGCAGTGGGAACAGGAGAACAGGATAGAGTTGGTGCAGTTGAACAGGCCATTTGGAAATATAGACAAAAATACGAAGGCAAAGAAACAATGCAAAACTCTGTCATGTCAAGTGACGGTTTCTTTCCATTTTTTGATGCAGTAGAAGTTGCAGCCAACTCTGGGATTACTGCTGTTATTTCACCTGCAGGTTCACTCAAAGATGCAGATGTCATAAAAAGAGCAAATGAACTTGGCGTTGCGATTGTACATGCACCTGAAAGAGTTTTTTCACATCATTGATTTAGTCATGGTTACTATCTTAAAAAAATATTTTTATTGGCAGCAGGTTCAAACTATTTATTTATGATTTATGGATAATTTAACAAATTCAAATACAGGTCAAGTTGAGATTTCGGGTGAGATATACAAAATACTGTATGTCAATGATGATGAAACTTACTCTGTAATAAAAATAAAAGATGTTAATAATAAATCCCTGACACTTACAGGTTCGCTTGGTGGCGCTTTTGAGGGTCAGGGTATTACGGCAAAAGGAGAGTGGGAAGAACATCATGATTATGGCACTCAGTTTAAAGTCACTAATTTTAAATATACCTTACCTGCTACAGCATCCGGAATTGAAAAATATCTTGCCTCAGGATTAATTTCAGGAATCGGCTCTAAACGTGCCAAATTAATTGTTTCACATTTTCACGAAAATACTCTTAATATACTAAATAACCATTCAGCAAGATTACTGCAAATACCAGGTTTGGGTAAAAAAACTGTTGAGTCCATTAGAATATCATGGAAAGAACAGTTAGAAAAAAGAGAGATAATGATATATTTTCAAAGTCTCGGTATAAGTTTAGCATATTATAAAAAAATATATAAAGTGCTTGGTGAACATGCTCTGAATATAGTTAAAAATAATCCATATTTACTTGCTGATAAAATCGGAGGAATAGGTTTTTCTAAAGCAGATATGATTGCAGAAAATTTAGGGATAAATCATACCGATGATAAACGTCTTATTGCAGGTGTTAAATATAGTTTAAATCAGCTATCTCAAGCAGGTCATGTATGTTATCCGCTAAGTGACTTTCTTGCATATAATGCAGAATTATTAAATATAGATTTAGAACATAGTAAAAAAAGTATTCAACTAGCTGGAATAGAAGAATTAATAAATATAGAAACAATCACGTCAAACGGGCAGAAGGAAGAATTTATATATGATGGACAGTTATATATTTCAGAAGTAGCTTTATCTCAGATAATTAAACATCTATCGTCAGTATCCAGTCATAAAGGACAATTTATTTCGCGACTTAAATATAAATCTAAAAACAGAACTAAATTTGATAAAGAACAATTAGACGCCATAGATAATTGTTCACAGCAGGCAGTATCAGTTATTACAGGTGGACCAGGAGTAGGAAAAACTACAACCATTGGAGAAATTATTAATCGATCTATTGCACTTAAATTAAAGATATCTTTGGCAGCACCAACAGGTAGAGCTGCTAAACGAATTCACGAATCGACAAACTATCCAGCATCAACTATCCACCGCCTGTTAAAATGGGATCCTCTTAATAAAATATTTGTTCATAACAATAAAAAGAAACTAGAAATTGACCTTCTTGTTCTTGATGAAGTATCAATGCTTGATCTTAATTTAGCTTATAATTTATTCAAGGCAATAAAAGAAGGCACAACTGTAATTTTAGTTGGAGATGTCGATCAGCTTCCATCAGTAGGACCTGGTAATGTTTTAGGTGATATTATAAAATCTAATATCTGTCCTGTGACCCATTTAACTAATATTTACCGCCAGAATTCAGAAAGTAGGATTATACCGACTGCACACGCAGTAAATGAAGGTCGAATGATAAATTTAGTAAATAATAAGAAGGATAAATATAGTGATTTTTACTGGATTGAACAGGATGATCCTGAAAAAGTATCTGAACTAATACTAAAAATGGTAGTTGAAAGAATTCCTAACCGTTTTGGATTTAATCCATTTAAAGACATCCAAATTTTGGCTCCGATGATAAAAGGTATTTGTGGTACATTATCTCTTAATAAAAAATTACAATCTGTGTTAAATCAGATGAAAACTGAAGAGGTAAACTATTCAAACAGATTTTTTAAACTAGGCGATAAGGTAATGCAAATAAGTAATAATTATGATAAAAATATCTTTAACGGCGACATTGGTTTCATTTCTGAAATTAATATAGATGACAAGAAAATTTATGTTAATTTTGAATCAAATATTATAGAATATAACTTTATTGAATCAGATCAGCTGACACTGGCTTATGCAATTACAATTCATAAATCACAAGGGAGTGAGTTCCCTGTAGTAATTATTCCATTTTTAACTTCACATCATATTATGCTCAAACGTAATTTATTATATACAGCTATAACAAGAGCTAAAAAGCTTTTGATTATTGTAGGTTCAAAAAAGGCTTTACATATAGCTATAAGTAACTATCAAACAAAATTAAGACATTCAGGATTATTGTATAGATTAGGTAAATGAATAATGATAATTATTTATTCAATTTATTTTTAACATATATTAAACTAAGCTCAACAAATTAATGATTTAACATGATATAAAATTTTATTATGAAAGCAAAAGCATTAATAATTACTGGATTTGGACTCAATTGTGAAAATGAAACTAAAGTAGCATTTGATTATTGCGGAGCTAAAGTAAATTTAGTCCACTTAAATGATATCTTAAATAATAAAGTATCGATGAACAGTTACCATGTTCTCAGCTTTATCGGAGGATTTTCTTTTGGCGACCATATTGGTGCCGGAACTGTTTTTGCAAACAGAATAAAATACAACCTCACAGAAGAACTAATTAATTTTATAAATAGCGGAAAACTTATTATTGGTATCTGTAACGGATTTCAAACATTAACCCGACTTGGAATACTGCCTGATTTTAAAGGTTCCAAACTTCCCAAACAATCTATTGCTCTTGATTGGAATGACAGCGGCTTATTTAGAAATGACTGGGTAAATATAAAAATAGAGGAGAAATGTCCATGCGTATTTACAAAAGGTATTAAAACTTTAGAAGTTCCAATAAGACATGGCGAGGGTAAATTTGTTGCTGACGAAAAGACTATAAACTTTATTGAAGATAATAACTTAGTTGCTATGCGTTATGCTGATAAAAACTTTATTCCTACAAGTAAATTTCCTTATAATCCAAATAGTTCTATAAATAATATAGCAGGTATCTGTAATACAACTGGCAGAATTTTCGGTTTAATGCCTCACCCAGAAGCATTTTTATCTCCATATAATCATCCAAACTGGATTAGAAAAAAAGAATTAGGTCATCTTCCAAAAGATGGTCAGGGAGTCCAAATATTCAGAAATGCAGTGAAGTTTATCGAAGATAATCTTTAGTAAATAGGTAATTGCAAAATTCTAACTTTTTAGTAAATTTCGTAATTATCGCAACAGCCCAAGTTATTCAGTTGGTTATTATATCCATAATAATAACTAACTGCCAATTTAAAATTTATCTGGTATCAGCAATCAGGTTTGTTAATTCAGACTGCTCCTTATACCAGTTAATAAAATTTGGGATACCAACGCTAATAGAAGTTTTAGGATCGTATCCAAGCTTAGCTCTTGCTCTCGCTATTTCAGCAAAAGAATCAGGAACATCACCAGGTTGCATAGGAAGCATCTCTTTTATAGCTTTTTTACCGAGCTGTTTTTCAATAAGTTCAATCATTTTTAAAAGATCTTCACTTTTATTATTACCGATATTAAAAATTTCAGTTTTTTCCAATCCTTCAGTAAATAATGCTCCTATTATACCTCCTACAATATCATCGATATATGTAAAGTCTCTACGCATATCACCATTATTAAAAACTCTTATAGGTTTATCTTTCAGTATAGCTTCGGTGAATAACCATAAGGCCATATCAGGTCTACCCCAAGGTCCGTAAACACTAAAGAATCTTAATCCAATAGTTTGAAAACCGTAAAGATGGCTATATGAATAAGCCATTAGTTCATTAGCTTTTTTTGTTGCAGCATAAAGTGAAATAGGATTATCAACTCTTTGAGTTTCGGAAAAAGGTATCTCTTTATTTCCACCATAAACGCTGGAGCTTGAAGCAAAAACTAATTTCGGGATATTATAATGTCTAACACATTCAAGTATTGTCAAAAATCCAGCAATATTAGTCTGCTCATAGATGAATGGATGTGATAAAGAATGCCTTACTCCTGCCTGTGCAGCGAGGTTGCAAACTCTACTTATTTCATATTTCTTAAAAACTGCTTCAATTTCTTCATAATTTTCAAGAGATGCCTTAATCATGATAAAATCCTGATAGGCTTCAAGCAGTTTAATTCTTTCTTTTTTTAATTCGACAGAATAATAAGGTACAAAATTATCTATACCGATAACTTTATGCCCTCTTCTTAAAAGCTCACGGCAAAGGCTGAACCCAATAAAGCCAGCACTTCCTGTCACTACTATATATTTACCTGAATCAGACATATATATTCCAATGTTTTAATTTTTAAAATCTTTAGCATGCTGTTTACATTGCATAAAACAGCAAAACTAATCACCAACTAGGCTGAATTAAGCTCTTACAACATTTGCACCATCAGGCAGAGCATTTCTACTATCAATAATTAAAGATGCATGTTTATAAATATATTTATAATCAAAACAATCATGTGCTGTAGATATTACTATAGCATCATAATCATTAATTTTTTCATTTAAATTTTCAATAGATTTTTTACCTGCATATTCAGGGTAATGTCTATTTTTAGGAATCTCAGGACAATAAGGATCACAGTAATCAACTATTGCACCTTTTGATTCTAGAATTTCCATTAATTTAAAACTGGGACTCTCTCTCATATCGTCAATATTTTTCTTATAAGCAAGTCCAAGAATTAAAACTTTACCTCCATTTAAAACTTTCTTTCTATCGTTAAAAGCTTCAAGTGTTCTATGAACAACATATTTAGGCATATTTGTATTTATTTCACCGGCTAATTCTATAAAACGTGTCGATGATTCAAATTCATAAGCTTTCCATGTCAGATAAAATGGATCAATAGGAATACAGTGTCCGCCTAAACCAGGTCCCGGGTAAAATGGCATAAAACCAAATGGTTTTGTTTTAGCGGCATTTATAACTTCCCACACATTAATTCCCATATTATCAAAGATTACTTTCAGCTCATTAACCAATGCAATATTAACAGATCTAAAAATATTTTCCATCAATTTAGTCGCTTCAGCTGTAGCTGTTGATGAAACAGGAACTATTTCACAAATAACAGTATCGTAAAGTGCTGCAGCTACTTTCAGGGAATCTTCATTATATCCACCAACAACTTTCGGTATAGTAGAAGTTGAATATTCAGTATTACATGGATCTTCACGTTCAGGAGAAAATGACAGATAAAAATCTTTACCAGCAACAAGACCATTTTGTTCTAGAATAGGTTTTAATACTTCATTTGTAGTTCCTGGATAAGTTGTAGATTCCAGGCTAAATAATTGATTTTTTCTAACATAAGGCTGTAAAAATTTGCCTGTATTTTTTATATATGACATATCAGGCTCTCTATGCTTAGTAAGAGGTGTGGGTACACATATAAGAACTGCATCACATTCAGAAGAATAGGAAAAATCAGTATAAGCTTCAAATTTACCACTGTTGCTCATTTTTTGAATATCAGGTTGTGATATATGTTTGATATAACTTATTCCATTTTTAAGCTTAGAAATTTTTGTTTCATCAATATCAAATCCAACAACTTTAAATCCCGCTTTAGAAAATTCAATAAGAAGAGGTAGACCCACATATCCCAATCCTACAACTCCAACAACAGCTTCTCTAGCAGTGATTTTTTTTAAAAAAACATCTACCATAAAATTTGCTCCTCATAAATAAATTTATATTTTATAATTTTTAAAATTCTTACATAAGATAACACCATAATCAGGAATTTGCTTTAAATAAAATATTGTTTTAATATGTAAATTTAAGGAAGCCTAATAAATATAGTATTCTCAAAGAGAAAACCCAATATGAATAAAGCCAAAGCTATTCCGAGTAAAATAGGAGCAATTTCACTGTAATCAATAAACTTAGGCTGTTCCATTGTAGTTTTTTCAAGCTTATTAATTTTACTAAGTACACTTTTTAAGCCTTTAGCATCGCCAGCCTTGTAATACTTACCTCCTGTTTCTTTAGCAATATTAATTAAAAGTTTTTTATCAAACTGTGCATCAATAGAAATAAACTGTGTACCATAAATAGAGTTTTTCAAAATAAACGCATTAGGAGTGCCAATTCCGACAGTATATATAATAATATGATATATTTTTGCCAGTTTAGCTGCCTGCATCGGATTTATTCTATCATCTACATTATTACTTCCGTCTGTGAACAAAACCAACACTCTTCGTTTTAAACTGCCATCTTTCAAACGACTGACAGCTGTAGCTATCGGAGCGGCAATATTAGTTAATTCACCAACTATTCCAGCATTTACACTGCTTAATTCAGATAAAAGTAATGAGTGATCAAGTGTAGGTGGAGAGGCAACATAAGCTTTTGGAGCAAAAACAATTAAACCAATTCTATCATTTGGACGTTTTTTGATAAATATTTTTATTGCATCTTTAGCATAAGATATCCGTTCTTTCAGTTTTTCAGTTTTCAATCCGTTTCTAACCTGCTGTGATGACATATTTTTGGATATATCAATAGCTTTCATGCTGCCTGATAAGTCAAGAGCCAATATTATATCAATTCCTGCAGATTTTTGAATTAATTCCTCAATACCTTTCTGCGGTCTTGATAGTGCAAAAATAAGAAGAAGAGATGCCAATGAATAAATAATCAGTGGAATATATGTGCGATTAAAGCTTTTTTTCTTTTTATTGAGTATAAAAGATTTTATCCATGGAATAGTTAAAGTGGGAGGTTTTCTAACAACACTTAATAATATTAGAAAAATCAAAGGTATTATTAAAAATAAATACCAAGGTGAGTCAAAACGAAAATCTTTAAATAAATTGTAAAAAGCACTAATATCCATATGATTTATTTAATTGTTAATGTTTGCATATACGTCGACACTTAATTAAGCTCCAAGTCCAGTTTAGAAATTATAACTAAATTCATAACTCTTTATTAGTAATTAATATTTTATATTAATCATTATTTTCTTCTGGAGTTGTTTCATTTATTAATTTAAAAGCTCTATCTATTGAATCATGAATCAGTTCTTCGCTTGCATCATATTTAGCAAATTTTACCATATCAGTTGATACCATAAAATCCTTTAAAAAATTTCTATTTTGATTTTCAAGCGGACTATCTATTTCTTCCATTTTTTTCAAAAACTCTACAGTGGTTTGACGCTTTGCATGAATATCAAATCTGGACTCTAGGTATTCACGAACAATATCACTCAGTATATTAATACATTTACCAGATGTTATCTCATGCAGTCCAAAACTTTTATTTAACGAGCCCAAACTTTGTATAGCTAAAGCCCACGGTGTTAATACAATCATATTTCCATTCTTTTTCTTTCTTAAAAAGAAAGCTATGACAATACTTAATAACAATAAAATAACAGTAGTTAGTATAGAATAAAAGAAAACATTTGATTCAACAATTAATGCCTCAGACTCCATTTTAGGAGCAACTGATAATTGATTATCAATAATTGATATCTTTTTTGAGTCAATAGAAGGATATTTTACTGTTAAACTCTGAGTTCCATAATTCTCTGACAAAAAATCAACTTTTAATGAACCTTTAGGAATAAGCCCATCAATAAACGGCTGAATTTTATATTCTATCTGCCATATAGAATATCCCCATTTATTAATATTTTTTGTTATAACCGGCTTCCCTAATAATTGAGAACCTTTACCTGGTATCACTTCTGCAACAGCAGGAACCCTATTCCATGGAGCAGAAAAATATAATTCAATCCTAACAGGGGTACCTAAAAAAACTTCACTTTCAGGAACTACCACTGTTTTTACATATTTTGCATTTAAGTTTTTTTTTTCAATATTTTTATATTTCAGATAAATAGCTGTAAAACAGGCTAGAGTAATGACAATAAGTATAGTTATTAGAATCAAAAAATATTTTATAAATTTTTTCATTACTTATTCACCAACTTTTCTCTATGTCTGAAAAATGTCATCAAAGGTTTTATTAAATCATCATCACATTTAATATCAATCAAATCTACCTTTGCCCTAGTACAGATATCTTTATGATTTTTATAAATTTTCTTTGAATATTTACTGTATTCTGCAACTGTCTTTTTATTTCCATGAAAAAAACCTATATCTCCATATTCAGAATCAGAAAGATATAGAGAACCAATTTGGGGCATCTCAAGTTCCCTTTCATCTAAAATTCTAACACCAATGACATCATGCCTTTTATTAGCAACCATTAATAATTTTTCATATTCATGCTTATCATCGATAAAATCACTAATCAGAAATATAACAGCTTTCTTATGAAGGATTTTCATTATTTTATCAAGTGCATATGCAATATTAGTACTTTTTCCTTTGGGTTTTCTTACTACAAGTTCACGAATTAAACGAAGAGTATGCTGTTTACCTGACTTTGGAGGAAGATAGAGTTCTGTTTTATCACTAAAAAGAAGTAATCCTACTTTATCATTATTTCTAATTGCACTAAAAGCCAAAACAGATGCAATTTCAACTGCAGTCTCTATTTTAGTTTTTTCACCACTTCCAAATCTATTTGAGGCTGATAGATCGACTAAAAGCATTACAGTAAGTTCACGTTCTTCCACGTATTTTTTAATGTAGGGGACACCCATTTTAGCGGTAACATTCCAGTCAATATCTCTTACATCATCACCAAACATATATTCACGAACATCTTCAAACTCTATGCCGCCACCTTTAAATACACTATGATATGCTCCTGCAGTGAGATCTTCAACCATACTTTTAGTATGTATTTCTATTTTTCTAACTTTTGCTAAAATATCTTTTGAGATCATTAGAATAAATTTATGGTGTTAATAATTCATCAAGAATTTTTGTAATAACATCATTAGAAGTCATGTTTTCAGCCTCAGCTTCATAACTTACAATAACTCTGTGTCTTAATACATCCAGTGCAATATTCTTTATATCTTGCGGCACAACATAGGCTCTGCCTGCCATAAATGCTGTGGCTTTTGATGCAAGAACCATTGCAATAGGAGCTCTTGGGGAAGCACCGTACTGTATTAGACCGTTTAACTCGCTTAAATTAGCATTGGCCTGCCTTGAAGATAACTGATTCTGCTGCCCTGGACGTGTTGCTATTGTAATATCCAATATATATTCAGAAATTTTATCATCAAGATAAACCTGATCAACCCATTTTCTTGCTTCTAATATTTTTTCTATGGATACAACATTTAGAGCTTCAAGATCTAACTCAGGGTGAGCAATACGCTCCATAATTATTTTTTCTTCACTTCTTGTCGGATAAGTAACATTAAGCTTAAACATAAATCTATCAATTTGAGCTTCAGGCAGTGAATATGTTCCTTCATGCTCAATAGGATTCTGAGTGGCCATAACAAGAAACAGATGAGGCAATTTTAATGTTTCACCGGCAATTGTAATCTGACCTTCCTGCATACACTCTAATAAAGCACTTTGAACTTTTGCAGGGGCTCTATTTATTTCATCGGCTAATGCAATATTAGCAAATATAGGTCCTTTTTTAACACTGAACGTATGTTCTTTAGGATTATATATATTAGTTCCTATAACATCGGCAGGTAGTAAATCAGGAGTAAACTGTATTCTTGAAAAACTTCCGCTGATTGCCTGTGAGATTGTTTTTACCGCTAATGTTTTTGCCAACCCCGGCACCCCTTCAAGAAGTATATGTCCGTTAGCTATCAGAGCCAAAATCATTTTATGAACAAGGTCGTTCTGACCAATTACTATTCTGCCTATTTCAATTTTCAGTGTTGGAATAAAGGAAGATACTTCAGAAATTTTATTTTGAAGTTCCTGAATAGAGTGTTTATCCATTTACAATGACCTTTTTAATTGATTTATGCCAAAAGATATAATAATTTTATTTTTATACAAAATAATATAAAGTTTTGATATTGTCAAGACTTTAAAAAGAAACAGTTATATAGTATTTTAAACTGTTAGTAAATTTCAATAATGTAAAGTAGGAAATTTTTTCGTTATGCTGCAAAAAAAATTACTGATTGCCAGTAATAATTTACATAAAATCAAAGAATTAATTAAAATTCTACAAAAGACAGATTTGAATGTTATTACTCCAAAAGATATCGGCGGAATACCTGAAATTGAAGAAACCGGCATAACCTTTGAAGAAAATGCATCGTTAAAAGCTATCGAGACTGCAAAGTTCTCTAATATGCATGTTTTCGCAGATGATTCAGGTTTAGAAGTTGAAGCATTAGATAACAGACCTGGAGTTTATTCTGCAAGATATGCAGGATCTGATGCAGCAGATTCTGTCAAAGTAAATAAACTTTTAGGAGAACTGTCAGGAGTAGCAAATAGAAAAGCCAGATTTGTTTGTGTCATCGCTATTTCTTCTCCATTTGGAGAAGTCAAAACTTTTAGAGGTGAAATAAATGGAATAATCATTAATGCACCTCGAGGCTATAATGGATTTGGCTATGACCCTGTTTTCCAACCTAACGGATATGAGAAAACATTTGCAGAATTAAATTCTAATATTAAAAATAAAATCAGTCATAGAGCCAGTGCTTTAAGCAAAGCCATAAAAGATCTTATTGAGATTAAATAAAGATAAGACCCCTTTTCTAATACTGGTAATTCTTCTAGATCAGCGGTTTGATTTAACACTGCTGACAGCTGACTGGAATGAGAGCTATACCAACATATAGTTGACCCTTTCTAATTTAGTGAAAATATGAACTCAAACTTATAAAGTTTGAGTTAGACAGAAGTAAAAAAATACTAAAAACCAACTAAATCTAATATTTTTCCTGCAAGCTCCCTTCTCTTTCCTTTAAAAGGATAGGTGTGAATATGTATTGCCGGATTAAAGTTTACCTCAATAACAGCATAATCTTTATCCTTGGGATCTGCGTTTGAAATATCACTAATTATCATATCAACTCCGCAAATTTTAGCATCAACAGCATTAGCAGCTTTTAGAGCAATCTCTTTATAAGCCCGAGGTATATTATCTGTATAATCTACACTATCACCACCTGTGCTTATATTTGAATTCTCCCGAAGAAATACTATTTCATCTTTTTTAGGAATATCGGATATATTTCTATTATTAATCCCCAAGAACATTTTTTCTGTTACTTCAATTTTAATCTTTTCAAGTGGAGTTTTATATCCTTTTCCTCTTAGCGGATTACGATTTTTGATTTCAACTAATTTCTCAATTGTATGAATACCATCACCTTGCACATTTGCTGGAATTCTTTTTAGTATACCAAGAAGTTCCCCAGCAACAATAAAAAATCTAAATTCTTCACCTGCAATGTATTCTTCAATAATTATTGGTCCTCCATTCTGAAATGCAAGATTAATTGCTGTTCGATATTCAGACATTAAATATTTATTCTTAAAGATTGTAATTCCCAATCCAAAATTTTCAGATTTAGGCTTAATTACAATTAATTTATCCCTGAATTTACAGTATGATTCAAGTGCCTTTTCTTTATCTGTATAATTAATTCCAACTGGAGTTTTTATATCATATTCATTCAATAATTTTTTAGTTACAACTTTATTGTCCATTGCTTCAATACTTATACATGTATCTTTTGATGTCTTAGTACATTGTTTGATAATTTCACTTTTATCATATTTATTTAATCTAATAAAATTATCTACTCTATCAAGAATAGAAAAGGAGATTCCCCTTTTGATAGCTGCTTTTATTAATATTTGAGTTGATAATTCCATATCTTCATAACCTCTGAAAATAAATTCTTTCTCCCTGCTGTCAATTAAATATTCTTTAGCCTTATTTATATGGAATCCTACATAAGATTCTTTTTTAATATCATCTACAAGCATTTTTGAATAAGTTTTAGAGCCTTTAAGTATTTTCTCTAACTCAAAATCTATTGACTCCATATAATTCTCACAGGTAAAATTGAGTGAGTATAATATTTCTTTCAGCTCATTCAATATCTCCATAGACCATTTTTTAGCATCCTTAACGGAGTTTTTATTTTTCATCGAAAGGCAGCACTTCTGACCTTTACTTGCTATCAAATCCTGGTTAAAAGTTGCATCTAAATCATCACTTTCAGCAAAGAAACAATCTTCTTCTGATTTACATTTTCTGAGCAGACAATAAATTAAAAAAGCATGAAGAAAATAAATATCTCTTTTATCAATCCCTATTTTACAATATGGATTGAGGTCAATTGTTCGTATTTCAAGATATTCTATACCATCTTTTTTCAATGAGTCTAATAAATTAGTATTATCCTTTGCTTTCAAGCGTATAGGGCTGTAATATTCTTTAGCATCCGATATTTTTCCACTAGCTATTAAATCTTCTATTGCCTTCAAATAACACTCAATACTATCTAAAGGAACAAAAACTTTTTCAGTATTATTATATCCATAATTACTTTGGCGAAAAGAAATACCACCTTCCATAAAATATGCATCATAAAATTTATTTAATTTACTTTTGTCGACTTCAGTATATGTTTCATGAATTGAAGGACTTGCACCAAGAAGGTAAACTATTATCCATCTAAATCTAGTAAAATTTCTTGCAATCCTTAAATAAATATCATTTTTAAAGATTTTAAAATTTTCTTGATCAGACTCTTTATAAAGCTTTTGAAGAAAATTGTCACTAAAAGAAAAATTAAAATGTATACCAGATAATATCTGTTTACTTTTTCCATACCTTTCAACTAAATGCTTTCGATATTCCGCTGCATACTTACCTGCACTATTATCTTCAAAATCAGCTACAATTATATGATCTTCGTCAATTATATCAGGCGGAGTACTCTGCGGCCATAAATATTCCTCTTTTAATTCTAATGACACAATGTCATGAAGATTTTCTAAAAAATTATAGGTATCAGATATTTTATCAAATGTAGGAGTAATCAACTCTATTTGACTCTCTGCAAAATCTACTGTAATATATGGATTAGATAATTTTTCCCCAAATACTTTAGGATGTTTTGTCTCAGCTATTGCCCCTTTAGCATTAACCCTTATATTCTCTCTTTCAATACCAAAATTTCCATCAAATAAATTATTCTCCAATTTACCTGATTTAATTATTTTCAATAAACTACTGCAATTTGATTCGGCATAAGATTTCATAATATAAATACTCTCAATTATTAATAACACTTAAATATCAACTACTATTTTTATATTACGGTGTATTTTGTTTACATACACCGAATATTTTACTTTTAACTCCATAAAAAATAAGGATAAATCCTCCTACACTAACAATTCCTTTGATAAAAGTGGATAATGATATACTAAGCCAAATGCCATTAAGCTGAAATAGAAAAGAAGCTGAAAGCAAAATAGCAAGAGGAATCCTAAGTACCGTGAAAATAATACTGATTATTGATGGGATATGCGGTTTACCTATTCCGGTAAAGGCACCGTTTGAAACCATTTCCAAACACATAAAAATCTGTGATACCCCCACAATCCTAAGGTATAAAACTCCTATCCTAACTGTTTCAGGATCACTAACAAAGATTTCCATAAGCCGATATGGAAAAACTAAAAATATAAGCATAGTTATGAAACCAAAGGTAGATGCAAGTTGTATTCCAGTCCAATATCCTAAACTAATTCTATCCAATTTTCCAGCTCCATAATTTTGTCCTACAAAAATACTAACAGCTCTGCTTAATCCACCAATAGACATAAAGGTAACAGCCTCGATTGCTAAACCAATTTTCTGAGCTGCAATTGCATTGGGTCCCCATTTTGCAATAATAATAGCAATCGCTATTCCTATAAAAGTAAATATTATACGTTGAATAGCCGTAGGAGAGCCCAATTTAATAATATCTAAAAGTTTTTTACCTTCCACCCGTAACGAAAATCTAATAGTGTACATTTTAAATAAATAATGACAAAACAGTATAAATATGATTATATTTGCGATTATTGTTCCAATTGCCGCACCGACTATTCCCAAATTAAAATAAAAAATAAATAGAGGATCAAGAAGTATATTAATAATCACACCTACCAAGTTTATTTTAAAAGGTAACTTACTATTTCCTGAACTATAAAATATACTTCCGGCAATCATACTGCCAAAGATAAAAAATAGTGAAATGCTAAATACTGCAAGATATAGAGCAGCCTGAGTATTTACATAATTATTCTGAATATTAAATAAATCTATAATAGGATTTCTTAACAAAATTAGAAGCACTGTAAAAATAATTGAAAAAATAATTACAGAAATTATACCAACTCTCATATAAGCCTCAGCTTCATTATCTTTTTTTCTTCCTATACTATGGGATATTTTTATATTAGTCCCTGTAATAAAAAGAGAATTAACTGCATAACCTACATTAATTATAAAACCTGCAGTTCCAACTGCAGCAACGGCATCACTTCCCAATTTACCAACCCATATCATATCTATTAAATTATATGACATCTGCATAAAGATTGTTCCAATGATAGGAACAGCAAGCATTATCAATGCTCTTTTTACATTACCTTCTGTAAGATTTATCTGGTTTTTCATAAATCTTATTTCCAAAAGACTTTTTTTAATTTTTTTTCTACTTTCATAACTTAACAATCTTTTTAAAGTTGATATAATCAACTATATATTTTTAGCTAATTATATCAATTAAAATGTTGGCAAATAATAAAATATAAACTCAAAAGATATACTTGTTCAGTAATCGTCTAGGTATATGAATAAGGTTATAACTATAAATTTTGGGTTAGAAATAGAAGTAAGTCTCTATTATCAGCACAGAGATATTTCATTTTACCTCCCATTCTGCTAAATGTTTTATAATAGCGAAGATAGTAGGCAGGATTATCCATTGGAGGTTCACCATCATCTTCCCAATTCCAATTATTTTCAGCTAAATCAACAATCAGCATATAATGTTTATCAATATGTTTTTTATTTTGTATAGCAATATTTTGTGCCATTGAAAGTGATTTTTCAAAAATCATGGGCGACATTACAGCTGAACCTACTGAAAGATAAACTCCACCCTCTAAATTATTTACCTGTTCGGCAAAAGTTAAAAAATCTCTCAAGGCAGTTCTGCCAACAGCAGGGCCGTTATTCATGGGATGTGTATAAATAATATCATGTCCGATCATAGGATGACCTGTAAAAGGTATATTCATTCTATATGCTGCAGCCTGAACACTGTATTCTTTAAACGGATGAGAAATAATCAACATACCAGATTCCAAATTGAACTTTTGAATCGTATATATTAAATCACATGCAGCTGCCGCTTTATCAGGATTCTCTTCACAGCTATTTTTGATAACTTCTTTTAACTCATAAATAGAAGGTATACTTAAACTTTCATTTAATATCATTTTTCCAACAGATTCGCCATATCCTAATCCTTCATAAGCACCTACTACAATTGCAAGGTTTATATTATACCCTGTTTCATTCCAAGCACCAAATTCACCTTTAGCAACATTTGCTTTTACATCTTCGCTAGTTTTACCCTGAAAAGCAAATTCCCAATCATGAATTATGCCTGCCCCGTTAGTTGCGAGATGGGTAATCCAGCCATCTTCCATCAATTTAATAAATACTTTAGCAAGAGCATTTTTAATGGAGTGTGCTCCAAAAGTTAAAATTACAGGTTTGCCATTTCCTCTGGCATCTCTAATTCGGTTTAATGTTTCTTCTAAAATATTCATATCTCGCCGGTTAAAGTTACGAACTTCAGAATTTATAGGTATATAATTTTTTTCAATAAAAATCTTATTTAAACGCTCAGACAATGGTTTTATTTTAAGCTTAAATCTATCAAATTGTGGATAAGGCATATTCTTTACCTATTTTTAATGTTTAATAATTAATTAAGCTGAGAGTAATCAGCAATTACTATATCAGTACTGGATTTAATTAATCCGCTTCTTTCTGCCTGATTCAGATCAAAATCTTCTTATTTTATCACGGGCTATTCCCATAGTAAGACCATTTCTTTTTTTATTTCTCTTATCTCTACAGGTTCATCACCAATAGTAGCTATTTTATTAAAATTATTGATAGCACTAATTTTTGTTTTTTTATATCTAATAAAGCTCTATTCAAATCTATTGTCTTCATAAGAATAACTCCCTATATTATTGAATATATACAATAATAGTATTATTTTTTTTTAATAATAATTTATTTTAAATTCTTTTTTAAATATAGGTTTATCTTTGATAATGATGAATGATAAAACTTTTTTGGCAAATAATATACCGGCAAAACCGGGAGTTTATATTTATAGAGATAGATTTGGAAAAATAATATATATTGGAAAAGCTGTAAACCTACGAAAAAGAATGTCTCATTATTTTCAGGCATCCCAAAAAATAATGGCTGACCCTAAATTACGCTCATTAATTAATTCCATCAGCACCTGGGAGTATAGAATAGTAAAAACTGAAGCTGAAGCATTGCTATTGGAATCAAGATTAATAAAAGAATATGCTCCGTACTACAATATTTTGATGCGTGATGATAAAAGATATTTCCTTATCAAAATTAATATTAATGAAAAATATCCAAAATTAGACCTTGCCAGATTTAGAAAAAATGACGGAGCAAAATATTACGGTCCATTTCCAAGAGGAGGCGTTCTGAAACAGACAATTGAATTTTTATCATCATACTTCAAACTCCGTATGTGTAATAGTAGTATACCAACATTGGAAAATAGAAAATACTGTATGGAAGCTAGAATAAAAAAATGTTCAGAACCTTGTGCAAATAAAATATCTGAAGAAGATTACAGAGAAAAAGTTAATAAACTGATTAAACTATTTGATGGACATATTAAGGATATTCTATCTGAATTAACTATAAATATGACTAAACTTGCAACTAAAATGCAGTTTGAAAAAGCAGCAGTTAGAAGAGATATGATTGAAAATATCACAAATATATTTGGAAGGAAAGGACGAAATTTCAGATTTGCATCTTTGAATAAATTTTCCGTATGTGACTTTTTAAAAGATTTACAAAAAAGCCTAGGTCTGAAGAATAAGCCAAATATTATTGAAGCTTTTGATATCTCAAATCTGAGTGATGAAATAGCAGTTGCTGGTATGGTTTGTTTTGAAAATGGATACTCTATTAAAAAAAAATATCGCCGATTTAAGATAAAAACGGTGAACGGAATAAACGATTTTGCCATGATGCAGGAAGTAATCAGCAGACACTATAAACGCCTATATGATGAAAAAGGGGCTTTTCCAAATCTGTTAATGGTAGATGGTGGAAAAGGTCAAATCTCTTCTGCATTAAAAGCCTTGGCTGAATTAAAAATTCCTTCTTTTCCTGTCATTGGATTGGCTAAAAAAAATGAGGAAATATTTTTACCCGGTAGAAGTGAACCTATAATTCTTGACAGAAATAGTCCAGCATTGAAACTACTCCAATCTATCAGAGATGAAGCACATCGTTTTGCTATTTCGTATAATAGAGAACTTCATTTAAAAAAGATTAATGAATCTATTTTAGATGATATTTCTGGGATTGGTGCTGAAAGGAAAAAAGCTATTTTATGTGCATTTAATTCAATTGGAGAATTAAGAAATTCTACACCCGAACAAATAGTTAAAAAAGTAAGCAATATAGGTTTTACATTGGCAGAAAATATTTTGACCT
Source organism: Conchocele bisecta (assembly GCA_029237695.1). NCBI lineage: Eukaryota > Metazoa > Mollusca > Bivalvia > Lucinida > Thyasiridae > Conchocele > Conchocele bisecta. Next base: position 281,899 of record JAQRGA010000042.1, on the reverse strand, counting down.
ATTTAAATAAAGAGTGAGTAGAGAAAAAAATTATTTCATCTTAATTTCAAGTATTTTTATGGCTTTTCCCTGCAGCATCAATTTCAGCAGATTTAATATTGCGACCAGTCCCCATTGAAAGAATTTTATCATTTAAGAAAACTTCAACAGTATATATTGGCACATGCTGCAGTCCACCTGTAGATTTTAGTTTATATACAGGTTTAGAACCTGATTCTTTTTGTATCAGCTCTTGAAGGACTCCTTTAGGATTAATTTCAATTAATAAGGTATCAATATTTTTATAAGCTTCATTAATAAGTTTAATTAATACCCGTCTGCTTGTTTCCAAATCAGAGTCCATATAAACAGCACCGATAATAGCTTCAAACGTATCACATAGTGTAGATGCTCTAAGCCCGCCACCAGCTTCTTTTTCCCCTTTACCCAAATATATAAAATTATTTAGCTCAATTAATTTAGCTAATTTTACAAGAGATTTCTTCTGAACAATAGCCGATCTTAAAGCAGTAAGCTCTCCTTCATTCTTATCTGGGTATAAAAGATAAAGAAATTCTGTGATAATGATTTCAACTACAGCATCTCCCAAAAACTCCAATCGCTGATTATCTATTTTTATTTTTTTTTCAGCAGCGTAAGATCGATGAGTAAGAGCTTCTTTAATATATTTTTTATTTTTAAATATGTAATTTATCTTAGTTTCTAGGCTGCTTAACACTTCTTTCATAAACTAATAATTCCTCTTAATCAATATCATCATATGATGACTTAATATCAATTATCCTGAGCTGAGGAGAAGATGTTCCATGATAATTATTTAACTGTGGTACAGCCAGTATATTCCATGGAGCTTTAGGCAATATTTCAGGAGCCATATTAAAAACTATAAAAGGAAGAGATTTATAGTTGGAATCTCTTACATATCCTCTTGAATGAGTAGGTCCGGCATTAGCAATATAAGGAGTCGATAAATCTTTAATCCTGTAAACAGGTTGAGGATTACTGTGTCCAAATGGTTCTAATCTTTCTAATTCATGAAAAAAGATATCATCTAATTCTGAAATAAGAATATCCCCGTCATATTCAAGTTGAGGTACTAAATCATCAATTGAAAAAATATTCTTTACAGATTTTTCAAATTTTATGGCTAAAGCATCTATATCTTTAGGATTTAATGATAATCCTACAGCCATAGGATGTCCTCCGTATCTAGTAAGAAGTTCTGCACTTTCTGATAATATTTCAACAAGATTTAGCTTTCCTGCAGCTCTACCTGAGCCATATGCCTGCCCATCAATAATAGTTAAAACTATTGCCGGTCTATTATATTCTCTGGCGATTCTAGAAGCAACATTTCCAATTACACCCTGATGCCATTTTTCACTATAAATCAAAATAGAAGATGATTCATTTATATTAATTCTTTCACTAATCTGTAGTTCAGCAGCATCAAAAATTTCTTTTTCTTTTTCTCTTCTATTTAAATTATAAGTTCTCAGTTCCTGAGCCAGTTGACTTGCATCAACAATATTATTTGTATTTAGCAAATTATATGATACATGAGGATCACCAAGGCGTCCAGCAGCATTTATATGAGGAGCAAGTTTAAAAGCTATATCATTCGATTTAAGATCATGATTAATCCTACAAACCTCGCATAAAGCTCTAACACCAGGTCTTATCTGCTTTGATAAAATTTTCAAACCATATTTTGTTAATATTCTATTTTCACCTAATAACGGAACAATATCGGCAACAGTACCTAACGCAACTAAATCCAAAATTTCTTTTAGATCTATTTTCCTTCTCACCAAACTGTTATCAACTCCAAATTTCAAGAAAGCATGAGCTAGTTTAAAAGCAGTTCCTACTCCGGCAAGACTATGCATATCAACTAATTCAGGATGTAATTTAGAATTTATTATTATACTTGCTTCAGGAATTTTATCACCCTGTTCATGGTGATCAGTAATAATAACTTCAATACCCATTTCATTGGCTTTATCAATAGCTTCATTGCTAGTGATGCCGCAATCAACTGTAACAAGAACATTGCACTTATTTTCTACAAGAAGATTATTTAACGAATCAGGAGTAAATCCATAACCGGTATCTAATCTGCGAGGTATAAAAACAGAAACATTTGCTCCGTTTTCTCTAAGTATCCATGCCAAAAGAGCAGACGCAGTAATTCCATCTACATCAAAATCGCCATGGATAACTATATGTTCATCTTTACGAATAGCATCCCACAGTCTTATTGAAGCCTCTTTTGTTCCAGGTAATCTATACGGTGAACTTAAATCATTTAATGAAGCATTAAAATACGTATCAACATCTTTACAATATATTTCTCTTGACGCTAAAGACAACGCAATAGGTCTGGAAAAATTATACTCTTTCATTAAATCATTAAATTCCTGCTCAGGACATGATTTTTTAAACCATCTTTTCTCCGCCATTAGTTCAACCTTTATTGTTAATTTTAATATATATATATACTGCTAGTATTAAAAATAACTTAGCTTTTTCAAAAAAAATCAAGTTTTTTAGGATAAACTCTGATATTTTTTATGGTTTATGTGATAAATATCTATGAGTTGAAAATTATCTATTTGAAATCAAATCAATCAGTATTATACTATTTTGGTCTTATATTTATAAGCCGATGTGGCGGAATTGGCAGACGCGCTGCGTTCAGAGCGCAGTTCCCGTAAGGGAGTGTGGGTTCGAATCCCACCATCGGTACCATCCTTCGTCTGACACAAAATAAAAATAGAAAACTGTCGCAATGTAGTCTGATAAAGTAAAAGCTAATAATATAACTCAAGAACCATTAAACTACGCCTCAGCACTACCTCATATAATTCTATTAAACATCTTTATTTTAGCAAAGATTAAGTGCATTTGAAATAAGATAATAGATATACATAATTATAGAATTATAGCCAATACGAATGATTTTATTGATTAATAATTTTTATAAATATTGAAATTTTACTTTAATATTAAATATATCTGCATTTTATTTTAAATATTAATACTCTCTTATGTAGAGTTTTTTGATAAAAGTAAGGATATAACTCAAAAAAGGAATATTAAAGGATATTTATCTAATATAAATGTTCTCTAAATATTTTTATACTAGAGATAGAAAAACTTTGAGTATACCTACTGGTAATATACTTATAATTTGCAAAATGATTTAAGATATTAAAATATCTAACTTTATTTGATAACTGGAGCCACTATATTACCTCAAAATCATAAGTTTTATCTGATTCAAGTTTAAAGATAACATTATTTAATATCTATTTGTGATATTTTAGGCTTATTAAATAAAAAAGATGGTGGAGGTGGGGGGAATCGAACCCCCGTCCTAAATAAGTTTTCCGAAAACGTCTACATGTTTAGTTCATCTATAAGTTTTTCGTCCTTCCGCCAAGCCGATGAACAGGCGGTTTCCAGACTACTCCCCATATTATTTCAGTTTAATTTCTAGAGATAAAAAATAAAACCTACAGTAGTAGTTTTTATGACTAAATCTAAATACTACTATTTTTAGATCGTCAGGCTACTGCTTGTTTAAAGAAGTCTTATGCAGCTGCGAGCATTGGAGAACCAAAGCTCATTGTGCTATTATTTTTAGCAATTATTTTTTGATCGATTATTTACGAGGCCAACGATCATCCTCGACATGCAATTAACGTTCTACCGACCCAGTCGAAACCAGAACACCCCCATTATTTATGGGAATATAAATATAAAGCTGTATTCGAAAATAAGCAAATTATTATTGTAAGATATTTTAGCCATGGTGCATAGCATTAAAAAAATTTTACATAATAAAATTAATATAGGAGTACACCATGAATTATAATATTACAGTTCTATTTATTTTTCTTTATCCTTTTGTAATTTTATATTTGCTTCAAATAGTGAATCTAAAAATCTTTATAAAAATTATAAATAGATAAACAGCTTCATTTATAATACCCATTGCTGCAGCAGAAACTTTTTTAATTATGTAGTGAATTCTAATAAAATTATGGACTATCCAATATTGAAATTGGTATAAATAATTAGACTAGTGCTTCCAATTTGGTTGAATATATTAATTACCAGATCATAAATATTCAGTAATAAAGACTTATTTTTCTCTGGAAGTAAATGTAAAATCTGCAAAAATATTACTGATTCTATGCCGGGAATATAAGATAAAAATAGATATATTCTAATACTTCCATAGTTCACCATCATCCCAAATTAGTTTGGCTTATTTGTTTACTTCCGAATCATTACTTTCATAAGCCTATTAATCCAGTATCTGGGTTGTTTAGGAACTTTTTAAAATTCATAACCATAATAATACATACTACTTATATTTATATTAAGCATCAGAATCATCCTGTTCCACAGATTTTTAGATCTTTGGAACATCCGGTATTTCATAAGTAGGAGCAAGTAAATAGGAAAAAATTATTCAAATAGACAATATAAACATTTTCATAAAAGCCCTTTCTCTAATAATTATTTATTAAAAATACTCGTTATTTTTCAAAAGATAAATATCAAGTTTTCAAAATTATCATTAATGCGGGTTTTTAATTCATCTATATGTATTTTGTTCCATTAATTTAAAAAAATCAATAATTTTCTCCCTAAATTTTTAAAAAGCAGTAAAAACTTTGTCATTTATAACCTTTTCGTTAATAACCTTCCAACCCTCTCATTTATTATAAAATAAGAGTTTTTCTCTTTTATAAACTCTTAAAATTTAAAAGATAAAATTAGGCTAGAATGCTATTGATAGTAGTTCCAAAGTTTTTATCTAATTCTTTCAGGAATGTATCCCAGTTCATGCCGTTAAGATAAAATGCCATAGATGCAAGTTTTTTAGTAATGATTGCATTACGGTATGCCTGAATTTCCTGAGAATTCAAGGTTTGCATAATACTATCCTTTCCAAGAGTTTTAATCAAAATTGCAGGTATGTAATGTTCCATTACTTTCCATATAAGCTCTTTATCTTTAAGAATTTTATCAATTTTAGAATCTAAAACTGTTTGAAGTGTTAGTATTTCTTCACTCGTTAAAACAGAAAGATTAAATAACCCTTTTGATTTATCTTCTTTGTGAAGTTTGATAAGTATATTAGTTTCAAGACGAACATATTTGTCAATAAGTTCCATGATCTCTCTTATTAATGCCCATCTTGTTTCAGGAGCATTGAGAAGTTTTTTATTATAATTATTGCCAAATAAGAAAGCTGTTAATACTTCAGCAACCGAACTACTAAATACGCCTCCTTTATTAGCTGTTGAATCTTTAATTTCTTTGATATCTGTATTAGCTGCAATATATCTTCTTGCTGCATCGTTGAAGAATACATTAGCTCCTTCTACAATAAATTTTAATTCACCGAAAAGTGTTAAAAAGCTTTTAACATTTTTATGGTTAATTGTATCTTTAAAACCTCCACATGGGATAAAAGCCTGAATATTTGCTTTTTCAATATATTTACGATTATTAACATCTGTTAAGAATGTCCTATGGAAAATCGCACCATTTTCAATAATTGTTCCGTCAGGCAGTTTAATATTTTTTCCCAATCTAGGAACTATAAAACCTTCAGCGCTAAGTTTTTTGATAGGGAATGCTAATGAATCAGCACGAGGTGATATATGACGCATGAAAGAAATTTTCATTAATTCTTCTTTATTAAGACCGTTAGGATCAAAGAGTATTGAGCCGCCATCAATCACTAAACAAATTTTTCCTTTATAGCATTGTATTTCATTTGAGCCTAAATCACCGTCAGGACCACCAGTCATCATCATATTAAGGTTTTCTTCCTTATCACCATAAGCAGCAATTAATGTTCTAAAAGCACCCATAACGCAAGTTGTTGTCATACCGCTATATATGATTTTCCCACCGATAATATCATAGATTTTTTGCATATTTTTTGTGAGTATTACAGATTTACCGTTAATTTCTAAATCTGTACCCCTATCACCTTTTTCAAGAAGACCAAAAATATCGCCATTCTCAAGCAAACCATAGGTGTCATGAGGAATACCAAAACTCTTACCTGTTGTAATTGTTCTCCAATATTTGTACCCTCTGGCTTTTGTCTGATAAGAAGCAGCATCCATTAATGGAGCAGTACCTTCATCAGGACCGAAGAAAATCATTTCATGTTTTCCATAATGGTCAATAATAGCAGAATCACCAAGAACTAAGTCCATGATACCTTCTGTATAATCAAATAAGCAATCCATACTGTTGTATGCATAAATAGGACGTGGAACAAATACACCTTTAGAACCGCTTTCACAGATATCTTTATGTTTTAATCTCTGAGCCTTTGGACCTAGAGCATAGTTTAATAGTACAGCTTTATCTAATTCTGAAGGATAATTTTCAGGAGTGACTCTGATCATTCTTAATCCACCACGTGCAATATCAGCAGCCCGCATATGTGTTCCACAGGCATAATGACCGTTTACATAGAAAATACCGAATACAAATTGCTCAAATACCAATGGATCAAGAATTCTGTTGTCAAACCTGAAAGCATATGATCTTTTTTCAACTTTATAAAAGTTTGTTTTTAGAGTACATGAAACAAATTTAAACATAAATCTAAAAACGTCATAACCTTTAACCATATCTATAAATTTGTCACTGATAATTTTATCATATTCTGCAAATTTCTGTTCAAGATCTTCATCAGAAAGAGTACTGCCTACTGAAGGATCAAACCTCTGTGCAAAAAGTTCATATAAATATTTCAATAGATCAGGATTACTCTGTGCCAGATTCATTATTAGACTGAAACTGTATGTACCTTTATTTGAGTCCTGTATTCTTGAAGCAAATGCGTCACGCTGGTCTGCATTCTCAAGACTTCCCATAATTTCTTTATCTATCTGATTGACACTTTCTTTAAAGATAAAGTAATGTGTAAAATCAATAGCATTTCCTGCAAATAACATTTCGTTAAATGTTAGTGTGTCATCAGAATAAAAATCTGCTATTTCTGTAATATTAAAAGCAAGGAATGCACTTAATGATATAATAATATTATCTTCCTCTTTTCTGCTTAATTCACCTAATACATATAATGCACAAATAGATGAAGGGGCAATAGTTTTTCCATAATAAGGTTCCCAATAGGCACGTCTTAATACCAAACCTCGATCTTCAAATATTTTTCTTAATACAGGAAGTTGAGGTAAAGCGAAATCGCTGTTGAACATAAAACGGGTTTCGCCGGTTTCAGCTAAGTTATAAGCTTTAACTAAAGGACTGACAGATTTTTCAGCTTCTTCAAGAAATTTTACATAACGTCTGCGAGTTATTTTGGGAGTAGCTCTAAAGTCTCCTGATAGATGAAATAAAAATTTTGAACTTTCAAATTCTTCCTTAGCATAATCCTGAACAGTTTCAGTTCTTATAATGTAAGTATAGTTTTTACTTTTAGGACAGTAATAGTATTCACGCCGATGACCTGTAATCATAGAGCCTATAATTTTTTCCATATTGTCGCGTGTATCTTCAGTAGCAATTCTTATGTGCTGTAAATTTTCGCTTTGTTCTGCATTAAAATCTATTTCGCCAATTTGTCCAAAAAGAGCTGCTTCGCCATCCTGAATTTTTATACTATTTGCAATAGAACTAAGAACTGCAATTAAAGATTTTTTTGTGATATTTTCAAAAAAATAATTAGGAAGTCCCAAATCTTCCAATAAAATTCCAGCAGCCATATTAATGCAGGTAGCAGTGAATAATCCTTCAGCGGACAGATCTATAACTGCTTCATAAAGAATGCCGGGATCTAAATTAACATTTTTTGCTTGATTAATAATTGATGTTCCCACTGAGTACTCAAAAGGCTTGCAAACATAATTTTTTGTATTCATCTTTTTATTCCCTTTCTTTTAATTTTCTCCCAAACGAAAATATCTAATATTATATAAATTAGCTAATTTTAAATTTAAATTTCATAAAGGATATTCCAAATACTTTTATTATGATTTTCAAATATAGTACAAAATTGTTTTTATTATAAACAAATTTGTTCATCAGTGTAAATTAAAACGTGAGAATTTTTATTGAAAATTATCAGTTATCTTTTAGAAACTTTTTTAGAAACTTGCTAAATAGCAATTTACAATTAAATTATATCTTCAACTTTTCTTAACGGAGAGATGGCCGAGTGGTCGAAGGCGCAGCATTGGAAATGCTGTGTAGGGGTAACTCTACCATGGGTTCAAATCCCATTCTCTCCGCCACTTAATTAAGTAGTATATCTTATGGGTTTATTACTTTATGCCTAACGGAATTTATAGTCCTGTTTATATAGACAGTTTAGATTGAAAATAATGTTTCTATGCTATGCTTAAAAATATATATAAATCTATTCAAAAGTGCTTGATATTTAAAGTTTTAAGGTTTTTATAAAAACTTGTACTTTTCAACATAATAAGTTTATAGCCAACACAAATTGCGACAGCTTATTGCATAAGGGCTAATTAAATAATTTTACATGGTGATATATCACCGCTTAATTTTTAAAAATAAATATAATTATATTCAAGGAATTTTAAAATGTCAGGTTTGAGAAATATAGCTATTATCGCTCACGTTGATCATGGTAAGACGACTTTAGTCGATCAGATAATTAAACAGTCTAATCTTTTTAGAGATAACCAAAAAATGCAAGAATGCTTTTTAGATAGTAATGACCTTGAAAGAGAAAGAGGTATTACTATTCTATCTAAAAATATTAGTGTTGATTATAGAGAAACAAAAATAAACATTATAGATACACCGGGGCACTGCGATTTTGGCGGGCAGGTTGAACGTGTTTTAAATTTGGCTGATGGTGTAATTCTTTTAGTTGATGCCGCAGAAGGTCCAATGCCTCAAACAAGATTTGTTTTAGAAAAAGCACTCTCATTACACCTAAAACCAATAGTTGTAATAAACAAGGTAGATAAACCTGATTCACGTATCGAAGAAGTACTCGATAAAGTATTTGAACTTTTTATTGAACTTGATGCTACAGATGAGCAACTGGATTTTCCTGTTCTTTACGGAAGTGGAAGAGATGGCTGGTTAACTAGTGATTTAAAATTAAAAGAGGAGAAATCTATTATTCCATTAATGGATGCAATTGTAGATTTTATACCTATTCCTAAAGTTCTTGAAGGTCCTGTGCAAATGCAGGTTGCTACTTTAGATTATTCTGAGTTTGTCGGTAGAATAGGTATTGGAAGAGTTTATAGAGGTACTCTTGACATTAATAAATCGATTATAGTTATTAAAAGAGACGGTAGTAAACAGCGTGCTCAAATCAAACAGCTATTTATATTTGACGGTTTGGCAAAGAAAGAAGTTGAAACAGTTAAATGCGGCGATTTATGCTCTGTTGTCGGCATTAATACTATAGATATAAGTGATACAATCACAGACGCAGAACATCCTGAAAGTCTGCCAAAAATAAGGATAGATCAACCTACTATATCAATGATTTTTAGAGTTAATGATTCTCCTTTATTTGGTCAGGAAGGTAAATTTGTAAGTAGCAGACATTTAAGAGAAAGGCTTTTTAAAGAAGCAGAAAAAGATACTGCTTTAAAAGTAGAGGAAATGGATGGCGATTCATTTAATATACATGGAAGAGGGGTTCTTCATCTTTCTATTTTAATAGAAAATATGAGACGTGAAGGTTATGAAATGAGTGTTTCACAGCCTCAGGTTATTTTAAAAGAAATTGATGGCAAAAAAAATGAGCCCATTGAAATTTTAAGTGTAGATCTACCTTCAGTATCAGCCGGAAAAGTTATTGAACTTGCAAGTGTCAGAAAAGGTGAAATGATGAATATGGAACCTAGAGGCAATCGTACTCTTATTGAATTTCATATTCCTACGAGAGGGCTTATCGGACTTAGAAGTAAAATAATGACAGCTACTGCTGGTGAAGGAATAGTCTCGCACAGATTTATACAGTATGCACCATATAAAGGAGTTATTCCGCAAAGAATAAATGGTGTTATTGTAAGTATGTCTCAGGGTAAATCATCTGCTTTTGCAATTGATGCTCTACAGTTAAGAGGTATTTTCTTTATTCCTCCAAATGTTGCAACTTACGAAGGAATGATACTTGGTGAGCACTGTAAAGCAGGAGATCTAATTGTAAATTTACAAAAAACAAAACAGTTGACTAATGTTAGAGCTTCAGGGAGTGATAAGGCTTTAAAAGTAGCACCATGCCAGAGATTAAGCCTGGAAGAAGCACTTGAATATATTGGAGACAGTGAATTATTAGAAATTACACCTAGAAGTATTAGGCTTAGAAAACGCTATCTTTCTGAACTTGAAAGAAAGCGTAAATCTAAAAAGAAAAACTAATAAAAATTAGGAAGTTTTACAGCTAAGTGCGTAAACTTTTTAAAGATAGTCTATACACACGCCTTAAATTTTATAATAAAATGAGCCATTGCCAAATTCCAGCTTCTAACTGGCATTGACCATTTTTAAAAAAAATAATCTATAGCCAATATAGAGTTTTAAAAACAGACTCATCAGCTGGAAAAACATGTTTATTTTTAGTAACCTTCCAGAATTGACTGTTTAATAATTTTATTACATTAGTTGTATAAATACTCTTCCTTATTTTCTTAGAATACTGTAAGAATATAATCAAATTATCCCAACTAATATACCACGATTTAGAAATATAAAGATATTCTTCCTTCCACTTTGTTTCAAAAATTTCTAATTTAGGTAGGGCATCATCTTCTCTAATAGCAGTGTAAATTGGCTTTTACTCATATCAGCTCCTTATAATTCCTGAAGCTAAAATTTTATATCTGATAAACTCATTTCTTTTGCATATATAGATAGTATCTTTTAATCTAAACCATCTCTGCCTCGTAGGATATTAAGTTGAAGAGTACCATTCTCTATTATTAAATTTTTACTAGCATAACCGTTATGTGAGTTCTCAAAATTCTTATGTTCATATCTACTGAAGCCAAAATATTCTTCTTACATATTAGTTTGTAAAGAAAGCTCCACAAGCCCTTTGGTAAGCTACTTTAATAATTCACCCTCTAAAAATATACTAGATAAATCTGTATGTTTATTGGTAATTAAATCTGAGGCTTGATTTACTACTTCATCAAGTACTAAATCTTTTATATGCAATACTTCTTTGTTGTATCATTTTTATGTTAATATGCAACTTTTAAAAATTTACACTACTGGAAAGACCCGATGCAGTTAATTATACTAATTTTCCTGATATAATTATTTCTTCTGAGAAACTATATTCAAAAATAACCACCTAAAAATTCTCACCAATCTAGAATAACAATGCGTGTAAATATTAAAATGCTCTGCTGCATAAGAATAATACAGACTCTCTTAAAAATTAAAAGCTAGCAATTATTTTTTATAACTTTTAGCTATTTTATTAGAAAGTTCTTTTTCTGGATTTTTGACCATTTTAACCGTAATATTCAAAGTATTATTTAATAGGTCATCAACAATTAATTTGAGTCCAAGTGGATAATCTTTAAATTTAGCTGAGCAAAGTGTATAAATAGTTGTACCTTTTTCAAGTGATTCTTCAATTAGAGCATTTTCTACTGCTTTATTGAATCTTAGTTTAAATCCACTTCTTTCTGTGAATTCTGTAGAAAATCTTTTAATATCTTCTTTCATTTTTTCTGTATGTAAATTTCTCGATTCATTCAAAATCAGGCTAAGGGCTTTATTAGGATCCTGAACAGATGCATCATCTACATCAAAATTTTTGATCCCCACAGTGGGAAGTTCGAATTTATAGTTTCTAAAAATCCGTTCCATTACTGTCATTAATCCTCTGGCACCTGTTTTCTGTTTATAGGCTTTTTCTGATATTCCCTTAATGGCATCATCAGATATATTGAATTTAATATCATAGCCATCAAAATCATGTATATATTGTTTCAAAATACTACCTTCTGAATCGGTTAATATTTTTTCCAGGTCTCTTGGTAGTAATTCATCGCATGAAACACGAATTGGAAGTCTGCCTATAAATTCAGGTTCAAAACCAAATTTAATAAAGTCACCTGTTGTGCTTTTTCTAAGATAATCAGTTTTTTCTTTTGCAGCAACGCCCTCAACAGCAAAACCTATTTGGGCACCTTCTATTCTTCTTTTTATCATATCGGACATAGAGCTAAAGGCACCGCTGACAATAAAAAGAATATTTTTTGTATTAATAGTACTCTTCTTATTTTTGCCTTTACCGTGCATCATATCCATAACAGATTCAAACTGTCCCATCATATCCGTCTGACTCTGTAATGCAACTTCTGAATCTTCCATTAGTTTCAGTAGGTTTATCTGAACACCTCTACCTGAAACATCTTTATTATCATCAACAGCACCGCATGCTATTTTGTCTATTTCATCGATATAGATAATTCCGTACTGGGCAAGTTCTGTATTACCATTTGCAAGTTTAACTAAGTCTCTCACCAAATCTTCAACATTATGTCCAACATAACCTGTTGCTGAATATTTAGTAGCATCAGCTTTTACAAAAGGAACTCCTATAAGATTTGCTAAACATTTTACAAGATATGTTTTACCAACACCCGTGGGACCTAGCAGTAAAACATTCTGTTTTGTATATTCCCATGAATTATCATAACTTTTTTCTATGCAACCTCTAACATGGTTATAATGGTCGCATACAGCTACAGATAAAACACGTTTTGCATCTTCCTGCTTAATTACAAATCTATCTAAGTACTCTTTTACTTCTTTAGGTTTTAGTTTAAAATTTTTAATTATTTTAAGAATTTTTTTCGGATCATCTTCTTCTTTAGCTTTTTCCTGTTCCGCCGTACCTGTATCTTTAGGTTTTTTATTTATAGGCATGATAAAAGAGTTAGCAGTTGCTCCCATATTTTTTAGAGTCTTTTGAAGTTGCTTTTGTAAATCATCTAAAGAGAATCCATTTTTTTTCTCATCTTCACTGCTGTTATCTTTATCTTTATTTTTATCATCATTATCATTCATAATAAATTATCTCTATTGTTGCTATTTAAGTATTTTGTTTATTCTAATTTTGGTTGCCAGGGCAAGTCATGCAAAGCTTGATAAAAATGCCCAAGTTATTATTTACTATCATATTAAAATACCATCTTTTATGGTTTATTAAATAAAAATTATTCTTAAATTTCATAGAACTTAGTTAGTAGTTTAATCATTAAGTAATGATCTTTTACACCTGCAAGTTCCCTGATTGAATGCATTGCCATTATCGAAATACCAACATCTGCAGATCGCATTTCAATATGCTGACTTGATAAAGGGCCAATTGTTGAGCCGCCTCTTTCATTGGAATGATTAGTAAAATACTGTAGAGGTACATCGCTATTTTTACATATATTTTTTACTACTGCAACCGATTCAGCATCTGATGTATATTTATAATTTGCACTTATTTTTACAACAGGACCACCATTCATTTTAGGCCTATTTGTGGGATCAGCTTTTTCAGAAATATTTGGATGAACTGCATGTGCTCCGTCAATTGACATTAAAAAAGATTTTTCTATAGATCTTAAGAAATCCTCTCTATTTCCAGTCTGTCCTAAAATTATTCGTTCCATAATACTGGATAGTATTTGTGAATCGGCACCCTGTTTTGTTCCACTGCCGATTTCTTCATTATCAAAACAGGCAAGTAAATTATTCATATTGTTAGGTTTTATTTCAACTAACGCTTTTAAACCTGCCAATACAGCCTCCTGATCATCTATTCTTGACGAAGAAATCAAATCCTGTTTAGAGCCAATAAGAGAACCTTTACCGTATTCATATAAATAGAGTTCAAAATCTAAAATTTGCTCAATTGATATTCCTAATTCAATGCATAGCAACTTTAAGAGATAATCATTTTTATTAAAATTTTCATCTAGTACAGTGCTGATTATAGGAAGCAGTTCTTTCTGATTATCTATAGTCCGTTTACTATTAATCTCTCTGTTCATGTGTATTGCAATATTTGAGATAACAGCCAGCGGTTTATTAATATTTATTAATCTCATATCAGGTTTTAAAGAACTGAAACCTTTAATAAAAACTCTTCCTGCCAAACTTAATGGACGATCAAACCAGGTTGATAAGATGGGTCCGCCATATACTTCTGTATTTAGTAGCAGACAGCCTTCTTTAAGTATTTCAGGATTAGGTTTTATCTTGATTGCAGGAGAGTCGATGTGTGTGCCTATAACCTTAAATCCGTTAAATTTTTTTTCGGTAGATGTCGTAAACGCAAATATAGCAGATCTGTCTTTTCTAATAAAATATTTTTTACCTTGTTTCAAATTCCAGCTATCTTTTAGGTATAGCTCATTGAATTTATTTTTTATAAGAACAGAAGAAACATTTTCTACGACATGATAGCTGGTTGGATTATTATATATAAATTCAATTAGTTCATTAGCTTCTTTTATTGCATTATCCATAATATTCTAAAGCTCCTGTAATCTAAAAATTAAATAGACATTAAAAGAAAATATTATCTAAACTTAATACTTTCAATTCCTGAACATAATATGAGAGAATAAAAAGAGTGCAGAGGTATAGAGGTGAGGGATGTATTAATTAAATATAATGAACAAACGTAGATATGGAGTTTTGATCAATCTCTATTTCACGCCATCCATATTTTTTAGAAATATTAAAGCCTTTTATATCACTGCCAATTTGATACCATGTTGAAGGAGCTATGTATTGTTTTATATGTCCAATATTTATCTGTTTTTCTGTATGATAGTGTCCAGTGAATATATACTTAATATTTTTGCAGCTGAGAAGTAGCTTTTTCATTTCTGAAATATTTTTTAACGGATATTTTCTATCCATAAAATGGCATCCGCAATAGTCCAAAGGATGATGTACAAAGATGACAATATCTTTATTGGATTTTGCATTTAAATTTTTAAGCCATTCCACCTGCTGCCCACTGATAATATGCTTAGATGAATCTAGAAAAGCGAATATATAATTTTCAGCTTTCATTGAGAAATAAATTTCATCTGATTTTAAATAATTTTTCATATCAAAAACATTTGATATATTAACGGAAGAGTCATGATTACCTGGTAGAGTAATTACCTTTACTCCCTGAGTATAAAGATGAGTTTTTATCCATTTATAAGAAGCGATATCATCAGAAAAATTTACTAAATCACCTGATACGATAATTAAATTAATATTCTTTCTACTAACATCACTCAATACATTAAGCAGTCTTTCTTTAGCATCAAAATCACCTTTTAATTTGTCATTTGATGATATATGAATATCAGTTATTTGTGCGATTTTAAACATTCTCAGTGTCCTAAGAAAAAGAGCAAAATAAGTGGAAAGAATACTCATCCTATCTTTTTAGTTATTATATTTATATTAGATTTTTATTTCTACAGGTTTAACATTCCAAATTTCTTCAGCGTATTCTTTTATTGTTCTATCACTTGAAAAATAACCCATTCTTGCAACATTTATAATAGATTTTTTTGTCCATGTTTCCTGATCTTCATATAACTCTGCAACTTTATCCTGTGCCTTTATATAATCTTCATAATCAGCAAGCAGCATATAAGTATCACCGTAATATAAAAGAGAATCGCTAATAGATTTAAATAGGTCTTTATCTTCAGGATTGAAGTAACCATCTCTTATCATATTAATTACTTCCTTTAATTCTTCATTTTTATTGTAATAATCTTGAGGATGGTATCCTTTAGCTTTAACATCCTGAACTTCATTATTTCTAAGACCAAAAATAAACATATGTTCCTCACCAATATTTTCAGCCATTTCAACATTTGCTCCATCCATTGTGCCAATAGTTAATGCACCATTTAGTGAAAATTTTATATTACCTGTGCCTGATGCTTCATAGCCAGCGGTTGAGATCTGTTCAGATAAATCAGCTGCAGGAATGATTTTTTCTGCTAATGAAACAGAATAGTTTGCCATATAAACTACATTGAGATACTTGCTTGCAGCAGGATCATTATTAACTTTTTCTCCGATAGAGTTAATCAGTTTAATGATAAGTTTAGCTGTATGGTAACCGGGAGCGGCTTTTCCTGCAAAAATAATAGTTCTAGGAGTAAATTTTTTATCAGGATTTTTTTTTATTCTATTATATAAAGTAATGGCGTGAAAAGCATTTAATAACTGTCTTTTATATTCATGAAGTCTCTTAATCTGAACATCAAAAATAGAATCAAGGCTGACATCGACATTATGATGTTTTTTAATATACTCTCTCAAAACTTTCTTATTATCTCTTTTAATTTTTTGCCATGAATCAGTAAACTCTTTATCATTTATATATTTTTCAATTTCAGCTATTTCATCTAAATTTTTAATGAAACCATATCCAAGTTTATTGGATAGAAGTTTGAATAAAGGAAAATTAGCTTCTTTGATCCATCTTCGCGGAGTAACTCCATTAGTTTTATTATTAAATTTTTCTGGAAAAATCTTATAAAAATCTTTAAATAGCTCTTTTTTTATAATTTCACTATGCAGTTTTGCAACACCATTTACTGAATGGCTGCCGATAATTGATAAATTAGCCATTCTTACTTTTTTGTCATGGCCTTCTTCAATAATTGAAACTTTTCCAAGTATATCTGGATATTTTTTACCTACCATGTCTAAGAACTTATAATTAATTTCAAATATAATCTGCATATGTCTAGGCAGTAATTTTTGTATAATATCAAGGGACCAGCTTTCAAGAGCTTCAGGTAGAACAGTATGATTTGTATATCCAAAAGTTTTAACTGTAATATCCCAAGCTTTCTTCCATTCCAAGCCTTCTTCGTCAAGAAGAATTCTCATTAATTCAGGAATAGCCATTGCCGGATGTGTATCATTTAACTGTATAGCTATTTTTTCATTAAATTTAGATATATCTCCATAATCTATTTTATATTGACGCATAATATCCTGAAGAGAAGCTGAAACTAAAAAATATTCTTGCTTTAGTCTTAAAATTTTTCCTTTGGGATAATTATCATTAGGATATAATACTTTAGAAATATTTTCAGAACCATTTTTATCAAGAACGGCATTAAGATAATCACCACTATTGAAAAAGTTAAAGTCAAAAATTTTTGTGGCTTTTGCCTGCCAAAGTCTTAAATAGTTAACTGTATTATTCATATATCCAGGTATAAGAATATCGTATGCCAATGCGTCGACAACATCAGCATCAACCCATTTATGTTTTTCCTTACCGTTTTCGTCAATATATCTTTTTAATTTGCCGTTAAATTTAATATTGAAAGTAAATTCAGGTCTTGGTATTTCCCATGGATTACCAAATTCAAGCCATTCATCGGCTTCTTCATGCTGAAAACCATTTACAAATTTCTGTTTAAATATACCATGTTCATATCTAATAGTATAGCCATAGGCAGGAAGCTCTAATGTTGCCATTGAATCAAGAAAACATGCTGCAAGTCTACCTAGACCACCATTCCCAAGTCCCATATCAGGTTCAAGATCTCTTATTCTTTCCAGATCATAGCCTAGTTCTTTTAAAATTTCACTGCTTTTTTTATATTCATGAAGATTCATCAATGTGTTTCCCATTAATCTTCCCATCAGGAATTCCATTGACAAATAATAAACTTTTTTCGCATGCTGCTCTTTATATTCATTTTTAGTTCTTAGATAATTGTGAACTAATTTATCCCTAATTGCATATGCCAAAGCTTTGTAGGAGTCCTCTCGGGTGACGCTGTTTCTATCTTTTACCAAAGTATATTCTAAATGTTCTAAAAAAGTCTCTTTTAGTGAATCTCTATGATGGCAATCATAACTGTCTGAAAAAAAGCCCTGTTCATTCTCTTTTGTCATATAGAACTCCAAATTTTATTTATTTTATATAAATAATTATTAATTACAAAATATAAAATGCTAATATATCAAAATCTTTCCAATCTTCAATAAAACTTAAAAGCATTTCAAATCTAAGGGTTTGTATCTATTTATACACAAATAATATTTTATGATATATAACAGATAAAGCTACTCTTAAACTCATTTTTTCAAAGTTTGGTTTTTAAAAAAAGAAAACTCAAAAAAAATCAAACTTTATTTGATCATTGAAAATATTGAATTATAATATCTATTCATTACTAAGTGGAGAGATGACTGAGTGGTCGAAAGTAGCAGTTTGCTAAACTGCCGTACCCTTAGGTGGGTACCGCGGGTTCGAATCCCGCTCTCTCCGCCATTATTTTTTACTTGAAAAATGAAAGTTTAATTTTTTAAGTTAAATTCCTAAGCTTGAAAAAGTAAGAGTCACTTCTGCATCAAAAATTAAAAAAGTTATAATTATTTTTTAAAAAAAAGGCAATATTTTTTGAATATTTAAATATGTTAGATTGAAAATATTTATAATAATTATGTTTTATTTTTTAACAGAGTAATCTTTAAAAAATACAATTATTTTATGTAAATAAACAATTTATAAATTAGAAGCTATTACTGCCTGCCCCAACGAGATACACCCATCATTTGGCGGTGTTTTTTCATGAATAAATATGTTTAGACCTAATTTTTCTGACGCAAAACTTTCTATCAAATAACTTAAAATTCTATTCATAAAAACTCCACCTGATAAAACTAAATTTTTAGAATTATATTTATTTAATCCATATTCAATTTGTTTTATAGCTGCTCCAGCAACAGCATAATGAAACGCCAAAGCATATTTAGATTGAAGTTCAAAATTATTAGATATAGCAATGATTTCACTATCCGAAAACATATTAAAAGCACCATCCCAATTTACGTATAAAAAATTATCTTTTTCTTCTAATAAAAATGGTATTCTATATGGCTCTTCCAGTTTTTTTTCAAGAAAAGCCTGTTTTGCTACTGCCTCAAGCTTTATTGCACCCTGCCCCTCATACGTAATCTTGCCTGTAGAAACTCCAATCAATACTGAATATGCATCAAATAATCTCCCTGCAGCATGTGAAAGAGGTGTATTAATTCCTTTATTACACTGTATTTCCCATATATCAATCTCTTTTTTTGAAAGCTTATAATGTGATAATAATTTTTGGGAAATATTTCTATCTATATTAATCCACCGTCCAATTAGCTGTCTCAAAGGATTATATACAGCGGCATCTCCACCTGGAAGTGGAGCATATTTATATGTAGAAACTCTCTTAAAGTTATAATCTTTAATATATAACAGCTCTGCACCCCAAATAGTTCCATCTAGACCTAAACCTGTTCCATCATATACTAAAGCAAAACTTTCATCTAAACCATGTTCAGCCATACATGCCATACCATGAGCAAAATGATGCTGTACGCTGACTGTTTTTATTCCATATTTATCTGCAATTTCATTTCCTAAACATGTAGAATGCATATCACTATGTAGATCCACAGCAAGAACTTCAGGCGTTTTCTTAAAAAATTTAGGAAAATATTCACTGACTTCTTTTAAACCGTCAACTGCCTCAGGAGTCTCAAGATCACCAATATGAGGAGATATAACAGCCTCATTATCATAAGCTAGAGTCAATGTATTTTTTAATTCAGCCCCCATAGCCAAAACTGTTTTAGCTATGAAGCTATTTAATTCTATACTTTCAGGTGCGAAACCTCTAGCTCTTCTCCATACCTGTATTTTATTCTTTTGTTTGATGCAAAGCGAATCATCATTTCTTAAATTAATATCTCTATTATGACATAAAAAACCATCAGCAATACCCTGAAGCCGTTCAAAAGCTTCACTATTTTTAATACAGATAGGCTCTCCACCTTTATTACCGCTAGTCATTATAAGAAATTCAATATTATTGCTAAATAACAACATATGCATTGGTGAATAAGGCATCATAACACCAAGTGTATCAGTATCGGGAGACAATAGATCCATAGGGAGATTTCTTTTATCTTTTACATCTAAGATAACAATTGGTGCATTAGGAGATTTAAGAGATTTTTCTTCCATCTTATCAAGACAGCAATATTTTTTAACGATATCAATATTTCGTGCCATAACAGCAAATGGCTTATGAGGTCTATTTTTTCTTTTTCTTAAATCAGCAATACTATTTCTGTTAAAACCATCTGATGCCAATAAATAGCCGCCAATTCCCCTTACAGCAATAATTTTTCCATCTTTTATTTCACTTTTAAAATGCTCAATAGGATCAACTGTTTCAATCCTATTTCCTCTATCATCACAAAAAAATAGTGTTGGTCCACAAACTGGACACGCAATACTTTCCGCATGAAACCTCCTATTGGTTGGATCTTTATACTCTTTTTCACATTCGGAGCAAAGTGAAAATTCTGATAATGTAGTTCGGCATCTATCATAAGGGACAGCATTAACTACCGTATATCTTGGACCGCAGTTAACACAGGTGGTAAATGGATAATGATATCTTCTATTACCTAACTCCATAATTTCTTCAGCACACTCAGAACACATTGCCAAATCTGCCGGAATAGAAATCTTATATGTGATGTCATCACTACTTTCCAGAATTTTAAAAGTAGATTTTTTATAACACTCTTCTTCAGCCAGTAATATTATTTTCTGTATCCTAGCCTGTTGTGGTATATTATCATAAATTGATGTTATAAAAGAATCCAATTCCTCGTCAGTTCCTTCAATAGCTAATTTAACTTTACCCGAAAAATTTTTAATCCAGCCTCCTAAATTTAACTTTACGGCAAAACAGTAAATTTTGGGTCTAAAACCTACACCCTGAACAATGCCCTCTATTTCATAAATTTTTCTTAGCATAAGAATAAAACCAATGATTAATAAATATTAATTATAATAATCAATTAATATAATATTCCTGTATCTATTTTAAAGAAAAATCATTTTTCTTGAACTTATAATTATATATTTCCATTTTATAAACCTACTAGTTTTATATATAAAACAATCTATATTTTAAATTCAGTATCATATCAAACTATTTAAACTTAGCGGGATCTTTCTATGCTCATGCCTTTATGGATGGAAATTTATGTTTTACTTTTCATCATCTTAGTATTATCTAATATACTCTTTCACTTTAAGCATAAGGTGAAAATAATCTTTTTCCTATACGAGACCTTTAGTGCTATTTATATGATACTTTTAATTATTATTTACTGGACACCTGAACTATCATATCTGTTTAATTTTATAAATATTATTGCACTTCTCCTAATAATATCTGTTGATTTCTATTTTACTATATGGGGAACTCCTGAAGATATTGGTTTGGAGGTACTAAAAATATCTAACAAAGAACAGGAAATTGCAAAGATTATATCAATTCTATTTGCTTCGCCAGCTTATATTATCGGATTATTATTATCAGGTAAATTTATAGTTATTGACTACTCACATTTATTTAAATAATTATATTCTTTACATAAAAGAAATTAAGCATGAATCAATACACTATAAAAAAGGTTTTTAATAAGTTTAATTTAAACGTTAACTTCAATTTAAAAGAAGATTATATTGTGGAATATTCTATCCCCTCTAAAAAAAATTCAAAATATTTAGATGATGTAGCACCAAATAAAAATTCTACCTGGAATGCAAAATAATTTAAAAAATGAATTCAGCTGGTCTATATCACGACATAACCTCTTTGAGTATTGCGAGAGATCATACTATTTCAATTATTATGGATCATGGAACGGCTGGACACAATATTCTAATAATCTATCTATTCAACTATTCAAGTTGAAACATATGCAGACAGAGGAATTATGGCTAACTAATATTATTTGTAATTCTTTTAAAATGGCTATAGCAAAACAAATATTACCTGATTTTAAAAATATAAAATCACATGCTATTAAATTTATTCTAAAAGATATTTCTTCGCTTAAAGTAAAGAACTGGATAGACGATCCAAAGCAAATAAATCTATTTAGCACCTATTATAAATGTACTGATCCTGATTGCATAAAAATATGGGCGTTGAAAAAAGTAAGCAACTATTTTTCACATTTATATACAAATAAATCTTTAAATATACTTTTAAAAACAGCTTTGACTGTACAGCTACGTCATAATATTAATTTTAAATATTTCAAAATGAATGGACTTAAAATATGGTTAAATCCACTTTCAATATATTCTTATAATAAAAAATTAGTTGCTGTTAATCTTAATTTCGATCTTTCTGATAATAGTAACTGGTCCCTAGCAACTGCTTTATTTGAACTATACATTTTAGTACACTGGAAGCCAAAAATAGATAATATAGTAACACAAACAATATTTGTAAAAGAGAATAGAAATTATACTGTTTACGCCAAAAGAAATCTGAAAGAAGTTATACAGATTATAAATAAATCTGTAATAAAAATGAAATCAAGATTAAGCTATACAAAAAAAGCATATATTGATAATTTTGATAAAACCACAAATCAAAAAAAATGTCATATATGTCGCTTTAAAGAAGCATGTATGAGAAAATAGTATTATTGTACTCAGTATAACTTATAAAGGTATTCCTGATAAATTATTTTATCTTTACTATAATAAATATCCAAATCACTCATTCTGCAAAAACTTTTTAACTATTTTGTTATCCCGTCATGTCTTATTTTAAATACTCTTTCATTATAATTCTGTTCTGTAGATGAAGGTACTAATTTATTATCTATTTTAGGATTTTTTGCAGCTAATGGTCTTTTTGGTTTTATATTATTAATTTTTTTATATATTTTATGACCATTAATTACATACTTTACTGCCTGATCCATTTTATGTTTGGCATTTGCAGATTTTTCCATTATTTTTGATAGAGCTTCGACACCATCTAATTTAATTTTTTCAGCTTTCTTTGTATAATATGCAACTCTTTTAGCATAGCTTTCGGATAGCTCTTTCAAGAAATCCTTCTTATTCGATATAATTTTACTGACATTACCTTTTAATTTATTCAAATTGGCAACGGTCTCCTGCATAGACCGCTTGCTTGATATCAAAATATTTTCCTGCCCTGTATTAATACTTTTGATAATATTATCTGCAGAGTCTGTATATTTTTTATAGGCATTAAGTAATTCTGTTTTTCCTTTTTCTAATGTAATATGTACTTTTGTTGCATAAGCTTCACTTATCTGCTCAAACATAGCCAATTGTGAAATATAATTACTGTTTGAACTTTTAGCTGCAGATTCTTTTTGATACATAGTATTATTAGTTGTAGATGAAACTTTTTCGGCAAATGCTACAGCTGAACTTAACAGACAAGCTGAAAAAAATGATACAATAGGTTTTTTCACAACATCTTTTCCTTATTAATTATAATATATAGGTATATAAATATATGATAACAAAAATTTAGTAGTATATATAGTATTAACAGAGTTTCTTTTTAGTAATTTCACAAGATTTTTTTTTGAAAAAAGAGATTTTTTGAATATTGTTATACAATCTTTCCTATAAAAATATTTTTAAAAAACGATTAAGGAGTACAATAATCATGCCAAAACTCACACTTGGAATACCTAAGGGTAGTCTGGAAAATACGACTGTAGAAATGTTTGATAAAGCCGGATATAAGATTAAAATTAACTCCCGTTCATACTATCCTACAATAAATGATGATGAAGTAGAGTGCATGCTAATCAGGGCTCAGGAAATGGCTCGATATGTTGAAGAAGGAATTCTTGACTGCGGGTTAACAGGTAAAGACTGGATAGTTGAAAGCGGTGCAGATGTAGCTGAAATAACTGAATTAATTTATGGAAAAGTAGGTAGAAGACCTTTGCGTTGGGTTCTTGCTGTTCCTGAAAATGGAGATATTAAGAGCATAAAAGATTTAGAAGGAAAAAGAATCGCAACTGAAGCTGTTGGGATGACTAAAAAATATTTAAAAAAAAATAATATAAATGCAAGCGTAGAATTCAGTTGGGGTGCTACAGAAGTAAAACCTCCAAAACTTGCAGATGCTATTGTTGAAATAACAGAAACAGGCTCTTCTCTACGTGCAAATAAATTAAAAATAATTGATGAATTATGTACTTCAACAACACGGTTTATTGCAAATCAGGAATCAATTAAAGATAAATGGAAAAGTAATAAAATAGAGAAAATAGCTTTATTACTAAATGCTGTTCTAACAGCTGAAGGTAAAGTAGGTCTTATGCTTAATATAGAAGAAAAAAACCTAGAGAAAATAATAAATATTTTACCTGCACTTCAAAAACCTACAATTTCAAAACTTTCTGAAGAAGGCTGGATTGCATTAAATACTATTATAGATGAAAATGTTATTAGAGATATAATTCCAGAGTTACTTAAAAATGGTGGCAAAGGTATTGTGGAATATCCGTTAAATAAACTTTTCTACTAAATAAAATACTCAAACCGACTTTTATGAGTCTCTTAACTGTCGGTCTTAAATTTTAGACAAATACAATCCTCATGAAATGTAATAAAATTTTATACCTTTCTATTAACTCATCGTATTCTCATAGTTCATTGGCATATGGTCAACTGAGAGCTTATGCTGAGAAATATTCGGCACAATATACTTGGGGAAAAATTGAAGTTACTATCAATGATAATCAAAATGATATATTGGATAAAGTTTTATCATATAAACCTGCAATCATAGTTTCAACACTATATTTATATAATCACGAGTTTGTTGTTAAACTTACAAAAAAAATTTCAATTCTCAAACCTAATATCAAAATAATTTTAGGTGGACCTGAGTTTTTGGGAAATAATCATAATTTTCTCAATAATAATTCTCATATTCAATGTGTATTTAGAGGCGATGAAACTTCTCTCCCATTTTTTCTAAATAATATAGAAAATAAAGATCAATGGAACTCTGTTAACGGATTATGCTATATTGATAAAAATAATGAATATATTGATAATGGAATCTCTAATTTTTCTGGTAGTCTGGATAATTTACCATCTTTATACGTAAAACATTATTTTGATAACAATAAACCATTTCTGCATTTTGAAACTAATAGAGGGTGCAGTTCTAAATGCTCATTCTGCTCAAGTTCATTATCTAATGGAATTAAACTTTACAGTTTAGAAAGAGTCAAATCTGACCTTAATATTCTTAAACACGCGGGAGTAAAAGAAATTCGGATATTAGATAGAACATTTAATATGCCTGTATCACGCTCTTTAAAGCTGCTGGAATTATTTTTTACATCTTTTAATGACATGAAGTTTCATCTTGAAATTGATCCTTCAAAACTAACGGAAAAATTTATAAACAAACTATCAGAAGCAAAAAATAATCAATTGCATATAGAAGTAGGAATTCAAACATTTAATGAAGATACATTAAAATCAACAAATAGAAACGTTTCAAATGAAACTGTAATTAATAATCTTAAAAAGCTATGTTTCTTAGGTAATATAGAAATACATACAGATTTAATTGCAGGACTTCCAGAACAGGAATATAAAGATATTTTTGATGATATTGCAATACTATCCAACATCGGACCTGAAGAAATTCAACTTGAATTAGTTAAAATACTACCAGGATCAATAATAGAAAAAAATGGTCATAAAGGATTTAAATGGTCAAGCCATCCTCCTTATGAAATTCTTGAAACAAACTCATTCAATTTTCAAGAATTATCAAAAATATCTAATTTATCAAAAATTATTGACTGCTATTATAATATAGCTATAACAAAAAATATTTTCCGATATGCTATTTCTAAAAATAACAGATTTTTAATAAATTTTTTAGAGTATGGTTATGCTCATTTTTTAAGGCAGGATAAACCGGCTCCATCAAAACGATTTAAACTGCTTTTTACGTTTGCAGAAAAAGTAAATAATAAACCTCTCTATGCGATAACGCTGTTTTCTTATTTTATGAATGGATTTTTTAACAGCCCTAAAAATAATATTAAACTAATTAAAAAGAATGAATTAGCAATAATATATCTAAATGCAAAAATTAAGAATATATGGAATTCAGGCAACAAGCTTATAGATAAGCCAATATACTTAGCTGAATTTGATTATAATGTTGGAGATCTATGGCTAAATCCTTTTTCAAAATTTAAAGAAGGGAATTTTAGATATCTTTTTCGTGTATCCTATGCAGGGATGTCAAAACAAGTTGCCAGTGTTGAGTTGATAGAATGATCTAAACAATCGTTTTTTTTATAAAATGATTTGTTTTTTTAAGTTTAAAGATTAATTTATTTACCCATTAAAGAATATGTCCCGGTAGCTCAGTGGATAGAGCATCTGACTTCTAATCAGAGGGTCGCAGGTTCAAGTCTTGCCCGGGATACCATTTTTTAACCTAAAATTTTCACTTTTTAACACTTTTATTTGCTTTTGTTATACTCCATTATATGTCTATAAATATAATGTATATTAACAGTAAAAAGATTTAAATTAACCTCATTTAATTTATCAGTTATTATTTGATTATTTTTTCTAGTTTCTTTCACTGGTTATTTTTTCTACAAGTTTTTATAGTAAAGCATCTCTAATGCCTACGTAATTGATTTCAGTTTCAGTATAACCATGTGCAATAAGGGTTCACTATTAATAATCATATTAAATAAAGAAATATGCTCAACATCTTTACAACAAAATATACATTGATGTAATACCCATAATTTAAAAGGCTAGCTTAGTTATATATCTACTATTTTATTTCCCAAAAGTTATTGATAAAAAGTCTCTGAAGATAAAAATTATAAATAACAGTTTATTAATTCAAAATTTATTATGGATATATTCAGTCTATAAAGATATCATTATTGTAAAATTAATAATGATGAAATAATCAATATAATATAATTTTAAAGAATGTCTAGACATATAATTAAAAAAGGAATTTCAGGTTCATTAGCTGTCATGCTTAGTAGAATAATGGGGCTGGTTAGAGATATTATGGTTGCCCGCTTTGTAGGTGGTAGTGCTTCTATGAGTGCATGGATTTTAGCATTTAAAATACCGAATACATTCAGACGATTTTTAGGTGAGGGGGCTGCAGGTCAGGCATTGATTCCAATGCTTGGTGATATAATAAAAAATAGAGGGATGGAGGAGGGGCGGAAAAGTTTTGGTACTATTCTTGCAACAATTACATTAGTTTTAGGAGTAATTTCCGTAATAATAGCTGTAGCTAGCCTATTATTTCAACCATATTTTCATATTTATAGGGTAAATGCAGCATTGGGCTTAATGCCTATATTAATGCCTTATACTCTTTTTATCTGTCTGACAGGAATTTGTGCCAGTATTTTAAATCTGTTTGAGCAGTATTTTTTGCCTGCAATGACATCAATAGTAATGAATATAGCAATTATTGCTGCCGTTGTTATTTATTGTAATTCAAGTACTGAAATATTAATTAATAGAATGAGCTGGGCTGTTTTAATATCAGGAGTATTTCAGCTTGGTTTGCTAATTTATCTGCTTTATAAAATAAATGCTTTTCCTCGTCATTTCATTCCCGCTACATGGAAAAATCCTGTTGTCAAAGAATTCATAACTCTGGCAATCCCTGGTTTTATTGGAGCTGCAGCTATGCAGATAAATACACTTGTAGATAGTCTTATAGCTGTTTATTTAGGAGATTATGCAGCTCCGGCACTCTATTTTAGTGAACGATTAATTTATCTTCCAATTGGAATATTTGCCGTGTCTTTAGGAAATGCGTGTCTTGTGGCAATGTCTAAAAACGTAGCTGAAAATAAAATATCAGAATTAATTGAAAATTTGATTTCTGGATTAAAGCAGATGATCTTTATTTCTATCCCGATAGCTATATTTTTATTATTCTTTCGATTCCCTATTCTATCTCTGATTTATAAGGGGGATAGATTTGGAATGAAATCACTTGATGAAGCTGCATGGGCTATGCTCTTTTACTGTCTTGGAATTCCTGCTTTTTGTATGCTTAAAATAATTGTATCAGCATATTACTCAAGAAAAGAGATGAAAACACCTGTCAAAGTTGCTCTGTTTTGTGTAGTTTTAAATTTAGTACTGAATTTAATTTTAATGTATCCTCTGAGACAGGGAGGAATTGCTTTGGCTACAGTTATTTCTTCTTTTGTAAACTGTTTTATTTTACTATTTTTATTAAGAAAGCTAGGAAGTAAAACTAAAAAAAAAATTACTATTTTAATCTCATTAGTAAAAACATTGATTTCAGCATTTTTAGCAATCACTATTTCATTATACCTGTATAGGCTATGTCACAGAATTACATTTATAATCAATATTGATTGGAGAGGTTTAATCTCTCTTTGTGCAGCAGGTATAATTTTCTGTATAGGATTTTTTATAATCAATCTTATATTAAAATCTTCAGAGCAAAAAGAATGGCTGAGCCTCAACCATAAGAAAACATTATAATAACCATTACTGCTGCTATGATTATGGTTAGTACTATTATGACTATCAACTCTATAATCCATATAATAAAAGATTGAATCCAGCCTGTATTATATATATTTTTGAGTATATAGAACGTAACAATAAGACTTAAAAAAATACCGATAGCAGGTCCTATTCCCGGGACAAATATAAATATTTTAATAATAATCAATGAAGCAATAGCAGGAACAATACATGCTTTTAGTGCTTTTTCGAACGTAGCATTTTTTACAGATAAAAGTTTTGCCGCCAAATGGATAATTAAAGCTCCAAACAATGGTATCAGCAGAAAAGATATAATTATGCATGATATAGTCAAACTTCTCCAAATCATTTTGAATACCTCTAAATTTAAGTTTCTATATTGTCAGATTTTATAACTTTATAAACTATTAATCAGCCAATATCATTAAATCAAGTATTTCCTAAATTTTTTTAATTCAATAGAATTAATTAATTAACCGGCATAAAAAGAGCTAGGATAATATAAATGATAATCCCTATTCCGCCGCAGAAAAAAGATATAAGAAAAATGACTCTCCATACCCAGCTTGGAATTGGTGTGTGTTCGCCCATCCCTCCGCAAACTCCAAACAGCATTTTATCGCTATAAGATTTTTTCAGGTTATGTAAAAAATTATTCTTTTCCATAATAAAATTCCCTAAATTAATTTATTGATATGGCCAGATTCGTTCAATATTATCGTACTTTATCCATCCCTCTGATTTTGATGTTCTGATACGAATCCAGTTATCCATCTTTTCTTCTATTTTTATCTGTTCCCCCGCAGTTAAATTTAATTCAGCTTTTAGTGAATTAACTGATGGCAGGGAATATACATCTATGTCATTAAATAATATAACTGCATTTTTACTGTTATATATTGTATACTTTTGGTTTATTAAAGCAGTAGCAGAAATAATTCCAATAATAGAGCATATTAAAATTAATATAATAGAGAGCTTCTTGGGAACATAATATTTACTTATTAAGCCTATAAAAGTAGCAAAAAAACATATTGAAACTATCAACAACCATTCGTCAGGACGAAACAAATCTCTAATATATATCAGGAAAGTTTTAGGTGTCGATATAGTATATCGTTCAGGTAAATATAATTTATATCGCACATAATTAAGATTTTTCAATATATTTGAATTATGCGGTGCAAGTAGCAGTGCTCTTTCATAGAGAACAAGTGCTTTTGTCAAATTTCCATTTTGGAAATAACAGTTGGCTGAATTATAAAGCCATATAGGATTAGGAGCATTTGATTTTATATTTGATGAGCATATTTTTTCAGCCTGAGTAAACTTACCGCTATTATATAATGCTACCATTTTATTTAAATCTGAGCCAGAGGTAGTCGCACTATGTATCGTGTGCGGTAGAATAGAAAATATGCCTAAAACTAAAATAAATGACATTCTTTTAATACACTTATAAAGTTTGGTTTTTAGTTGATCATTTGTCATATTTTCGTTAGGCATATATCTTGATAAATTTATTTCTTCCAGGCATTCGCTAAGCTCTTTGTCTGAAATATTTTTTGTTATTTCTTCTACAGTTGTACCGGGAGCAAATCCTTTAATATCATTAATAAACGGAATGACAGAATTATTCACAGTTTCATTTATATTTTCCGGGGATGATTTTTTAATTTTTTTAATGATATTATTATGACGTTTTATTGCATTATGTTTTCTTTTTCCTTTGGTACTTTTATTGATTTTATTGTCTCGTATACGATAGATTATAAATAAAAACCAGAAAAGAGGTCCAAGTATAAAAAAGAGCAGGATTAAAATCAAATGATTCTTATACAGTGGTATTTTAACATCGGAAGAGATGTTTTTATCTAAATATAAAATAAAATTATTGATCTTACCTTTACTGTTACCTGCTTTGTTAAACTTTGGTGTAATATTGTTTCTATTGGAATATACTGTGCTTTTTGTAGAAAAGTTATTTTTTGTTACTTCAATAGATGTATTAATTTTCGATATATTATACTCACCACTTTCTGTGTTAAATGTTGCAAATGAGATATTTATTTTATTACTACCTCTTTCAGTAGGAATAAGGACATATTCTATTGTTACTTTATCATCATCTGCAAACATTAAACTACCTTCTTCATCTTTATTTATTTCCGGAGGATATGCAGTAAATCCTGGAATTGAAAGAGTTGGTGTTTTTAGTGATTCCAATGAACCTTTTCCTGTTAGCTCTATCTTTACTGTTAGAGGTTCCCCCTCTTTTAATTTTTTTGTTGATAAAGAAATATTAGTTTTCCACTCTCCTAAAAGTCCAATATAATTTATATTTTTTGGAACTTTTGGTAATGGTATTATTTTTAGCTTAGGCAGGTCGACCTCTATTATTTTTGATACTCTTTTTCCTCTATTGAAAAAGGAATCTGAATTAAGAAATAAATTAAAAGCATTGTTATCAAAAAATGGGCTTTTACTATTTCTATTCGGTAGAGTTATACCTAGCATTAAAGAAATCTTACCACTAATCTCGCCGGTAATTATTGACCGATAAGATGTATAAAAACACGTTTTTATATATGATATGCCGTTGATAGTGACTCTAGTAAGTGGCAAATATGGATATCTGGCGAATTTTACATTTTCTCTATTTATTTGGCTGAAATCTTCAAAGACAATACCCCTTAATTTTATTTGTGGATATTCAACTGGTCTAGCAGAAATACTCTCAGCTATATAAACATATATTTTTAAAGGAAGTTTTTCTCCAATATAAATTTCCTTGTTCTTATTTATCATATATTCAGGTTTTAAGTATATCTTTTGCTCTAAGTCTGCTAACGGACTGGATATTACGCTAAGTGATATAGCCTTAGTATTATACTGTTCGCCGTCAACATATATCGCCAGTGAGGGAAGTTCTATTCTTCCTTTTTTACTTACTACAAAGGTATAAGATGTTATTTCATAACGGACACCGTTAATTATTGAGATACTTGATGCATAGAGATCAGGCTCTATCCATTTTAAATTGGCTATTTTAGGTAAATTTGGTATCACCGCTTTGCCGTCAGTGGAGCTTATAGATAGCGTGGCAGGTTCGCCTGCTGCAACAATTTGTGGATCTAAAGATATTTCTATTTTTGCATAACTTAACTGTGCTGTAAAAAATGTAGCCAAAAATATTATAAAGAGCCTAAAATTTAATTTCTTATACATTAACAATTTACCATTAATAATTAATTTACTTCTACCAATCTTTTTCTACCAATGTAGTTCCATAAGCCTGCTGTTGTTTTTGCTTTAGTGCTTTTTTTAGAGATTTCTCATCTTTTGTCATCATTTTTAGTAGTACTTCAGCCTGGTTTTTATCTATTTCTTTGTTGTATTTAGGTTTTGGCTGAGGCTTATTCTGCTCTTGATTCTTAGTTTGATTTTTATTCTTCTGCTGCTCCTGTTTTTCCTTATTAGAATCTTTATTGTCTTTATTTTTTTTAAGGCTTTTAAGTGCTTTTTCTAAATCTTCTTCTGCATTTTTAGGTCTATTATCTTTCTGATTTTTCCGAGCTCGTTTCATATGCCTTTTTGCATCTTCTGAATTCTTTTTCTTTTCATTATTTTTCATTAATTTATTATAATCATCAATGGCTTTTTGAGCCTCGTCTGTTTTTTTATTTGCTTCTTTTTGTTTTTCTTTCTGATCTTTTTTGTTTTTAGAATTATTTGCCTGTTTCTGCTTATCCAAGGCATCTTTAGTTTTCTGTTCTGCGTTTTTCTGTTTATTATCTTTATTTTGATCTTTATTATTCTTGTTTTTCTGATTTTGTGTTAACTTTTTAAGAGCGTCAATTAAATTTTGTTCTGCTTTTTTATATTTTGTATTATACTGGTTTCTAATAGAGTTATCTATATCTTTTGAAACTTCGCCAGATAGTTTTGTGTCCTGAGGACTGTACGCTTCTTTTGAAACATTATTGTAATCAATTATAGTTTTATGAGCTTCATCTGTTTTTTTATCTGCTTCTTTTTGATATTTTTGTCTGTCTACTTTGTCAATTGTATTATTTGAAAGTTTTTGTTTTTCTAAAGCCTGTTTGATTTTTTCTGTAGCAATAGCTCTTTTTTTAGCCATTTCTTTTCTTTTTTTAATGATAGTATCTGCTTTTACTGCATCATTCAGGAGAAGCTGCATATTTGCAGCTATGTTTTTCTTATCAGGAGATAGCTGCATAGATTTTTTATAGTCCTGTTTAACTTTATTCAAAATAGTTAGTGCTTTCTTGGGATTTTTTATGATCTCTTTTCTGGCAGCCTGATGTGATATTACTCCAAGATTTTGATAGGCTTTGCTCCTGATCAGTGGTTTTTTTGAAGATAGATTAATTGCTTTTGTATAATTTTTAATTGCTTTTTTAATTTTACCTTCCAGTTGTCTGTCAACTCCTCGATTGTAAAAATCTAAGGGAAGCATCAAAGATTTATCTGATTGGATCTTTTCCGATTTTACCGGTTTTAGTGCCATATTTGCTAAATCATCAATTTTAGGATTATTGGCAAATGTGATTATTGAACATGTTACTAATAACGACAATATAAAATAAATTTTCATAAAACTATTCACTATTTTCCCTCCGTTCTCCCAATGAAAACCAAATAATTAAAAAAATAAATGCTATTATTAAAGGAATTTGAAAATATTCAAAAGGGCGTGTTAACTGGTTGGATATATATTTTTCAGGGATAAGATTTTTAATCTGTATTAATAAGGTTTTAAGTCCTGGATCACTGGCTGTTGACCTGATATAAACACCATTTGTTTCTAATGCCATTCTCCTTAGTTGTGTTTCATTTAGCTTACTTTTTACAAGTTTTCCAGCTTTATCTTTCAAAAATTTATTATTCCCTTTTTTATCCCTTATCTGTATTAAACCAGGTTTTTTGGGATTTCCTATCCCGACAATATAAAGAGGTATTTTAAGTGATTTTAATTTTTTAATCGCATTGGAACTGTTTCCCTGTAGTTCATCGCCGTCAGTAAAAAGAATAACAGCTTTATAACTTCCTGAGGCAGCTTTGAGTGCACGAATAGCAACTTTCATTGCCTCTTCAATATTAGTACCGCCAACAGGTATAGAAGAAATATTTATTTCTTTAAGTATACTGAACAGGCTATTTCTGCTTTCAGTTAGCGGACATTCAAGAAACGCAGATCCTGCAAAAGCAATTAATCCATATCGATCTCCTGCTGTAGCCTTGATTAAATTTTTTATCAAATATTTTGCATGTCTTAATCTTGTAGGAGGAATATCTTGTGAGAGCATACTTTTAGACACATCAAGTACAATAAGCATATCTTTACCGCTTCCTCGATATAGTAGAAGTTTGTAACCCCAAAAAGGTCTTGCAAGTGCAATAACTATAAATATGATGACAAACATTAGAAGCCAGTACTTTATTATTCTTTTATTATTTGATAAGCTGGTACACCTCTGAATATTTCTATCACCTACAATACTTTTAAGTGTTCGTCTTCTTTTAGAAGCTGCCAGTTTTAAAAAAATAAAATACAGAGGAATAATCCAAAGTAAATTCCATAGGATATCAGGTTTAAGAAAATTCATTTATTTATTAATTTAACCTATTTTACTTGCTTAATTTTACATTTAAGTCTAAGAGTGATTTTTAAAAATTATTCTGTTTCAGTTTGAGTAATCAGTGAAATATTTTTTATTCCTGAAGATTTAATTAACTTCATTACACCCATTACTGCATTATATGAACACAAACCATCGGCTCTCAAAAAAATTGTTGTATCAGATTTTCCAGTTAACAGATTTGTCAGCGTTTGATTTAATTCTATTTTTGAAACAGCTTTGTCCTGAACAAAAATTTGATCATTCTTATTTAAACTGACAAAAATATTATGTTTGTCAGGTAATGTTTTTGCATTCATTTCAGGTGGAGAAACATCTATGCTATTCTCCATTAGGGGGACAGTAATCATAAATACAATCAGTAATAAAAATGTAAGGTCAATAAGAGGAGTCATGTTGATTTCTCTTATTATATTTAACTGAGATCTTCTTTTTGCCCGTCGCATAAAACTAATTTAAACTCATTTATTATTGAATATATTTTAATTCACCAGCCTCTAGTCATTATTTCCCAACACCTAATCGATATGATATTGTTCAAGTTTTACTTTGGACATAAATTCTTCAACAAAATTATCCATATATACGGTTAACTGCTTAATATAGTTTGATAAAAAATTATACCCAATAAGTGACGGAATAGCTACGAGAAGTCCGACTACAGTTGTCAGTAATGCTCCGCTTATTCCCGGTGCCATTCCACTAATATTAGCTTTTCCTATGACAGCCATGCTGATAAATGCCATCATAACACCCCATACTGTTCCCAGCAGTCCGAAAAAAGGACTCACACTTACTGCTGTTGCCAGAAATCCCATTTTATCTTCCAATTCTAATATTTTGTCTGAAACACTCCTTTCAAGTATACTTCTGATAGTCTCTATTTGGCCAATGGTTAGTTTTTGAGAAGGAAAGTACTGTGTTCCGTATTTATCTGCATTTTCTTTATTTAATCTATAATATGATAACAATTCATCAGAAGCTTTCATGTAAATATCACCTAACGGGCTAACTTCTTTTTCTCCCTGCCTATATATGCTTAGCGGATATCTTATTTTTCTGAAAGTTTCCTTGAAATGTTTGGCAGATCTCATTGTTTTTGATAAATAAGACCATTTTTCAATCATTATAGTCCAGATGTATATTGATCCTATAAATAGTAGTATAACAATCGCTTTTCCAATAAAATCACTTTGAGTAAATGCATAAAATGGACTTACCGAAATTGTTGCCGGGGTTATAACTGAAATGATATAATTCAAAAACATATTATATTAATTTCCTAGATTAAACTTTTTAATGGCTGTATCTAAAGAACCATTTATTAAAATAAATAAATAATCTTGTTAAACCTCCAATTCCAGTGGAGTACTTCTGATAGTTTGACTTTTCCGTAAGCAGTAGAATTTTTTCCAATGAGTAAACGTCTCAAAAAATTTAAGCATAAGGAAAAAATCTATGAATACTTATAAAAGTTTATTACATATAGGTTAGGAATGCAAATAGCATATTGTTTTTATACCCAAGTATAGAAAAAAAATATTGTATAGGACATAAAATAAATTATATAGGTGAAAAAATTTGGGATCATAGTTACTTTTTAAGCATAGTTGACAGAGATAAGAAAACAGTTGGAAATTATATAAAAATCAAAAAGAACAGGAAAAGAACTTGCTCAAGATGATTTATTCAATTAGCGATATTAAATATTAATTTAATAATATACTCCCCTTTAGGGATTTACACTTTCAAGCCTCCAGCTCTGTCAGAGGTATTAACTCAACATCATTATAACATAATAAATAGATGTATTCAGAAATTAAGACTGTTAAAATTAAGATATTGTATTATTGTAAATCTCTTTATATTTGTGCACTAATACTGATTTTATATTATAGTTTAAGTGATGAGATAGATAAATTATTTCTAAATTAAGGGTTTAAGTATGTTAGGCATAGAAGCAATAGCCTCTTATATTCCAAAAAAAAGAATATCCAATTATGATAGGAAAAAAAAATTTGGAATTACTGATGAGTTTATAAAGAATAAAATAGGCGTTGAGCGTATTGCAATAAAAGATGATTCTGAAGATACTTCAGATTTATGTGTATCTGCTTATAAAAATCTAAAGAAAAAACTTGATATTAATAAGAATGAAATTGAAGTTGTAGTTGTAATAACACAGAATCCTGACTACGCTTTACCGCAAACTTCCGCTATTCTTCATGGGAAACTTGGTCTTAATACTAATTGTGCAACTTATGATATTTCTTTGGGGTGTTCAGGTTTTGTTTACGGCTTATCAATAATACAGTCATTTATGAAAACAAATGGATTTAAAAAAGGTTTACTGTTTACAGCTGACCCTTATTCAAAAATAATTGATCCTGATGACAAAAATACATCTCTTCTTTTTGGTGATGCAGCTGCAGTCACTGTAATTGGTGATAATCCTGTTTTTGCAACAGAGAAATTTACATTTGCTACTGCAGGAAAATCATATAAAGATCTTATTTGTGAAGATAAAGTTTTATATATGAACGGTAGAGGAGTATTTAATTTTGTAGTCAAGCGAATACCTGATGATATTGAAAAATTAATTAAAAAAAATGGTTTGACCAAGGATGATATTGATGTATTCCTTATACATCAGGCCAGTAAAATCATTATTTCTACTATAGCTAGAAAAATGAATTTACCAAAAGAAAAAGTTATGTATGATATATCTGATTATGGTAATACTGTATCAACATCTATTCCCATTTTGTTTGAAAAGATTATAAATGATAAAAAAATTAAATTAGCTCTTGCAAGCGGATTTGGTGTAGGTCTTTCGTATGCGTCAACAGTATTTAAAAGAGTTTAGTTTTTAATTAACATAATAAGTATAAATGACTAAACATAATATAAATAGATCATTAGAATTAAATTCAAAAGCACTCTTGTCAGGCAGTGATTGGAAAGATGGAATTCTGATAAGAAGCCCTAATTGGCTTGGTGATGCTATTATGGCACTGCCGGCCATTCATTCATTATATAAATTAAAACCAGAAAACTGTAATTTTTTTGTTGCTGCTCCAGATAATCTTCTTCCATTGTTTAACTCAATTTCCTGGATTGATTATACCTTACCATTAGGATCAGGCCATTCCTCGTGGTGTAAAAGTACTCTTCAAAAAGCTAAAGGGCTAAATGTTGGAGTAGGTTTTTTATTTGTTAATTCATTTAGATCTGCATATTATTTTAAAAAAGCACATATAAAAAATATTTTTGGTGTTTCTAACGGCTTAAGAAATTTATTACTAAAAAAATCATTTAAAGTTAACTGGCATAAATCTAAGCAGTACGCTGAAGTTCATCAATCTAGTAAATATCTTTCTATGGTTTATGCATTGGGTGCACCTAAATGGGATAACTGCTATCCAAAATTTAATTTATTGAAAAACCTAAATATTTCTATAAAATGTTTAAGGAAATTTTTAGATGATAAAAATGTGATGGTTGTTTCGCCCGGAGCAGCTTATGGTCCATCTAAAAAATGGGATTTAGAAAATTACGAAAGTGTCTGTAAAAATTGGATAGAAAAATATAAAGGTAAAATTATTATTACAGGAACTTCTAAAGAAATTGGAGATTCAAATAAACTTGCCTCTAATTTAGATTCTGAAAAAATAATGAATGTTACAGGTAAAACAACATTAGAAGAACTGATTTATATTCTTCAAAAATCTACTATATGTATTGCTAATGATAGTGGAACTATGCATTTAGGGTCTGCTCTTGATGTAAAAGGTATTGTTATATTTGGTTCAACTGATCCTTATTCAACAGGACCGTTAAGTCACAATTGGAAAGTCCTATTGGAAAAACAGCCATGTTCACCCTGCTTTTCTCGTGAATGCATAAATTTAAAAAAGAACTATAATTGTCTTAAAGCTGTAAAAGTCAACCAAGTTTTTAAAGCTATAGATAAATTATTAATCAAATAAAATTTATACCATTTTGTGTGCAAATCTGCGCAGTAGCTTATTACTTTTACTTCAGAACTGATAAAGAATTTTTAAGTCTTAAAATGATAACCTTATAACTCGCACGAAGTGTGATAACTTGTTTTATGTACTCCCAAAAATTAAACAGAATTTTTATTGCTACTACTGCAATCATAATATTTTTTAGTATCCATTCTATACTTTCAGCAGGAACAATTACACGAAATAATATTATTATCGCTGATAATGATATAAATACTTTCGCCAAAGCTAGATTTCGTTTATATTTTGTTTATATGTCAAATGCAGTTTCATCTTATATTGAACGTAAGTATAAATCAAAACCAATTTTTGTTAATTTTTATAAAAATTCAATTGATTCTAAATTAAAAATTAGCAGTGATGACAATCGAATTACATTGACTATAAGTAAAAACTATAAAGACTTAATTAATAAAACAATTGAGCTTAAAATTATAAATTTTCTGTTTTTAGATAGATTTGGCTTAAAAATATCAAAAGAAAATATAAAAAAGATTTCTTGGATAACTTCGTCAATTTTAAAAAAGTTTACACTTTTTGAAGGCTCAGATACATTAAAAGTAATTAATACTTTTCCAATTGTATATAAGTTGATGCTTTTAGATAAAAAATTAAAAATTTCACAAATAGTGAATACTTTTCCTGCCAATGAAGCATACGGTACTCCAATTTATAGATTGTACGAAGAGTGTAGTGAAATATTACTTTATTCTATTTTAAGTTTACATAACGGGAAATCTGCTATTAGTGATTATGTGATGAAATCATGTTCGCTAAAAAATAATATTTCCAGCGATGTACTATATAGAATACTATATAAAAAAATAGATGTGCAAAATAAGACAAGTTCAAACTTCAAAGAAATTTCAAAAAAAGCGGATGAATATTTAAATAGAATAGCATATAACATGACCTTTAATCCAAGGATGCCGCTGCCGATTAAAATTTCACTAGAAAAATTTAATAATTTATCTAATGTAAAATGTTATATGAAAGTTGAATCAGGTATTGAAGAAAAAATAGTAAAATTAAACAGTCTTAATCAAAATATTGATAATATAATCAATTGTGACGATCTCATTTTATATGTAATAAATCAACTTAAATTACTAAAATATCAATCTTCTTCTATGCTTACTTTGTCATTAGATAATATAATAAAAGAGCTTTATTTATTAAAGGATGAAAAAAATATTGATAAGTTTACCGACAGAATTATTAGAAATGAACAGCAGCTTTATTTGATGGCTAAAAAATATAAAAAAATAGCTCTTTATCTAAATAATGCAGAAGATAAATTGATAAATATGTCCATCAAATATTATAAATATATAGAAATTATTCGAGATGAAAATAATTTATTAAAAGAGGTTTGGCCTGAGTTATATAATTATTTTATGAAGTTATAGTAAAAAAAACTGGAAATAATTTAAACATATATTATCTTATTAACTCTTTTGAAACCCCGTGGTGTAATGGTAGCACAAGTGGTTTTGGTCCACTTAGCTGAGGTTCGAGTCCTCGCGGGGTTGCCACTCTTATTTATTTCATACTTTTTATTTTTCTATTATTTCTTGCCTATTCCAGATCTTTGACTTATTATCATACTATATAGTATTTTAACAGTGTGAAAGCTTGCTTTATGGATAATTGGAGAAACTATTTAAAAGAGCATCAAAATAGATTTACAGATGAATTATTAGATCTTTTGAGTATTCCCACTATTTTTTCAAATTATAAAAATGACAAAAGCTTTTATGAAGTAGTATACCGGCTTGCTAAAAAGCTTAAACAAGCTAGTATTTCTACCAGTAAAGTAGTTGATAATGAAGAACAAATAGGTTCAATGATGGTAAAAGGTGGCTTGATTAATGAATCTGATATTTGTAACAAATTTCTAAATTTTAAAAATGATACTGAAGCCCAGACCTGGTTAACTGTTATGGGATACAATCCCAAGAAAATACAGAAAATATTTGCAATCCAAATTCCTCTAAGAATAAATATTAATAAAGCAATATCTCTCAGTGTTTTAAAAGAAAAATATAACTAAACATTAAAATTTAAAAAAGCAGATATTCAAGTCAAACTTGAAATTATCATTGATGATATTTTATATATAGAAAATATATCATTAAAGAAAGCAAATAGATTTGCCGGATTTAATCAGGTAGATAAAAGACCTGTTCTTATCTATCGGCACATATAGAATTTTAATAATAATCTTTTACTAGACCGGATATTAAAAAATATAAATTCTGTTTGTAACTTTTTTGCACAAGGTGAAACTAAAATTAGTCCAAGATGTAGTCTGAAAGTAGATAGAGTTACCATGCAAAAAAAAAGTGAAGAAGGTGAATGCATTTACAGTCCTTATGGACATGCAATAACATTATCAGCTTATAGAGGTGGAGCAGAAGCTAAAACAGGATTATATCTTATCAATAATATTTTTAGAAAATTAAGCCCAAGAGAGTATGCTAGAATTCAGGGCTTTTCTGATAATTTTAAAATAAGCTCTTCTTTATCAGAGTTTTATAAGCAATTTGGGAATGGTGTTGCAGTAAATATACTAAAAGCAATAATTAAAAAAAATTACAAAACAAATTGCTTTAAAAACATAAAAAAGCAGAGCATAAGACTGCCTAATTCAATAGCCATTACAGTCCGTTCCAGAGTAGTAAATTAATTCAAATATTAATTTCTTATTTTGGTTATAGTTTTTTAGTATTATTAAAATCGTTCTCAGTTTTTTATTAATTTAAATGAATAGTAAAATAAAAAATTATTTGTCATATTTACAAAATGAGAAGCAGGCTTCTAAAAATACTATAAATAGTTATTTGCAGGATATTAAGCAGTTTAGTGAAATAATACTTGA
Source organism: Conchocele bisecta (assembly GCA_029237695.1). NCBI lineage: Eukaryota > Metazoa > Mollusca > Bivalvia > Lucinida > Thyasiridae > Conchocele > Conchocele bisecta. Next base: position 240,838 of record JAQRGA010000042.1, on the reverse strand, counting down.
TAGTTCCGATGTTGATAAAATCGAATGGAACTCTATTACCGTCCCTGATGTAAGAAATTATCTAGTAGAGTGTCAGGGTTTAGGCTGTTCAAAAAGATCATTAAATAGAAAAATGTCATCTCTCAGATCCTTTTATAAATTTATGATCAGGGAAGGAGATTTAGATAATAATCCTTTCGCTAATGTATCTTCTCCTAAAATGGATAAACATCTTCCAAAATACTTATCAGTTATTGAAGTTAAGATTCTACTTGAAACACCTGAAAAATACTGGAAAATAGCGATTGCAAACGGAAATATTAAAAGTGAAAATAATGCTAACCTTTCGATGAAAAGGGATACTGCAATATTAGAGCTTATCTATAGCTGCGGAGCTAGAATCAGTGAAACTCTAGATATTAATATTAAAGATTTAGATACATTAAGTTCTATTGTAAAACTAAAAGGTAAGGGGAAAAAAGAGCGTATTTGTCCACTTGGAAAACCTGCGATTAAAGCATTGAAAAGTTACATGAATCTGCGTAGAAACTGGACAGTTAACAATCGACCTGATTCACCTTTTTTTATTAATCAGAACGGCGGACGAATTACTCCTAGATCTTTCCAAAGATTTTTTAAAAAATATATTCTATTTTTAGGATTATCACCTGAACTTACACCACATAAATTGAGACACTCATTTGCCACTCATCTGCTTGATGCAGGTGCTGATTTAAGAAGTATTCAGAAATTTTTGGGGCATGCAAGTTTAAGCACTACGCAGATATATACTCATATCAATACTGAACATATGAAAAATGTCTACCGCATGGCTCACCCAAAAGCAAAATATAAATAAAAATTCAACTATTACTTTGTAATTATTAATCCATAATTGTTAATTATATATTATTATACCTGTCGTAAATAAATAATTAACTTTTAGTAATATAATTTTGAACTCAAATTTAATAGATAGAGAAAAATTATGATTTGCAGAATTGAAATATCTACCTTGCCAGGCTTTAAAGATATCAAAGCAGAAACTGCTAAACAGCAAATCAAAGATATTTTTAATAAAAATATAGCAGATATGAAGACACGTGATGTATATACTATTTCTGCTAATATCACTAAAGATGAAGTAGTGCTAATAGGATCAGAATTAGTTAATCCTGTAATACAAAAAGTGAAAATAGGAGTTTCTTTCGATTTAGATTATGACTGGATTTTAATTGTTGGCTTTCTGCCTGGGGTTACAGATAATATCGGAAAAACAGCATTTTTAGCTGTTGGTGATATCCTTGGTAGAAAACTGAAAAAATCTAAAGAAAAAATTTTTAGCTCTACAGAATATTTATTTAAAGGGAAAGAATTAGAGAGAGAGGATATAAAACAAATTGCCGAAAGTTTATTAGCCAATGAACTAATTCAGACAATTACAATCTTATCTAAAAATGAAGTTGATAAAAATAAACTTCCTGATAATATTCCGTATGTAAAGCAAATTTCAAAGCCTGGTGTTAAAGAAGTAAATTTTGATGTTTCAGATGAAAAATTAATTAAAATAAGTAAAAAAGGTATTTTAGCTCTTAGTTTAAAAGAGATGAAAGCTATACAGTTCTATTTTAAAAATGCGAAAAATAGAACCGAAATAGGTTTAAATAATAATCCTACAGATGTTGAACTTGAATGTATTGCTCAAACATGGTCTGAACATTGCAGCCATAAAGTTTTTGATGCTGAAATAGAGTATGAAGATGAAAACGGAAAAATAGAAAAAATAGTTTCATGCTTTAGAACCTTTATTGTTAAGAGTACTGATGAAATAGCCGAAGAAGTTGACTGGCTGGTTTCAGTTTTTCATGATAATGCAGGCGTAATAGCATTTAATGACAGTACAGATATTGTTTTTAAAGTTGAAACACATAACAGTCCATCAGCACTTGATCCTTATGGAGGAGCAATGACCGGTATAGTAGGCGTTAATAGAGATCCTATGGGCACAGGAATGGGTGCCGAATTATTGATTAATGTCTGGGGGTATTGCTTAGGTTCTCCTTTTACAGATAAAGCATTAGTACCTAAAGGTCTTTTACATCCGAGAAGATTAAGAGACGGAATTCATAAAGGTGTTATTGACGGGGGTAATCAGAGTGGTATTCCTTATGGTAATGGGTGGGAATATTTTGATGAAAGATATACTGGAAAGCCATTAGTCTTTTGTGGTACAGTTGGTAAACTCCCTAAAAAAATAGGAGATGTAAAAGGATTCGAAAAAGAAATTCTTTCAGGTGATTTAATTGTTATGGCAGGAGGAAGAATAGGTAAGGACGGTATTCACGGAGCAACATTTTCCAGTGAAGAACTTCATAAAGACAGTCCTGTTCAAGCAGTACAGATAGGAGATCCTATAACGCAAAAAATGATGGGTGATTTTATTTATGAAGCAAGAGATCGAAGATTATATAGGTTTGTAACTGATAATGGTGCCGGAGGACTTTCATCTTCAATTGGTGAAATGGCTAAAGAGTGTGGCGGATGTAAAATGGATTTAGGAAAGGCTTCTGTAAAATATGCTGGTTTAAATCCTTGGGAGATTCTTGTTTCTGAAGCACAGGAAAGAATGTCATTTGCTGTGCCTGAAGAAAATATTAAAGAATTTAAAGCTCTTGCCAAAGCAAGAGAAATAGAAATTAGTGTACTCGGTAGATTTACTGATAGTGGTAAAATTCATCTTTTATTTAATGGAAAAACTGTTGCTTTAATGGATATAAACTTTCTTTATGGTGGTTGTCCAAAAATGCAGCTAAAAGCTAAATGGATAAAACCTAAATGGTCTGAACCTACTCAAAAAGAACTTATCAGAAGAAATATAAGTAAAGACATGTTAAACCTTATTTTAAGACTTAATATCTGCACAAATGAATTTAAAGGTAGACAATACGACCATGAAGTAAAAGGTCTGAGTGTTATCAAACCCTTTATCGGTAAAAATAGAGATGTTAAAAATGATGTAGGTATTTTTATGCTAGAGCCTTTAGGTCGAGAAGGAATTGTACTTGCCTCTGCAGTATTGCCTAGATATAGTGATATTGATACATATCATATGATGGCTTCTGTAATTGATCTTGCAGTAAGAAGAAGTATTGCTGCAGGTGCAGATTTTAACCGTATGGCCGGATTAGATAATTTTTGCTGGCCTGACCCTGTTCAGAGTGAAAAAACACCTGATGGAGAATACAAACTTGCTCAGTTGGTAAGAGCAAATAAGGCTTTATATGATTATACAAAAATATTTAAAACTCCATGTATTTCAGGCAAAGACAGTATGAAAAATGATAGTACCAAAGGTGGGAAAAAAATATCTATTCCTCCTACAGTACTTTTTAGTACTATTGCAAAAATATCTGATATAGACAATGCAGTATCATTAGATGCTAAATTTGCAGGTGATGCTATTTATATTATTGGAGAGACTAAGCCTGAACTTGGGGGAAGTGAATATTTTGCAATGTTAGGATATACAGGTAATAATGTTCCAAAAGTAGATGGAAACAGAGCTTGTTTATTATATAAAGCTATCAATAAATTAACGCATCGAAGTCTGGTTCGTTCTATCACTGTACCTGAATTAGGCGGTTTAGGGGTGGCTTTTGCTAAAATGGCAATGGGGGGTAATTTAGGATTAGATATTGATATTAGTAAAATACCTTCTACTAAAAATATTTTAGAAGCAGAACTTATTTTTTCTGAGACAAATAGTAGGTTTGTCATCACTGTTGCAAAAGAGAAAATGGTTGAGTTCGAAAAAGTATTAAATAGTTTTAATTATTCAAAAATTGGTGAAGTGATTGAGGAGCCTGAAATACGATTAGGCAAATATAAATTAACAGTTCGTGATTTGAAGAGAAATTATAAAGTTACACTTGATGGAATTTAAACTTTAGGATATAGAACCTATTAATTCTATAAATAAATCTACATAAAATCAATAAAAAATAAGGTTTTACTAAAATATAGATTTGAATGTGGTGAAAAGAATGGAGCGAGCGAACGGATTCGAACCGTCGACAATCACGTTGGCAACGTGAAGCTCTACCACTGAGCTACGCTCGCTTAAAACAGTTATAAAAATTACTCTTAATTTAAAAAAAATCAAATAATAAAATATAAAAAAGTATGTTTTTTAATAAAAATATGAAAATTCTTATACTGGGATTGGGAAAAAGCGGTCTTGCTGCAATCAAATTGGCAAATAGAGAAGGCTTTAAAGTAACTGCAATAGATCAAAGAATAAATAATTGTCTACTAAATGTAAAAAAAGAACTGTTGATGGGAAAAAATAATATTATCTTAAAATTTAATGAGAAAAAACTTCCTAAATGTGATCTAATAGTGATAAGTCCAGGAATTTCTCCACATTCATTTTTAGGTAGACTTACAGAAAAAGCAGGTGTGAAAATTATGAGCGAGATAGAGTTTGCTTATCAGTTTTGCAAATATCCTATAATCGCAATTACGGGAACCAATGGAAAGACAACTGTAACTAAATTATGTAATCATCTATTATCTAAATCAGGATTAAAGACAACGACAGCAGGCAATATAGGTAAGCCTCTTTCTGAAATTATGATAGATAACAAAGAATATGATTATATTATTTTAGAGCTTAGTTCTTTTCAGCTACATTATATTGATAAATTTGAGCCACTTATTGCTGTTATTTTAAATATTGATTCAGATCATATTGATTGGCATTGCAATTTGGATAATTATATCCATGATAAAATGAATATTATTAAAAATATTAATATTCAAAATAAAATTGTTATTAATTATATACTTCATGAACTTCTTGATAAATTTAAAGTAGGATATTCATCAAAAACATTTTCTTTGAAATCAAATAAAGCAGATTTTTTTATTGAGAATAAAAATTTATATCATAATAGTATATTCATTTGCTCTATAGATAAATTTACTAATTTGAAAAGTTTACATAATTTAGAGAATGTCATGGCAGTATTGGCTATATGCAATATAATTGGACTGAATATAAATAAAAGTATAGAAATGATGAATGATTTTCAGCTTGGCATGCATAGGATGGAGTTGATTACTGAACATAATAATATTAAATATATTAATGATTCAAAGTCAACAAATCCTTTAGCATTAATTGCAGCTGTTAATTCTTGCTGCAATGGTAGAAACATTTGCCTTATTGCAGGCGGTCTGGATAAAAATATGGATTTTAGCAAAATATTGTATCTTAATAAAAAAATTAAAAAAGTTTTTCTTATAGGAAAATCTAAAAATAAGCTGGCAAAATTATGCAAAAGTGCATTAAATAACAGTATATATGCGACATTTAAAGATGCGGTACATGCCGCCTGTGATTATTCAGAAAGTGGAGATATTGTTCTCTTATCACCTGGTTGTGCTAGTATGGACATGTTTAAAAACTATGAAAAAAGAGGAAATTATTTCAAAAAATTAATAAATAGGAGAATAATTAAATGAGGTACAAGATTAGTGATTTTATTTCCAGTTCAGTGGCTTCAATAAGTCTATGCCTAGGGATGTTAATATTTTTAAGCGGTTGCCAAGGTCCCAAAGTTTTAAACAGCAGAGGTGATATTCCAAGTCCGACTCTTACACCTGGCAGTAATGATAGCGGCATTGCCAGTTCGAATGATTTAGATTTAAATGCAGTAACAGATGAGCATATTAAATTGTCAGATGAGATAATTACCCCTCCGCCACAAATAGAAAATTCTTTGAGTTTAGTTGATGTAAAAAATGGTAAATCTATACAATATACGGTAAAAAAAGGTGATTCTTTCTGGAGAATAGGAAAAATATATGATGTAAGTATGAAAGAACTTGCAGCGTACAATAAAATGGATTTGAACAAAAAACTTAAATATGGTACTGTTCTTGAAATTCCTCCCGGAGGCTTACTCACTCCAGAAACTCTGCCTAAAAGAACTGTACTAACTAAAACAAAAAAAATTACTACTGCAGCATTATTGACCGGCAATTCTAAATATATAGTAAAGAGAGGTGATTCTTTATGGAGTGTTGCAAAGAAAAGTAAAACTTCTATAGCAGCACTGGCAGGAGCTAATGCTATTAGTTCTAAATCTCATTTAAAAGTTGGACAAAAATTAGTTATTCCAGGAAAAACTAAGTCAAAAAATAAAATTTTTAGGAGTGCTGTTTCAACAAAGAAAGCTCAGATACAAATGAAATCAAATAATACAGATAAAGTTACACTTAGTAGTAATGATAAAAGATTATTGGAGGGAATAATTTCTGAACCTAATACTCCTAAGAAGCCAAAAGTTGCACCAATTACTACAATACTAACACCTAGCTATTTGCCTCATACAGTAAAAGATGGAGATACATGGGGTACAGTTTCTGATATGTATGGCGTTAGTATTTCTGATTTGAAGAAAGCAAACCCTAGAATAGCATCAGAGAAAGAGTTGAAAACTGAAAGTATCGTAAATATACCTGAAGAGTAACATAATAAATAATTACAAAAACTGCTCCAATCTTTGCTGATCGGAGCAGTTTTTTTACAATGTAGTGAAGTACAAAAAATATCAATCTTAAGTAAATGAGAGTAAATATAAAAAAACCTTAACAGGAATGGATCTTGAAAACTCACATGATAGTCTTGAAAGTAAAAATCTGATTACTTAAAACGGAAATTTAAAAATAAATATTCCAAGAGAGAAAGAAGATAGTTTTGAATATATTCCAGTTCCTAAATGAAGCACAGAAAAGAGCGGGCTTCTATTTTAAAGCCAATTTATACTACTATTACAGAAGATGATGCCCCCAGCTGGTATTAGAAAAGTAGAAGCTTTTAGAAATAAGTGGAATGAACAAGAGAAACTTCTAAATTTCATTTAATATAGCTCCTCTCTTTAATAGTATTTTTAATATCAACAACTTGTGGCTTTACGAAACTTTCCCAAAAAACTTGAAGTGTTACTCTAGATTTAAAAAATATTAATACTCTCCTAAATATTTACCTTTTTTAGATGTTTAATTATATAAGATTTTGAATATTTATGCAGAATTATTTTACTATTGAATAATATAGAATTTATCTCTTATTCATGATTTTATAATGGGTCTTTCCAATAAAGTGTGTAAATTTTTGAAGGTTATATATTAACATAAAAAGATATAACAAGGAGACATTATATATGAAAGATTTAGTAATTGATAAAGTAGTAAATATAGGACTTAGATTTAATTGCCGATAAAAACATATCTATTTATCCAGTATATTTTGAGAAGGTGGATTAAAAGAACTTAAAACGTAATATGAACTACCGATTGTTGATAAAATATTCAACTGCCTGAAGATAAGATAATAAATGAAATTTTTCAAGAATTGCTGCCAAATTAATGGCTTATTGAAAAAAAAAGAACTTATCAGGTAAGTAAATCATAGAATCTTATATGCTTCCTCTTTATGCCTGCATAAACACCAAAAATAATATTTTTTTTAATACTTGGATATTTGGATATTCAAACAAACTTTCTGCATAAGATCTATCATTAATTTACGAATGAATTATAGCTTATTTCATGGCTAATTTTTGTAGAAGGACCATGTCCAGGATAAACTAATGTTTCTACAGGTAGTTTAAACAATTTATTTTTTACTGCATTTATCAAACTATTATAATTACCACCTGGTAAATCTGTTCTTCCAATTGATTCATAGAATAAAGTATCACCACTAAATAAAATATTATCTTCTCTAAAGTAATAACAAATTGACCCTGGCGAATGCCCCGGCGTATCAATTATAGTAAAATAAGAATTTTCAAATGATTCAACTGTATCTACATGATGAGTTAACGGTGGATAATAAGGCGCCAAACTATTTTCAGGACTAATATAAAGTTTTATATCTTCTTTATGAAGTATTACAGGCACATTTAGTTCCGCTTCCAGCTCATAAACCGCTGAGCAATGATCAATATGAGCATGTGTCAGCAGTATTGCTTTTACATCTAATTTATTATTTTTTATATAATTAACGATCAAATTATAATCAGCACCCGGATCAATAATAAAAGAGCTGTCCTGAATCGTTACAATATAACAATTAACTTCTAGAGAACCTACAGGTATAATTTTTATATTCATAAGTTTATAAGATTTCTTTGATTTTATTTTTTAAGTTAGCTTAAGCTTAGTTCAAATTATTTTAATAATATTATCAATATATAGTTTTATCCGCATTATTTCATCATCTTTTATATGAAAATATTTCATTTTAACATCAAAAAATTAATATTTAAACATATTTATATATTAACTACTTTGTGTTTATGCCGTCACTCATCTGATTTCTAATTTATGCTTCTATTGTTGGGAGAATGGCTTCTCCGTGACTGAACAGCTGTTCTTTTTTTTGTAACATATTTTTTAGGAGAGTTGGCTCTTTCGTTTTTAATTAAACTACTATCTTTATAGATAAGTCTTATAGGACTCCAGTCACTAAAATTATCAGGAGAAATACCGACAACCATTAAAGATATCTTTGGTTTTGGAAGATTCCATAATAAACATAATTGAGAATATGGATGTGCTTGATCATATCCATAATTTGCTATTTCACTTTCTAAAATATCAGGATATGTATATTTAATATATACAGTATTTTCTATACTCATATGAGGAATTTTTTCAAAAATATACTCTCTAGCATCGACAACAGCACTATCTTTATTTTTTTCAGTAGTTGCACAGCCAGTCAATAATAATAAAAAAGTCAAAACACAAAAAAATTTAACCATTAAGCTCCTTTGGTCATCGCACTAATGTGTAAGTTAAAGATTATTATATCTAAAGTTACAAGTTATTAAATCCTGTAACTTTTTAAAAAATATTTCTAAAATTAGCTATCCAGTATTTTTCTTATTTCAGTTGCCAAATTAGCAATTTTATGAGGTTTATGAAGAAAGCCTTTAGCACCCTGCTCAAATAGATCTTCAAGTTCTTCCTGTGCAACATATCCACTGGATAAAAGTATTTTAACATCAGGATCAATAGCCTGTAACTGATAAAAAGTTGCATGCCCTCCAAGCTTAGGCATAACCATATCGAGAAAAACAAGGTCTATCTGTTTAGGATTATTTTTATAAATTTCCACAGCTTCCTCTCCATTACCTGCAAGAATCACAGAATATCCCAAATTTTGTAAAGCTTCAATAACAAAATCCCATATTGCATCTTCATCATCTACAACCAGAACCGTTTCATTATCTTTTGCCATTGGTAAATCAGGCATTTTATTTTACTCCTAAAATAGTATTATATTACATTTTTTAAAAAAATATTTATCAAAAATAGCATTATAACAGAATTTTTATTATGCTAATAGTGTTTTAACAATATTAAACAGAAAATCTCACATTGATAACATCGCCATCCTTAACAATATAATCTTTACCCTCAATCCGCATTTTTCCAGCACTTTTAGCATTTACCTCACTACCATATTCCAAAATATCGTTATAAGCAACTACTTCCATTCTTATAAAACCTCTTTCCATATCTGTATGAATTTTACCAGCAGCCTGAGGTGCTGCCATATTTCTTGTAATTGTCCATGCTCTTGTTTCATCAGGTCCCGTGGTAAGAAATGTTATGTAATTTAAAATTTTATAACCTGTTTTAATAATTTTATTAAGTCCGCTTTCAGTCATAGAAAGTTCTTCCATGAAAACTTTAGCATCTTCAGGAGAGAGTTCTATTATTTCTTCTTCAAGTTTTGCACAGATAGGAATAATTTCCATATTATGTTTTTTTGCAAATTCATAAATAGGAAGTCCCTTTATAAACTCTTTTATACCATCGGCAAGTATATTTTCATCTACATTTGCACAGATAAATGCAGGCAACGTACTTAATAAGTTTAATTCTTTTAAAAGAGTGTTTCTATCTTTGTTTTCGTCATATTCAGGAATAGAACCATCAGCTAAAACATCATAAATACTTTTCAATATTACCATCTCTTTAGCAGCGTCTTTATCCCCTGAGCGTATTTTTTTATTTATTCTCTCTATTCTTCGTTCAACAACTTCTAAATCAGAAAGTGTCAATTCAGTTATTATTGTCTCAATATCACTTACAGGATCAACTTTCCCTGATACATGTGTTACATTTTCATCATCAAATAGACGAACGATATGTGCAATAGCGTCAACATTTCTGATATGTCCTAAAAACTTATTCCCTAATCCCTGCCCCTGACTTGCTCCACCGACAAGTCCAGCAATATCGATAAATTTCATCACGGCAGGAACAATTTTTTTTGATTTATGCATTTCTGATAAAATATCTAATCTTTTATCAGGCACAGGTACAATCCCTGTATTTGGTTCAATTGTACAGAAAGGAAAATTGGCAGCTTCTGCTCCAGCTTTAGTCAATGCATTAAATAGTGTTGATTTACCAACATTAGGTAAACCTACAAATCCACAGGAAAATCCCATAATATATTAAAACCTTTTTATTTAAATTTCATAAATAATGATGTAGTAAAAATGAATCATAATAACGAAAATTCAAATAAATAAATGAGGAACTAAGTAAGTATATATAAATAAACCCGCAACTTTTAATACTTATAAGTCGCAGGAAGTTTATTTATATCTTTTTAATGTACAGGGAAGTTTGGATAAACAGTATTATATGGATCTGTTTCAAAAGTTAAAATCCATTCAGGTTGCATAAGAGGTCCATATCCCCAGCCAGTAGCAAATGGTCCTTCTGCTGCTCCTGGTAGAGGTATTGGAAAAGTAAGTATTTCAATAACACCAGTCACTTCCCTAGTAATAAAATAGAAAAGACCATTGAGGACACCATAACTGCAGGCAGCGATACCGCCCTCTTCCATATTTGTTTTGTATATCTTTAGAGGTATTTCAACTACACCTAAAAAAACATTGGACAAACCACGTCCAAGTTTACGTATAGGACCATCAGAAATCTTATCTAAGGCTTCTTTATCCTGCATCATCAACTGTCGTGTTGTCTCCTGATCATACATGGATGAATCAGCGGTATTAAGCTTTTTTTTTGCACTCTCTTCAGCAAAGCTATTTACTGAAGCCATAAAAATAAAACATGCAACGAAAATAAACAAAATTGAACAAAAACGTCTTCTCATATTATTACACCAGCTAGTTATTTTGATTTTAAAGTTTATAATTCAGATAACTTAAAGTATATTGTAATATTAAAATGATGTCAATCACTAAACGGATATACTTTTATATATTATTGCCTTATAAATAATATTATTAAAATATTTAATGTTTAAAATCAGATAATTACATGAAACCTGAAGACAAATTTATAGAATTTATTTCTGAAAGCTATACTCAATTAACTATCAATAAAAATAAAATAACAGAACTTGATTTAGGATGTGGAAAAGGTTCATTTACCACAAAATTAGCTGAAAAATATCCTGAAAGGGTAATTTTTGCCGTAGATATAATGCTTGGGCGACTTAGAAAACTTTATAAAAGAAATGAGCGATCAAGTATTAAAAATATGCGGTTGCTAAGATGTGAAGCATGGCATCTTATTAGTCAAAGCATCCCTGATGATTCATTAAATAGAATTCATATACTATGCCCTGACCCATGGCCTAAAAATAGACATAAAGGTAATAGACTAGTAAGCTCAGAGTTTGTAGGCAGACTACATAACAAACTGAAAAAAAGCGGGATATTTCATTTTTCATCCGATGATATACCATATTTCACACATACGCAGGATGTTTTAGGAAAAAGCGAACTATTCATTCACGATGATTCTAAGCTTGAAGATATCTCAAATATTAAAACTGATTTTGAGAAAAAATGGAATGAGATGGAATTAAAGGTATTCCATTCAGCCTGGGTAAAAAAATCAATTTAATACCTAATGGTTCGACTCTTAATTCCCTATCTTGGCAATATTCAATATATTTATATCTTAGTTAATACTATTTTTGTAAAGTAAATTGTTGATGAAAAGTCGAACACTAAGGACTTAACTTTAAGAACGCTTCAATTATTTCAATTTAAAGGAAATTGCAAATGATAGAGACAGTCAGATGGAAACAAGGAACACCCAAAAAACTTATACCAGGTAAATTAAGATTGATTGACCAGACATTGCTACCTGAAGAGTTTTTATATGTTGAAACAGACAGTGCTGAAGAAATTTTTGACTATATAAAACGTCTAGTTGTTAGAGGTGCTCCTGCAATAGGCTGTGCTGCTGCATTAGGTTTAGCTGCTATAAATCAACATAGTATAGCTCCAACTAGAATACAATTTCTAGAAGAAGTTAAAAATAGTGCAAAATATTTAGCTCAATCAAGACCAACTGCTGTTAATTTATTTTGGGCTCTTAACAGATGTGTTAAAAAACTGAATTCCAGTAGAGAAAATGATATTTTCATATTAAAGGAGATGCTTGTTCAGGAAGGCATCAATATACTAAATGAGGATATACAGATGTGCCGCTCAATAGGCAGACATGGTGTAAAACTACTAAAAGATAATTACGGAATATTAACACATTGCAATGGCGGAGCTTTAGCTGCAGCTGATTATGGCACAGCTCTTTCTTCAATCTATACAGCAAATGAAAAAGGTCTGAATATCAAAGTTTATTCTGACGAAACAAGACCTCTTCTTCAAGGATCAAGATTAACTGCCTGGGAATTGAAAAAAGCAAATATAGATGTAGTAACAATCTGCGATAATATGGCTGCACAGGTAATGTGTGAAGGTAAAATAGACATTGTTATAACTGGAGCTGACAGAATCGCAGCCAATGGTGATACTGCAAACAAAATTGGCACTTACGGAGTAGCAATATTGGCTAAATACCATAATATTCCTTTTTACATTGCGGCACCTCACTCTACTATTGATACAGAGATAAAACACGGTTCAGATATTCCTATCGAACATAGAGATGCTGATGAAATACGTCACGGATTCGGTAAATTAACGGCACCTGCCGGTGTAAATGTTTATAATCCAGCCTTTGACGTAACACCGAATGAATTAATTACAGGTATAATTACAGAAGACGGAATATTAAAACCACCTTTTGATGTAGGTATCAAAGAATTTATGCAAACAAAAAAATATTGATTATTATTTATTATATATAATTGGTATATTTAAAATTAAGAACCAGCTGAATAAACAAAATATTCTGGAGGTATACGTTGAAAAAAAATTATAGAATAGGAATTATAGGAGCAGGAAAAATCGGTACTGCCATAGCAAATGGATTATTTGAATCAGAAGAGTTTGAAATAGCAAATATCATACTTGCAGATTTGCATCCCGAAAAACTTCAATTAATGAAGGAAAAAGGATTTCAAATTAGCAGCAATAATATTGATACAGTCAAAAAATCTGACATAATTATTGTCTCTGTTGAGCCACATCATGCTAACCAGGTATTTGAAGAAATAAAGAATGATTTAAATTCGGAAAAGCACACTCTCATCTCTATTATTACAGGTTTTAAAGTAGATCATATTAAATCTATATTATGCAATGATGTTGACATTATTAGAGTTATGCCCAATACTGCTGTTGCTATTCGTGAATCAATGACCTGTATAGCTTTTGATAAAGTAAAAGACAGCTCAAAAGAAAAAGTAGCTTCTATATTTGACACTGTGGGAAAAACTGTAATAATTAAAGAAAACCTTATGCCTGCAGCTACTGCTTTATGTGCATGTGGAACTGCCTTTTTTATGCGTGCGATAAGAGCCGCTTCACAAGGAGGAATTGAAGTTGGATTTCATTCTGAGATGGCTATTTCAATGGCAGCACAGACAGCCAAAGGCGCTGCGTCACTTATTTTAACTAAAGGTAGACACCCTGAATTTGAAATTGACAAAGTAACAACGCCGATGGGTTGTACAATTGCAGGATTAAACAGGATGGAACATGAAGGTTTTAGTTCTTCAATAATCGAAGGAATTACAACTTCTGCCAAAAAAGCTACTGAACTAGGCGAAGAAAAATAATAATTTTATAAATAAAATGACCTATTTACTATAAAAATTTATAGGTTATTTTTATAAAATTTTTATCCTTCTAAGAAAAAATCTTTCATCAAATAATTATTTTTAGTAAAATATTGATTAATCTATAACATCAGTTTAATACATAATATAGGACACGCCAAATTTTTTAATGGGTATATATGCAGTGATTAGTTATGCAAATCATAAATTGCAGATTCTAAATCATCCATTTTAGACTGAACATCATATAGTTCACTTTGCACACTATCGAGTTTTTCTTGCAACACCTGCTGAGGTACTCCATCACAACCACACAAGGTAACTATTATAAACAGTGTTATTATTGTTACGATTTGTTTCATCATATTTCTCCATAATGTTTATTCTATATTTATATTGAATATGTTATCTAGATATATTAAAAAAAAAAATTCTACTATATGAATTATGCATATAATATATAATAAAAACCTTTTCTACCTATCAAATATTTTAAGTACAGAATATAAATAATTGTATGTTATTTATGCTCAATGATATTTACCTTAATATATTAAATATACAATTTTTTACTCCTAATAAAATTATTCATGATAATCCAAGCTACAGTCACAAATTTTAGCTGGATTGGCAATATTAACAGCACCTTTAGTAAGAAGTTCTTTTATTTTTTTACCATTAAAATTTTATACGGGAATTTCACTATTTACTTTACTCAATTATTTAAAGGATAGATTTCTAAAAATTTGAGATAATTAAAATATCATTGTATTTCGTACCACAAAATATTGTATAAACTGGTTTTGTAATTATAATGAAGTTATTCAAAATTAATAATTATTTTAATATTTATAATATGAATTTATTTCCACATTATATAAAAAAAATAGCAGTTATTGCTCCTGCAGGAATTCCGGATAAAAATAATCTAAATACTTCATTAAAACTTATTCAATCTTTGGGCTATGAAGTACAAATTGGATCTAATGTATTAAATAATGACGGAATAGATTACCTATCTTCAAGTATTAAAAATAGGATTGATGACATTCATTCATGTTGGAAAGATAAAAATATTGACCTTATTATTTCAGCTAAAGGCGGCTTTGGTTCTGCACAGCTTCTTCCTTATTTAAATTGGGAATTATTAAAATCTAGGAATATCCCTTTTTTAGGCTATAGCGATTTGACTGCATTGCATTTAGGCATGTATTCAAAAGGAGTTTCAAAACTTATTTCAGCTCCGATGTTTAACCAATTACATAAAATTAGTAATGATAACTTTTCATTAAATAGTATCTATAATTCTCTTATTGAAAAAAAAATAAAACAACAACCTATTGAACCTAAGAAGTATCAGAGAAAATTACTAACAATAAAAAAAGGATCTGCTAAGGCTGAAATTATACCGGTAACACTATCTGTTTTAATGACATTACTCCTGACTAATTTTATGCCTGATTTAGAGAATAAAATTTTACTAATTGAAGATATCAATGAGCCTATTTATAAAATAGATCGATACTTGACACATTTACACCATGCAGGTATTTTAAATAAAATATCAGGTTTGCTCTGTGGTTATTTTACAAGATGTGGCAACCAAAAAGAGAGAATAAAATTATTTAGTTTTTTTTCAAAATTTATTGATGGACCTGTCATTATGAATATTCCATTTGGACACACTTATCCTAGAATAAGCGTAGCCTTTGGTGAAAGATGTGTTATTCAAAATACTGAAAAAATCTTTTTTACTTATTAATTTTAAATTTAGTTCTGTGATAAAGTAGTTATAATCCACAATAAATTTATTTTAGGAGATTTAATCTAAGCAAAGTTTTCACTATAAATCATCCTGATGATGTAAATAAATAAGATTTAATATTTTGGCTCCTAATAGAAAATTTTTATATTTAATCATATTGTATATTAAACTAATATTATAGATTAGTTAATATCTTTTAAAAAATAATTCAGCTTTAGTATATGTTGAAATTAATTTATTTTGAAAGACAAAATTCTACCTAAGCTTAATAATTTTTATAAAATTATTATCCATGATATTAGTTCAGCAGGGGGATCTCTCCCTTTATTATGATCGAATAGTGCTATAATTTATTATTTAGGATAAAATGATTATGAAAAATATTAAAATTGCTATTTGTCAAAACAGACCTTCAAGGGATAAAAGTGAATCAATAGAAAAAATAAAATTGATGATTGAAGAAGCTGTGGCCGGCGGTTCTGAATTAGTAGTTCTTCCTGAAATATTTTATCATCCCTATGAGTTAAGAGCCATTCCAAAACTTGAGGAGTCTAATCATGAAACTTTGGATATTTTATCAGGGATAGCAGCAGATAATAAAATACATTTATGCACAGGGAGTTTAGTTGAGAAGATTGGTGATAAAAGATTTAACAGATCATATCTTATTTCACCTGAAGGAAAAGTTTTATTAGAATATAACAAGTCTCATTTATATGATGTTAATTTTGAAGAATTTAGAATAAAAGAATCAAAAGTTTTTAATTATGGAGAAAGTTTAAATATTGTTGAAACCCCTCTTGCTAAAATAGGTATTCTGATATGCTATGATATAAGGTTTCCTGAAATGGCAAGTTATTTGGCATCACAGGGTGCTGAAATAATAATTGTTCCGGCTGCTTTTAATCTTATTTCAGGCAGGGCTCATTGGAATATAATATTCAGATGCCGTGCAATTGAAAATCAGGTTTATTTGTTAGCTGCTTCTCCGGCTAGAGATATGGGAGCTTTCTATCAGGCTTATGGACATTCCATGGTAATTGATCCGTGGGGCAGAATTTTGGCTGAAGCAGGTATTGGGGAAGAGATAATTTATTCTTCGCTAAACTCAAAGGTGCTTGTCAATACAAGAAATAGGCTTCCACTGTTAAAGCATAGAAGACCCGACCTATACCGTAAATTCAATTTATAGAAATTGAAAAATATACAGCGTTTAATATGATAACTTTAGGCCATCACAAAGTGAAATATCTTTGTTACTTTACACTTATAGGCCTAATTTCTTTCATCTTATCTATAACAGATGTTGATGAAAATCCTTTTAAAAAAGGAATAAATTCTATTTTACAGCCAGATGATTGAAGAATATTTCTTTCTTCTTCAGGAAGAGTTTCAATTGTAATATCTCCGCCCTTTGCAAAAATATCAGACTTAACTGCTTCGAGTAGACTATCACATCTCAGAGAATCAAATATAACGACAGCATCAATAAATGGTAGACATCCCATAATAAATGCCCTGTCACTTTGATTATTAATAGGTCTTTTAGAACCTTTTAAGGTTTTAACAGAATTATCAGAATTAATGCCGAGTAGTAAAGCATCACCAAGTGCTCTTGCTTTCATTAGATATGTAGCATGACCACGATGAAATATATCAAAACAACCATTCGTCACTACTAACTTTTTTCCTGATTCTTTGAGGTTTTTTCTCCAAAGAACTGCCTGCTCCAGTGACATTATTTTATTTAAAACATATTGCTCATTCATAAAAGATAACTCAGGTTTTAGAATTTTTATTAAATATCCTACTATTAGAATTTAATTTAAAATTCATAGATTTCAATTATCAATTTTTCCTAATTTTCCTAACACCTATCCCCCAAATCTCAGCCCCTAATTACTTATAATAAATTACTGGCTATGTCTGCTAAATCAGAACGTTCTCCTTTGTCAAGATAAACTTGAGCATATAGTTCCTGTCCCTGCATTTTTTCAATAAGGTAGCTAAGTCCATTAGAGTGTGTATCTAAATATGGATGATCTATTTGATTAATATCTCCTGTAAATACAATTTTAGTTCCTTCTCCAGCTCTTGTTATAATTGTTTTTATTTCATGTGGAGTTAAATTTTGTGCTTCATCTACAATAAAGTATACTTTTACTAAACTTCTTCCTCTTATGTATGAGAGGGGTAAAATAACCAGCTTTTTATCATCAAGGAAATCTTTAATTTTAGTATTTTTGGAGTCACGTTCTGAAAATTGATGCTGAATAACACTTAAGTTATCATAAAGAGGCTGCATATAAGGATCGAGTTTAGACTTTACGTCTCCCGGAAGAAATCCAAGATCCTTATTGCTTAATGCTACAATAGGTCTTGCCATTAATATCTGCATATAATCTTTTTGACGCTCCAATGCTCCTGCCAACGCAAGCAATGTTTTTCCTGTTCCTGCTTTACCTGAAAGAGTAACCAATCTGATTTTTGGGTCAAGCAGTGCATGCAGTGCAAATGTTTGCTCAGCATTTCTTGGTACTATTCCATAACCTGACATTTTATCTACATGTTTAATCATATCTGTTGACTTATCATAAACAGCAAGTGCAGATTTTTTGTCGTTTTTAAGTATTAAAAATTCATTTGGATAAAGTTTTTCTTTTAATTTGAGGTCTTTAGCTGGAGCTTCTCCAGATTCCTGATACATTTGGTTAATTACTGCTTCAGGAATATTCTCTTCATCTCTTCTACCTTTATATAACTTTGAAATATTTCTTACCTGATCTGTTTTATAATCCTGTGCAACCATGCCTAAAGCTTTGGCTTTTAATCTTAAGTTTACATCTTTAGAAACTAGAATTACATCTCTATCACTTTCAGCTTTTGAAATACAATATGCGGTATTTAATATATGATGATCAGGGATATCCGATCTAAAATTATTTGTTAAATCCCTGTTTTCAGGTACTTCAAGCTTGACCATTATTTTCCCTTGTTGGGAACCTATTTTTATGCCGTCTTCAAAAAGTTTGTCACCTGCTAAACCATCAAGTGCTCTTAAAAAATCTCTTGCATGATAATTAAGAGTATCATTACCTTTTTTAAATTTGTCTAACTCTTCAATTACGGTGATTGGAATAACTATATCATTACCTTCAAAATGATAAATACAGGAGCTGTCATGGAGAATTACATTTGTATCCAATACGAATATTTTTTTCTTTTCAGTTGCCATGTTGAACCTCTAAAAATTAAGAAATTAGTGACCTTATTTTTGTATTGTAGTTCTTTGACTATCATTTTAAAATAGCGTATAAGAATAATTTTAGGCTGCACTGTAGGCATTAAATGCTTGATAATAGTATGAATAAGTGAAAATAGCCAGTTGTTTGTGTTTGCAGTATACAAACCTGAATAACCAGTCATAAAAATAAATAAATTTAATGCAAAATTCATAAATATTCTAAATCAATCTCTTATTAAATTTATATCTAAATTCTAAAATATGAAATCCAAAATTAACTAATCAATTTTTAGTTTTGCTTTGATTTGTTCTGTAATTGTACCTCTATTGTTATCTGTTTCAAGTACTCTCCAATTCCAAGTAAATCCGTCATCTATAAATCTAGGAATCATATTTATGTATGCATGTTGAATATCCTGACCGGCACAAAAGCCGTCAGCAGAAAATATATTATAGCCGTCGGCATCAAGTCCTCTTCTTACTGCAACTCCTATACGGGTCGCAATATAGAGTAATCTGCCGGCAAGATTTTCATCCATTGAAGATATATTATTTAAATGTTTTTTTAATGCAATAATTGTATGACCTATATTAATTGGGGCATTACTTAAAAACGCAATAATAAGTTTATCTTCATATACTACACTTACATCATTAATTTCTTTATTAATAATTTTACAAAAAATGCAGTTTTTAATCATACTTACTCTCCTTTTTAAACATAAATATAATATAAAGTATATTAATACTGTTTGAATATATATCTTAAAATATCTATTTTTAATAACTTATTTTTAAAAATAAAACTTTGGTCTATATAATGAATGAAAAATATATTACCGGTTTATATCCTGACGATAAAGGTTATTTTGGCATATATGGTGGTAGATTTGTACCTGAAACACTTGTACCTGCATTAAATGAACTGAAAGGGGTTTACGAAACTTCTAAAAATGATCTTAAATTTATAAATGAATTCAAATATTATTTAAAACATTTTGTTGGACGTCCAACTTCTTTGTATTATGCTGAGATGCTAACAAAATATATTGGCGGCCCTAAAATTTATTTGAAAAGAGAAGATTTATGCCATACAGGTGCTCATAAAATAAATAATGCTTTAGGACAAATTTTATTGGCAAAAAGAATGGGTAAAAAGCGAATTATTGCAGAAACAGGTGCGGGGCAGCATGGAGTTGCAACTGCTGCGGTAGCTGCCAGATTTGGGTTTGAATGTGTTGTTTATATGGGTGAAGTTGATATCGAAAGACAGAAACAAAATGTATTCCGAATGAAAATGATGGGAGCTGAAGTAAGGGCTGTTTCTGCCGGTCAAAAAACGCTTAAGGAAGCTGTAAGTGAAGCAATCAGAGATTGGATTGCTAATTCTTCAACTTCTCACTATATATTGGGTTCTGCTTTAGGCCCTCATCCTTTTCCAATGATAGTTAGAGATTTTCAAAGTATCATTGGAATTGAGGCAAGAAAACAGATACTTGAACTTGAAGGTAAGCTTCCTAATCTTCTTGCTGCATGTGTTGGCGGCGGAAGTAATTCAATTGGACTTTTTTATCCTTTTTTAAACGACAAAAATATTAAAATGATAGGAGTTGAAGCTGGCGGAATAGGGGAGAATTTAGGAGAACATGCTGCACGGTTTTCCGGTGGTAAATTAGGTGTACTACAAGGAACAAAAACTTATATTTTGCAGGATAAAAATGGTCAGATTGGCAATACACACTCCATTTCTGCCGGACTTGACTATCCTGCTGTCGGCCCTGAGCATGCTTTACTCAATGATTTCAAAAGGGTGGAATATGATCATATTGGAGATGCTGAAGCATTAGAAGCTTTTCAGGTAATGAATAAGTATGAAGGTATTCTGCCGGCACTTGAAAGCAGCCACGCTATAGCTTGGGCAATTAAAAACTTAAAAAATTACAGTAAAGATCAGCTTGTTATTATAAATTTAAGCGGTAGAGGCGATAAAGACGTAAACCAAGTTATGGAGAAAATAAAAATATAATATAATAAACTAAAACTTTGGAGTAAATATGAAAAGTTTCGGAATTTTTCTTGCCTTTATACTTTTGGCTGTCGGCGGATACTCTAGTTTTTATTGGTACAAAATATTTCAAAAAAATAAAAGCCCTTTTTCTAAAAAAATTGCTTACCGTAATAAGGGTATAAAAAATCTAAAAATTGATGTTAGAAGTGATACATACAGTCCTGCATTATATATTAAGGCAAAATGGGACTCCGATCTTATAGGTGCTACAAAATCTTCAGTTACAATGGAGTGTATTGCTACCCGCACAAAATCAGGTAAAGGCCGAAAAGTAATAACCAGTAATTCAATGAAGGGGCTAACCCGGCGTGGAGCCGGTATGGCATCTTTAACCTGCCATATTATGAATAATTCTCTTACCAAAAAACGTCCTTATTTGTGGGTGAGAATTATTGCCATTATTAAAGGTAAAAGACAAAAATCTATTGTAAAATATTTAGGAAAATTTCATTAATATCTATTTTAGAAAACAATTATTGATTATTGCTATTTTATTACTGCTAACTATTTTTACTTTAAATGATTAATCTTTAAGTATCTGGAATACAAAGTGTAGTCGCAGTGCTGTTAATATATTTAAAAATAAGAATAAATATTTTGGTGAAATCTCAGCCGGTATTTCTTACTCTTTTACTGCTTCTATGGCAACCTTACGTTTAAATTTCTTATCATAGCCTTTTTACATCTTAATACCTCTCATCCTAATTGTTATAAATTAACTTATGAAAGATAATTTTACATCCCTGCCATCTTTCTGAATTGAGTGATATATTATACATTTCTTTGTTTCTAAATTTGCTTCAAGAAATATAGATTTTTATTTTTTGAGTGGTAAAAAACTCCCATAGTATGTATTGGAGATTTCAAATACTTCTAGTATGTTTGATATTGCAGGAACTATGTTAATGATTATAAATGCAGAATAAATTAAAACAAGATATGATGAAACTAAAATGTCCAATATTGCAAATAGAATAACAAAGGATAATAAAATTTTTGTTATATTTATGATTTTTTATGTTAGTAAATACTTTTTCTATATTAAAAGATCACCTGACAAAAAGATAACTTGGTTATTAGTGGCTGATATTTTGTGATCCGTAGTTCATAAATAGAAACCAGTAGATAAATAGCCTTTAAAAACTAAGAGAGAAAAATTAAACTCTAAATCTTAAAACCTAAAACTTGAGTCTATGAAAAAACTGCCTGAAATTCTACATAAAATTGTAGAGACCAAAAAAGAAGAAGTTATTGAAATTTTTAATAATTTTAAAGATTATAAAAAAAGAGCTTTTGAACTTCCTAAAGGTAAAAATTTTAAAAAAGCTTTACTAAATAATGCAGTAATTGCCGAGGTTAAAAAAGCTTCTCCTTCTGCAGGTATAATTTGTGATAAAATTTTAACCCTGTTCAAATTGCATTAGAATATGAACAAGCTAAAGCTGATGCTATTAGTGTATTGACCGATAAAGTTTATTTTAAGGGTGATATAAACTATTTAATAGAGATAAAAAAAGTTGTAAATATTCCTATTTTAAGAAAAGATTTTATTATATCAGAAATTCAAATTTATGAATCTAAAATAGTAAATGCTGATTCATTTTTACTTATCGCTAGGATATTAAGTAAATCACAGTTGGATGAATATATTTCAATTGCCAGAAGTTTAAAAATTGAACCTCTTGTTGAGATTCATGATGTGGATGATCTCGAAAAGGCATTATCAGCAGATGCTTTAATTATTGGAATAAATAATAGAGACCTTAACAATTTTACAGTTAATAGTGATAATACATCATCATTAAAGAAATATATTCCTGAAGATAAAATTATTGTAGGTGAAAGCGGTATAAAAAATATCTTATCTGCACGCAGACTTTTAGAAAATGAATGTAATGCTCTTTTAATCGGAGAGTTTTTAATGTGTTCAAATAATAAAGCTTCCTTAATACAGCAAATAAAGCAGCAATAGATTATTTACGAATATTTTAGATCTGAATCCACTCATGATGCAAAAAATTGATAGCAGTATTCAAAGTATTCGGAGTAGTAATTAGTGGTTCTATTGCATACTATTTTTATAAAACAAGGCTTCCAATGGATGCATGGAAAGGTTTAACTACTATCGAAGTAATTTTTTCTTTTAATAAGCTTAAGAATTTGAAAAGATATGGACATCTAAAAATATCTTCAGACAATTTCCTAGCACTCTTTTCAAAGCCAATAGCAACAAATTTATCAGATATTTATTTAAAAAAATAACCTTTATCAAAAATTAATAGGTAAACCTGTCTTTACGCTTACTTTAAAAATTGAGTTTTCACCTCTGAGAAATATCAAATATTAACTCGAAGTATATTATTTAAGAAAGTTTAAAAATTGATTGTAAAAAAAATAAAGGCGTATATCTTTAAGACTCAGTGAGGAATTAGGTTTCTGCAATAATTCAAATCTTCCTATCCCCACCATATTTGTCCCAATATTGCAGAAATTTACTCCAAACTATAAGCCTCTTTTGTTTTACAAAGGGGCTTACTTTTTATCAAACTGTAGATTGTTTCTTTAACTCATTTAATCTTTTTATTGGGCATAAATCGCCACACATGGAGCATACATCTGAATCTTTAGGCATTGACGATTTACGGTATTTTTCAGCCTTTTTAGGATCAATAGAATTTTTAAGCATTTCTTGCCAGTTCAAACTTCCTCTTGCACTGCTCATTTTGATGTCCCAGTCCATTGCTCCTGGAATATTTTTTCCGATATCTCCTGAGTGTGCTGCTATTCTTGTTGCAATTAAACCCTCTTTCATATCTTTAACTGTTGGAAGACGGAGATGTTCTGCAGGTGTAACAAAGCATAGGAAATCAGCTCCGCTTGATGCTGCTATTGCTCCGCCTATTGCTGAAGTAATATGATCATAGCCCGGGGCAATATCGGTTACAATTGGTCCAAGTACATAAAAAGGAGCACCGTGGCATAGTTTTTTTTGAAGTTGGATATTTGTGTGAATTTCATTTATGGGTATATGTCCAGGACCTTCAATCATCACCTGTACATCTTCTTTCCATGCTTCTTTTGTAAGTTCACCAAGAATTATCAATTCCTGTATTTGAGGAGCATCTGTTGAATCTGAAAGGCTGCCTGGTCTTAATCCATCACCAAGACTCAATGTTACGTCATATTCTTTACACATTTCTAAAAGTCTATCATAATATTCATAAAATGGATTTTCTCTGTCATTTTCAAGCATCCATTGATAAAGTATGGAACCGCCTCTACTTACTATATTTGTTAATCTTTTATTTCTATCAACTCTTTCAGCTGCAATACGTGTAAAGCCAGCATGGATTGTCAAAAAATCTATTCCGTCTTTAATATGTTCTTTAACAACATCAAATAGATTGTCAACCGTCATCTCTTTTATATTTTTACCATATTTTGTAACAGCATCATACATTGGAACTGTACCCAGCATTATAGTAGAAAGATCAACAAGTTTTTTGCGGAAGTTCTGTGTCGCACCATAAGTACTTAAATCCATTATCGCATCAGCTTTTAAATCAATTGCTAATCTTGCTTTTTCAAGTTCACACTCTATTGAGTAACTCTCTTCAGAAACACCGAGGTTTACATTTACTTTTGTTTTTAATCCTTCACCTATGCCTATACCAAATAAATTGGTATGTATCTTATTGGCGGGAATTACAATTTTACCAGATGCAACTTTTTCTAGTAGAAGTTCTTCTGTAATAATTTCACTTTTGAGGACATCTTTCATCTGTGATGTAATTATTCCTTTTTTTGCGGCATCAATCTGTGTTGCATAATTCATTTTTTATTTCCTTTTTATATTATGAATATTTAATTATTTTTTTTCACTCTGTTTGCGATAAATTATTCAGTTACTCATGGCAAGAAGGAAGCGGGAAGAATATATTTTTATGCCATTTGTTTTTAGATCTTACCTTTTGCCTCCAGTTCAATAAATCTGAATTCTCAGATCTAAGATCTGAAATTAATTTTCCTATATCAAACTTAAATCTGAGCAGCAGCTAATATTTTACCATTTATGGAACGCGTTTTTTCCTGTATATTTTCAGCACCGACTATTTCACTAACAAGTGCTACCCTATTTGCACCATAGCTTAAAATTTCATCTAGGTTATGTTCTTTAATTCCACCAATAGTGATAAATGGAATTTTTATATTTTTGACGGCATATTCTAAATACTTTAAACTGACAGGAGCTGTATCTTTTGTCGTTGTTTTGAAGATTGGTCCTACACCTATGTAGTCGGCGCCTTCGGAAACAGCCTTTTCTGCCTGCTCAGGAGAGTGAGTTGATCGACCAATCATTTTATACGGACCAAGAATTGATTTTGCAAACTGAATACTGAAATCATTATGACCGAGATGTACACCGTCTGCATCAACTGCCAGTGCAATATCAATATGATCATTAACGATAAAGACGACATCGCTTGATTTACATATTTTAGAAATTTCTTCGGCTTCTTTTAGTTTTTTTTCAAATTCACTATTTTTATCTCTATATTGAATAATCTTTACTCCGCCGCCAATCATCTGTTTTACGCATTCGATATTATCTCTGCCATTTGAAAATCTTTCGCAGGTTATTCCATATAATCCAAAAGGTATGAATGGTTTTATAAATTTTGAAGATACTCCTTTTTCAATTTCATAAACTTGGAATCTTATTTTTTCTACTGATTTAGATTTATCGTATTCATTTATGATTTTAGAAATTTCTTCTATTACCCTTAGTGACTCAGAAACACGTTTGAAGTTGGCTGTTAGAAGTTCATTTATAGAGTATTTATTATCAAGAGTTGTAGATTGACTTATTTCTAAACCTATATCTTTAACTGCATCACGATGAAAAATCATTTCATCATTAAATTCTTTAAATTTTTTTCTTAAGCTATGTCTTATTATTTTTAATTTTTCAGTTATCTCTTTATTGCAGTAATTAAACCGCATTATGTCTTCTATGACTCTTAAGCCTTCGGATGTTCTATTTATATTTGCATCCAGAATTCTATAACTATTCATAAAATCCTCCTTTTTCTAAAACAAGATTTGCCATCATTGCAGCTGCGGCGGCAACTTTTGAATAGTAAGTTTTATATTGACATATATCTTTTTTATTATCGCCGACAATATAAAGATTATGTGTGATTTTAGTAATTTTTAAGGATTCAATATCATGATCAGCAATTCCTGAAGCTGATATGATTAAATCTTTTGAACCAAGAAGCTCTTCGATCAGCATGATTTTGTTTTCTTTCACATCAAAAGCTTCCACAATAATTTCGCAGTCGGAGAAAATTTCTCTTATATTTGTACTGTCAAGTTTAAGATTTATAGAATCTATATTTGCTGTTTTGTCTATTCGTATAAGATTTTCATAAATAGCTTCTGACTTTAGTATTCCTATTTGATCTTCAAAATAAAACTGACGGTTTAGATTGCTTTTATCAACAACATCAAAATCAACTATTTTTATATTTTGAACGCCGCTTCTAATGAGATTAACCGCAACGTTAGAACCTATTCCGCCGGCTCCTGCTATTCCGATCTTTTTCATATTTGTTCCCAATCTTTAAAAACAGGTTGAAAGTTATTTGACTTCAGCATTTTTGCAATCTCATCAACTGAGCGTGTATCTGTAATATCGAACTGTTTCTCCGAGTTATTTAGATCTGTATATCCACCGACAGCTGTAGAGGAACCAGCTGATAGTTTTGTTGCTCCTAAATGAATAATTTTGTCCCTGAGTTTACTACTTTCTCTAGTCGATACCGTTATGCCGATTTTAGGTAAAAATAGACGCATAGCTATAATCATCTGAATAAACTTTTTATCTTCTACATTGCTTATAATGGAAAAATCTGTTCCCTCTGTATTTATTCTTGGAAATGAGACACTGAATTCGCTATTTAAATATTTATCTGATAGATATTCAGCATGAAGTGCAGTGAAAAAAGCTTCACTAATTACATTTCCTAAACCAAATAATGCACCTATATTAATTGTTCTTATACCTGCAATTGCTCCTCGTTCAGGTGTATCAAGCCTGTATTGATAATCCTGTTTTTTACCGCCGAGATGAACTTTTTTGTAAATTTCTTTATCATAAACTTCCTGATAAATAGTTAAACCGTCAATACCTTCACTCTTAAGTTCAGAATACTCATTTGTTTTCATTGGATAAATTTCTATTGAAACAGAATGGAAATGTTTTTTTAGAATTTCTACGGCAGTTTTGATGTATTCAAAACCGGATTTTTTATAATCTTCTCCTGTTAACAGAAGAACATGCTCAATGCCAGTTGATTTAAGATTAACAGCTTCTTTTTCTATCTCATCTAAATTGAGTTTTGCTCTATTTATTCTGTTTCGAGCATTAAATCCGCAATATAGGCATACATTTTGACAATAATTTGAGATATATATCGGTGCGTATAATAAAATAGCTCTACCGAAATACTGATGAGTCAGTTTATTAGCTCTCTCTGCAATCAGCTCAAGATATTTTATTGCTTTGTCTGACAGTAAATTTAGTAAATCATAATGATTCAGTTTTGACTTATTTATACTATTTAGAATATCACTGTCTGAAGCAGAATATGAATATTTTTTAAAATCAAAATCATCAAAATGTTTTAATACATTATTAAAAGACATTTAAAGCTTTCCCTATTCAAAAATAAAACCTGTTAATGGAGAAGATGCTTCTGCGAATCTGCTTTTTTCTTTTGCTCCTGCAATAAAGCATTCTCTTCCTGCTTCTACCGCTTTATAAAAAGCCTGTCCCATTAGTACAGGATCTTCAGAACACGCAATAGCACTATTGACCAAAACAGCATCTGCTCCCATCTCCATTGCATCTGCAGCATGGGACGGTTTGCCTATTCCGGCATCTACGATTATTGGAACATTTGAGTTTTCAATAAGTATTTCTATTAGGTGTCTTGTTTGTAGTCCCTGATGAGATCCGATTGGTGAACCTAAAGGCATGACTGCAGCAGCTCCAGCAGCTTCCAGTTTTTTTGCGGTAATAACATCTGGATTGATATAAGGAAGAACTATAAAATTTTCCGCAGCAAGAATTTTAGTCGCTCTGATAGTTTCTTCATTGTCGGGCATCAGATATTTCATGTCATTTATAATCTCAATTTTTATGAAATTACCACATCCTGCAGCCTTTGCTATTCTTGCAAGTTTTACAGCTTCTTCGGCAGTTCTTGCACCTGAAGTATTTGGCAATAATGTTATTCCTTTAGGAATAACATTAAGTATATTTTCTTCCGGATTATTTATATTAACCCTTCTTAAAGCAACTGTAATAATTTCTGATTTTGTAGATTTTAACATTTCAGGTATAATGGATTTGTCTCCGAATTTACCTGTGCCCGTTAAAAGTCTACTGTTAAACGTTTTATTACCTAAAATAAGCTTATTCATTTATAGATGTCTCCTTTTAAAATTTGTAATTAGAAACTGATTTTTCTCACCATATTCTCTATAAACTATTCACTTCGTTCATGGTAAGGGTGAAGTTTATATTCTCTTAACTCTTACTCAATCAAATCTGAATTCTAAGATCTGAAATTATTTAGCCTCCAGAAACAAAAGAGATGATTTCTAAAGAATCATTTTCATTAAGAATTGTATTATTCCATTTTTCTTTTGGAATAATATTTTTATTAAGCAGTGTAATTAAACCGTCATCTGAAAAATTTAAATTTTTAATTACACAATTGAACGATGATTTTTGCTCAACAGACGTACTTATGCCATTCAAATTTATATTCATTTTCCCTCCTGATAAAATCAAAAAAAAAGCCGCACACGAGTAAGTGTACGGCAAAAAATTATAAAACAGATAGTTTTTTTATCTGTATAAATTATAGTATAAAGCTTTCCTACGCTGGTATTATCCAGTTCAGGTTCGAGGGTCAACTGTAAAAAGTATTAAATTGTGAATATTAAGTCTTGAATTGTTTAAAAACTCAAAACTTAGCACTCATAATCAAAACTTATCACCAAGCTTATCTAGGCTCAGCACAGTTTCTCAGCTTTGCGGCACCCCTAGCAAACAGATTAAATTTTTAAAGAACAATGTTTTAAAACTTTGATAGAGAGTCTAAAAACGTTAAAATGAAAATATAGTTTATACGATATAATTTCAAGGACTAAAGGTATATTTTATAACTCAATCATATAAATTTTAATTTTTGATGAAACATATTTTCTGGAATCATCTAAGGGATATAAAAAAATTAAAAAGAAAATCTCGAAAACGTGGTTGTGTATAATTGATGCGGAGTCTGGCAGGACGTTCTGTACGAATTGAAATGCGGCGGCTAGCTGGTGCTGTTTATGGTACTAATGTTTTCTTATATACGAAATGCTCTTCAGGTGGTGTTTCCAGTTCAGACTTTTCTTATGAATGTTTAGGCGTTTGGCAGCTTCTGGCTGCAGAATGAGGCTCTTCGCTATTGGTAAAGTTCCCCGCAGCATGCACATCGGACACTGGCGACAATCACTCATTAGATAAAGCCTACAGTAAAATCGCAGATTTGACAATATCTTCAGTATAGCATTCTTCTTTACAATTATACCCTCGGAAAGCTGACATTATAATGAGATTGACAGTGTATTGTAACGATCAAAAATTATCTAAAAATATAAATATTAATGTGAACAGTAAGATTCAACTTGATGATATATTGCATAAACCAACCGCATTGAGCCCGTTAGAATTAGAAGGAATTATTGCAGCCTCTAAACAATTATTGCCGGATTTTCTATCAAAAATAAATGAAAAGGTAGAACATTATCCATGCTGTCATAGGCTTAAATTTGTTAAGTTTGGAATAAGACTCGACGTTCAGAGATATGTGTGTAAGGATTGCAGGAGACATTTTACCTGTTTAACAAATACTCCTTTTGAAAGGCTGCATCATGAGAAAGTTCAGGATGATTATATTAAAGAAATACTAAATGGATCGTCGTTGGAAAAATCTGCAGCAGTTTGTAGAATAAATATTAAGGCTGCATTCAAATGGAGGCATAGATTCCTCGGGACAATAAAAAATATAATTATTGACAAAATTGCATGTATTATTGAATTTGATGAAAATAAAATCTTAAAATTATACCAATCTTTTTATAATAGTTTAAAGAAAAACGGTAAACTGAAATCAAATATGCAGTTTACCGATGTTAGGTTATTCCAATATAAGATGGTTTTAATTATTCCACTTTAGATAATTTGCAACATTAGGGATAGATGGTGTAATTAAATTTTTAATTGCTATTGCATACTCTCTTATTTCCCATTGTGCATGGTCATGATCTCTAAGATCTAGAAAATGTATGAGGTTACCAAGATTTACGGTTCCCCAGAAAGTTACCATCATATTTTGAGTAAGAACCCCTCTTGCCTCTTCTCTGCAAACACCTTTTTTCAGTAAATATTCATAAAATTTTAGAGAGTCTTTATTATGTTTATCTATATCGCCGACAAGTGATGCATAGTCAAAGTCTAAATTTTTTACAGAGGCCTGTCTATCTACTTTTGCCTGCTGCCTTAAATGTTTAGGTGTAAAAAAAGTAATATCATCTTCAGTATACCTTCTTGAAAGTTCATTATATGACCATGTTCTATGCCTATGCCATTGACTTCTTATGAAAAGAGGACAGTGAACGCTAAATGTAAAAACTAAATGTTCCAGAGGGCTTGTATGTCTATTTTTGATAAGATATTCCAGAAGTACAATATCTTGAGTATTCATCTCTTTTCTTATTTTTCCAAAAGAGACTCTGGCAGCATTTACTACTGTTGATTCAGTACCCATTGTATCAATAAGACCGACCCAGCCTTGACCATTAAGTACTTTTATATGCTGCTCCGGCGGTATATTAACATTAAGCATTTATATTTCTCCAATTAATAATGTTATTTTTGTTCTAACTTATAAACTATTAATTAGAAAAATCAGTAGTAAATAACTTTTTTTGGTCAAAAAATTTACTGTTCTAGTGTTAATTTTTTTGATTCTTTTTTTATTTAGGTTAATGTAAAAATATATATTTTGTGTAAAAATATATATTTTATATATGTTAATTAATTGTTAACTAAATCATAGGCAACTATTAATGAATAAAAAATATAATGTGGCGATTGCCGGAGCAACAGGTGCAGTTGGAATTGAAATGATGAAAGTTCTTAAAGAAAATAACTTTCCAATAAATAATTTAAAACTTTTAGCTTCTGCAAGATCTGTGGGTAAGACTTTAAAATTTAACGGGCAGAATATAAAGGTTGAAGAGTTAACAAAAGATTCATTTAAAAATATTGATATAGCTCTGTTCAGTGCAGGTTCAGCAAGGTCTAAAGAGTTTGGATCTAGTGCTGTAAAAGCAGGTGCAGTTGTTATTGACAACTCAAGTGCTTTCAGAATGGATGATGATGTTCCACTCGTTGTTCCCGAAGTAAACCCTGAAGATATAAAACTGCATAAAGGCATTATTGCCAATCCTAACTGTTCAACTATTATAATGCAGGTTCCACTGTATCCGCTGCATAAAGCTAAAAAAATTAAGAGAATAATAGCTTCAACATATCAGGCTTCAAGTGGTGCTGGTGCACAGGCAATGGTAGAACTGGAAGAGCAATCAAGAAGCATTTTAAATGGAGAAAAACCTAAAATTAATCTTTTCCCTCATCAGATAGCTTTTAATCTATTTCCTCATATAGATATATTTTTAGACAATGACTATACAAAAGAAGAAATGAAAATGGTTCATGAAAGCAGAAAAATTATGCATGATCCAGATTTACAGGTTAATTGTACATGTGTAAGACTTCCTATTTTTAGAGCACATAGTGAATCTCTACTTATTGAATGTGAGGAAAATATCACACCTGAAGAAGCTAGAGAATTACTGAGTAAAGCTCCAGGATTAGAAGTAGTTGATGATGTAAGCAAAAACATATATCCTATGCCGCTGGATGCATCTGGTCGACATGATATTTTAGTTGGTAGAATTAGACAGGATATATCAAGAAATGATAAAAAGGGTCTTAGTATATTTGTTGCAGGAGATCAGCTGCTTAAAGGCGCTGCATTAAATGCAGTTCAAATAGCTGAATGTCTGATAAAAAATTAACTAGTGGACTAAAAAGGGGAATACTATGAAAAAGATATCGCCATTACAAGCAGCTAGAAAAGAATATAAAGTTAAATTACCTAAATCATTACGCAATGGAATTAATGTTGAAATAAAAGAAGGTAAACCTACAGATTCTATTTCAGACAAAAAGAAAATAGAAAAACTTTTTAAAAAAACTTATGGTCTACCAATCCTCAAATTTGTAGATACTCCATTAAAAAAAATCTATGATACAATTAAAGTTGCTGTCGTTTTGTCAGGTGGGCAGGCACCCGGGGGGCATAATGTAATTGCAGGTTTATTTGATGGATTAAAATCTTTGAATAGCAAAAATAAATTATATGGTTTTTTAGGAGGTCCGGGAGGATTGCTTGATAATCAATATATTGAAATTACTAAAGAACTGATTGATGAATACAGAAACACAGGCGGTTTTGATATTATCGGTTCAGGACGTACCAAGCTTGAAACTGAAAAAGAGTTTGATATCACTGCCGAAAATTGTAAAAAATTGGGTATTAATGGAATTATAATTATAGGTGGAGATGATTCAAATACAAATGCATGCCTTTTAGCTGAATATTATGCTTCTAACAATGTTTCTATTCAAGTTATAGGCTGTCCTAAAACCATAGATGGTGATTTAAAAAATGAGCAGATAGAGTGTTCATTTGGTTTTGATACAGCCTGCAAGGTCTATTCAGAATTAATTGGAAATATTCAAAAAGATGCTAATTCAGCAAAAAAATATTGGCATTTTATTAAGCTGATGGGAAGATCTGCATCTCATATTACTTTAGAATGTGCACTACAAACTCATCCAAATATTACACTTATAGGAGAAGAAGTTGCTGATAAAAAACGCACTTTGAGAGATATTATAAATAATATGGCAGAAATAGTAATAAACAGATTTGAAAAAGGATATAATTACGGTGTAGTACTTGTTCCTGAAGGTCTTATTGAATTTATACCTGAAATGCGTGTTTTAATAGATGAATTAAATGAAACGATAGCAAATCATACAGAATCCTTACCGGAATTTAGCGGGGAACAGGAAAAAGTTGATTATCTAACAGGTAAATTATCTGCTGTTTCAGCCAAAGTTTATTTAAGTTTACCGAGAGATATTAGAAGACAGTTGATAACGGATAGAGATCCGCACGGCAATGTTCAGGTTTCAAGAATTGAAACTGAAAAACTGCTTATTGAACTGCTTGAAGACAGGTTGCGTGAACTTAAAAGCGAAGGAGGTTATAACGGGAGATTTAGTGCGTTAAATCATTTTTTTGGTTACGAAGGAAGATGTGCAGCCCCATCTAATTTTGATTCAAATTATTGTTATAGTCTTGGCTATACAGCTTCAGCTTTAGTGGCAGCTAAAAAAACAGGGTATATGGCTTCTATTGGAAATTTAACCAGCAGTATTGATGATTGGATTGCAGGTGGGGTTCCAATTACAATGATGATGAATATTGAAAGACGACACGGAGAGGATAAACCTGTAATTCAAAAAGCACTAGTAAAGCTTGATGGTGGACCATATCTTGAATATTTATCCCACAAAAGTAAATGGGGAAAGAAAAACTTTTATTTATATCCAGGAGCTATACAGTATTTTGGACCAAGTGAAGTTTGCGATATTTCTAATAGAACTTTAGAACTTGAAATACAGATGTATAAAGATAATTAAATTTTTTCTATAAAAACTTAGTGTTATAAGTTATAAATTTAACCAGCCTGTAAATTAGTAATTAGTGACTGAGATTAGTGAATAAAATACTCTTTAAAGGCTAATAACTAAAAGCAGAAAATTAGACTTAAAATTTATGACCTTCAATATGGTAAGAGACAGGTGTCAAAAAAATTGAACTAGGTAATATATAACAATAGTAAGAATAGCTCCTAGGCAAATTTCAGCAAAAACAATTGCTATATAGATAGCAAAACAGCCATATTTTTTGAAAAAGCTGTAATCACTACTGACATATTTATGTCCCAAGGTAGTCTTAGTATATGTATAAGTACAACGACGAACCATATAAGATTTTATAATTTACTTACTTGGCAAGTTCTTTTTCGTCTTTTTAATCTGCTATCCTACTAGCTTTCTATCCAACCTCGTAAATCCATATTCTGCCCCTCTTGCTTTACAGAAACTAGGACTTAACATTTGAATAGGTGTATCATCTGTAAAAAGGGATATGATAAGTAAGTTTTTGAATTAGTTTTTAATATTGCACTTAATACTGCGAGAGCAGCAACGGTAAGTTGTATATGTTGAAAAAGATTAGAATAGATGGGATTAGATACTGAAACTTATAGATTTTCATTTTGGTCAAAAGGCTCTTTCTGTAGTATAGTTGTATAAAATTCAAATAAAATAGAGTTTTGGATATAGACCTTTTAGTGAAATAGTAAGAAGTATTAAATAGATACTCAGGATCTAGTGCAGCGTAGAAAAACCTGCTTTAATAATTACTGCAGATAAATAATCAACAAGTTATATACCAGTATTATTTGGCTCTTTTTAAAAAAACATTTTAATTGACATGATAAGTAATACAAAGGCAAATATTTTTCGTATTAGTTTACTCGGCAGGATTGTTACCAGCTTTGCCCCTATGTGAACAAAAATTACTGTACAAATAGATAGAACTATGAAACCCGGCCAAAAAATATATCCGATAGAGTAGGGGATATGAACATTACTGTTTAATGAAATCAGGGATAAAACTGTTCCTAAAATAGCAATTGGCAGGGTAAAACTTGCAGTGGTACCAACAACTTTTCTGGCATCAAGACCGCAAAAAAATAGAAATGGGACACTCAATGCACCTCCACCTACACCAAGGAGTCCAGATTTAAACCCAATAAGCACTCCGACACTTTTAAACCACTTTCTTTTAGTTTTGAATTGTTTATTATATTTTGGTCTGAATCCAAAATAAGTTTTTACTGATATAAGAATTAAAAAAATACCAAATAGTATACTCAAATATTTACCATCAATAAATTTAGAAAAGATAGCACCAAGTACTGTCCCTATAATTATACCCGGCAAAGATATTTTAAATATTGACCATACAATATTATGATGTCTGTTATGAGATATTACATTTGAAATTGATGTACATATCATGACACATAGAGAAGTTCCTACAGCAACATGCATTATATAATAATCAGGGATATTAAACATCTTTAAAATAAGAGTAAGAGCAGGAATGATAATTAAACCTCCTCCAATGCCTATTAAACCAGACATGATTCCGGTAAAAATCCCTACAAGTACTAAGCATATAATTCCAATTAAATAATATTCCATAAATTATGACTCAAAATTTTACATGGTGGCTAAATCTAAAATGTATATATTTTTAAGAAATTTTTATAAAAAAATATTATTTATATATCATTAAATTATAATACTTTATTAGTAGCCAACATTTACTCATTAACGAAAATTAATACTTATAGAGCATCTCTCTTAATCTAAATATATAGGCAAAAATTTTAAAAAAAGGAATGGGAATGAAAAAAGTATTTTTTTAACAGGATTATTCATAATTTTATCTACGATGGTATTCGCTGCAGATCAAATTGTATTTGCAATATTGATTACGAGACATGGAGATAGATCGCCATTTACTAATATAAAAATGCTAATTATAAATGGAAAATCCATTTGGAACAGTTAACTCCAATTGGTATGAATAAGCAGTATATATTGGGGGAAAAACTGAGAAAACGCTATATAGATGATTTGAAACTACTAAAACCTAATTATGTTGATGATAGTATTTATACCCTATTCAATGATTACAATAGAACAATTGAAAGTAGTAAATGCTTATTAACAGGCTTATATCCTCTAGGAATAGGTCAAAAGGATTAAGTAAAAAAAGTGATTAATCTTACAAACCGGGAACTTACTAGACAATTTTAATCTTAAAAAGTCTCTTATACCTAATGGAAGGAGAATTATTTAATCGTATTACTGATAATATTAAAGATGCCGCCGCTGGAAATTATTGTACATTGGAAGCATTTATGGAATATGTAAAAGAAGTAAATGCAAAATATAGTATATCTAAATAGCTTTTATTCTTTTAAAATATAAGATGCAGAGGAGTAAAGATTTTAAAATTTCTACCTAGTTCTAGAAAATATGAAAAAAATTCAGACAAAAACTTTAACAACCAAATTATAAATAATTATATGAATCATGATAACTTAAAAAAGTATAATTCCATTGCAGATAAGCTGAAAATAAAACTAAAAAGTGTTCAGACTGTTATAAAGCTTCTTAATAAAGGGGCTACGATACCTTTTATTGCAAGGTATAGAAAAGAGTTGACCGGCTCATTAGATGAAGTTGTTATTGCAGAAATACAAAAAATTCATAATGAATTAATTGAACTTAATAAACGCAAAGAATCAATATTAAAAATTTTGCAGGAAAGAAATATATTAACAGACAAACTTAAGAGTAAAATTTTATTTTCTAATGCCCTGATGGAGTTAGAAGATATATATCAGCCTTATAAAGTTAAAAAAAGAACCCGCGCCGCTATTGCAAAAGAAAAAGGTCTTGAGCTTTTAGCTGTTAATATTTTTAAACAGGAAAATTTCAATTTAAACATTGAAGCTAATAAATATCTTAATGATGATCTTTGTTCGATTGATGATATTTTATCAGGTGCAAGAGATATTATTGCTGAATGGATTTCAGAAAGTATAGATTTAAAAAATAGACTTCGTCAACTTTTTAAATATGAAGCTATTATTTATTCAAAGGTTAACAAAGATAAAAAATTAGAAGGAATTAAGTTTAAAGATTACTATGACTGGAATGAAAAAATAAAAAAAATCCCTGGATTTAGAGTTTTAGCAATTTTAAGAGGAAATAATAAAGGAATTTTATCTGTAAAGGTTAGAGTGGGAGAGCAGAATGTAAATTCAATTTTGAAAAATAGTTTAATCAAAAATAATTCTTTAATTTCTGAACAGGTATTACAGGCAGCCGACGATTCATATAAAAGGCTTTTACAACCATCGATAGAAAAGGAAATGCTTAAAAAGCTTAAAGAACGTTCTGAAGATGAAGCTATTGATATTTTTTCAAAAAATTTAAAAAAACTGTTACTACAAGCTCCACTTGGTAAAAAAAATATTATGGCATTAGATCCTGGATTTAGAACAGGAGTTAAACTTGTCTGTTTGACTAATAGTGGTGAACCAGTTCATTTTGATACAATTTTTCCATTTAATAACAACGCTGAGATGATTAAAGAGGTGCAAAAAAAAATAATAGGATATTGTCAAAAGTATCAAATTGAAGCAATTGGAATTGGAAATGGAACAGCAGGACGTGAAACAGAAATATTTATACGCTCGTTAAATTTACCTAAAAATATTATTATAACAATGGTTAATGAATCCGGGGCATCTATCTATTCTGCATCAGAAATTGCGAGAGAAGAATTCCCAAATCATGATATTACAATACGCGGAGCTGTTTCTATCGGAAGAAGATTAATAGACCCATTAGCTGAGCTTATTAAAATTAATCCAAAGTCGATTGGTGTTGGGCAGTATCAGCATGACGTGAATCAGAAAAAATTAAAAGATGCATTATATAGTACCGTTGAAAGTTGTGTTAACAGTGTTGGGGTTGAGATAAATACTGCTAGTAAACAGTTGCTTGAATACGTTTCTGGTATAGGTTCTGCGGCAGCTGCAAATATTATTGAATATAGAAAAACTAAAGGGTATTTTAAAACCAGGGAGAGTTTAAAAAAAGTCAAGGGAATTGGCAGCATTGCATTTCAGCAGTCAGCAGGTTTTATTAGGGTTAGCAACTCGTCAAATATCCTCGACAGAACTGCAGTTCATCCGGAAAGTTATTATATTGTTAAAGAGATGGCAGCAAATTTAAGCAATCCTATTTCTGAATTAATCAAAAATAGAAGTTTACGAAATAACATATACTTACAGAATTATATTACTGACTCTGTAAAACTTCCAACATTAGTTGATATTATGAATGAACTTGATAAGCCGGGAAGGGATCCAAGAAAAAAATTTGAACTTTTTAATTTCGCTAATGGAATTAACACTGTGAATGATCTTAAAATTAATATGATACTTCCAGGTATTGTAACAAATGTAACCAAGTTTGGTGCTTTTATTGATATCGGTATTCATCAGGATGGATTAGTCCATATTAGTGAAATGTCTGACACTTATGTAAACGATCCAATGAAAATTGTTACAGTTCAGGATAAGGTTAAAGTCCGAGTATTGGCTATTGATATTAAGAAAAAAAGAATAAGCCTGTCTTTTAAAAAATAGTGTAAAAATGTTAATATCTAAAAACATGCGAATTTGAGTTGTAGCGATACCTCATAATTGTTACAATAGAGAAAATAGAATATAATTTGAAAATAAGGGTAATTTTTTATGAATAAGTATATGTTTAAATTAATGCCTTCTTCTATAAAGAATAAATATTTATATTCAAAATATTATAGAAATAAAGAAGCTATGTGTTTAGCATCATCTTCAAAACGAATAGATATATGCTCTGCCCAGTTTGCACACCTTCTTCATTTATCAAAACAATCTTCACTTGAAGGAAAAGTTTGTCTTGAAATAGGTTCTGGTTGGGGTTTTAAGCCATGCAATTGTGTGTTATTTGCTTGGAGCAAGGAAAGTTATTGCCACTGATATTACACCTATCGCTTATCCTAGTGCATTATCATTTGCATTTAAAAATGCTATTCATTCTATTCCTAGAGATATACTCGCACCATTTTCTGATCATTCTCTTATTAGAAAACGTTATAATAGATTATTGTCTATTTCGAAGTTCGATTTTAAGATACTAAAAGAATTTGGGATTGAATATATAAGTCCTATAGATTTAACCTCAGAAAAATTAAATATTAATGTTGATTTTATTTACTCTCAGTCTGTATTAGAACATGTTCCTATAAATGATATT
This sequence comes from Conchocele bisecta, assembly GCA_029237695.1. Classification (NCBI taxonomy): domain Eukaryota; kingdom Metazoa; phylum Mollusca; class Bivalvia; order Lucinida; family Thyasiridae; genus Conchocele; species Conchocele bisecta. The sequence continues at coordinate 201,467 of JAQRGA010000042.1, read as the reverse complement.
TCAAAATTATTAAAAAACTTAGCCAGTATACTTAATCCATGCGGTACAATGATTCACTGTATTCACCTAGAGGATCATATTAATATTTCTGAAAATCCATTTAATTTCCTCAGCATTTCTAAAAATAACTTTACAAGTGTAGCTCAATCTATTAGAGGGAATAGAATCAGGGCAAGTGAATGGAGTGATATTTTTAATAATATTTCTGATATTAAAACAAAATTTATTTATAATTACTTAAGAAAAGATAAATTACTTCCTAAAGTTATAGACTCTTCTATTTCTTATAATAATGAGAATGATTTACGTATAAGCCATATTGGAGTCTATAGTAAAAAGATATTATAAATTTCTAGCTTTATGTTAGATTATTTATTATTGATCTAAGCTGGGAAGTTTTCTATTATTAGATATGAAATCTTCTTGGATAATTTCTTTTGGAATACTTTTTCGTGTCTTTATTGATCCCAGTTTTTTTATATTTTCAATCTGAGTAACAATATTTCCTCTACCTGTAGAAAGCTTTTTTAGTGCATTTTCATATTCAAGTTCAGCTTTATTTAGATATTTTCCTATACTTTGAAGTGACTCCACAAAACCGCAAAATTTATCATATAACTTACCTGCACGATCAGCAATATCTTTAGAGTTATTATTTTGGTGTTCATAACGCCATATTGTTTTGATAGTTTTAAGAACCACCAAAAGTGTTGAAGGTGAGACTAAAACAATATTTTTTTGAAATGCATCAGAAAATAGATTCCTATCATGTTGTAAAAATGCCATAAAAGCACCTTCAATCGGTATAAACATGAGAACATAATCAAGGCAGCGTATTTCTTCTAAATCTTCATATTTTTTCTCACTGAGTTCTTTTATGTGGGTTTTAATATTTTCAATAAATCGTTTAAGGTAGTTTTTTTTGTCATGTATGTTATCTTCGGATACATATTTTTCATAATTTTTTAGACTTAATTTTGAGTCAATTAAAACATCTTTATTATCAGGTAAATAAACAATAGCATCAGGTCGTTTAATTTTTCCATCATCATCTTTAGTGCTAAATTGTGTTTTATACTCGTGTCCATTTCGTAATCCTGATTCTTCAAGTACTTTTTCCAGTATTATTTCGCCCCATGAACCCTGCGTTTTGTGATCACCTTTCAGTGCATTTGTAAGATTGAGTGCATCTTTGCTTATTTGAATATTTAATTCTTTCAATGAAATGATTTCTTTTTGCAGTGACACTCTATCTCTAGTCTCTTTGTCATAAATATTTTCTACTTTATTCTTAAAATCTTTAAGTTGATCCTTTAGAGGAGATAAGAGCGTATTCAAGTTTGATTTATTCTGTTCTAAAAATTTTTCACGTTTGGTTTCAAATATTTTATTTGATAAGTTTTCGAACTCTTTTTTTAGACTTTCACGTGCATTATTTAGAAGTTCGATCTTTTCTTTAGAAGCAGCTTTATCTTTTTCAATTGTTACTTTCAATTCAGAAACCTGTTTTTCATAAAAAATTTTGCTCTCTGATAATACATCATATTTTTTTTGAAATTTATTAATGTAATCTTTAATTTCTATTAGCTGTTTTGCTTTTTCCTCTAACTTTGCATTTTCTGATATGAATTGAAGATTTTCTTCCCTTAATTTATCTATACTAATAATTTTATCTAAAGTACTATTTTTGAGCTCAGCAAAAGAGTATGAAAGGTTTTTATATTTTCCCTCAAGTATTAAATAATTGGTGTTGTTCTTATCGTTTTTTTCTGTATTATTGCCAATTTTTTTTAGTATAAGAAATATACCTATAAGTAAAATAATAATAAAAATAGTAAAAAAAATATATATCATTATGCTTCTCCTAAATTTAAGTAAATTTACTTAAAGAATACTTTGTTGTAGCTGTATTAGCTATCTATTTAAATAATTTTTTAATAAAAGTATCTAGATATTAAAACCTAATTCTAGCTGAATTATTATTATGTAATTTTAATAAGTACAGGATTCTCAAATGGTTAACACAGAGTTTACACTTGAAAAGCAGATAGACTGGGGTACCATACAAATTTTGATGATTATGAATACTTTTATACTTATAATAATTTAAGATTAGGTGATGATAAACTTTAAAAAAGATAGATGTGTATACTTATTCTAATTATCTTGCTCCAAAGTTCAAAAACTGTATAAATAAATATTATTTTAATTATACTGATTCATTAAAAAGAACAATCTTAGGTTATTATCTAGAGAAACTCAGCACTATATATTGCCGGTAAACATTCTGATAAAATTGAATCAGTTAAAATATAATTACTACAGGTAAATATAAAATATTGAAAGAAATGGCTGCCCGACCAGGATTCGAACCCAGACTAAGTGGACCAGAACCAATCTTTAGTTATTTCTAATATTTTTACAAATCTCTAGTTTTTGTGAAAAATGAGCTTAAATTAATTGCTTTTTGGGAACTTACTTTTACATTTAATTACTGAATTGTATTTTAATTGGTAGCCTATAGGTAACCTAAACCAATATGAAGTTTACAAAAAAAACACTTAGTGATATTCCATTTTCAGATGGCAGGCAAATATCATACAAAGATGATAATTGTAATTATCTTAATCTAAGAGTATCCTCTGCATCTAAAGTTTTCAATTATTATCGTAAACTAAACGGCAAAACTAGAAGAATCAAAATCGGTAAATTCCCTGATATTAACATTCAGCATGCAAGAGAAAAATGTAACGAAATAAACCATATGATTTTAGATGGAAGTTTTATAAAAATTTCTCCTATTTTTAAAGTGCTATTTGATAAATATATCAACAAACATGCAAAGCAGCATAGAAAAACTTATGCTAAAGACATTATTTATTTCAATAAACATTTAAAGCAGTTTCATCTTATCAATATTAAAAATATTTCTAGAGAACATATATTAAAACTTCAGTCAGATTTAGCTAATCAAAATGGCAAATATACTTCTAATAGAGTACTACAAATGTTAAATGCTATTTTTAACTGGGGAATAAGAAACAGCATAATTAAAGATCAAAATCCGGTAAAAGGAGTTAAGCTTTATAAGGAGCATAGTAGAGAACGTTTTTTATCACATGAAGAATTAAAAAACTTTTTTATTGCCTTAAATGATGCGGATATTAATGAAGCTATGAGAGATTTTTTTAAATTACTTATTTTTGTAGGACAAAGAAAAACGAATATGTTAAGTATAAAATGGTGTGATATAGACTTTGATAATGCAATTTGGACAATTCCACACGAGTTAACAAAAAATGGTGAACCTATGAAAGCAATATTGACTCCTCCCGCTTTAGAAGTTTTAAATAATAGAAAATATATGCGTGCTGCATCAGAGTATGTGTTTCCTGCAAAAAGTAAAACAGGACATGTAGAAGACCCAAATAAAGCATGGCAGAAAGTTCTAAAACAGGGAAAGATTGAAAATTTAAGAATGCATGACCTAAGAAGAACATTAGGTAGCTGGCAGGCCCTACAAGGTTCAAGTATGCTTGTAATTGGTAAATCACTAGGGCATAAAGATTCAAAATCTACAGAAGTATATGCAAGGATGAATCTTGATCCTGTTAGAGAATCTGTTAACAAAGCAGTTAATGCAATGGTTAATACAATCAATTCGAACAATATCAGTATTAATACTTTATCTGAAGTTAAAGAGCTTAAAAATCAAATCAATTCTATTGATACAGATGATAAATCTGAATTTAAGAAAAAAGTATTTGAGTTGTTTTTATAGTTGTTATAGTTGTTATACTGATTATATGCTGTAATTTTTAGAATTTTTATGTGAGATTACTATATTGCATAGTGAACACTTTTCTTTAAAGGATGTTTTTCAAACTTAGGCTCTAAGAAATTTTTTATAATTAATTAATTTTATTTATTTTCAGCCTTTAGCTCATATCCTAAAGCAGTAGAATTAACCTATCATCAGATCTACTTGTACTTATGTATGTTAATTCTGTAGCTTTCAGGATTATATATAAACTTAATTAAAATAGTTAACAAAAGTTATGCCAATGTTTTACTAATAAGATTTTTTACTCCATCTAACATTAACTCTACTTTCTCTTTAGAGTACGAATCATAATCTCCGTGAGCAGCGTTGTTTCTAAGTTCTAACCATTTGGTAATATTCTTACTATCTACAATATTATAAGCTTTTTTATTTAATAATTCTTCATTAATTTTACCTGCTGCCTTATAACGTTTTTTATTCTTAGATATTTCAGAGGTTATGGCAATATTATGTTTTTTTGCTAATTTCTTTAAATGTGTTTCAAGTGTCGAACCTATTATAACTGCTGAAGGATCTTTATATCCATTCTCCGTTTCCAATAAGTGCTCTGCCATATCAAGAAAATCGTTGAAAACTTCACCATGTATCAATTCTACAATATCATCTAAAAAATTATTTTTTATATTATCTTCTAGTGCATCTATTATACCGTATAATTTATCTATCATTTCTATATATAAACGATGATCGTCTGGATAATTTTCGGACTCTAGCTTTAAAATATTTATTAACCTTTTTTCATATATAGTCCCCTTCAATTGGCATAATATAGCTTCTCCCAATGTTAACATTTTTTCAATATTAGATATTCCAATATTAAATGCTTTAAGTTTAAATGCTTCAGGATTACTAAAACTATGAGGTAAATTATTGTCGTAACAAACTCGTTTGAAATTTTCAATTTGCTTCAAAATTTTTTTTTATTTCTTCATTCATTCTTCTAACTCCCTACTTAAATTATTTTTTAACATAATAAAAAATTCCTATTTCTTATTTTATCCATCCTTTAAACTTTAAAAGGAGATTAAAAAAAATACTAAAATATTGTTAAAATGGTGTTTTTACATATTATCGATTAATTTCTTTATTACTTCATCCATAATATCATTAACTTCACTTGTTAGTTCCTGCTGTTTTTCAACAGGCAGATTTTTTAGAAATTTTTCAAGTCTCTTGACTCCCTTAGGTTTTAAATATTCATCTAGTATTTCTTCATCTGATTTATTTGATATAAATAAACCGCTTTTAAGTTCAGAAAAAAGCTCTAAAAGCCTATTTGTATCTTGTTTATCAATATCATATTTAATTATTATTTTTTCTAGTTGATTTATATTTAATGCATTTTTCCCATTATAAATAAAAGAAATATATGATTGAGTTACACCAAGAAAATCAGCAACTTCTTTTTGCGTGAGATTTTTATCTTTCAAAATACTTTTTAAGACTTTCCCAAATATTTTTTTTTTGATTCCATTTTTAATACTTTTTTTTGATATAAATATATTAGTTATATGTAATATATTTAAAAATATTTCTTTTTTTTAAAAAAACAACTTGTGATGATATAAGTAAAGACTAATATATAAGTAGATATTAAAGGAGAAAAATTGATGAGTAAGTTAACTAATATGATGAAGTTTAACAAAGTAACACAAGTTGAACTAGCAAAAACATTAAAGATAAGTCAGTCAGCTATATCTCAAATAGCTAAAAAAGGAATAACTAACTTAAGAATTGCAGAAAAATATGCCGTGAACTTGAATTGTGATCCATATTTATTACTTGAAAATATTATCAAATACTAATATAAAAAATAATATTAGTTTAAAAATAATAGAAAAAGGAGATGATAATGAGATTCTGCAATAAGCATGAAGTAGCTTATCAGAATGTAGAATGCCCAGTATGTTCTCTCCATAGAGAGCTTGTTCAGCAAAAAAATATAGTTCAAAAACTGGTAACATTTAAAAATACACTTTCAGATGACAGGATTCTAAATTTTGGACAAATTTCTAAAGTTTTAGGAAAATCAAAAGCAACTTTATACAACTGGAGGTCATCTAAAGCTAAAAATATTCCTTATAAAAAACAGGGAGGTGAACTTTGTATAAAACTTGGGGAATTAAAACACTGGGCAGACATTCATAATATTGCGTTAAATCTCAATGCTATAGGAGCCTATTAACTAAACAGTCAAGGAAGTAGATAGATGACTATTCTAAAATTTTACCTTTAGCTTTTTGAAATTCGTCATCAGTGAGTAAGCCTTTTTCGTAGAGACTGCTGGGAATGGAAGCGTTTGATTAATTTACAACTTCTGTAAAATCGAGTTCAGTACCTAAGAGATCAATTATTCTTTTACTAACTCTACTGTTTATGTTTTGAGTTTTATTTGTAAGAATAGCATTGAGACTGCCTAGAGCTATACCTAACTCTATTGCAAAGGTTCTCTGAGTTAAGCTATTTTTAGTCATATATAATTTTAATTGACCTATTAAGTAATCATTATTAACCATGCAATTAACCTTTTGTTTAACTTTTATTTAAGTACTAACATTCCAAATTATTTATTTCAAGGTTTTTTTGACTGATTGCTTTAAGAATTTGCTTAAAAATTGGATTTTTTAATAAAAAGCAAAACAAAACCTAATCATTAACTAAACAGATAAAGAGGAGAATATCAAGCGTTGTTATGAATAAACTTAAATGGATTAATATAGAACAATTTAAAAATAATAGTTACTTGATTTATTATTATTGCAGAGCTATTATTTATACAGCCTTCAGAAAAGGCGTTAATCGTCAAGTTTTTTTATATATTTTTGGGATTGTTGAAGTGATTCTTTCGAGAATAGCGGTTGTCTTGATGTCCGTTTTTTCTGACACTTCAGCAGTCCCTTTTTTTATGCCTTCAGAAAAGGCATTAACATCAGGAGGTTACTTATGAACAGTAGCTATATTAGGAACGGACTCACCGACATTTATGAACCAATCGTATTAATGCCTGCTTTATTAGACCTATTCTACAAACATAAAAATGGCAGAAATATGATGTATCTTTACCTTTTTTATTATAAAACGGCTAAACGTCAATCTACCAACCAAGCTTATTGTGTAAATTCATTTGCATGTAAAGGTACAGGTTTTGGCAGAGATTTATTAATAAAAACTAAAAAAGATTTAATTAATTCAGGATTAATTCAAAACATACAGGTTATAGATTTTAAAACCAAAAAAGTATCTGGTTGGTATGTAAAAATTAATTTTATAATGACAAAAGAGTGCACTAAAAAATACATAAATGAAATTAATAAAAATAGGATAATAAAACAGAAAATAGAGTCAAAAAACCACCCCCCTGATTTTCAGGGGGGTGGAACATTAAAAATCACCCTGCCGAAAAAGCGAACGTCAAGAAAAACACACTCAAATGCTTCAAATATTTATAATATAAAGAGACAAACAAAAGAAACCACCCCCCTGAAAAAGCCGACGTCGGGAAAAACCGACACAAATGCTTTAAGTATTTATAAAAAGAAACAAAAGAAAGAAAGTAAACCAAAGAAAGAAATAAAGAAAAATAAAACATCATTAAAAAAACCTTCTTGCTTGCTTGTTTCTGATAATTCTTCTTTTTTAAAAACTATTGATGAAATGACAGAGAAAGGATTTAACTGGTCTTCTGAAACGCTGCTTAAGCGACTGCTTGAAGCATGTCCTGCTTTGAAAAATAGAGAGAATGCTATGAATGCAGTAATTTTATACTGGAAAAAAGTTCAGCGTAAAAAGTGTGAAGCTGACAGCTGGAACAGTAACGGCATCTGGGTGAGTAAAAATTTAGTTCCAAATGCAGGGAGGTATTACCTGAAATGTCAAAGTGAAGAGCGGGCGGAAAAGGAACGGATCATTGAGATAAATAATAGACCCGCTATTCAGTCTGTATCTAATGAATTCTTTGCAGAGAGAGTAAGAGAAACGAAAGCAATGTTGAACGTTGAGTGTTTATCCTAAGATATGAATTGATTACAGAATATATTATATTAACGTATTTGAGCAGGCTCTCAGAAAGATTAACGTTAATTGTGTATGTCGTTGGGGGAATGATTATATTTGCGATGACGTTCGTTTAAAGAAGTTAAGTTTCTCAGATAATAAATACTCAAAGGATTGATATTGATGTTTAATGATAAATTAATAATTGGGCATAAAGCTAAAAATATTTGTGATAATCTTTAATTATGTGCCCAAAGTAAATAATCATTACTTGAGATAGATCATAGAATTGATTTATCTCGACAGTAATTTATAAAATCTACCTCTTTTATAATATGAGGTTTGCCATTTTTTTCTCTTAAGTCAACGGCCTGTTTAATTTTACTACCAAAGCTGCCAAACCGATATGCAGGCGAGCCTTTCTCTCCAACAATTAATAGACCTGTTGTTGAATATATTTTCTTATCTTTATTAGGTATAGCTCCTATTTCCTCAAGTAACTTAAATACTTCACTTCTTTTATGACCAGATACAAAGTTACCAGTAACCATAACTTTTCCATCATATAAAAAATCTTCGCTGAACTCATCAAAAATATCACTAATGATTTTTTGCTCTAATGAAAAATTCTTAAGCACTTCAAGTGTTTCAGTTTTCCATTCATCACTTATTTTTTTACATCTTACAGGAATCAAAAACTGCTCATTCACAATAGAAATAGGCCAATTTTTGATAAATTCATTATTTTTTATTAACCACTGAGCTATTATTTTTATTTCTGAATTAGAAAGTTGATCATCAAATATAACGACATAGGCAATACCCTGAAGTTCTTTTACTGCATTAGCAAACCTCATTTGATTGTTATATTTAGTGGCAATAGCAACATTGCGATCACATTCATAGTATTTACTAATACTTTCAATAATACTCATTTTTAACCCTCTCTGTTCAAAATTATTTGGCTGATATTCTACAGTGCATGCTTATATTTTGATGCAATTGAAAGCATTATATCTAGCTGTTCATCACCTGAAAGACGGTTTAACATTTTTACGATTTTCCCAATATGATCATGCTGATTTCCTGTCCCGAAAAAATCGATTTGCATGTGAGGGAAAAGTTTACGAAGTGTACCAAATTTTATTGTATTAATATTAACTGCATGTTTATGAAGACCATTTTTTAAATTATTAATTCTAGATTGAGTTACTCCCGATGCTTTGCTGAGCTTTGGTTCGCTTCCTACTTCTTTTATTCGCTTTTTAATAGCTTCTTCAAGTTTTTTCTCTAACATATAACCCTCTTTTTATTCTTTATTCTTATATCCTATAACATATAGAAAAACAAAATAAACATATAGAAAATGCCTAATTTATATTTTATAAAATATAAACTATATCGTATAGAACTATAAAATATAGAAACATCATAAAAGGATGTACAGAGTAAGGAAGTAAATAGATGACTACTCTAAAATTTTACCTTTAGCTTTTTGAAATTCGTCATCAGTGAGTGAATTAATATTCAAGTTTATCAAGGTCTAAATTTGAGCCTAAAACTTCAATAATCTTTTTAGCTGTCGTAGGTCTAATAGATTGAACTTTACCAGTTATAATTCTATTAAAATTAACAGGTGCAATATCGAGCTTATTAGCCATTTTAGTTTGAGATAAGCCATTAATAGCCATATATCTTTTTACAGAATTTGTTAGGTAATTGTTAACTTTCATTATTTATTCCTGTTTTATAGTTGTTTTATAACTTTTTATATCACTCTTTTTTATAAAAATCTAATTAAAAAATCTAAACAATCGACATAAATGTTACTCAACATTGTTAAAAAATTACAAAAAGATAATAAAACATTATAAAAAATACTTGCATTAAGTTTTATAAACATATATAAAACATATATAAAACATATATAAAGAAAGTCTAAAAAATGCATGGAAAAATAAGAAGTAAACGTTATAAAAAAGGAGGTAGATAATGAGATTCTGCAATAAGCATGAAGTAGCTTATCAGAATGTAGAATGCCCAGTATGTTCTCTCCATAGAGAGCTTGTTCAGCAAAAAAATATAGTTCAAAAACTGGTAACATTTAAAAATACACTTTCAGATGACAGGATTCTAAATTTTGGACAAATTTCTAAAGTTTTAGGAAAATCAAAAGCAACTTTATACAACTGGAGGTCATCTAAAGCTAAAAATATTCCTTATAAAAAATAGGGAGGTGAACTTTGTATAAAACTTGGGGAATTAAAACACTGGGCAGACATTCATAATATTGCGTTAAATCTCAATGCTATAGGAGCCTATTAACTAAACAGTCAAAGAGGTAGATCGATGAAATTTCACACGTCAATCACAAGCAACATTAAAGATGAGAATGTAACTTTGTGAGTGGGAGTAGTTTATTGTTAAATTTCACAATTTACCTTTTTCTATATAGAAGTTGATTATAGTTCGAGTTTGTCGAAGTCTATTTCATTTCCTAGAAATTCGATGATTTTTTTTGAAGTACGACCATTTGCTTTTTTAATTTTACCTGTGAGTATGCGGTTTAAATTAGCTAATGTCATTTCAAGTTTATCAGCCATTTCTTGTTGAGTAAGGCCATTTTTAGCCATTTTTAGCTTAATTGTATTTAGCAAGTAACTGTTAAAATTCATCTTATTTTCTGATTATATTTTTTTATGTAGTTTCTTATACTTTTATATCGCTACTAGAAGCAGAATTCCAGTCAAATTATTTTTATTACATGTAAAAAAGGAAGGTAAATTATTTAAAGTATAACAAAAGTATATAAAAATATAAAACTTTATTTGCAAGTAAAGTATATAATAATACTATAGAAGTATAAAATAAGATAAAAAGGAGGCATGTAACTAGCATGAGTAAAGATTTAGCGAAATTGCCATATTTTGAATTTATTCCAACAGAATGGCTGCAAGGAGATATAACTCTTGAAGATTTACAAACACAGGGGCTTTATATAAATATTTGTTCACTTTATTGGTTTAATAATTGTAGTATGTCTATAGCAAAGCTTAAGCGTCGCTTAAGTATCACTTACGGAGATATAGAAGCAGATTTTAATAACCTTTTAAACAATAAAATTATTGAGGCTGAAGAAGACGGTAACATTGCTATAAAATTTCTTGATGAACAGTATAAATACGTAAGAGAACATAAAAAAATACAAGTAAAAAATGGTAGAAAGGGTGGAATTTCAAAAGCTAAAAAACAAGCTGATTCTAGGGTCGCTACATTTTCGCTTAAGCAAAAATGTAGCGACCCTCTAGCGAATTCTAGCCAACCGAGCGAGAGCGAGAACGAGAAAGAGAAAGAGAAAGAAAGCAAACAAACAAGTAATAAAGAGATAAAAAAAACTAGAAAAGTAATTCCTGAAACAGAAGAACTAAAAGTTAAAAAATCTTCTTGCTTGCTTGTTTCTGATAATTCTTCTTTTTTAAAAACTATTGATGAAATGACTGACAACGGATTTGATTGGTCTTCTGAAACACTGCTTAAACGACTGCTTGAAGCATGTCCTGATTTGAAAAATAGAGAGAATGCTATGGAGACAGTAATTTTATACTGGAAAAAAGTTCAGCGTAAAAAGTGTGAATTTAACAACTGGAACAGTAACGGCATTTGGGTGAGTAAAAATTTAGTTCCGAATGCAGGGCGGTATTATCTGAAATGTCAAAAGGAGGAGCGGGCGAAAAAGGAACGAATTATTGAGTTGCATAATGGGCCTGTAATTCAGTGTGTATCTGATAAATTCTTTGCAGAGAGAGTAAGAGAAACGAAAGCAATGTTGAACGTTGAGTGTTTATCCTAAGATATGAATTGATTACAGAATATATTATATTAACGTATTTGAGCAGGCTCTCAGAAAGATTAACGTTAATTGTGTATGTCGTTGGGGGAATGATTATATTTGCAATGAAGTTCGTTTAAACAAGTTAAGTTTCTCAGATAATAAATACTCAATTTTTTGCTCTAATGAAAAATTCTTAAGCACTTCAAGTGTTGTTGATGTTCCTGATGATATTGAAGAAAAACTTGAAAGTGAATCAAATTATAAAATGTGGTGATAAACTAATAATTTATTATATTTTAATAGAATCTACCCCTGATTTACCTTGGTCTATCTTAGTTTTTTGTGCTGCTACAGCTCCTCCTTCAGAAATAGGCGGTACAAGCGGATGAGTATGTGAAGAGAGAACATCCAGTGCAGTACTAACAGACTGCATAAATTCAGACATTAACTGTAAAAAATTCAATGAGTCTGAACCAATCCATGTTTTTGGTGCTTTATATGATTGATTTCCAAAGATATTAATACTACTATTTCCACTTACAATAGATTCAAAGTTACCTTTTTGAATCTGTTTTTTATTACCACCTGTAAACTCATTTAAATTTTGTGCTGCGGTTAAATTTATATCGCAGCCGGAAGTAATATTATTATTAACAGCTGCCCCTAAATGAGAAGATCCAGTTGTTAAAAGCTTTAAAGCACCTGCAGTAATTTTTTTAATACCGGTAATACTTTCTGTTGAATTGGCTTTAATATTTCTAAGTTCGGACGATATATCTTCATTTTTAACTAAGGTTTTTATATTATACACACTGGAAATATCTTCTATTGTTCCATTGGTTTTACGCTTCCAGTTTCCCGACCGATCTGCTTCCTGATAAGAATTACTGTTCTTTTGAATTTTTATACTGTCACTATTACATTCAGATAAACTTAAATGATACGGTAGTGCACATCTGATAAATGGAAGAGTTAAACTTCCATACGCAAATGCTATTTCAACAATAGAGCCTATTTCAGGCATTATCATAAAACCTTTTTCGTTTCCGGCACCTGCTAAAGCAAGCGGTACATTTTGTAATTCTTTCTGTTCTTGATCAATATTTGAATATTGATCAAGAATTCTAACATTAACAGCATATTTTGGTCTATATGAATCACATATTGAATCTTTAACAGGCATATCAGGTATGGAGACAACTTTTGCAAATTTTGGCAGATGAAGCTTTGAAGTTAATTCAGGAAATAGTTTTAAAATAGTTTTTATTATTATTTTTTTCATGATTTTAAGCCCAGTAAATCCTCATATTTTCCGCTGTTATTTCAACTTTGTTTATGTAGTGATAATTATTCGTTCCTATTTTTACTTTTATTCCAGGTCTGTAGTCTGGCAGTATTGGAATAGCTGCACTGCTCATATTAATCTGACTTATAAATTGAACTGGAAATTCTAATTGAAGTTTTCCGTATAAAGATTTATCCCTGGAACCGAAATAAATTTTACCTTTTGGAGTTTGAAAATAAATGAAATTATTTATCTGAAGTTCATTTCCTAAAAAATCCAATAAGCCAAAACCGCTTCCCAGATTAAATAAATATGGAATAATTTCACTATTCCAGTCATTTTTTTCAATAATAAAATCTATTCCTAAAGTATCAGATAATTTTTTAAATAGATCTTCAGCTCTTATATTTCTTAGAGACAGCTTAATGTCACTATCTAATACCCCGATAAATTCCCTTATATACAGCCTCTGCCGTTTATTGTCTAGTTGTATGCACTTTTCTACGTATCCTGTAAAATAAACAGAATACCCGCCATTATAGCCAATATAGTATTTACAGATTCCATACACAGGTAGAGTTGATAAAATAATAATAATTCCTCTTCCAGCAGAAAAAGATTCTACTACTAAATTATCTGAGCTGATAATATACTCTTTTTCATCTACTGTAAATTTTTTATTTAGCTTCATTAATTCCCCATTTTATGGTATCAATAACATTTTCAAGCATTGTTTTAAGCTGACTCCCTGTAATAGTTTTGCCGTCATTGGTTTTTACTTTTACTTCATCAGCCCTTTCTCTGCTCTCTTTTTTTTCTGAAACTGATTTATGCTCTTTAAGTTTAAAAGAGATATTCCATACTCTTAGAGTTTCATTTTCTTTGATACTTAATGTACCTGAAAAAATAACCTGTTTAATATTAAGAGCATTACACATCCTATGTGAAATGCCATAAATTTTAGGATCTCCGTTATTTTCTAAATCTTCAGCTATTTTTGATAATGCAAGAAGATCATTTTCTCTATCATCTGAAAGTATTAGTGAACAGCTTATTTCTTTCGCTTTATTTCCTGCTGAAACAGTTTCTGTTGTAGATGTCTGTCCAGATAAATCAGTTCTTTCAAGGTTTTGTAAGACCGAGAATTTATGATTTTTACCAGGCAGAGTATAATCGTTATATCCTGATGAAAGTATCATAAGTTAAATGCCTCCTTAAAATTTTTTAAATCTCCTATTTTATTTCCAATTAATCCTACAATAGCTGTATATTTATTTTCAACATTAACTCCTCCAACTTCCAGCTGCTGGGAAAGTGAATAACTGCTTCCTGTGAGATATGCAGCTTTAATATTTCCGTCTATTGAACTCGTAAATAATTTTTTAAAACTGTCATAAGCATTTTGAGATATACTTATTCCATTTATTTTTGACTGAACTACTTTCATTAATTCTTCTATTGGAATAGCTTCGGATGAGTAACTTTCAGAAATCGCCAAAAGGTTTTCTGTTACCTCGGTAAGTTTATTAATCTTCTTAATGCTTTGATTTGTGCACTCTTTCAAATGAGGATTTAAGAAAGATTTTTTAATAATCATCTTTTCTAACTCAAGTCCATCAAGCTGCTTTGCTCTTCTTTCACATAAAGGGAGATCTCCGATCTCGAAAACATTATTAAAAGCTTCAAGTATTGTTATAAAACCTTTAAGCGTATAAGAAGAAATGAGTATATAAATAAGTTCTTTTGCATTCTCCCTACCTGAGTCCATCTGATCAGTTAGCTTTTTAGATAAAAAATTTAAAGCTTCATCCATTGTCAAATATCCGAGATTATGATCTGAATACTTTCTTCTAATATTTTGTTCTACTTCATATATCCATGGATGAATAGTTATAACCTGACATTTTTTTAATAAAATACTATCAAGTGCTACTCTTACTGCTGTAACACTCTTAATAATATTCCCTGAAATATAAGGAACATTAAGATTTGATAACGTTTCATTAACCTCATTCAATTTATCAGTTATTATCTGATTATTTTCCTTAAGTATCTCTACTTGAGAGTTAATACCTGATGGTATTTCTATATTCATTTTTTTACCAACACCTTTTTTGCATAATCTTTAAAAAACTCAGCTTTATAATTTATTATGGTTTTTTCTTTTTCTGATAATTCTTTATCTCTATTAACACTTATCTGCATCTGATCTATCAGCCCGTTCTTTTTAATCAAACCCTGAATCGAAACCCTTAAAGGGTTTGGAGTAGAACAGCCCGTAAGAACGGATAAAAAGAGTGTAATTATAATATTTTTCATGTAGCTGCACTTACATATTTTCTTGCATTTTTAACTGATTCCTTTGTATGATCTTTCCAAACGTTACCACCAAATATATGAACAGCTTCATACATCAGCCTACGCTTTGTCTCATTAACACTGCAATAAACCATATAATCGTTAAAAAATTCATCAGCCAGTTCACGATGGTATAATTCAGAAGCATATAACGCATCATGAATAAAAGCGGGAATAGTGTATTTTCCTGTAAATGGACTTCCTATAATTCCCCATAATTTTTTAGGAATTGAAGCACCGTCAAATATGAATCCCTTTTTAATATACAAAATATCAAGATTAGGAAGAACAACAGTGTAACTTTCCAATAGTTGATACTCTCTTTCATTAACTTGCTGAATTTTAGGGTATGGCAACCGCATTATGCTCTTCTCATCTCAAATTTTCCCCTTTACTCTCTTTAAAAATGAATGTTTTATAATATATAAAAGCTCTCTTGCAGAGAATCCCGCAATACCTATCAGTGCAGCTCTGAGCTGTTCATCAAAATTGAAACTCCTGATTATATAATGCATAATAATTCCTGCAAATGAAGCAATTATTATTTCTATAATAAAACTTTTCAGTGAATGCCTCTCTTTGTCAAAGAGGACTCTTACAAATCCTCCTGCACCTGCCATAAAAACGGCGAAAGAGATATCAAGAATTCTCTGTATTTCAAACTCTATTTTCATATTAATGCAATCAACTCATCCATAGTTTTTGCTTCTAAACCTTTCTTAATATCCCAGCCATCAGTTATACATTTTTTAATATGAGTTTTGCCTGCATCATAAAATGTTTTTAAAGTTTCTTTATTTTGAAACTGCAAAAAATCATTTAGACCGAATCCTTTAATAGTTGCAGGATATTCAAGATTATTCTTTTCAGCATCATCCATAAGAGATTTGTAGTTGAACTGGTTTTCCATTGATAGATAAAAATTGATATTCTGATATGAAAATCCTGTATAGATTTTCTGATCTGTTTCACTGTTTATTTCTTCTGCAAGTTTTAACAGCAGGTCATTTTTGGTACTTTCATCAATAATCCAGCTGTTCGTATCAGAATCATATTTATAATATTCATAATGCAGAGGCAGGAGTGTAAGAGTGTATCCTGTTTTAAGAGGACCGACATAATTAATAACTGAACTCTCTTTTGTTGCAATTTTAACAGCTCTGGTTCCTCGTAAATCTGTCAAATTTACCCAGGTATTATTAATGCGTTTCGGTACTTCATTTTCTGCAAAAATCGGTTTATCTAAATAAGCTCCTGCAGGCGGACATGCTTTATTTACTTCATATCTGATTTGTTCAGTTGATGTTGACACATAAATATTATTATTATCAACGTGATAAAGTTCTGCTGATCTGTATTCTATTTTTATATCCATAATATTACTTTTTTTTAGTATGCTACAGTTACTGTTATTTTTTGGTGTAATGTCTGATTTAAATTGATTGTTTTAATTTGAATATTAGAAGGTCCGCAGCTCAAAAGCCAAGTGTCGCCTTTTTTGACCGGCATAGTTATGCCTCCACCGCAATTGGTGGCAGAAGAGTGATTATATGAAGCTAGAGTTCCATTTACAAGACCTCCGATACCTGCCCCTCGTTTTCTATTTCCCCTGCTTATTCCACAAACAAGCAAATCTTCGGGAGCTGTATATGTAGTATTCTGTTGATAATCAGGTGAATCTGTATAACTTGAAAACAGATCAATATTTTCTGATTTCAACCCAAATTTTCTGTAATCAGGAAGTCTGAATATTGTAGCTCCATCACCGTTGCTCCAAAAAGTTTGTTTTGCTACATCCGTTTGCCATTCATCTTCTGTATATATTTTTTTATTTGCCTGTACATAAGTTAATAATTCAGAAAATCGTTCTCTGCCCAGAACTGATCCATCATAAACAAGTTCATTTGGAGGAATAATATTTAAATGCGAAAAATAAACTGTTTCTGTTCCTACCGGTTTTTGTTTGTAATTTTGATGAGGATTCTTAGTATTTATATGCTTATCTATAACAACTTGAAGTCCGGCAGGGGTTACACATCTTGATGTATCAGTTCCTGTATTTACTTCACTTTGTGTCGCAATTTCAATTTTCCCTTTCAATGTTGTAGAAGCATCTGGAGTCACTATATGTGGCGTGTCTGCCAGATGATTAGGTATAAGTTTATTCGCATCTTCTACTGTTTCATAGAGCTTAAGTTTCTCGTCAACTATTCCGCCTGCCGCTTCTGCTAAATAAAAATTTGCAGAGTGTTCAGGATTTATGTTAATATCTATTCCGCTAAGTGAAGCAATATCATTATACTGAATACCAAAATCCTTAATAATAATATTCCCTATTCTATTTAAAGTAGTTTTCCATTTTTTCTGTACTGGCACATATGTAACAGCAACTACAGACATCTGTTCGGTAGAGTAAAGAGCTATCCAGTTAAAGGAAAAGTCACCTATACTTTCATCAAGAAGTGCCGAATAAACAACCGAGTCATCGGTAACATACTGATGATCTGTTATACTTGATTGATAAACTATGTATGTCGAATTAGGAAACCTTTCTGTCCCTAGTGGTGTAGTATCTACATCAAGTCCGGGAATATTAGCAAATATCAATTTATCTATATTTAAAATATTTCCTCTATTCTGAAGCCTTGCCATAAGAGTTTTGCCGGCATCAGTTATTTTTGAATTACTCATATTATTTATTATTCTCCGTAGGTATAAGGTTTGGGATTGAAAAGTCAAAATCAAACTGCATATAATCAGGTAGAAATGAATTTGAATCATACCAAATCTGAGCCATTGCCCTGACCTCGTTATTGATATAGTTTGCTGTTATTTTATCGAGATCTCCGTAAAGAGAATTACTTTCAGGTTTTTCTCCGAGCATTGCACAATTCACTCTATGAGAAACCATAATATCAGAGGCAGATATCTTTTTAATTTTTTCATATTCATCTTTCTGAGAGATATCACCTACCGGAATAATCTGTATGTCCTTTTCTTTCCCGTTAGGTATATGAACATACATACTTCTAAAATTTCCTACCCCTTTACTCTGAGAGATTTTCTCTTCAAACTTTTTCTTTAATTCAGGCTCTATAGCTGCAGCAGAAGAGTAAAATATATAACCTAAGTGTGCACCATTAGCATAATATCTGCGTCTAAAAAGTGTTGCATCCTGATTCAGTAAACTTGACTGTAAGCCTGACATCCAATCAGGGATACCGTAAATCTGCTGAACTGTGTCATACTCTTTGAGATGTATTATTTCATCTTCTCTGAATTCTATATTGCTTCCATTAAAATAAAAAAGAATAAATGAACCATCAGCTTTTACTCTCATATTTACTGCAGGGATATGTTCAAGACTTATAGGCATGTCAAGATGATTATATCTTTTTCTTAAATAAGCATTTCCAAAGGTAAGAACATCTGTCTGAGCATTTCTAAAATGTCCAACAGGAAAAAAATTGTTATTTTTATAAGCATTAGCAAGCATATTTCTTCTTAAAATAATTGAACTTCCATGATAAGGATTTGCGTTTTTCATCTTTGCCAGTCCTCCCATATCAATAGGAGGAATATAAAAACCATTATCATGAGTTAAAAATTCTCCCAGATAATCTGTTAATGCACCACTTAACACGCTTTCAGGTTCACCGAAGCTGACAAGAGAATAATCATTATCTGCTGTTTTATTCACAACTGTTTTAGTAAATTTTTTATTCTGTCTTTTTTTCATATGTTTTTACAACACCATTATTATGATGATGCTCTGCTATTAATTATTGAAAGTTGATAACTAAAAGGTCTTATGTATAAATCAGTTTTTATACTGGTTCTAAATGCATACTTTCTGCATGTTCTTCCATACTGTTTTATTACTGCCTCATAGAGCTGTGGAAATTTAGAGAAAACTTCTTCATCAAACTTTAAAATAATAATATCCCAGTCAATCCCGCCAACTCTTTCATATTGTTCAAGATTTCCAAGTCCAAGATTTTTCCATATTTTTTTAAGTCCTGAAACAGAGCCTGAATTCTTAGCATTTGATAATGCTAACTCTACTCTTTTTCTGAACATTTCTTCAGATTCATTTTTAAGTCTGTCTATATCTCTTCCCCAGGCAGTGATATTTACTATTTCTATCGGTGAAGTTTCAACATCTGTCTGATAATTTATCCATCCTAAACGATTAAGGACTTTTTTCCACCATTTCTCACCAATTTCAGAAAGCTTATTCATTTCACCTTTTGATATCCAAAATCTTAAATTTACTTTAGGAGGAGTGATATTGTCGTACATTTATTAAACGCCTTCTGTAATAGTAAGTGTTGAAATTCCAGGCACATTTAGATCTGAAATAATATCATTTTGGTGCCATACAAATGATTTAAATCCTGATGTAAAATAATTAAAAAGCTCCTGATCAAATTTGGCAAAAGAGAATCTACTGTATGGATAAGTCTGTGTAAGGTATTGAGCATAATCAGAGTTTTCTCTGAATGCACACCGTATAAACTGTTCTAAATTTTTTAATAGTTCTGCTTTTTTATCATCATCTAAAAGGTCTTCAAAATAAACAGTTAATGAAAGTTTAAAATCTATATAGGGAATTGCTTTAACTAAAAGGTTATCACCATGTCCATGATTTCCCTGTGTATTTATATAATCGTTTAACTTATCAAGATAAATCTGTGATGGTGTATAAGTATCAAAAAGCAAAAAACAGTCGGCACTTCCAGGTCCTCTTGGATTATTATGCATGAAAAACAGCCTATCTACTCTAAATGGTATTTGTGATGTAATTATTGATTTATATTTTGAGTCAGTATGCCAGGATGAAACGGCTGTAAACTGATTTCTTATTCTTAATCTGAGCTCGTTATCAGATTCAATATCAGCTCCTGGAGAAGTAAGATAATCTGTTTTATTAGTTACACTTATAATTGTTGGAATTTCACTTTCTAAAATACTGTAATATCCTGCCCCAAGATTATAGGCTGCTCCTGTTTTTTCAGTTTGAGCCGTTATTTTTAAAATGCTCTCGCCTATTTGAAAAACTCCGTCTTCAACAGTAAGCATCCTGTAGATTTTGTCTTTAATTTTTACAGTTCTCACAGATGTTTGTTTAGGAATAATCAAAGGCTGAGTTGTTATATTTCTTCTAAAAGTAAGATTTCCTATAGCTTTAACTGAAGGCTTTCTTTTTATATCAAATGCCCATGCAATAAGATCAAGAAAATTACCTTTGGCAGTTTTTACAAAACTATTAGGCATAACATACTTGACAAGAAATAGTGTAAAAAAGTAAATTGGTTTTGTCAATAAATCTTTTATGAGTACCCAGAACGGAGAAAAAGCCGATGTATTTGTAATTATGAACTCAGAATCATCAACTATCTTTTGAAATTCTGATTTAATTCCTTCTTCTGTTATTGGTATTCCTGAAGATTCTAAAGCTTCCTTAAATACTTTTTCGTCTGCAGTTAAGTTATCAAAATTTAAATCTGTCATATCACTCATTTTATTTTAATATTCCCAAACTCATATGTATCAGCTGATACCAGATATGAAGTTTCACTGTTTAAATTATCTATAATATTTTTACTGACAATTACTGTCCCAGGGATTACTCTTTCATCATTTTCAACTATTATTTTTATCTTTTGTTTTAGCAAATCCACTTTTTCAGAGTTTCTTTCAGCAACCATCTCAACAAGATAGCCAGACTCTCTTATTGCATGCCTTATATCCTGATTAACTGATGCTTTATCTGAAGCCATAACAGGCAGTCCGTCTGAATCAAGTACCAGATCATCATCTTTAATAAGTAAGTCTATATATTTTTTTTCTGTCATAATTTTCCCTATGCGTGCAACATATTCCATTCTTCTAAATCAGCAGGAGACATACCGCCAGACGAATAAATAGCTACTCCTCCGTAATTTGTTGACCTTGAAGCAGATGAATTATTAATTACTCCGCCTGTAGGTATATTCAGTTTTTTAGATTCGTTTATTTGAGGGATGCTTATAGCCTGATTAGTTTGACCTGCTGCTCCCTCTTTACTCTCATCTCCAAAAAACCAGCTTAACCCTGGAATATCTTTAAATTTATCCCAAAGTCCGCTGATACCTTTTCCAATACTTCCAAAAATGCTGGTAAGACCTCCAAGAAGATTTTGACCTAAATTTAAAAGCCAGCTGAAAGAACTTCCTATCTTTCCTATATAATCCATTATCGGACCACCGAAACTTATATTATCCCAATTACCGGTAATAAGATTAAAAAAGAATTTTGCTGTATCCCATAAAATTCTAAATGGTAAAAGAATAGAATCGATTATAAACAAAAGAATTTTGCCCCATGTTGAACCGCCTATTGCCTTCTCGATATCTTTGTACCAGTAAAAAAGTGCTGCGATCCCTGCAATTAATCCAATTACAGCCACAATTACGAAGCCTACTAAATTTGCTGACATTGCAATATTTAAAAGCCATTGAACGGCTGTCCATGTTTTTGTCACACCTGATATAGCAAGCATTACGCCCTTATAAGCGATAAGACCTGCTACTCCTATTAATCTTTTAAATCCTGTAAGAGAGATTTTAAGAAGCCAGTTAGCAGCTGTCCATAATTTTGTTGCTGCTGTAATAAATCTAAAACTTTGTCCTAGAGAGAGAATCATTATATATATGCTTCTCAGTATAAATAGACTCGATATTGAAGCTGTTAAACCAAAAAAACCTATAGTTGTATATTTTATAACTGTGCCTAGAACAGGAAACTTTGTCATCCAGGTATTTAAAAGTTTCGCACCTCCTGCCAATTTGCCTAAAAAAGGATTAATCCCTTCAAGCACCAGTTTGCCAAAATTCTTTCTTAATACATCTAAGGTCACTGTGAATTGATCAAAAGCTAATGTCTGAGCTTTTGCCATTTTAATAGCATTATCCATACCTTTTATATTACTTATTTTGCCTATAGAGCTTTGAAGTTTTTCAGTTTTATCATATAAAGTAGTAATCATTGCCAAAGCTTCATCTGTTCCGAAAGCCTTCTTTAACTGGGTTTTTTCAAGATCATCCAGAGTGTCGCCAAACTTGTCTCTTATTTTTTCCATTATTTTTAAAGGCCCCATTAATTGATTGTTTTCATCAAGAAAATCAAGTTTTAAGGCTCCCTGAGCTTTTACAGCATTATTTAAAAATGATTTAAATTTGGTTCCTCCTTCTGAACCCGACATCGAACCTTGAAGCATTCCGCCTACTGCCATCTGTTCAGACATTGAAATACCGCTTTTTTCTCCAAGGTTACCAAGTGTGGAAAAATAGGACTCCATTTCACTACCTGTTGTTTTGAACATCCTGACTGTTTCCGCTGTCTGCCCGGCAAGTATTTCAACCCATTTATTTTTACCCATTTTCATGGCTTCAGTTTCAAAAATACTGAACATAGTTCCACCATATTTAGTCATAACATCAGAAGTTGATTTTGTGGCTTTACCAAGAATGTTCAAACTGTTTGTAAATTTAGCAAGTTCACCATTATCAAGACCGCTTATTGCCGACTGTATATCATAGGAAGATTTAACAAATGCTGTTGCACTTCCTCCAAACTTCATAGCAAAACTATCAGCAGTTTTTTCTAATAGCTTCAGCTCTTTATCAGCAACACCAAGAGACTTTACTTCTCCAATAGCCTTACTCATTTCCAGCGCCGGCTGGATTACTTTAAAAATTCCATAAGTTGACGCTGCAATTCCCGCAGTACCTTTGGCAATATCCCACATGCCTTTAGTTATATTCTGCTGTAAATTTTTTATACTTTTTGATATTCCCTTTAAAGGATTTGAAAGATTATCAATCAAAGATATATGATAAGAGAGTTTCTCCATTACTGACGCCATTTATTTATCTCCTCCAAGAGCTAAAGAGACTGCATTTGCTGTTACTATTTTTTGTTTTTCCCAGTGGTCATTTTCAAGAAACAGAGCTTCTGCTAAACACTCAGAATCTTTTTTTCTTTTAGGAAACCACTTGCTGGCATAAATAAACATTTTTCTTAAATCACTTCTTTTTATATGCTCATAGAGTTCAGTTACTTTTTTACTTCTAAATCAACATCCTGCCTGTATTCATTTAAAATCAAACCAGCCATGCTGACAGATAACCCACGATCTATATAATGATTTAACTTTTCTTTATCTTCATTTTTAACAGTCCGTCTAAGCAGTCTTTTTGAAGGAGCAACTTTATTATTGTCAGTAAATTCATCCATAAATTTTTCATATGAACCAGTACCGATTTCAAATGAAATTTCACTGTCTGCAACCTTCAGCGTTATCTCCTTTTTTTCTGTTGTAAAATCTAATTTTTCACTGCTCATTTTTTCTATTTCCTTTTAAAATATTTTTTAACTTTCTACTTAATATTTTATAAATTTTTATTCTGGTTTTATGTAAGGGACTCCGTCAATATTAACAAAATCCTTTCCTGTAACATCGTATGAAATTTTCATTTGAGATTTATCTACACTTGAAGTATCAACATCAAGAATACTTGAAAGTTTAAAGTTGCACCCAAATGCATCAACTTTGAATTCTTCATCACCACTTTGAGCATAGGCATGAAGATCAACTGTAGGTATTTCCTGCCACGCTCCTGCTGACTTTGCCTCCTCTCTTAAAATTTTAAATTCACTAAGACCTAAAGTGATTTCGCCTGTTGCTTCAACATCACCTTTTAATATTCCGTCAGGCCTTCCCCTGGTTTTAGCAAAAGTACTGTTGTCAGTTATTTCAAGGCTGAAATTATCTGCCTTAATGTCAGTTTCACCGAAAGTAAAACTAAAAGATAATCCATTATATTTAAATTCTTTAGCCATTTATGCTTCCTCCTCATATCTATTTAAATCAAGTCCAAGATAAACTGTTATTTTTTTAGGACAGTTATATGGTGCCGCTGTTATTCCTATTGAAACTTTTGTTCGTGTTTCCCATGTTATTGAAATATCTGTATCCAAAGGAGGTTTTATTATCCCCGGGAACTCAACTGCTCCAATCTGTATCATTTTGGCTGCAATTCTTAAAGGCTTCAAAAAGTAGGCTTTTGAGTTTGATATTGATTTAGGAGTACTGTTTAACTGTCTGTCTCCTATTTTTTTAATTGCACGAATTCTTACTCTCCTGGATAAATAATCAAGCACTCTGATATTTTCATATACCTGAAAGTCTCCGCCTTCAGCATCAAGCATTACTGCATCACCGAAATAAATTCCGTCATAGCCTGTATACCACTGAATTACAGAAAATCTTGCATTTGATAAATCTTCTAAAACTGCCATATCAAGAACAGTTAAATCCTTATCAAACGGCAGATCCTTTAACCCAATGAGTGCTCCTGTAGCAACTCTCATTGGTGAATCAGCAATTGTCACACCTGGATTACAAAGTCTTCCAGCCAATACTCCAAGCTCATTTCCGCACAAAAGCGGGACTACAGAAACTCTTTCTGCAACAACATTTTCTGTAAAGGCTTTTATCTTAGTTGAATAATCGCTCCAGCTTTCACTCAATGTATTAATTCCCTCTATACCTATAAATGCACAAAGATATTTAGCATACTTTGTCATTGCAGTTATCATCTCTGTTTGAATTGCTTCAATATCTGATTTACTTTCAGCATTAAAACATAAAACAACAGCTTCTATCTGTAAATCATCAGGACCCGATAGTGCTTTATCTAAAACAGCTCTCCAATCGTCTGGCGGAGGGATTGGCGAAGCTATTAGAGTTGTGCTTATTGGAATCGCATAGGCAAAGAAGTTTTCATTCTTTGAATTTACTATTGCTGCTTTTATCTGTGTTTTTAGAGCTGAATCATTTACTCCTAAAAGCTTATTCAAATCAGATTTTGGGGTAATACTTAAAATTTTATTATTATTTGTCTTTAGAGAAGAACTTCCCATATAAAGAAACGTTCTTTCTACTTCTTTTAATGCTCCCTGATTGTTGTTAATCTGGGCAATTGTTACCGAACCTAATCCCATAAAATTATTTCCTTATATTTTTATTTGTAATTACTTTGCGTATTTTTATTTGTCATCTGTTCCTAAAAAATTTCCTGCCATAACTTCAAGTTTCCATGATGTCTTAGGAGTTTCACTTTCGCCCCTCATGTCACGTAAAATGACACCTGCCTGATCCATGCTCATGTTTTGTGTTAAATACTTAATTGAAACCCTTTTCTTTCGACCACCACTTTCTATTTTTCTGTACCCTTCAGACATAAGTTCTTTTGCCTGTGTTTTCGTACATTTCTGATTTCGTTTACTTCTTGAGGCGTATACTGTTTTTATAAGGCCGTTCTGCTGCTGGTAAGCTATGACTCCATTAAGGGCGTTTCTCCATGTAACTACACCTTTATCTGTTGCAGAAATAACTTTCATTCTCGCAGGTTTTAGAAGTCTGAGCATCATTTTCTTTTTTCCATCTTTTCTTTTCGGCCATGGCTTACCGTCAACATCCTTCTGAGCTCTTTGATTCCTTCTTGCTTGCTTCTCTATTTCCTTTCCTAAATAATAGATATAGCGTTTTTTATCTCTTGGAGTTAAAGCTAAAAGCTTAAGCTGATTGTATACGGAGACTGCTCCTTCCAGACTTGTTTTTACTTCTAATGAACCCTGCTGATTCATTCTGATCTCCCACTCTCTTCAATTTTATTTAATTCATTTGCAGTAAAGAGTTCATAACTTTCAACATCGTATTTTTTGCCATTCCACTCGATAGGCCCATTTTTAGATTCACCTATATAAAATTCATCTACAAAGTCGATGGTTATTTCGATCGTTGTATGTGTTTGATTTTCTTCAATATATTCATAGGAAGGACTATCCAACTTGTATTTACTTCTTGTATCGTCATTGTCATCAAGCCATGTTTCAATCATTATCAGCAAATAGGCAATGTATTTTTTAGGAAATTTTTCAATATAGATAATACTTGAGTATGAAAAGTTAGATATATGCCAGCCTTTTTCGGTTTCGTTGTATCCGCCTTTTTCACTTTTTGCATTTTCAAAGAAAGATTCTATATCGCAATATCTGATTTCAAATAAATCATTTTTGCTTAAAAGATAATCTGTGATTAAATTAAGTTTTGATTTCATATTAAAGAGACTGTTATTGAACTTTCTTCCATTATTGAGCTCATTGCATCATCAGCAAACTCACGGTATCTATTTATATTTTTACCCATATAGCTCTGCATATTGTCCTGGCCTTTTCTGACATCGAGCATCTGAGAGCCTTTAAGTAATTCACTGTAGCAAAGGCTGTAAACAGCCTTTTGAAAAAGAAAAACTTTTACGCTTTGATCTTCCACCGTATCAGCCGGGACATCTGAAAGAGTTTTATAACCCTGAGAAACATATGCAGCCTTATAGCTTTTTAGAGAGTTATGAACTTTTACTACTGAACTTGCCAGAGTATCAAAAACAAGAGAATCAGGAAGCCCCTTAGGGATGCTGTAAGTGTCATATAGAGGATCTGTATTTACAGAAGGATAGAAATTTCCAATCTGTATAACTCTATTAACGGGCTTTGCAGGGGCTGATTTTCCTGATCCATAAGTTTTCATAGATATTAAAATATTTTTTATTATTATTTTATTAAGTGCAGTCTGACAGGGAGTTAATACTAAACATGTTGTTAGATGTCTGTATTACTCCCGTCATTCTACAGGGGGTTGGTTAACTTCTTTTTCCTGATTTACATCAAGTTTCTTTTTTAGCTTTTCAAGTTTGGTTTTAACTTTTGCCTTAAGTGGATTTATTTCATTCGCTGTTTTATAAAGTTCATACGCATGAGTAATATTTCCTTCCTCCTCAGCTTCCTTAGCCGCCGCCTTATGGTACTTAATCTTCACATCTTCGTGAACACTCCACTTCTTGACGTTTTCATAAACTATTTCAAAGTAAGGATGAATTGAGCCGTTAGTTGCTTTCTGATAATTAGCCCATTCTAAAACTGCGTCGGCAGTAAAGTTATAAACACTGCTTTTGAATCTCTTAGGCATAGATTGTTTTTGAGCTATTGCAAGATCTGAAAGCTTCAACGCTTCATCAATATTTCCGACATCAAAAAGCCATATCATAACCTGGGTAATTAAAGCATTTTTATAGATTTCGCCATTATCAATATAACCTTTGACACGGGGCATATATTTTGGGATAAATTCATCTCTTTTAAGTTTCGTTCTTTCTTCTCCGGTAGGAAACGATGAAAGTCTTTTAAGATCTTTTTCAAGATCAACAATAAGTAAGTCATATTTACCTTGATCTTCTGCAAGCTTTGCGATCTGTTCACTGTCCTTGCTCTCAAGAACCTTTTCAGCTTCAACAGCTTTTTGTTGTCTCTCTACTTCTCTTTTAAAATCCCAAGCGATACTCATTATAAAAACTCCTTATCTAATAGGTTGGAAGTTTAAATTCTATAGAAGAAGTTGGAAGTTTAAATTCTACATTAGCCGCCTTAATTCCTGCAATTGCCTCATAGTCTGCAATTGCATAAGCTTCATTCATACTTATATAGTCACAGATTCGATTTTTCTTAGGTTCATCTTTCAGCTGTCTTCTAACTATTCCATTCTGATAATAAATATGTAAATTTTTAGTATCTGTAACTAGAAGGCCTTTTGATGGAAAGTTAGGAACAGTATAACTTTTATAAGTTCCATAATTATGTTCAAGTTGATTGAAAAACTGTCTTTCTGTAGGCTTTTCTCCTACTGCTGCTAAAATTTTGCCGGTATTGTTTGTTATCAGTTCACGACCAATAATAGCAACTTCATTACCTGTTCTATGTGCATCAGGTATTAATGAACCAACATCATATACAAGAGCATCAAGATTTTCAAAATCTCCATCTTTGCACATATAAATTTTATTTACTGCTATTTTTCCTTTAGTTAAATAATGAGAAGGCATATTTGTTTCTAGAAGTTTTATCCAGCCTATATTTACATCCTGCAAAAGTGGGTTTCCAACTCTATCCGTTGTATCTGCTGCTCTCTCTCCGTAAAAACCTATCATTATCCTATCAAGACCAACTCTTCTATTTACAGCATTTTGATACATGCTTAAAAATTTATATCTTGCCCATATATCAAGAGTAGAGTAAAGTACTCCAACATCAAAGTTAGTCTGTTTACAAGTATATTTCCTGCCATTCGGATTTTGTGCAAGCTGTGCTTCACGGCTTTTATCACCTGAGGTGTCTGTTCTTGATGCAAGAGAACTTTGTATCTGCATCTGAGCTATTTCTCCTGTGGAGTCAACAACACCTAGAAGTGTTATTTTTGATAAAAAATCTATACTGTCCTGTATTGCCTGATTAAGTTTCTGGCTCATTGGTACTGTTGCAGTAAAGCTTTCTGTAACGCTTTTTGCAGAATATACAGTTGCCATTGATGTTTTTAAGTTGTTAAACTGTTCCTGTGTTTCTATTCTCATTCGTTCCTTTTCTCCTACTTAGGTATAAAATTAAGAAATAAATTTATCTTCGTTTCCATCTGCTGCACCGGTACTTGGAGGAGCTGTCTGTCCTGCGGGTTTTTTAAGAAAATCACCAAATTTTTCAATAATCCTGTTAGCTGCTGTAGTAAAACTATTCAATGACTCTGTAACTTTTGAAAAGTCACTGTTTTCAGTCTTGGCAGGCAGTGTCTCCGATGTAGAATTATTTTTTTCTTTAGGTTTTGTAAAATTATCAATCTTTGTATTTAAGGCTCCGATTCCATCTATTAATTTGCTATACTGCTCTTCTGTCATCTCATTGTCCTTATTATTAAATTCGTTTTTTTCATTCTTATGTGTAAAAAAATCTTTTAGAAGGCTGCAGAAACCTTTTTTTATGTTTTCAGGGATTTCATTATCTGTGTTGTGTTCAGTTTGAACGTTTTTAAAAATATCAAAATTAAGTTCACTACCCTGAAAACTTTCTTTTTCCTTATTTTCATTGCTAAAATTGAGCTCAGTAGTTCCTGTACTTGCTGGTGAGTTTGTAATGGCAAGGCCTATTAAATAATACTTACCGGTACCCTTGAAGTTTTTTAAAAGTGAAACTGATGTAAAAAGTCTTTTTAAACCTTCGCCCTGATTTAGTAATGCTGATGAAGGAGCAAGTTTGGCTTCAAGTGTTTTGTTTCCAGATTTATCTTCACCTATTTTTAGCTCTCTTACTGTTCCGTAATTCCCATACCAATGTTCAGCATCTATTACTGCGGTATATAAATCTGTATCGTATGTTCCTGCTGCATCATCAAGCATTTTGTCCGTAATTTTACGCCCATCAAGCGTTCTTCCTGCGGTAGCCACTGTTACAAAATCTGTATAAATTCCTACTTTATCTGCCATTTTATTCCCTGTTAGCAATCTTGCTTTTTTATAAAAGTCTCTGTCACTCAACTGATAATCCATCCAAAAGTCTTAAACAACCT
This sequence comes from Conchocele bisecta, assembly GCA_029237695.1. Lineage (NCBI taxonomy): Eukaryota > Metazoa > Mollusca > Bivalvia > Lucinida > Thyasiridae > Conchocele > Conchocele bisecta. The sequence goes on along the minus strand of JAQRGA010000042.1, from coordinate 171,658 downwards.
ATAAAGTTTGTGCTTTTGTGTGCTTTCGCCTATATCACACAAAAGCACAAAGAAAATTCCTTTTATATATAAAATTTCCCCATATTGTTGAGATATATCTGACCGAAAAAATTAATAGGAATTAGAAAATGCATGATGATAAAAGAAAAAATGAAGCAAAAAAATTATATAATAAAGGCAGAAGCTTTTATGAAATAAACCATGAACTGAAAATTCCGCAGAGAACGTTAAGAAACTGGTTCAAAACAGAAGAAGAAAAAATTAATAATAAAAAAATTACTAATGAAGAGCTTATTGATACTGTTAATAGAAAAATATTTGCATTAGTCAATACAAACAATAAAGCTGACAATGAGTGTAAAGAACTTGATATACTTCTAAAAACTAAAAGAGAATTATCACGTTATTTCACGGACAGTGATACAGCTAAAAATTCAACTAAAAATACAAAAAAGAAATTAAGAACAAAAAATGATTTTTCTGATATAGATCCGACTAAAATTTACGAAAAATTTAAAGATGGTCTTTTTGCATATCAGTTAGAGCTATGGAATGAAAAGAAACAAAGAATTAGAAATATTCTTAAATCCCGTCAGATAGGACTTACTTATTATTTCGCCCGTGAAGCATTTGCCGATGCTTTAATAACAGGCAGTAATCAAGTATTCTTGTCTGCCTCAAGAAATCAAGCTGATGTTTTTAGAAGTTATATAAAGGATTTTGCTAGGGAATGGTTTGATGGATACGAACTGAAAGGTAGAGATACCATTGAAATTATTACACCTAGCGGGACTGCAACACTCTATTTTCTTTCAACCAATTCAGCTACTGCTCAAACCTATCATGGCAACCTTTATGTTGATGAATATTTCTGGATTCCTAAATTTAGCAAGCTTAATACAACTGCTTCAGCAATTGCCACCCATGATAGGTGGAGAAAAACATATTTTTCTACACCTTCTTCTAAATCACACTCTGCTTATCCATTTTGGTCTATGGATATATTTAACAATAGGTTGAAGAAAAATAATAAAGCAATTCTTCCATTTCCTAAAACGAAGGAACTTAGAAAAGGTATTTTATGTAAAGATGCCCAATATAGAAAACTTATCACAATTTACGATGCCGAAAAATTTGGATGTAATTTATTTAATATTGAACAGCTTAAACTTGAATACTCAACTGAAGAGTTTGATCAGCTGTTTCGTTGTAAATTTATTGATGATTCTGCTTCAATCTTTAAGCTTTCTACGCTGGAAAAATGTCTATGCGATTCTGCAGAGTTTAAGGATTTCAAAAAGGATAGTGTTATTCCCTATCAATATCCTGTATGGATTGGATATGACCCGTCAAGAAATGGTGACGGTGCTTCAATTGTTGTTATTGCAGTTCCAAGAAAAATTAATGGTAAATTTAGAGTTCTTGATAGAATAAGGCTTCATAATCAGGCATGGCAGTATCAGGCGGCAGTTATAAAAGAATTAACTCAGAAATACAAAGTTGAGTATATTGGAATCGATATTACCGGTCCAGGCAGTGGTGTTTTTGAAATGGTTAAAAATTTCTTTCCTACCGCCACACCAATTTATTATACATTAGACCAGAAAACTAAACTTGTTCTAAAAGCTCAGCAGGTTATTTCTGATAACCGTATCTGCTGGGATGCTTCATTTTCTGATATTGCAGCAGGATTTATGCAGATACGTCAAATGGTGACACAGTCAGGACAGATTTCATATGTTGCCGATAGAACTGAAAAAACAGGACATGCAGACTCAGCCTGGGCTATTATGCACGCAATAATTAATGAAGGACTTTTAAGAATTGACGAACAGCAAAAAACTACTGTTGTTTTCTTTGATTAAATCTTAGTTTTTTTATACCTGAAAAATACCTAAAACTATTGTGCTGATTATACTACGTATTATATTAATAATAAAGGGGAAACTATTATGAGAATTACATGTCCTAATTGTGGATCTAAGGCCGCTATTACTCATTCACGCACAGTCACAAAAAAAGTCAAAGACTTTTATATTATGTGTTCGAATGATGACTGTTCTGCCAGAAGTCTTATGACTTTAACTTATCAGTATGACCTTACACCACCCAAAAAAAAGTTAGAAAGTGCTGTAGAAAACATTATTGCTGATATGTCACCTAGAGACAGGTATAGAATTATTAGTAAATTTCAGAGAAATACAGTAAAAATTAATAATTAAAAAAGGAATTTTCAATCGTAGAATTAAAAGAAATCAGCAACTATTTGGAGCTCGCAAAAGATTTTGAAGGTGACTTCAAAAAGGCAATCAAAAATGCAAAACCAATTATAAAAAAATATGCAGATGATATCGCCGATATTAATCCCAGTTGCTGAAAAAATTCTAGCAGAAATCAATAAATTCTTCTATATTTTCATCTTCTATTCAGTGGAGAAGAAGGAAAACAAAAAGCATTATTTATATTTGACTAAGCTGAAAAAAGAATGATATCTCTGCGTGAGGCAGCAAAAATACTAGATAGAAAATTATTTATAGTATTAACATTAATTCTATTTATTTCATTTATTCTTATTGCAGATTTATATAGATAATTGAATATGCTATTCAATCATTCTGTGCAATACAACAATTATAATGATGTTCGTTCCACCTATTATCAAGAGATTGAATACTCAATATTACCCGATTATTCAATTTTTAAATTAACAGTTATATCCTGGCAAAAAATCTCCTCTATCCAACGCCTCGTAGCAAAAAGATTTATCTAATTCTTTCAGCGGTTACTCCCATTTACTCATTCAAGAAAAAAAACTTAAAAACTCTGAAAATCAATCCTCCCCCCCCTAATTTTTTTTCACTTTAAATTTTTTTTGCCATTTTATCAGTGCCATTTTAAAGGCTTTTTAACAGTGTTTTTAGGCTGATTTCATACGTATTTAATATTGTAAATACTTTTTCTATTTTAGCAATAATTGCAATTATTGCCATTTTGTGCCAAATTTATTTTTATAAATTCTATAAACCCACTTTCACAATTTACTAAAATATTATATACTTAATTATTATGTATTCTTTTTGCATTAACAGCACTTAAAAAAGACAGCAGTATGATTATTTTATTTACAGTTAAAAATTTCAGGTCAATAAAAGAAAAGCAAACCCTGAGCTTATACACTGATAAGCTCGAAGATCCTCATATTTATAATATTGACATTAAATAAGATAAATTGAATTAAAACCATCATACTATTTTTTAAACTTATTCGTATTTAAAATAAAAGTTATTATAGTAATATTATATATAATGTTATTACTGAAGTGAGAAAAATGATAGACAGCATTGTAGCAGCACAATATATTATGTATATATGTGATAAGAAAAAAACTTCTGATTCTAAATACGAATATAATAACACCAAAATTCAAAAACTACTTTATTGTGCATATGGCATACACTGGGCTTCATATAAACTTAGACTTACACATGAAATTCCCAAATACTGGCCATACGGTCCTGTTTTTCAAAAAGTATTTAATCATATAAAAGAATATGATTTTTCATTTTGCGAAGAAAATTTTTCTAATATATCAGAAGAGGTGAAAGAAACATTAGAATTAGCTGTAGAAATATTTGGTAAATATACAGCAGGCATACTCTCAAATTGGTCTCATTCTAAAGAATCTCCATGGAAATCAATGAAAGAGTCGGGTGCTAAATATAATGATCAAATGTCTGACAATTTAATTAAAGAATATTTTGAAAAGCATCTTGTGAAAAGCGAGTAGAAACAACTGCTCAATACATGAGCCAATATTTAAAGACATAATAATTATTTAGTAAGTATGATACGTAATAAATATAAGTTTGATAATATAGCGAAAAAAGAAAACATCTCAAATAATTTTTCAGATGAAGCTGCAGAGAAAGTTCTTGTTGACGAGAAGATAAACAACTCAAAACTTGTTAGAGAGCTTAAAAGTTGCTTAACCACTCATTGCATTATTCTATTTTATTCGTGGACGTTGGTTTTATTTGCTATTATTTTTCTTCAGGGATTTTCAATTTGTAATTTTTCACTATCCATCACTGTTATTTGTTCATTAATAGGAACTGCATTTGTTCAGGTTATAGGAACTATATGTATTATCCTAAATGGACTATTTAAGCAAAATTAGTTTTATCTTTAATAAATAGTATCAACTGCTTTTTTCATTACTTCCAGCTGTACTGCCGTATAACCTGTATGAATATCATCTTTTGAAGCTTTATGTCTGAGTACTTTCATTCTTACAGCTTTATCTATACCGGCTTCCATCATTCTTGTATTAGCATAAGTTCGCCAACAATGAAATTTATTCTTCTCAAGACCCTTAATCTTCTTGATATTTCTATTATATTTATCATTTTTATGACCTATTTTTTTAAGCTCATTTAAATCCTGATTAACAATATAAGGAATAAGCTTTTCAGCTATTGGGATAATTCTAGGGGCTTTTGTTTTTGTCCATCTATCAAGATTAAAACAGAATATATTATGATGTTTGACAACACAGTCATCCCACATACGACATGCTTCATTAAGTCTCATACCTGTATAGCGTGCAATTCTGGGAGCTAAAGTCCATTCAGAAATGCATAACATAGCCCGGTCTGCTAATTCTTCATTAATTCTGATTTCTTCATTTGCAGTTCTAAGTTTGTAGAACTTATTAACTGTTTATTATATAATCCTTTGAGTATTTATTGTCTTAAAAACTTAACTTGTTTAAACGAACTTCATTGCAAATATAATCATTCCCCCACGACATACACAATTAACATTAATCTTTCTGAGAGCCTGCTCAAATACGTTAATATAATATATTCTGTAATCAATTCATATCTTAGGATAAACACTCAACGTTCAACATTGCTTTCGTTTCTCTTACTCTCTCTGCAAAGAATTCATTAGATACAGACTGAATAGCGGGTCTATTATTTATCTCAATGATCCGTTCCTTTTCCGCCCGCTCTTCACTTTGACATTTCAGGTAATACCGCCCTGCATTAGGGACTAAATTTTTACTTACCCAAATGCCGTTACTGTTCCAGCTGTCAGCCTTGCACTTTTTACGCTGAACTTTTTTCCAGTATAAAATTACTGCATTCATAGCATTCTCTCTATTTTTCAAAGCAGGACATGCTTCAAGTAGTCGCTTAAGCAGCGTTTCAGAAGACCAGTTAAATCCTTTCTCTGTCATTTCATCAATAGTTTTTAAAAAAGAAGAATTATCAGAAACAAGCAAGCAAGAAGGTTTTTTTAATGATGTTTTATTTTTCTTTATTTCTTTCTTTGGTTTACTTTCTTTCTTTTGTTTCTTTTTATAAATACTTAAAGCATTTGTGTCGGTTTTTCCCGACGTCGGCTTTTTCAGGGGGGTGGTTTCTTTTGTTTGTCTCTTTATATTATAAATATTTGAAGCATTTGAGTGTGTTTTTCTTGACGTTCGCTTTTTCGGCAGGGTGATTTTTAATGTTCCACCACCCCCCTGAAAATCAGGGGGGTGGTTTTTTGACTCTATTTTCTGTTTTATTATCCTATTTTTATTAATTTCATTTATGTATTTTTTAGTGCACTCTTTTGTCATTATAAAATTAATTTTTACATACCAACCAAGATACTTTTTTGGTTTTAAAATCTATAACCTGTATGTTTTGAATTAATCCTGAATTAATTAAATCTTTTTTAGTTTTTATTAATAAATCTCTGCCAAAACCTGTACCTTTACATGCAAATGAATTTACACAATAAGCTTGGTTGGTAGATTGACGTTTAGCCGTTTTATAATAAAAAAGGTAAAGATACATCATATTTCTGCCATTTTTATGTTTGTAGAATAGGTCTAATAAAGCAGGCATTAATACGATTGGTTCATAAATGTCGGTGAGTCCGTTCCTAATATAGCTACTGTTCATAAGTAACCTCCTGAGTGTTAGTGCCTTTTGTGGAGGCATAAAAAAGGGACTGCTGAAGTGCCACAAAAAACGGACATCAAGACAACCGCTATTCCCGAAAGAATCACTTCAACAATCCCAAAAATACATAAAAAAACTTGACGATTAACACCTTTTGTGGAGGCTATATAAATAATAGCTTTGCAATAATAATAAATCAAATAACTATTTTTTTTAAATTGTTCTATATTAATTCAAACTGTTTTTAGCATAAAAATATGCATCATAAAAAGTAGAAAACTCTTCGACAAAGCAGTCTCCGGTTCTATTATCGAATGCAATAACTAATCTATTATTATACTAGCCTATAGGTAGCCTGATGCATAAAAGTAAAATTTAATAAAAAAATATATACTTTCTAATATACTAATAATAAATATCTTAAAAATGGCTGCCCGACCAGGATTCGAACCCGGACTAAGTGGACCAGAACCACTTGTGCTACCATTACACCATCGGGCATAAAGAGTTATAAACTTACTTATTTAACCTAAAAAAACAAGTAAATTTAATTTTTTATTTGATAACTATCCATCTTTTATTAAATTAATTACTACTTTTAAGATTATATAAATTTGAAGATGAAAATCTTATAGGTCATACTGCGATAATTTATCACCTATTTACAAAATTTTATTACTTGGAGAATATTATGGCAGGTATTTTTAAATCTTATGACATAAGAGGAATTTATCCTGAAGAATTAAATGAAAGACTGGCAGAAAAAATAGGAAAGGCTTATGCCTGTTTTTTAAAACCTAAAAATATTGTTGTTGGATATGATATGAGAATACACTCTAAGCCAATATTTGAGGCTTTGAGCAAAGGGATTACATCACAGGGAGCAAATGTAATTAATATAGGTTTATGTTCTACGCCAATGACATATTTTGCTAACGGTAGTCTCAAGGTTAACGGAAGTATAATGATAACAGCTTCACATAATGCAGGAAACTGGAATGGATTAAAATTATGCAGAGCAAATGCTGTTCCGATAAGTGGCGTGACAGGTATAAAAGAAATTGAAAAAATAGTAATGAATGAGTCGTGGAATGATTCCGATAAAAAAGGTAAAATAATTAATAAAACTATATATAAAGATTATGCTGATCATGTAAAAAAATATTCAAAATTAACAAGAAAATTAAAAGTAGTAGCTGATTATGCAAACGCCATGGGATCTTATGAAATTGGAGGATTGGAAGATTTATTTGATATAATTCCAATGAATAAAAAGCTGGACGGTTCTTTCCCCAGTCATGAAGCAAATCCTCTAATAACTGAAACACTTGATGATCTTCGTGCCAAAGTAAAAGAAGTTGGAGCAGATTTTGGTGCAGGATTTGATGGAGATGCAGATCGCTGTGGATTTGTTGACAATGAAGGGAATCTTATTCCAATGGATTTATTTACTGCATTGATTTCCAAAGATATTTTATCAGAAGGTCCAGCAACTATTCTTTATGATTTAAGGAGTAGTTGGGCAGTAAAAGAGTCTATTGAAGAAAATGGAGGCAAAGCTATTAAATGCAGAGTTGGACACGCTTTTATAAAATCACAAATGAGAGAAAACAATGCTGTTTTTGCTGGAGAATTATCAGGACATTATTACTTTAAAGATAATTATACTTCTGAATCACAGGCATTAGCTTTTTTGATTATGGGTAACATTATCTGTAAAACAGGTAAAACTTCAAGCGAATTAACAGCACCGCTTAGAAAATATTTTGCCAGTGGAGAAATCAATTCAACGGTTAAAGATACTGAGAGTGTATTAAAAATTCTTAAAGATAGATATTCTGATGGAAATATATATGAATTAGATGGATTATCTGTAGAATATAATGATTGGTGGTTTAATGTCAGACTTTCAAATACGGAACCTCTTCTCCGACTAAATATTGAAGGAAAAACAGAAGATAAAATGATTTACAAAAGAGATGAATTATTAAATATTATCAGAAGATAATTAATTATTTAATATGCTAGATGTTATATATCAAATATTTAGCATCTTAAATTCAATATTCTGTTAAGCATTATTTTATTAAATATTTTAATTCTTTTGTATAGCAGTTTAATTTCATTTTCACTGTTTTCAGATTTTCTATTTTTAATATTAAAAGCTTATTTTGGGCTCCTTTATTATTTTTTAGCTCTGTTCTAAAACTTCTTTTTTATCTGAAATATCAGTAGCTATTCCATAATTATTTATTATCCTGCTATTAATTCTTTTTCTTTTTATTTTAACGGAAAACCATTTATATTTTTTACTGTTGCATTTAAGCATTAACTCAAGCTCTACATGATTATTATCAGTATTTTTCAATGCCTTCTCTGTAACTGCTTTTTGATCAGGGTGTACAAAATCGAAAAAAGTATTCTTTTGTACAGTAAAAAATTTATGATTATATCCAAGTATCGTCTGAATATTACTGCTGATGTAATTAAAAGACATACTATTATTTACCTGTTGAGCCTTCCATACGAAACTACTGGGTATATTCTCTATAACTGAGTATAAAAAATTCTTTTCCCTTTTCCAGTCAATGATATCAGTCACATCATTTATCGCACCAAATTCTATTTTTTTACCATCAATTTCTGAATAGTAAAAATTTTGCTTTACCCATTTTACAGTTGCCTGTTCATCTTTAAGCACAACTCTGTACAGCAGTTCATCTGAACATGATTTATACTCCTTTAATACTCTATTTCTATCATCAGGATGAATAAATTCCTGCCATTTGTCAACACTTTTATAAAACTCGGATTTATACTCTTTATATACTTCTTCCACTGCATTGTTAATGTACATATAATGCCTATAAGGATCTTTTTTTATTATCCATATAATTTCTTCCATTTTATCCAAAACAGATTCCATATATAAAAACTTCTCCTTAATAGCATTTTGGCTGGATATATCGATAATCGAGCCTATTATTTCAACAGGTTTTCCATTCGAATCTAAAAGCGGTTTCAGAGTGATTAGACCTACTCCCTGTGGCCCTGAAAGCGGTAAAGGTATTTCGTTATTAATTATCTCTTTTCCTGTAAAAAAAACTTCATTTTCGAGCTCTTTTAAATTTCCCCAAGATTTATGACTCTTCCATATTTCAATGTTTCTATGTCCTAGAATCAATGTTTTGTCCGAGATATTGAAAAAAGAAATAAATTTATCATTAATATAATTATACTTCAATTTATTATTCTTTTTATAAACCATGTAGTCTAAGTTTGAAAGTATACTTTTGTATTCATTAGAGCTCTTGAAAAATTGATTTTTTTCCCATGAAAGCAGATTTAATTTTTTATATAGTTCTATATATATATTCTGCTTTGCTGATTCAGATTTTGTTGAAATATCAAAAATACTTTTATCTAAAGTACTAAGCTTTTCATAATATACCGGAAAATTCTTCTCTTTTTTAGGTAGATCCGATATATCACTAATATTAATAGAAATAAGATCTGCCAACTGCCTTATAGAAAACTCTGAAGGTTCTGTTAATCCTGATTCCCATCTTTGAATTGTTTTAGGAGATTTGCCTATTGATCTTGAAACTGTTTCTCTGGATATTTTTTTTAATCTACGATGTTTTTTAAATTCCTTATAGTAAAACATGTCATATTTCCTGTGTTAGTTATCCATAAACATTTACATAATAGGTCATATGTCTACTAAATTCAATATAAATATTTTAAAGTATCCATAAGACTATTTTATCTACTATCTCGATTAGATTTTTTATTTTACAGCAATAGTTTTCTACTGTCAATTAGTCATAAATAAAAAAATAATAAAGATTGATCTATATAGAATATAAGAGAGGTTCAAATGAGCACTAAACTTACTTGTAAAGAACTGGACAGTGTGATTAAGAGTTTAAGTTGTAATTTTACTGTTTTAGCTCCTGTAGCAGAATATCGTGGGGGAAGATTTTCAGATACAGACAATATAATATATAAAGAAATAAATACCGGAGGTGAAATTGTATGGAAAAAAAAATCACACTTTTCATTTAAAGATGCTGTACATCCAATAACTCAGACTATTTTCAATTTTAAGGGAGATGAGTTAAAGACTACTGACAATCCTTCTAAAGCTTTAATTATTTTTTTAAGATCATGTGATGTTCATGCACTTAAAAGATTAGATCATATATTTATTAAAAATGGAGATACTCAAGATTATTATTACAGACAGCGTAGAAATAAAATCAAATTAATTCTTATGGAGTGTACTGAAAGTTTTGAAAATTGTTTCTGTGTTTCAATGGGAACCAACAGAACAGATGGCTACTCAGCAGCTGTAAAATTTACTGATCATCACATTAAAATTAAAATAGAAGATAAAGATTTAGAAAAATATTTTACCGGACATGGAACGCCAACTAATTTTGAGCCTTCATTTGTTGATACAAATCTATCTAAAGTTCGTACTCCTGATCAGGTTTGTCATGACTATCAGAAAATCAGAGAAATACTTACAGATCATGAGATGTGGAAACAGTATGAAAGTAGGTGCATAGCATGTGGACGCTGTACAACTTCATGCCCTACCTGCACATGTTACAGTACATTTGATATTGCTTATGAAGAGAACAGTAACTTTGGAGAAAGAAGACGTCAGCATTCAAGCTGCATGATAGATAAGTTCAGTGATATGGCAGAAGGACATGGCTTTCGCGATACATATGATAAACGTTTGAGATATAGAGGACTTCATAAAATTAATGACTACAAATTAAGACATGGGAGTGAACATATGTGTGTAGGTTGTGGTAGGTGTGATGACAGGTGTCCACAATATATATCGTTTATTAATATTATTAATAAAATGTCTGAAGTTATGGATAAAGAAAAAAATGATAATAGAGGTCTATAATGTGTAACTGCGAAAACAGGCTTTTGCCAAAATCCTATAAAATCTTATCAATAGAAAAACATACAAAATTAGAATGGAACTTTAGAATAAAAAAGGATTTTGAAACTCAGTTCGGTCAGTTTGTCCAGGTTTCACTGCCTATGGTAGGAGAGGCACCGATATCTGTTGCAGATTATGGAAATGATTATATTGATCTGCTAATCAGAAAGGTAGGGAAGCTTACAAATAAACTTTTTGAGCTTAAGGTTGGAGATAATATCTGGGTGAGAGGTGCATATGGTAATGGATATGATATTGAACATTTCAAGGGCAAACACATCATTGTAATTGCCGGCGGAACAGGAGTTGCTCCTGTTAAAGGTCTAATAAACTACTTTTGTTCATATTCAGAGAAAATTAACTGTATGGACATGATCTTGGGATTTAAAAATCTTGATGCCGTTCTATATAGAAAAGAATTTTTAAAATGGGGCAAAATTCAAAATCTTATTGTAACACTGGATGAAGGTGAAGAAACTGAAGAATTTAATATAGGTTTAGTTACTGAACATATAGATAAGCTTGATATTAGTGTCATGGATAATATTGAAGTGATTGTAGTTGGACCTCCTATAATGATTAAATTTGTTGTGGCAGGATTTATACATAAAGGGATATCCAGTAAACAAATATGGGTAGACTATGAAAGAAGAATGCAGTGTGCTGTAGGTAAATGCGGACACTGTAGGATTGGTGACAAATATGTATGCCTTGATGGACCTGTTTTTCGGTTTGATCAGGCTAAACAGATGATTGATTAGGAGGTATAAAATGGGCTTAGATATTGATATTATAAAAACTAGAGCAAAAGGGGATTACAGGCTTTCAAAAAAAAGAGGGGAATGCATGATAAGTGTGCGTGTACCTGGAGGAATAATGCCGTCTTATCTTCTTTCAGTTGCACAGTTTATTGCAGAAGAATTTGGAAACGGAATAATACATCTTAATCCTAGACAGAAATTGGCTATGCCTGGTATTAAATATGAAGATATACCAAGAGTAAATGAAGCACTGGAGCCTTTTCTTAAAGATATAACTATGGATTTATGCAATATTGATGTTGAGGATACAAAAGCAGGCTATCAATCTCTTCCAGGGCGAAATATTGTAGCATGTATGGGAAATAGAATTTGCCAGAAGGCAAATACAGATACTACTGGACTTGCACAAAGACTTGAAAAACATGTGTATCCACAAAAACACCATTTAAAAGTGGCTATTGCCGGATGTCCTAATGATTGCGTTAAAGCTAATGTAACCGATTTCGGCATTTTTGGAATAGCTAAAATTAATTTTACTAAAGAGAGATGTATTGGTTGTGGTGCATGTGTAAAAACATGTAAACATAATGCAGTAGATTGTTTATATGGACAGGACGGTAAAGCTAAAAAATATGATAAATCCTGTATTGGCTGTGGTGAATGTGTGCTGGTTTGCCCTACTCTCGCCTGGCAGCGGGATAAAACACAATTCTATATGGTAAAACTCGGAGGGCGAACTTCTAAGAAAACACCTCGTTTGGGAAAAACCTTTTTACTATGGGTAACCGAAGATGTAATTCACAGCATTATTGAGAACATTTTTGAGTTTGAAGAAGAGATGCTTAGCGGCAAAGCTATTTACCTACATATGGGACATCTTATTGATAAATCAGGATATAAAGCCTTTAAAAAAAGAGTTTTAAGAGGTGTTAAGCTTAATCCTGAAGCAATGCTGGCAGATAGGATTTACTGGGCAGAAGATGAATATGTTGCTAATATGCACTTAAAACCTTTGATCTAAACTTATCAAAAAGGAAAATAATATGAATGAATACAATTTTAATTTTAGCGAAATTTTTGAAATAGCTGAAAAAATAGAAATAAACGGTGCTGAATTTTATCATGCAGCAGCAAAAAAATTTACTGATTGTCATGAAATTTACAAAATGCTAAAGAAGCTTGAAAATGAAGAGAAATGCCATGAGAATATTTTTAAAAAATATAAAGAGTATTATTCACACGGCAGTAGTGGCAATATTGACTGTTTAGATGAATTGAGTTTAAAATATATCAGTTCACTTGCAGATAAGTATGTTTTTAATAAAAGCATAAACTGTTTAGCTGATGATTCTACAAAAGCAAATATTTTTGATTTTGCTATTCAGAGAGAGAAAGATGCTATTTTGTTCTATACAGCAATTAAAAAGACAATGATTGACAATAAAGATAAAGATGCTTTAGAGGCAATAATTAATGAAGAACAAAGACATTTGACACGGCTAACTGATTATAAAAATAACTTTCAATATCTGCTGGAGAAATAGAAGTCGGCACTTTAACTTGAGATCGCTATATACTGACAATATCAATATAGAGATAAATAATATGACAACAACTGAATCGATTAAAAAAATAAGCCTGCTAAATGGAATACTGTTTGTAGCTCTGCTTGCTCTAGCAGCAACTTATATTTCAGAATTTCCATTCTTTAAACATCTTAATTTTAGCCCTTTAATTATCGGTATAGTAATAGGGATATTCTATGCAAATACATTGAGATCAAATCTTCCGCGGACATGGTCGCCGGGGATTGACTTTTCATGTAAAACTCTTCTTAGGGTCGGTATAATTTTATATGGGTTTAGAATTACGTTTCAAAGTATAATGGATATAGGAATTCAGGGAATAATTATAAGTTTATTAATGGTAACTATAACATTCTTTATAGGTTATATCGTTGGAATAAAATTTTTAAAAATGGATAGAGATACTGTACTTTTGATAAGTGCAGGAAGCAGTATTTGTGGTGCAGCAGCTATACTTGCTACAGAGCCTGTACTTAAAGCTAAACCATATAAAAGTGCAATAGCTATTTCTACAGTTGTAGTATTTGGTACAATAGCAATGTTCCTATACCCTTTGCTATTTAAGGCAGGCTTAATTCCCTTAAGCTTAAAAGGAATGGGAATTTATATAGGCAGTTCAATTCATGAGGTAGCACAGGTTGTTGCGGCAGGTACAGCTATTTCAGAAATAACAGCAGAAAGTGCTGTTATTGTAAAAATGATAAGAGTTATGCTTTTGGCTCCATTTCTTATAATACTTAGCATATGGCTTTCAAAGCAGTGCATAGATAAAGTAAAAGGAGAAAGAACTAGAATTAAAATACCATGGTTTGCTATTGTATTTATCTTAATTGCTGTTTTTAATTCATTTAATTTTTTACCAACACAGACAATCTCATTCACTAATAATATTGATACTTTTATACTGACTATGGCTATGACAGCTTTAGGTATGGAGACCAAAACAAAAAATTTCAAAGATGTAGGCATTAAACCAGTATATTTAGGTATGATTTTATTTGCGTGGTTAATCTTTGGAGGTTTAGCAGTAACTAAAGTAGTAACCTTAATACTGGCTTAGTAATCGATCTCTAATTGAGCAAATAAGTTGTGAATATATCTACTCTATAACAGAGAGATTATTGCTTTCTGTTATTTATTAATCTATAAAAACAAATGAATATATGAAGACTTTTCAAGACTAAAATTAGTCATAGAAAAATGTTTAATAATAAGTTTAATTTATAGCTGTGGATCTGAAATAAGAAAATAAATTATAGAGTGTATGAATGAAAATTCAGTACTTCAGATTAGCCCTCCAAAATATTCAGGAATTGAGGTATTGACAGAAGATGCTGTAGACCGTTACAAAGTAACAAAGAAGTGCTTGGTGAGCTGTCTTATATATCATTAATAATTCAAAATAAACTCATGCGTGAAAAAATTATATAAGAGTCAAAATGTAAAACTAAAGGCTGCCAAGAACTGTATAGAACTTTTTAGGTGTGTATCATATCATGAACTCATAGTATAGTTGCCAGTTAATTTTGTGTTATATTAGCCCCTCTTAGGCAAATGACAATTGATTTAATTATATTTCATAGAAAACTACTTACTCCTAAAATTTATAAAAAATCAGGATACTGCTAAGAAATATATTACCTGACTGAATTAGAGAGATTATATTTTCAAAAAAGAAGCATTGTCATATTTACCAGATTCTTTTAAATGTAAATCAATGCCTAAATTAAGTAGAAGAAATTTGGATAATAAAGTATATCTATATTTACTTAGAGATTTAAAAATAATCGATATAAATT
The DNA here is from genome assembly GCA_029237695.1 of Conchocele bisecta. Taxonomy (NCBI): domain Eukaryota; kingdom Metazoa; phylum Mollusca; class Bivalvia; order Lucinida; family Thyasiridae; genus Conchocele; species Conchocele bisecta. The sequence goes on along the minus strand of JAQRGA010000042.1, from coordinate 156,585 downwards.
TAGATTTTTTTAAAATCTATTCTACTAAAGAAGCTGAAGAAATAATATTCATTGCTTTAATCTAACCGAAATTTAAAGCTGTTATTACGCAGCCAATTTTCATGCTTTTTATAGTCAGGAAGCATGGAATGCACAATCATCCAAAATTTATTTGAATGATTTAACTCTTTTAAGTGAGCTAATTCATGAATAACAACATAGTCTATTATTTCTATAGGAACCATTATAAGTCGCCATGAAAAATTAAGATGTTTTTTTGATGAACATGACCCCCATCTTTTTTCAGCTCTGGTGATAGCAATTTTCTTGAAATCTAAATTGAAATAATCAGATAATCCAAAAACTCTATCTTTAATAATTTTATCAGCTTGAGATCTATACCATCTTATAATCAAATCTTTTATATGGTTTTCATACTTCATATTAATGAAAAAATTATCCTGAAAATAAATATATTTTTCATTATCACCAGAAGGAATAATTTCATACTCTTTCCCTAAATAATAAAACCTCCCTCCAAAGCAATACTTTTTTCTGCTCTCTTCTATTTTCTCAAAAACGACTTTCTGTTTATCAATAATCCATTCACTTTTGTCGGATACTAATCTTTTCAGGTAATCCAAAGTAGTTGAATGAGGCGCCCGAACAATAAGCTCACCTGAATTATTTATTTCTAAAGCAATGCTTTTTCTTTTTGATCTAACGATTTTATCAATTTCAATTTTAGAAAACATTTTTATACTTCATGCTGATTATAAAAATAAAAGCTGACAGGTTCTTAAAGCTCAATAATTTTATAAAGTAAAAAATACCTGCTAAATTAAGTTTAGCAGCTACTTAATATTTTTTTTCATCGAAAATTAATAATTAACTATTAAGCATTATTTTTTATCTTCTTGAGGAAGAACAGTTCTAATGTGAAGTTCTCTAAGTTGTTTTAGTCCAACTTCAGAAGGAGCATTCATCATTAAATCCTGAGCCTGCTGATTAAATGGAAATGCTATAACTTCCCTAATATTAGGTTCTCCGGCTAATAACATAACAATACGATCAACTCCGGGAGCGATTCCTCCGTGAGGTGGTGCACCATATTTAAAGGCATTTATCATTCCCCCGAATTTATCATTTACAACGCTTTCGTCATAACCGGCAATTTCAAAAGCCTTATACATGATTTCAGGTTTATGATTCCTGATTGCACCGCTTGACAGTTCTATGCCATTGCATACGATGTCATATTGATAAGCTAAAATATCCAGTGGGTCTTTGTTTAATAAAGCATCCATACCGCCCTGAGGCATTGAAAATGGATTATGACTAAAAGTTACCTGATCACTCTCTTCATCAAGTTCAAACATTGGGAAATCAATAATCCAGCAAAATTTGAATGAATCACGGTCTATAAGCCCAAGCCTATTTGCTAATTCAGTTCTTACTTTTCCCGCAATAGTACATGTATTATCTACTTTATCAGCAATAAAAAACATTACATCGCCGTCTTCAATTGAACCTGCTTTTTTAAGATTATCCAATTCATCTTTCAACAGAAACTTAACAATTGGACTTTTCTCTTTTCCATCTGTCCAGATAATGTATCCCAATCCTTTAGAGCCTATTGATTGAGCATATTTACCCATATCATCAAAAAATTTTCTTGGTCTGCCATCAATATTTCTCACAGTAATAGCTCTAACTACACCGCCTTTTTTAATTACCCCTGAAAAAGCATTAAATCCGGTGTTTGCAAAAATATCTGACACATCAATAATTTCTAATGGATTACGTAAATCAGGTTTATCCGATCCGTATTTGAGCATAGCTTCTTTATAAGGTATTCTGGGAAACGGTGCTTCAATGCCTTTTTTATCGCTGAATTTATTAAATAGATGAGTAAATAGTAATTCCATCGCTTCAAAAACATCATCCTGAGTAATAAAACTCATTTCAACATCAAGTTGATAAAATTCGCCGGGTGATCTATCTGCTCTTGCATCTTCATCTCTAAAGCATGGGGCTATCTGAAAATACCGATCAAAACCTGCAACCATCAGCAACTGCTTAAACTGCTGAGGTGCCTGTGGTAAAGCATAAAATTTACCAGGATGTAATCGACTTGGAACAAGATAATCTCTAGCTCCTTCAGGAGAGCTGCAGGTAAGGATAGGTGTTTGAAATTCAAAAAATCCCATATCAGTCATTTTATTTCTTATTTCAGAAATTACTTTTCCTCTTAAGAAAATATTATCTCTCAATTTTTCTCTTCTTAAATCAAGAAAACGATATTTTAATCTCAAATTTTCAGGTGCATTATCATCCTTAGCTATCTGAAATGGTATAACATCTGCTTCTCCGAGTATCTCCATTTCTTCAGCTGCCATCTCGATAGTTCCTGTTGGAAGATTAGGATTTACAGTTCCTTTAATCCTTGGAATTATTCTGCCGTCAAAACAGACAACTGTTTCTAAACGCCAATTTTCCAACTGCCTGTAAAAATCTTTTTTTTTTTTAGGATCAATAACAATCTGCAGAATACCTGTATAATCTCTTAAATCTATAAAAATAATACCCCCATGATCACGTACGCTCTGAATCCAGCCTGAGACTTTAATTTTATGGTCTATATCAGATTTTTCAACTTTTCCACAATAATGTGTTCTGTATTTATGACTAATATTTAACAATTTACTTCTCCTTATATATTCATTATCAGATATATTTTATACGTTTTTACAAAAAAGTAAAATTGCCTACCCCAAATTAACACAATAGTTGCTATAAGAGATTAGAAACAAAGAGTTTGATTTTTAGATTAAAAAGTTAAAAAACAGGCATTTAAAAACATAAATTTTCAGTCAATTTTCAACCTATATTATCTAAATAAAAGCATTTAATTAACAATATAAATGGCAATTAACTTCGAATAGACTAAATTATATGCTCTCTTTGTAAAAATTATATTAATAAATATAATATTGATAACAAAAGGTAATTACAACATGGATTCACTAGGCAATATAGTCGCTGACTCAATCAAAATCGACAGAAAAGAGTTAGAACCCTGTTTACAGCAAATTGACTGCACTATACCTGCAGACAAAGTTGAAAAAGGCTACAATAAACTTGTAAAACAATATGCTTCACAGGCAAAACTTTCAGGGTTCAGACCTGGAAAAGCTCCTGTTTCTTTAGTTAAAAGTCTATACAAAAAAAATATTGAGGAAAAAGTTATGAAAGAACTTTTAGCTGCTGCTTTCCAGAAAGCTTCTGCTGGCACAGAAGAAGATCTTCTTTCATATTCTATTCCTAAAGATAAAGAACCAAAATTAGAATTGGGAAATGATTTCTCTTTTACTTTGAGATTCAATGTTGCCCCTATAATTGAGCTGCCTGAATATAAAGGTCTAAAAGTAGAATTAGAAAAAAAAGAAATAACTGAAGAGGAAATAACTGAAAGAGTAGATTACTTCAGAGATGTTTATGGCAAATTTGAAACAGTTTCAACTGAAGCAAAAGAAGGCGATATGCTCAAAGTTTCATATACTTCAGACATCAAATTACCGGAAGATGCAAAAGAGAATACCAAGCGTCTTGTAAATTCAGATCTTAATTATGTCTGGTTAAACCAGAATGATATTATACCTGGAATCAATGCTGCACTTACAGGATCAAAAATTGATGAAACATATAAACATACTGCAAAATTTGAAGAGAGTTATCAAGACGAACTACTTGCGGGAAAAACTGTTAATTATGATATAAAAGTAACTGACATTCAGAGAAAATCTCCATTGACATCCAATGAAGAACTATGTTCAAAACTTATGGTTAAAGATATTAAAGAGTTAAAAAACAGAATTATTGAACAAGGCGAAAAAGAGTTGGAAAATAGTTATATAAATTTAAAAAAGACCAAAGTTATTGAAGAACTTACTAAAGAGTTAACATTCCCTATTCCTCCTGATATGCTTCAGGATGCAATAAAAAATGAACTGAACTATCTTGCAAATTCTAAACTTCGTGATTCAAAAGACAAAGATGCTGTAAACAAAAAGTTGGCAGATAATAAAGAAAAATTGATGGCAGAAGCTAAAGAAAGTGCAGCTAAAAGGCTTAGAAGTTTCCTGCTTCTCAGAAAAATAGGCAAAAATGAAAACATTGAAGTAAGTGATCCGGAAGTTAATAAACATATTGAAAGTATGAGTCAATATTACGGATATAAACCGGAAGAACTCAAGCAGCGCCTGATTTCTTCTGGAAATATAAATCAGGTTTTTGATGAAGTATTAATCAATAAAGTAACAGATTTTATTGCTAAAAATGCTAAAGTTGAATTCATAGCTGAAAAATCAGATAAATAATTTTTTAACATAAATTAAGACAGTGCAGCTCTCTGCACTGTTTTAGTTTAAATATTTAAGGAGTATAATTATGTCAGTACTTGTCCCTATGGTAGTAGAACAAACAGGACATGGTGAAAGAGGTTATGATATATTTTCGAGGCTTTTAAAAGATAGAATAATCTTACTGGGCACACCAATTGATGACCAAGTTGCAAACCTGATTGTTGCTGAATTACTATATCTTCAGTCCGAAGATCCTAAAAAAGATATAGATATGTACATAAACAGTCCCGGTGGATCAGTTACTTCAGGAATGGCTATTTATGATACAATGCAGATTTTAAGCTGTGATATCAAAACATACTGTGTTGGTCAGGCTGCCAGCATGGGTGCTTTTTTATTATGTTCAGGTGCAAAAAATAAAAGATTTGCTCTACCTAACTCAAGAATCATGATTCACCAACCTTGGGGCGGAGCACAGGGTACTGCTGCAGATATCAGCATACAGGCAACTGAAATTCTCAGAATGAGAAGTACACTGAACAGTATAATATCAGAACATACCGGGCAGAAATTATCGAAAATTGAAAAAGATACTGAACGCGATTTTTTTATGTCTGCTGATGAAGCTAAAAAATATGGTATTGTAGACTCTGTTTTATCCAAATAAGAGATACAGTGTCAAGTTATCGCATTGACGTTCAAGTTGAAAGTTGTTTTGTTGAAGGTTAAACCTTATAACTTTATAAACTGTAATATTACAAATTAGGTTTTATATCTACGATGAAAGAAGATAAAGATACAACACCAAGATGCTCTTTTTGCAATAATACTCCTGAGAGTGTAGGGCAGCTTATTTCGAGTCCTGATAATTCTCATATATGTAAAAACTGCTTAGAAGTATGTCTTGAGATGTTTGGAAAAATTGATAAAGACGACAAAGAAAATCAGGAAAATGCTATTCCTAAACTTAAAGTTCCAAAACCAAAAGAGATAAACGATCTTCTGGATGCATTTGTAATCGGTCAGAAACATGCAAAAAAATGCCTTGCTGTCGCTGTTCATAATCACTATAAAAGGCTTCAAGTAAATAGAGAACAAAGCGAAAAAGGTCTCAGGTCTATAGATAATGATGTGGAAGTAGAAAAAAGCAATGTTCTTCTTCTTGGACCGACAGGATCAGGCAAAACTCTTCTTGCAAAAACATTGGCAAGAGTTATAGATGTTCCTTTCACCATTTGCGAAGCAACACCTTTGACAGAAGCGGGATATGTTGGAGAAGATGTTGAAAATATTATTTTAAGACTTGTTCAGGCCGCTGATTATAATATCGAAAAAGCTCAAATTGGAATTATTTATGTTGATGAAATTGATAAGATTTCTAAACGTAATGAAAATGTTTCAATTACACGTGATGTTTCAGGTGAAGGAGTTCAACAGGCTCTTCTAAAAATATTGGAAGGGACTGTTGCAAATATTCCACCAAAAGGTGGTAGAAAACACCCTCATCAGGAATATTTAAAAGTAGATACAACAAATATACTGTTTATCTGCGGTGGAGCATTTGTAGGACTTAACAAGGTCATTAAAAGAAGAGTTGGGAATCAAGTTTTAGGCTTCAAGCTTACTGAAGATAATATAAAGCAGCGGGAAATACTTGATACCGATAAAATCCTAGATTTAGCAGAGCCTGAAGATTTAATTAAATTTGGTTTAATACCAGAATTCATAGGTAGATTACCTGTAGTTTCAGCCTTGCATGAATTAAAGCAGGAGGATTTAGTAAAAATACTAACAGAGCCTCAAAATGCTGTTATTAAGCAGTTTGAAAAAAAAAACTATTGGAAATGGAAGGTGTAAAACTGACATTCCAAAAAGAAGCTTTGAATGCTTTGGCTGCAAAAGCAGTAGCTAAAGGCACGGGTGCCAGAGGTTTAAGATCTATTATTGAAGAACTTATGCTGGATATTATGTATACAATTCCATCAAGAGATGATGTCAAAGAGTGTATCATCACTAAAAAAACTGTAGAATCAGGCATACCACTTTAAAACAAAACTTAAAAAAGTAGTTCAGCCTAAAATTACAAAAAAATAATTTTAGAGATAAAAGAATAAATTCAAACAGCACTGTAGATCAAACAATCTGCAGTGCTGTTTTAGCAGCAAAAGCAGCAATACAATTTTCTACATATTTTGATATTTGACAGCTGGTCAGATGATTAGTCCTCTAAAACCATATTTACCTCAAAATCAACTGCACCTTTGGGTGGTCGTGGAAGAGTTGATAAATTAGATAGCAATTTCATGATTGATCTATCCATTACCAAAATACCGCTTTTTTTAACAATTTTTGCACTTAGAACTTTTCCACCTGAGTTAACTGATATGTGAATAAGCACTGCAGGATTACGACTCCCTAAAGCTGCTCTTGACGGCTCCTCCCACATACTGCCCAAATATGATTTTATTTTATCATAATAATTTACTAGTGATGGATTTACGCTATTCGTTGATTTAAAATTTATACTCTTCAAATTACTACGGAGTTTAGCTGCAATATCTGAGGCTTTCATCGGTTTATATTCTATTTTATTTTGAGGTTTTTTATTTCGTTTTAACTTGGTCGTAGATTTTATAATCTGGCTTGGATCTAAAGCTTTCCACGTTTTTTTGGGTTTTGGTTTAGGTCTTGTTATTTTTTTCTTAATTAAAGGTTGTTTTTTTTTAACAGTTTTAGGTTTAAGTCTGGAACCAGCAATTTTTTGTGAAGATATTTGTTGTTGATGAGCAGCGGAATTAACAATAGTAACATTTATTGAATTTAATTTTTTAGACTTAAAAAGAGTATCGACAGTAAAAATTAAAAATACTATAAGCAATATTATAATATGAATGGATAGGACGATTAAAGTTGTTTTTTTTCTAGATCTTTTTAAGTTTTTTCCATTGTTATTTAACTTTAAATACATATATGAACTCTTAAATTTAATATTTAAAAACTGAGCAATAGACAAAATATCTATCTAAAAGCAAAACTATGATTCATTAATAAGAATATTAATTTTAGCATATAATGTCAATTTTATTTTAGCTGAAGTATCAAATAATCTTTAATCAATTATCATTAAATTTAAAGAATTACCTAAATTGTGATTTTTATTTAAAAGAGGCAAATCTAATGAAAAAATATTTTTTTACAGGATTATTACTTGCTGTTACAAGTATAATACTTGTTTCATGTTGTTGTATCGTCTCAAATAATAAAGAGCTTAAAGAAGAAAATTCAGGAGAAACTTTTAAAGATAAAGTAGGTAATAAGATTACCATATTACTCAAAAGTAATCCTACAACAGGCTATAATTGGTCTCTGCTTAAATATGATAAGAGTATTTTAGAATTAGTTAATTCAAAATACAGCTATGATTCGAAATTAATAGGTTCCGGAGGAAATCATAAATATATATTCAAAATTATAAGACCGGGAAAAACAGAATTAGTGCTTATTTATAAAAGAGCATGGGAAAAAGTACCACCAATTAGAATATTCAATCTAAATGTCATAGCTGAAAAATAATAAAATAACTCTTTTAAAAAATAGAATTATAACAATTTAACTATTCTAAGTGCGTCAACGCTTCCTGTCCAAGAGGATATACATTAAATCCAATTTTAAACAGATTTTTATGATCTAAAATATTTCTACCATCAAATATGAAAGCAGGTTTTTCCATTGAATTATATAATTTCTCATAATCATAATCTTGAAAAGATTTCCATTCTGTAATAACCAAAATAGCATGTGAATTTTTAGCTGCTTCGTATGGATCTTCAAAATATTCGATATTAGTTTTTAAATGTTTTAAATCAAATTTTGCATTTTTCAATGCTTTTGGATCATGTATTGCAATATCAGCATGTTCTTCAGAAAGCAGTTCTGAGATATAAATTGCGGGTGATTCTCTAGTATCTCCTGTATCAGCTTTAAATGCGAAACCGAAAAGGGTAATTTTCTTATCTGCAATAGAGTTAAACATAGTTTGAACCACTCTCTTAACAAAACGTTTTTCCTGAAATTCGTTCATCAAAACAACCTGTTCCCAATATTTTGCAACTTCAGGAAGATTAAAATATTCGCATAGATAAACTAGATTAAGAACATCTTTTTTGAAACATGATCCACCAAAACCAACACTTGGATTTAAGAATTTAGAACCAATTCTAGTATCCATTTTTGCAGCTTTTGCCACTTCTAATACATTGGCATCTGTTTTTTCACAAAGTGCCGAAATACTATTTATAGAAGAAATTCTCTGAGCTAACAAAGCATTTGCTACAAGTTTTGTAAGTTCACTACTCCAGACATTTGTTGTAATAATTCTTTCTTTTGGAACCCAATGCTCATAAATAGCAGTAATTTTATGTAGAGCAGTCTGACCTTCTTCTGTTTCCATCGCACCCACTAAAACTCTGTCAGGATTTTCCAAATCGGCAATTGCAGTACCTTCTGCTAAAAATTCAGGATTTGATAATACTTCAAATTTAAGCCCTTTATCATTAGATCTTAAAATACGACTCATAGCTGCTGCTGTTCTTACAGGAAGAGTGCTTTTTTCTACAATGATTTTATCTCTATCCGACTGCTTAACAATATTACGTGCTGTTTTTTCCCAGTATTGTAAGTTTGAAGCTTTTCCTGCACCTTCTCCAAAAGTTTTTGTAGGAGTATTAACACTTACAAAAATAATAGAAGCTTCTTTTATTGCATTATCTACATCCGTTGTAAAAAACAGATTTCGATTTAAAGCTCTTTTAGTGACTTCATATAGACCCGGTTCATAAATAGGAAGTTCTTCGGACTGCCATTCGGCGATTCTATGTGCGTTTATATCGGCAACAATAACCTTATAATCCGGACATTGATCTGCAATAACAGCCATTGTAGGTCCACCGACATAACCTGCTCCGATACATAATATTGTCTTTTCATAGCTCATGTATAATTTCCTATTTAACTAAATATAGATTTAAAATTTAATTTTTATTTCTCTGAAGTATATCCTAATATAGCAGATAAAAATTTTTCTGTTTTATTTTTGCTAACATTTTTTCTTTTTCCATATTCAACAACCTGACTCTCTCCTATCTTGCCAACCGAAAAATATTTAGCTTCAGGATGAGTAAAATAAAGACCGCAAACAGAAGCTGCAGGTGACATCATATAACTATCTGTCAAGGATACTTCAATATTTTTTTCTGCATCAAGTAACTTAAAAAGTGTTAATTTTTCAGAGTGATCAGGGGAAGTAGGATATCCTATTGCAGGTCTAATTCCTGTACTGACATTTTCTATTTTTCTACTTACCTGCCAATAATCTTTTATAACAATTTCATTAAGGTGCTCTGAAAATGCCTCTGCTAAACGATCTGCCAGTGTTTTTGTCATGATTGCTTTATAATCATCATTGTCATTTTCAAATTTTTGAACAAGAGCATCAACACCGATACCGGCAGTTGCAGCAAACATACCAATATAATCAGAAGTGCCTAATTCTTTGGGCATTATAAAATCAGATAATGACTTACTTACTGCATTAACATTTGGTAAAACCTGCTGCCTTAAATTAAACATTGTTGAAAGCTGCTTACTCCTATTTTCATCTGAATATATTACAATGTCATCACCATCAGAGTTGGCAGAAAATATTCCGAAAACAGCATTAGCCCTTAAAAGATTATTTTTTATAATATCTTCCAGTAACTCTCCTGCATCATTATATAATTTAGCTGCCTCTTTCCCTTTTACCGGATCTTTTAAAATATCAGGATACTTTCCCTTCAGTTCCCATGCATTAAAAAAATATGTCCAGTCAATATATTTAACTAATTTTCTGAGAGGGTAATCTTTTAATACTTTTATCCCGACAAAATCTGATTTAACCAGAGGATTTTTATCCCAATTTATACTATATCGATTCTCCCTTGCAATCTTAATATTTGTAATCTTACGATGAGCTGAAGTCCGATTATAACTTTCAGCTATTTTTCTATATCTATCAAGCACTTTTTCTGCGTATTTTTTTGAATCATTCCCCATAAGAGAACTTGCAACACTTACAGAAACAGAAGCATCTTTAACATGTATAATAGGCCCGGAATAAGCAGGCAGCATTTTAACTGATGTATGAATTGACGATGTAGTAGCTCCACCAATCAGGAGAGGAATATTCATACCGGCTTTTTCCATTCCATCGGCAACATTTATCATTTCATCCAATGAGGGTGTTATTAACCCGCTAAGCCCTATAATATCAGCTTTTTCTTTAGCTGCGGCAGCTATTATTTCAGCACATGAAACCATCACTCCAAGATCAATAATTTCGAAATTATTGCATCTTAAAACTACATTTACAATATTTTTACCGATATCATGCACGTCACCTTTAACAGTTGCCATTACAATTTTTCCAACATACTTATGCTTAGAAGAACCATCTGATTTATTTTCAAGCTCTATATAAGGTGTTAAATAACTAACTGATTTTTTCATAACTCTAGCACTTTTTATTACCTGAGGTAAAAACATCTTTCCTGAACCAAAAAGCTCTCCAACGGCGTTCATTCCACACATCAAAGGTCCTTCAATAACTTCTATTGCTCTGTCCACATGTTCTCTTGCTTCATTCATATCATCTTCAACATAATCGGTAATTCCTTTAATAATTGAATGAACAATACGCTCTTCTACAGAATGAGATCTCCATGAATCATCAGCTCTGCCTGCAGAAGAAGTTGATTTAATTGAAATAGCTTTATCAAGAAGTTTTTCTGTTGCATCCTCTGCACGGTTAAGTATTACATCTTCAGCTAATTTTAAAATGTCTTTAGGTATTTCTTCATATACAGTTAACTGCCCTGCATTAACAATTCCCATATCCATCCCGGCTTTCACTGCATAGTATAAAAATACTGAATGTAAAACTTCTCTAACAGAATTATTACCTCTGAAAGAAAAAGAGAGATTACTTACACCGCCGCTGATAAGAGAGTGAGGGCAAATTTGTTTTAATGTTTCAATTGCTTTTATAAAATCAACTGCATAATTATTATGATCTTCTATTCCTGTTGCAATAGCCAAAATAGCAGGGTCAAAAATAATATCCTGAGGCTTATATTTTACCTGATTAACCAATATATCATAAGCTCTTTTACAAATACTAATTTTTTTCTCACATGAATCAGCCTGGCCATTTTCATCAAATGCCATAACAACAACAGCAGCACCATATTTTTTTGCCAATTCAGCGTGATGTATAAACTCCTCTTCGCCTTCTTTTAAACTGATAGAATTTATAATACATTTTCCCTGCAGACACTTAAGCCCTGCTTCAATTACATCCCATTTTGATGAATCAATCATTACCGGAACCTTGCATATATCAGGTTCTGAAGCAACAAGATTTAGAAATACTTTCATCTCTTCTTGAGCATCCAGCATCCCATCATCCATATTAACATCAATAACCTGTGCACCGTTTTCAATCTGATGTCTGGCAATGGAAAGTGCTTCTTCATAATTTTTCTCTCTAATTAACCCAGCAAATTTTCTTGAACCTGAAACATTTGTCCTCTCGCCAACATTAACAAATATGCTGTCAGGTCTAATCTCAAACTGCTCGAGTCCGCTTAAATAAGTGTATGGTTTTTCTTCATTTCTTTTTCTAGGTGGATAACCTGCCACTGCCTTGGCAATTGCTTTTATGTGAGCAGGAGTCGTTCCACAACAGCCACCAATAATATTTACCAGACTCTCTTTTGCAAAACCTTCTATTATACTGCCCATTATTTCAGGTGTCTGATCATAATCACCAAATTCATTTGGCAAACCGGCATTTGGATGACAATTAATATACGATGTAGCCATTTTTGACAGTGATTTTAAATGCGGATACATCTGCTCAGGTCCTAGAGAACAATTAAGTCCACAGCTCAAAATAGGCACATGAGATACAGAAATCCAGAATGCTTCAATTGTCTGACCTGAAAGGTTTCTACCACTGGCATCCACAATTGTTGCGGAAATCATTATTGGAATCTCAACATCCATTTCTTTAAAACATTCCAGTATTGCAAAGATAGCTGCTTTACAGTTAAGTGTATCAAATACTGTTTCAATCATCAGAATATCAACACTACCGTCAATTAAAGCTTTAGCTGTTTCTTTATATGCAGCAACAAAATCATCAAAATAAGCATCTCTGTAAGCAGGATTTTCTACGTTGGGAGAAATTGATGCCGTCTTGCTTGTAGGGCCTAAAATCCCTGCAACAAATCTTGGCTTATCAGGAGTTTTTGCTGTCATTTTATCAGCGGCTTCTCTGGCAATACATGCCCCGGCATAGGTGATATCATAAACTCTGTCTTCTAATCCATAATCAGCCATGGACATAGAGCTACAGTTGAAAGTGTTAGTTTCAATAATATCAGCCCCGGCAGTCATATACTTAGTATGTATTTCGCTAATTACTTCAGGCTTGGTGATTGACAGAAGATCATTATTTCCTTTCAGATCAATAGTACTATTTTTAAATAGTTCTCCACGAAAATCATTTTCTTCAAGATTATACCCCTGAATCATAGTTCCCATAGCACCGTCAAGGATTAAGAGATTCTATCTTTTAATGCATTCTCTAAAATACTTCTGCTTTTAAAATTTTTCATAAGATAAGTTCAGTATATTAATTATTTAGTTGTTAGCTATTGACCTTTTAGTTATTAACTATTTAACAATATCACTATTTTTTAGTTTTTAATCTATTAAAACTACATGAATTAATTATCAAATGCAAGAATATACAAATAATATACTTAGACAGATTATTGATCGCTAATGTCACATAGTACAAAATATCAAAATATAGGTGCTTTATTTGAGAATATCACCTAAATATGCAGAAAAAAACTGGCAATAGTAGTTACTTTATTTATTATAGCATCAGTTGGATGCTCGTCAACTAAAACCATCAGTGGACATGGAGAGGATATAATTTGTCCAAGCCATTCTTACAAGTAATATATTAGGTTCGTGGATTGTAACTTCAGATGAGATACCAAATTCGCAAAACTTAAAAATAACTGTAAAAGTTAATGGAGAACCTAAAGATATAGAAAATTCAAAAAATAAACTTAGTATACCATATTTCAAAAATAATGAGAGACCATATTAAGTAACTATGATCATTTTTGCAATTTTGGTGTTCCCATAGTAGATTTGCAACAGAGCTTCTTTTTAGGTAGCCGGTCTTGATGCTGTTTCCGTTCATTAGTAAATCAGTTGATTGTTTTTTCCAATTTGTTCTTAACCAATCTGAAATAGGAACTCCAAAACCCATTTTTTTTCTATTTAGCAGGCTGGATGGGATGTCATTTCTAAATGCATCTTTAAGAATATGTTTTCTGGAGTTGAATTTTTGTTTGTACTCCAATGGAAGTGATGTTGCAAATTCGATGATTTTATAATCCATAAAAGGACTTCTAACTTCAAGAGAATTTGCCATGGACGCAATATCTACTTTTGTTAAAATATCTCCATTTAAATATGTTTGAAGATCTAAATCTATAATTTTTTCAACACTGTTTATAGCTGTTGATTTATCAATTAGCCTGGAAAGCAGTTTATCTGTTTTAATAAGAGCGTGGTCTAATATTTTTTCTCCATATATATCGTGTTTTTTAGCGTCGGTGCATCTGGTTAATATATTTATATATCTACTATTTTTGTCTGATGCCAATGCACTTGTTATTCTATTTAGTTTTCCTAGAAATGTCCTTTCGTTAGCACCTTGATCTGTTATTTTATCCGAACAGTGATGAATGAATTTGCGAATTTTTGATGATATACAATCGCAGTAGGATAAATTTCTAAAAACAAGATACCTATAATATCCTGCAAAAATTTCATCTGCACCGTCGCCGCTCAAAGCTACTTTAATATTTTTTCCTGCAAATTGACTCAGATAGTAAGTTGGAAGCATTGAAGCATCAGCATAGGGCTCGCCGTAATGTATTACCAGTTTATCTAAAATGTTAAAATCAGATGGATTAACCAATAGCTCATGGTGTATTGTGCTATATTTTTCTGCTGCAGTTTTTGCATATATCCTTTCATCAAATTTATTGTTTTCAAAGCCAATAGTAAAAGATTCTATTGGTTCATTTTTTATCTCTGATGCAATAGATGTGATAATACTTGAATCAATTCCACCTGAAAGAAAAGTCCCCAGTGGAACATCTGACATTAGTCTTTTTGAAACTGACATTTTTAATAAAAACCTTAATTGTTCTACGGCTTCTTCATATTTAATATTTAATTTATTCCTGAAAGAGTAATTCCAATATTTTTTTACACCTAGGGTTGATTTAATTAAATTTAGTTCAAGGTAATGAGCAGGTGGTAGTTTATGTATATTTTTATATATGGTATTTGGTGCAGGTATATACTGTAACGTAAGATAGTCATGAAATGACTGCTGATTTATTTCCTTTTCTCCATTTGGATGTTTAATTATTGCCTGCAGTTCGCTTGAAAATAAAAACAATCTGTTTTTGAAATAATAGTTTAATGGTTTTTGCCCCATTCGATCTCTAGCCAAAAATAGTTTTTTCCGAGGAATATCATAAAGTGCAAATGCAAACATACCATCAAGTAAATTTAAACACTCCATCCCATATTCTTCATAAAGATGAATTATTATTTCAGTATCACACGCAGTTTTAAAAATATGACCTTTTAAAATTAAATTCTCCCTTAGAATCACATGATTATATATTTCACCGTTATATGTTATCCATATATTATCATTTTCATTACTGAGAGGTTGAAAACCGCTGTTTATATCTATTATAGAGAGACGTTTATGTGCCAACCCTACATTTTTAATTATTTTTATTCCTTCGCCGTCTGGACCTCTATGAGTCTGTGTATTATTCATTTTTTTCAAAATAGAATAATCCACTAATTCACCACTTAAATTAATTATTCCTGAAATACCGCACATAAAGAAAGTCTATTATTTGTATTTAATGATTATAGTTTATAATATATTTATATCTTTAAATATAAATTTTTTGTATTAACAAGCTTAAAATATTCAGGATAAATATGGGAATCGAAATTGAGCGAAAATTTCTTTTAACCAATGATAAATGGAAAAAAGATGCAGAAGGAATTTATTATTGTCAAGGATATATACCAACAATCAATAATACTACGGTAAGAATAAGAATAGCAGGAAATATAGGTTTTATTACAGTAAAAAGTAGTATTGTAGGGTTTACAAGAAAAGAATTTGAATATGAAATTCCTATAGAAGATGCTAAATCTATGCTGCATTTATTATGCTCTAAGCCTTTAATTGTAAAAAAAAGATACAAAGTTTATTATAAAAAGAAAATTTGGGAAATAGATGTGTTTGAAGGGAAGAACAAAGGTTTAATCTTTGCTGAGATTGAATTGGATAGCGAAACTGAAGATTTTAAAAAACCTGACTGGATAGGAAAAGAAGTAACTGGAGATATGAAATATTGCAATTCTAATTTAGGGAAATATCCATATTTTCAATGGACAGAGTATGAGAAAAAAATATAATTTATTTAAAAATTGAATATTAATTATATCATTTGGATATGATCTGCTTAAGAATCTGCTATTTATAAAATTATGTGGAGTTCAGAATGGATGATTTAGATGTTGAAATAAAGCTCAGTAGAAAAACTATTACATTACATTGCATTGTACTTTTTATATTTTCAATGTTGTTGTTTTCTACATTTAATTATGATATTGAGATTATAAAAATAGATACAAGATGGGCGTTATTTGTTCGATATATATTTATTGACGGTATAAATTATTTTCCTACACTGTTTAATCATCCATATCCTGATTATCCTGTAATTTTTACACTTTTATCATATTGCCTTGCTTCACTTCTTCATACAATAAACATGTTTGTTATTTCTTTCCCAACATCAATTATGGCTGCTATTACTGTTGTATTTACATATTTGATAGGTCTTTTCCACTCGAGAAAACAGGCCTTGTATGCAGTTTTAATTTTATTGTTTAGCGTAAAATTTTTTGAATGTGCCAGGACACCTAATCCAGACTTTTTTGTGGCAGCATTTACGACAATAGCCTTCTACTTTAGTTATAAATCAATTCTAAATAAATCTAAAACCTATTTATGGGTTGTTCCTATCTGTTTTATTATCGGGTTTTCTTTTAGAGGTCCAATCGGTTTAGTTGTTCCTGCAGGCGTAGTATGCTTAACCTTTTTATTTAGTAAGAGAATTAAATCTTTTTTTACCATGGTGATCTCATCAACAATGCTTTTAATTGTTGGAGTTTTAGCAACCTACTATATGGCGTATCTACAAGCTGGTTCTGAATTTGCAAAGGCTGTTACTTTATCTCAATCATTAGGACGGTTTGGCGATGCATATCCGATTTATTATTATTTTTTAGCCTCGTTTGGCTCCTACGCCATTTCCTATCCCATAGCAATTTTAACAATTATCTTTCTTCATAAAAAATTTATAGGTAGATATGATATCGATGATGAATTTCATATACTTAGATATCTATTTATCTGGTTTATTATTATATTTATCGGTTTATCTATCCCCGGAACTAAACACGATCGATACCTCCTTTCATCTATTCCCGCACTGGCCTTAATAGCTTCATTTTTCTTTAATAAAAAATATATAACTAATCATATTCATCAATTAATAGTTAATTTTTTGAATTTTATTTTGTTCTATATGCCGATTATACTGTTTATAGCTTTGTGGGTTGGATATGCAGTTGTGAGTATTATAAAGATTAAAATAGATTATCCTATTTTGATTCCCGGCGTTTCATTAATAGTGTTATCAATTTTAGCCTATACTGTTGCGGGTGTATTAAAATTGAGATCAAATCAATCAATGAAATTGCTAATTGGTATGTTATCATTTTTTATTCTAACTATAACATTTTTACAGCCTTTAAATTTACAGCATGAATCTTCAATTAAATTTGTTGATGCTGTAGAAAAAATTAGAAAAAGCAACAGGCCTATCGTATTTTTTAGATTAGGTCCTGATGGAGATGAGCTGAAATATCTTGTTAATATCAGGAAAATGTTTGTTCCTATCTTTTTAAATAATCCTAAAAATATAGTGAAATATAAAAAGCCTTATATTTTAATTATTAAATCATCTAAGTTTACTCAGATACCTAAAAAAATCAGAGATAGAATTAAAATTTTGATAAAAGGTAAACTTGGGCACGTAGATTGTATTGCTGCAGAACTGGATTCAAATTATTAATTTTGATAATAAATAACTCTTAATCTAATCTTGCGGGAAAAAAATTAGGAGTTATATTAAACATGCTTTATGCCAATGTAGCTCAGATGGTAGAGCAATTCACTCGTAATGAATAGGTCAGCGGTTCGATTCCGCTCATTGGCTCCAACTCTTCGTTCTAGTTGAAAGATAGGCTAACCGCGGCATAATTTTGGTAAAAAAAGAGCAAATATGTTGATTAATTTCAAAACTACGACTCGACACACTATAATATTTTAACTACGATTAATATGCGGGATTAATATCATTTCAGTTAAGAAAACTGCTAAAAAAAAATTAAAATTATTTTTATAATACGATTTCTGGATAAAAAAAGCAAATTATTTTTTTTTATTTCATCGTGGATATGTACACTATGTTTATTAAAACATCATAATAATAATTCAGCAGGATCTTTTTATTTTTTTAAGTTTAGGAATAGAATCTTACTTAATGTAGCTATTAAGACCCTAAAACTTTATAAGAATAAGTATAAATTTAATATTACTGAGTCTATTTAGTATTCACAAAGCAGATACTTCTGATAGAGGCAATTATCATTTTACCTCGCAACATATTTTGGACAAGAGATATAAGTGCTGCACTCTGAATTTTTAATAAAATGAGCTATTGGCAAATTTCTGTTTTTAATTGATATTGAAGATTTTTTAGTAATACAACCTATGGCCAAATATAGAGTTTTAAAAACAGAGTCATCAGTTGGAAAAATACGTTTATTATTATTAACTTTCTGCAATTGACTGTTTTAGTGATTCTATTGAATTGCTTGTATAAATAATCTTCCTTATCTCCTTAGGATACTGTAAGAATATAACCAAATTATTCCAATTACTATACCGTGATTTAGAAATATGAAGATATTGTTTATTTCATTCTTTTTCAAAAATTTCTAATGCTAGCCGAGTATAATTTTCTGTAATAGCAGTGTAAATTGGCTTTAAATAACGAGCCGGCTCTTTTCTCTGTCTATAGGACATATAAAACTATTTCTAATTTGATATACAATACATGATGGGGAGGGGTTCAGTTTTAGGATATATTACACCAATGGCATCTGACAACTCCAGTCAAATTGTCAGTACATATAATCAATATATCCTTTATATCGCCATTTTTTATTTTTATAAGATTACTTGACCAAAATTTTGAACCTCTATTTTTACCTATAGATAATTCCAAAATATCTTTTTTACCTGTCATATCGATACCCAAAGCAATATATACAGATCTATTGATAATATACTTATCCTTCCTTTTGCATATAAAGATAGTATCTTTTAATCTAAACCATCTCTGCTCCGTTGGATATAAAGTTGGAGAGTACCATTCTTTGCTATTAAATTTTTACTACTGCAGCCATTGCGTGAGTTCTCCGAGTATTTGTGTTCATCTTAGCTTTAGAAGAAGATTTAGCAAATTAAAAAATAATTTAAATACCAACAAAAATTGACCTATCAAACTCAAACTTTGATACGGTCAATTTTGTTTTATAAGTCGAATAATTAGATTCTATTCTTTAGGCATACCTGTGTTTAAATGTTTAATATATGCTCTTACTCCGCCGCGTCTATATCCTGTTTTAAGCAAAACTTTACCTTTACTATCAAGTAATAAAACAGTTGGATATCCGCGAACACCATATTTTCTAGCCAATTCTTTATTTTGTTTGACTACTTCTTTAGATTGTTTTTTACCAGAGGGAAAATCAGCTACAAAAAGAATCAAATTCTTTTTAGCAAATTTCTTAAATGTAACTTTTGAAAATACTTCTTTATCAAGCTTAATACACCATCCACACCAGTCAGAACCTGAAAAATTGATAAGAATTGGTTTATTTTCTTTAACTGCTAATTTTTGGGCTACTTTCCAGTTAGTCCCCCACCCTGCAGATGCAAAGATTGATACAGATACCAACATTACTGAAAGACTTAGAATAGCTGTTACCATTTTTTTCTGCATTTTACATTCCCTTCATTTTTTGTTAATAAAATTGAATAAAACAAACTCAATAAGTTAATATTATAAGTAAAGAGAGAATTTTGGCAAGTATATTATAAATAATTAATAGCTTATTCTAAACTCTATTCACTATATTTATTTTAATCATATTTACTTCAGGGAGTGATTTCTATTCCATGAAAAACTATTTTTAAAAAAAAAAATTATTATAAAATTTTAATTTTAAGTCAGGTTCAAAATGATTATCTATAACAAATATTTCAGGTAATACAAAATTATCAGAAATAAATATCACTTTATCTGGTACATTTTTATTCTACAGTTACGCTTTTTGCCAAATTTCTGGGTTGGTCAATTGGACACTTCTTCTCTTTCGCTATATAATAAGCGAATAATTGAAGAGCTACAGTTGTAGGAATAGGGGTGATAAATTGAGAGCATTTAGGTATCCATATAACATCATCTGCATGCTCTTCTATTTCTTTATCATCTACTGTGGCAGTAGCAATAACAGGGGATTTTCTAGCTCTGCATTCCTGTATATTACCAATTATTTTCTCCTTTCCAGATATGTCATTGGCTAAGGCAATGACTGGAACACTCTCCTCAAGCAGGGCAATAGGACCATGTTTTAATTCGGCAGCATGATAGCCTTCTGCATGAACATAACTAATCTCTTTTAATTTTAGTGCACCTTCTAAAGCTACAGGATATAAATACCCTCTTCCAATATAAAAAGCATTAGTTACAGAGGCATATTTTTTTGCGACTTTTTCTATATCCTGTGCATTTTTAAGTACTTCTTTTACCAAATTTGGTATCTCTGTAATTTCTCTAGAAATATCTATCCCCTTCTGTCTTGATAATCTATGAGACCTTCCAAACTTTAAAGCCATCATTAAAAGAATAGTAACCTGACATGTAAAAGATTTTGTAGATGCAACACCTATTTCCGGTCCTGCATGAAGATAAACACCAATGCCTGTTTCTCTGGCAATTGTTGACCCAACAACATTACAAACTCCTGCCACAGTGGCTCCTTTTTGCTGTGCCTCTCGTACTGCAGCCAGCGTATCTGCTGTTTCACCTGACTGACTGACTGCTATAACCAATGATCGTGGTTTTATTATAGGGTTTCTATATCTAAACTCAGCCGCCTGTGCCACCTCTGTTTGTAGATCTGCAAGATCTTCAAAGAAATACTCCCCTAATAAACCTGAATAAAAGCTTGTTCCGCATGCAGCAATAACAATATTAGAAACTTCAGCAAGTTCTTTAGGAGAAAACCCTAATCCCTGAAGAAGAGGAGAGCCTGTTTCAAAATTAAGCCGCCCTCTAATTGCATTTTTAAGTGCATCAGGTTGTTCAAATATCTCCTTCAACATAAAATGATCATAGCCTGACTTTTCTGCTGCTTTTGGTTCCCAGTCAATATGTGCAGTTTCTCTAGTCACAGGAAGATGTTCGATATCAATGATTTCAATATTATTATCCTGTATAATAGCTATATCATTATCATTTAAATAAATCACTTTTCTTGTATATGAAATCAGAGCTGAGATATCACTTGCAATTATCATTTCATCTGCTCCAACTCCTACAACAATAGGACTTCCTTTTCTTGCTGCGATTATTCTATCATTGTGGTACTTTGAAATTACAGCTACTCCATAAGTCCCATGAAGTTGTTTTAATGCTGCGGCAACAGCTTTTACAAAATTACCCTTGTATAATTCAGCAATTAAGTGAGCAATAACTTCACTGTCGGTATCAGAAGAAAACTGATGTCCTTTCTTAATCAACTGTTTTTTTAATAAAGAATAATTTTCAATAATACCGTTATGAACTACAGAAAAACCATATTTATCATCAATATGGGGATGTGCATTTTTTTCAATCGGTGTACCGTGAGTAGCCCATCTTGTATGAGCTATACCAAGATTAAACTGTTTATTTTCATATCCACGCCATTCCACTTCAATGGCATTCTGTAAATTATTAACTTTACCCTGCTTTTTTATTAATTTGATATTATCATCTTCAACAACAGCAATTCCTGCAGAATCATATCCTCTGTATTCAAGTCTTTTGAGACCATTAATAAGAGTATTTATAACTGGACGTTTACCAATATACCCGACAATACCACACATAATAAATCTCCATTCGCACAAAGTGCGGGTTAAAAGTTATAGAGTTGAAAGTTTTTAATGTTAAGGCGATAACCTGAAAACTGTTTTTAATCTATTTTAAATGAGTCTGACATAGAAACAGCTCTCATGGCAGCTTTGGCTTTATTAAGAGTTTCTTCATATTCTATTTCAGGTATTGAATCTGCAACTATTCCGGCTCCTGCCTGAATATAAACTTTATCACCCTTTATTACCGCTGTTCGGATTGTTATACATGAATCAACATTACCGTTAAATGAATAATAAGCAACTGTGCCGGCATAAGGTCCTCTTTTTTCTTTTTCCTGCCCGCTTATTATCTGCATTGCTCTTACTTTTGGAGCCCCTGAAAGTGTCCCTGCAGGAAAAGTTGACCTCATAACACTGTCAGATTCATATTTTTTATCAAGTATTCCACTCACATCTGAAACTATATGCATAACATGACTATATTTCTCAACTATCATTAGCTGATCAACTTTTACAGTTCCTCTTTCAGCAATTCTTCCAATATCATTTCTGGCAAGATCAACAAGCATTATATGTTCTGCTTTTTCTTTAGGATCATCTAGTAATTCTTTTGAAAGTTTATTATCTTCTATAGAATCAATACCTCTTTTTCGAGTGCCGGCAATAGGTCTTACATTAATTTTTCTATCAATACATTTAACGTTAACTTCAGGAGATGCACCTACAACAGCAAAATTATCACATTTCAATAAAAACATATACGGAGATGGATTAACAATTCTCATAGATCTATATAAAGCTAAAGGATCTGTCTTACTTTCAATAGAAAATCTCTGAGAAATAACAGCCTGTATAATATCACCATCTAAAATGTACTGTTTTGTTTTTTTTACCATATCACAGTATTCATCTTTTGTTTTATTGGAAGAAAAGTCAAGAGTTTCTAAGTTTTCAGGTATTTTAACAGCAGGAACAGTAATTGAGGTTTTTAATTTTTTGATAATATTGTTAATTTTATTAACAGCTGAATTATATACTTCATCAATATTTGAATTTTTATCTAGATAAGCCTGAGATATAACTTTAATTGTATGTTTCACTTTATCAAAAACCAAAAAACTGTCAGTAACCATAAAAATAGCTTCAGGAACATCTTCTATAGCTTCCATTGCAGGAGAAATTATAGATTCTTCAATTTCAGACACAACATCATAGGAAGCATAACCAACTGCTCCCCCAATATTGGGGGGAAGATCTTTTATTTCTACAGGATTATATCTTTTTAAAACATTATTAAGCTTATCAAAAACATCTATTCCTTTTATTATCTCTTCTCCAGAATTAGATATAAGCTTTGCAACACCTCTACTCTGTATAAATAGAGAGTGTATATCCGAGCATATAAATGAATATCGGGCTATATTTTCTCCACCTTCAACACTTTCCAGTAAAAATGAATATTTGTTTAAAATGTCATCAGCAGGGTTTTTACTGATTTTATAATAAGCGGAAACAGGTGTTTCCATATCGGCAATAACTTCAGAAAAAACAGGAATTAAATTACCTTTTCTGGCAAGTTTATTAAACTCTTCTCTTGATGGATATATCACTTTAAAGTCACTCCGTTAACTCAATAATAAAAAATAATAGTATAACTGATAAGTTATCTTAATTCGAGTGAGTTAAAAGTTATAAGGTTGAAAGTTTTTAAAAGTATCTTTTCAAACTATAAGTTACGAAGAATCAGTCACTACTTTCCTACCTTAAATAACTTTTAAAGTTACTAACAATAAGTAAAACAGAGGAGCATTAATAATAAGGCTATCAATTAAATCTAATGCTCCGCCAATACCAGGAATAATAGCTCCTGAATCTTTTATTCCTGCAGACCTTTTTAGAGAAGATTCGGCTAAATCACCAAAAAATCCACCTATAAATAAAACTATACCAAGTATAACAGAGGCACCTAATCCATATCCAAAATCCAATGCCTGAGCAAATATTATTGATACAATAATGCTTATAATTAAACCGCCAATACCTCCTTCCCATGATTTTTTAGGGCTGATAGACGGAACTATTTTATGATTTCCATCTTTTCTCTTTGAGCATAAAGTTCCAATTACATAAGCACCTATATCGCCGGATTTCGTAACAATAATTAAATATAATATTAAACTTACTCCTAAATATGTAGTCCCGTATCCATATACATATATCAAAGTAATAAAGTTTAAAGGTACAACAAGCATTAAGAGTATGGTAAAAGAAGCAATAACGCTTAATATCTGTTCTTTATTATTAATGGATACTAATATCATAAACCAAAATAAAGTTATTATAACAACACAAATAAGAAGTTCGATTTTAACCTTGCAATTATAAAGGTAAGATATGATAATACTTAAAAAAATTGCCACTCCAAAAAATTCACTTAACCCATTAATTTTTCCAAGTTTAAATTTTTTAAGTATACTGGAAAATTCACGAATACATACCAGTGTAATAAAAATTCCGGCTATTATAAAAATAATAAGTCCAATAGAACCTTTTATAAAAAATATAGCAAAAAATATAACCAATAAAATGATAGTACTGAACAGTCTTGATAAAAACATTAAACTCCTCCAAAACGTCTGTTTCTAGAATAATAGCTCTCAATTGCCTTTTTAAATTCTTCTTCTTCAAAATCAGGCCATAAAGTATCTGTCATCCATAACTCAGAATAAGAAAGCTGCCATAACATAAAATTACTTAGCCTATGCTCTCCTCCTGTTCGAATCATTAATTCAGGATCCGGTATATCAGGAGCATATAAAAAAGAAGAGAATTTATCCTCATCTATATCTTCGATTTTAACTATATCATTTTTGACAGCACTAACAATTTTTTTTACAGAATCAACTATCTCAGCTCTACTGCCATAGCTCAAAGCAAGAATCAATTCTCTTTCTCTATTTTTACTTGTCTCTTCAATAATTTTTTTTAATATTCTTCTTGTAAGATAAGGTATATCCTCAATCCTGCCTATGGTTCTAAGCCTAACTTTTTTTTTCATAAATAAGTCGAAATTTGACTCTAAAAACTCTTTTAAAAGTTTCATCAATCCCATAACTTCAAGCTTAGGTCTTTTCCAATTTTCAGTACTGAAAGCATATAATGTTATGTATTTTATAGTAAATAATTCAGCAGTCTCTAAAATTTTACAAATAGTCTTAGCACCTTTTTTATGACCATCAATTCTCTGCAGTCCATTTTTCTCTGCCCACCGACCATTACCATCCATGATAATCGCCACATGGTTTAATTTTTTATTATTTATTTTCTCATCCATAAAAATGATCCTCTAACATCATACATAAAATATGATATATCGGTAAATGATATTCCTGTATTTTATATGTTTCTTTTGCAGGAACTTTGATTGAACAATCAGCTATTTCTTCACATTTTCCACCTGATTCACCAGTTAAAAGAATAATTTTTCTTCCTAATGAAGATGCCACCTGAACTGCTCTTAATACATTTTTTGAATTTCCAGAAGTACTAATAGCCAATAAAATATCATTTGGTTTCGACAAAACATATAACTGCTGTGCAAAAACCATTTCAAAACTGACATCATTTGAATATGCTGTACTTAATCCGGGATGACCTGTAAGTGAAACTGCTCTTAAACCATTTTGAAGATATCCAGCTATATTTTTTCCATCATTACCAAATTTATTAGTTAAACTATCTATTAATTTTTTGTCTTTAATTTTTCTAGGTAATAAAAAACCTTTCATTAACTCTCCTACAATATGCTCTGAATCAGCTGCACTTCCTCCGTTGCCGCATATAAAAAGAGTTGAGTTTAATTGAAAACATGTTTTCAATATCAAGTAGGCATTTTGAATATCATCTCTAAGATATTCCAATTCATTGAAGCGCTTAAAAAATTCGATTAAATATTTATTATTCATAGCAAAATAAAATTGTTAATAAGTTGTCAATTTCCTGTTAATAAGCTGTTGATAAATGTTGATAACTTTTTATTAACAATCTATTAACATAGTTATCAACAACATAATACACCAAAATATCACATATTCTAGCCTCAAAAAACAAGTTATTAACAATTTTGTGAAACCATAATAATAATATATATATATATAAATAATAGAATTAATATTATACAATTGTTAATAACTTTCTAAAAAGGTAATATTATATGACAAATTATAATTTGTTTTCTTCATCTAAAAAGAGTAATATGATAATTATATATATTTTTTCAGAGGCTTTGAAAAATATGCTGTTTTAGTGTAATTTTTAATAGAGGTTACCGGTTGATCTAATTAAATCAATTTTATTTTTAATATTTATTCCGAATTAATTTCATTATCCACACCAGAATAAAGAAGTTAATGACCTATTAAAAATTACTTTATAAACAATTTTATGAAAATATGATGATAGATAAATATATATACAAAAAAGAATAATATTATTAGCCTGTTAATAAAACTAAAAGATTTTGGAGTTAAAAAGAGAACATGAAAATAAAAATTGCAAGAGATATCTTACTTTCGTCATTACAAAAAGTTAATAATATTATTAGCTCCCGTTCTACTTTACCAATTCTGGGAAATGTTCTTCTTCAGGCTAAAAATAATAAATTAATTTTAACAAGTACAGATTTAGATATCAGAATAAAAACTGAATTAGAGGCAGATATTACAGAAGAAGGTGAAACAACTTTACCGGGAAGAAAGTTTTTTGAAATAATCAGAGAGCTTTATGGTGAAGAAGTTAATTTGGAAAATAAAGATAATCATATATCTATAAAATGTGGTAAATCTAACTTTAAACTTTTAGGTTTATCAGCAGAAGATTTCCCTATTCCTTTGGAAGGTGATACAATAAGAAGTTTTTCATTGGATCAGCTTGAACTTTCAAAGATTTTAAATTTAATTTCATATTCTGTAAATCAGGATGATACTAGAAAAGCCTTAAACGGAATTCTTTTAAGTGTTAATGAAAATAATTTTACATCTGTTGCAACAGATGGTAGAAGATTAGCTTTAGTTGAAAAAAACATTGATAGTTTAGGCAGTGATGGAGATGTTATTGTTCCTGTAAAAAGTGCAAATGAGCTTAATAAATTATTAGGAAAGTCGGGAATTGTAAGAATTGATATAGGAGAAAATCTTATAACTTTTGTGCTTGATGATTCTACAATAATGACAACTAAGCTGATAGATGAAAATTATCCAAACTATAAACAGGTTATTCCTATATCTTTTTCTAGAGAAATTGTTGTTCCGAGAGAAGAATTTGCTGCTACTTTAAAAAGGGTCTCTCTAGTTGTTTCCGAAAGAAATTTTTATGTTAAAGTGGCATTTATGAAAAATAGACTGGAATTAAGTGCAGTAAGTACTGATATTGGTGAAAGTAAGGATTCTATTGAAATCGAATATGACGGGGCTGAGACTATTATTTCATTTAACCCTAGGTTCTTGCTGGATCCATTGCTAAAAGTTGATTCAGATAGCGTTAAAATCAAAATGAACGATGGTTACAGTCCTATTGCATTATCTAATGATGATGGTTTTTTATATGTGATTATGCCCATGCGCAATCGGTAATGATAAGTAAAATTTTACTCTTTAATTTTTAAAATTATCAAAATTAGGTTATTGATGCTGATTCTAAGATTAATATTTTAGTCGGTGAAAACGGACAGGGGAAAACAAACTTAATACTTCTTATATTGCTGCATTGGAACCTACTTTATCTAAATCCGCTACTCAAATTTTAAAATACAGATATTTTATTATTGATAAACTGTTTTTGAAGTAAGATTTAATAATTTATTAAATAAAAGGTTCATTCAATGATTTTAATATCAAATATATTTTTAAAAGAGTATGTATTAGAGTTGTTTAAATCAGAAATAAGCAGGGATATTTTAAGAGAATATACAGATATTGGAGATTATTTAGATGACTTTGAATTTTTCTTAAATGATAAAAGTTTAAAAAATTTCTGATCAATTGGCAAGAAAAGACTTGCCTCTCTTTCATTAAGAATGGGTAAAATTGAATTAATAACCGAAAATAATCTGGAATATAATGTAATTGCATTGACTTATGATGTATCAGGTGAACTTGATGGCAAAATAAAAGATGAGTTTTATAAAAGTATAAGCAAAGTAAACCAGTTATTTTTTACTTTTACAAGATATGGTGAAGAGAGTTACTTTTAAAATGCTGCAAAATTTAACGTTTTCGAGGGGAAGTTAGTGCAATGTTAGATTTTCTTTTTTTCCATTCTTTCTTGAAGTATTTAGATCTTTTTATTAAAAAAAAGGGTTCAATTCCGAGTACGAAAGAAGAATGATCAGAAATATATTTAGCATGTTTTATAAATTTATTAACTCTTGATTGAGGATTTATTCCGAATATAGGAATCTTTGAATTGACTTCTGATAAAGCTTTATAGAGTTGTTGGTTTATTTTTCTATAACTCATTGCTGAAACTTCAGTTTTATAGAGTTTATAAGAAAGTCCTTTTATCCATTTTTCAGGCCAAAAATTTAATTTTAATCTATTTTTTTCTAAATCAGATAATGAAAAATTCCAAAATGAATCTGTTGAAAAATCACAGGTAAAAAAATTATTATTTTTATCACGAATTTCAGCTAAAATATGAACTGTTTTTGTGTCTGGATATTCATGTAAACTCACAATTTGAGTGTTATAGCTGCCTTGTAATAAAATATCTGATAGTAAAAGATATTTTTCAAAAAGACTTCCCTCTTTATTTTTCCAAATATCATAAGAAAAAGTACTATTCTTTGCTGAGTCTACTGTTTTAACATGATTATTTATTTCATGAAAAATATTTTTAGCTCTATTTTTATCTGTTTTAAATTTTTTATATAAATTATTAATTTTTAGAGAATTAAGCCAATACTCATAATCTAGTTTTTTAAATGGAGGATTAAAAAAATTTATATTAATACCGGCATTTTTTGCCAAATAATAATAAGTAGGAATAGGAACATAAGGTTTACTCATTTTTATAATTTTAGAGGCAGTTATTAAAGTTTCATCAAAATTATTATTTTTTAAAGCATTCAGCCATTTTTCTGAAAGTGAATAATTAATTTTTTTAGGTTGCTTTAAAAAATAGAAAAAGTTTCTTCGGTATAAAGTTGTTATGCATATAATTATTATAATTAGTGATATTGTGAGAATGTAGAAATTATGTGATATATAATTTTTGCCTGTCTTATTCATAATAATATTTATGCTATAATTAATTTCTTAATGTAGTGTTTACCTTTGATATTTATTTTTATTATAATACAGTTAATAAAAAAATTATTAGTGATTTATAAATGAATAGAAAAACAAATTTTTATAAACAATTACTTCCATTATGCGTCCCGCAGACTTTAGGTGTATTTAACGATAACGCATTTAAAGCAGTAGTTATGTTTACAGCTCTCGGAATGTCCAATGACTATGGGTATAGTGCGTTTTTAATGGCTTTAATGACCATTGTTTATGTTATTCCTTTTTTGATATTTGTTGTTCCTGCAGGTTTTACAGCTGATAAATATTCTAAACGCAAAGTATTAATAAGTACAAAATTTGCAGAATTTCTTATCATGCTTTTAGGGGCTCTATTTTTATTTAAAATAAAAGAGTTTGGAATTTATCCATTAGTTTTTATTCTATTTTTAATGGCAGTACAGTCAGCATTCTTTAGTCCTTCATTTTATGGAATTTTACCTGAAATTTATGAAGAAAAGGAAATTTCTAGGGCAAATGGCATACTTGGAATGTTCTCTTTTATAGGAATTATTACAGGTTTTGCTATGGGGATAATAGTGAAATCTATTTCAGGTGAGAGATTATATATATGTGGATTATTTCTTAGCTTCATAGCTATTATAGGTTTTCTTTTTTCTTTTAAAATCGAAAAAACAAACAGTGGTAATAAGGTTATTGAGTGGAATAAAAAAATATTTAAAGAGTTCCAAAAAACTTTTATAAAAGTAAAAAACAAAAAAGATCTATTTATTTCTATTTTAGGTGAAGCGTATTTTTATGCATTTGGTGCCAGTATGCAGACTATTTTAGTTTTGTACGGAAAATATATTCTACATTTAAAAACAGATTTAGAAATAGGGTGTCTCCAATTTATTATTGCTATCGGTATGGCTGCAGGATGTGTTGCAGGAGGAAAATTATCAAGAAATAAATTAGAGTTAGGTTTACCTTTATATGGTGGACTTTCTATTGTTTTATTATTAATCCTTACGGTCTTTGTACAGGGTGGTGAATATATTTTAGTTATATTTAATACATCTTTTGCTATATATCCGTTACAGATGTTTTTTCTATTCTGTTTTGGAATTGCAGGAGGTATTTTTGTAATTCCACTTAGAGTATGTCAGCAGGAAAGAACAAAAAGAACAGAAAGAGGAAAAGTTATAGCTTTTTCCAATTTTTGTATTTTTATAAGCATATTCATATCAGGAGTTATTACATTTATGCTGACAGGCGGATACGAAACACAACATGAAGCAACTTTTATCAATAATTTATATATATTTAAAAGTTTTATTTTTAGGTTTTCACCATCTGTAGTTTTATTAATAATTTCTGGGTTGACTTTAGTTTTATGTATTATTTCCATTTTTATTCACAAAGAATTTTTATATCGATCAATTTCTATTTTTATCACTCGATTTTTATATAAAATAAGAGTTATTGGAGAGGATAATGTACCTTTTAATAAACCTACTATTTTTGTATCTAATCATGTAACTTTGATCGATGAATTTTTTATTAATTCATCTGTATCAAGAAATATTAAATTTGTAACTTATGAAGATACCGCTAAAACTAATTTTTATAAAAAAATAGCTAAGTTTTTTGGATATATAAAGAAGCCTGATGATAAAAATATTAATGAATATAAAAATTACTGCGATCATGTAAAAAATATTTTAAAATCAGGTGGGAGTGTCTGTATTTTCCCTGAGAGAAAAATAACAAAAAATGGATTAATTGGAAGTTTTAATGATGAAGTTAATGATATTTTACCAAATGATTTAGATGTAGATATTATTCCTCTTTTCATCGGACCTCTCTGGGGAAGTAAATTTAGCTATTGTAAATGTGATAAAAAGTTAAGAGCTCGTTTAGTCAGTGTATGTTTTGGAAAAAAAATAAATAAGAATAGTAAACCTTATGAAATTAGACAGTATATAAGTGAACTTGCAGTTGATGTTGAATGTCTGCCAAGATATAAAGAGAAGCCATTGCATTATAATTTTATCCATATAACCAAAAAAAAACCTTTTAAAAAAATAAAAAATATTATTTGACTACAAGGGAGGAGCTTTAAATTCATTTAAGGTTCTACTGATAAGTATAATTTTAAGTAGAGAAATTAATAAAATTAAATCAGGGAAAAAATATATAGGTGTTTTATTACCTAATAGTAATTTTGCATCAGCAGTAATTTTAGCAACAATGTTTTCGGATTTGGTTCCGGCAATTTTGAACTTCACTCTTTCAGAAAAGATATTCAATTATTCGATTCGAAAAGCAAATTTAGATATAATTATTACAAGTAGATTATTTATTAAGAAAGCAAATCTAAAAGAGAGACCTGAGATGGTTTTTCTTGAAGATATATCAAATAATATAACTCTAAAAAATAAAATATTTTATGCTATACTGATATTTATTCTTCCTTCATGGATATTAATTAGATGTCTTAGTAGAAACTTTAAAGATATATATCAAACAGCAATTTTGCTGTTTTCCAGCGGCTCCAGCGGCATCCCTAAAGGAATTTTATTATCGCATCATAATATGAATAGTAATGTTAATTCATATATTCAGATTATGAAATGTAGTGTCGATAATGAAAAAATAGTTGGAAATCTTCCATTTTTTCATTCATTTGGAATCAATTTAGGTCTTTGGATTCCGTTAATGTATGGTATTAAAGTAGTTTATATCAAAAATCCGTTAGATACCTCTGCTGTAATTCAATCCATTAAAAAACATAAGTTAACTCTGCTTACTTCTACGCCGACATTTTTAAATAACTATATTAAAAAATCAATAAATACAGATTATGATTCACTAAGATTATTAATATTGGGTTCGGAAAAAATGAATTATAAACATGCTGAAAAATTTAGAAAACATACATGCATTGAACCTATAGAAGGTTATGGATGCACTGAGTTATCACCTGTTGTTTCAATTAATATATCTGAAGATATAAATGATTTAGGATTAAAATCAGGAAAGTCTCACAGTGTAGGAAAAGTATTAACCGGTATGGCCTCTAAAATAATCGATATTGATACTTATAAAGAAGTTAAACCTAGAAAAAGTGGACTACTTTTTATAAAGTCTCCTTCAATAATGAAAGGTTATCTCGATGATATTGATGCTACTAATGATGTGATAATTGATGGGTGGTATAATACCAAAGATATTGCTTCTATGGATGAATCAGGGAATATCTTAATAACAGGCAGAATATCCAGATTTAGTAAAATTGCAGGAGAAATGGTTTCACATGAAGTAGTTGAAAAACTTATTAATGAAGCTGAAAAATCAGAATTTGGAACAATATGTATTACTGATACTAAAGATGATAAAAAAGGCGAAAAACTTATTGTTATATACACTGAATTAAATACATCTATAGAAAAAATTAATCTGTATCTAAAAAATCATGGATTACCAAATTTATGGATTCCAAAACCGATAAATTACTATAAAGTTGATGAAATACCTATTCTTGGTTCAGGAAAATTTGATCTTTTAAAATTAAAAAAATTAATACCGCCAGCAGAGCCTGAGGATTGAAAGTCTGAATTCTTCAGGAGTACAGATATGAATATAATCATTCAATAAATCTCTTTCTAATATTTTATTATCTAGACTAAGCACTAAATCTTTTCTTTTGATAAAATTTTTCAAGGAATTCACTCACTGTAAAAAATTCTACCACTTATGGAAAAGTCAAACTATCAAGAGTACTCCACCGGAACAGAGGCTTGACAAGGTTAATTAACCATCATTATTACGTTTAAGCATTAAAATTGTAATATCATCAAACTGCTTATTTGTTTCTTCAAATTTATTTACATCTTCATATACTTTCTTAAAAATACTTCTAAGAGGTAGAGCTTGATTTTTAATTAACGTTTTAATGAACCTTTCAGAGCCGTACATTTCATTTTTAGGCGATGCTGCTTCCGGTATCCCATCTGTATATAAAATCAATTTATCACCCTTTATAAGCATTTTTTGACCAATATCATATTTTATATTTTTATATAGACCTATAACAGTGTTATTAAATAAGCCAAATTCAGTTGCCTCTCCTATTTTATTTATAATAAGACTACTATGATGTCCTGCATTGGCGTGCTTTAATTCTCCTGTTTTTATATCGTAATATGCAAGAAATACTGTAACAAACATAAATGCTTTATTGGCATCACAAATTATATTATTTGCTTTTTCCAAAGCTCTAGCAGGATTATTTTTTTTATCCATACATACTGTTTTTAGCATAATTTTAAAGTTGGTCATAAAAAAAGCGGCGGAAATACCTTTTCCTGATACATCGGCAACGAGAATAGCAATTTTATCTTCTGACAGATAAAAAAAATCGTAAAAATCACCTGAAACTATTCGTGCAGGTTTAACTTTCGCATATAATTCAAACTCAGCTCTTATAAAGTTTTCTGTAATATTAGGTAGAGAAGATGTTTGTATATCTTTTGCTATTTCCAGTTCACTTTCTATTAACTGTTTTCTTTTTAGGTCTTTTTTAAAGTGATCCATATAAATATTTAACTCTTTGTTTAAAAAGTTAAATGCCCTTGAGAGTTTGCCAACTTCACTTTTATCTTTATTGTTTATCTTTATTGAAAAATCGATATTATTAAGACCTATATTTTTTACAATTTTTGTTAAATTATGAATGGGTTTGGTTATAGAATTGGCAAGTAGCCAACCTAAATATATAAAAATTAAAATAACAAAGCAGATAATAATAAGGTTAATCATAAATGTATAATACAGTTCATTAGTAAATGTTTTACTTAACTCTTTTGTAAGGTTATTCAGAATATTTTTTTTCTCTTTTATAAGTATTTTATTTGCATATTGCTGATAATTTGAAAGAAATATTGTTGTTCCTAAATAGTAATCAGTATTTGAAATTTTTGAAAAATATGCGAATTTTTTAGTATGAATTTTAGTAGGAATTCCTTGATTGCTTACATAATAAAAATTGTAATACCCTTCAGCTTTACCTTTTCTTTTAACTTTATTCATTAGTTTATATAACCTTGGAAATCCCTTGCGTAACTCTTTTTCTTTAACGAGTAAGTCAACTGGATTTGGAGAGACTACGAGTTGATAGTTTGGTGCCATTAAAAATGAATAACCAATAATTATTTTTTTATTAATTTTAAGAAAATAATTAATAACATTTATAATTTTTGGATCCTTAGCTATGTCAATTTCATTTTTTAAATCATACTGAATTAAAGGAGATAGTGTAGTTGTCATATTTTTATTTATTAATTGAAGATATTTTTTTGATAATATTTCTAGTTTACCTTCTGATAGTTTTTCTGCTTTTTGAAAATAACTTTCTAATGTTTGGGTACTTATTGCTAAATTTTTTAAAATCAATATTTTATACTGTAGAAATGTAGTAAAGCACCATAATAATGAAATAATGATTATTATTAAAATATAGGATAGAATAACTTTTGTTCTTATTTTCATATATAAACAGTTTTTTTATTTTTAAATTATTAGTTATATCCTTAATAATAGATATTATAACTAGATAGAGTTGATAATTATACTTACTAAAAGTAAAAAATAAAAGAAAGAGAAAACTATATAAAATGGAACAAAAAGCAATACATGATGTTTCATCTGAGATAGAGAGAATTTATGAAAAAGCAGTATTTGCCGCATCAAAAAGTAATTTCCCTTATGCGGTGGAACTATTAATACTTATTCTTTCTAAGGAACCAGGTTTAACTGTTGTAAGAAATAAATTAAGAGAAGTAGAAAAAATTTATTGTAAAATAGGAGGATTAAAGAAAAAAATATTTTCATTTAAAATAAACAAAATAATAAAATTAGGGCAATTATCACTTCTTAGAAAAAAGAATGAATTTGCATTAGCTTCCGCAGAAGAAGCTTTATCCATTGATGTAAGAAATCTATCAGCATTAAAACTATTGGCAGATGCAGGGAAGGCTTTAGATGCTAATTTTATCGTACTGGAATCATATGAATTAGCTTATAGTTTTTATCCCAAAAATGTAGCTGTTATAAAAAATTTGGCGAACTTGTATCAAGATTTAAATAGACGGCAGGATGAGCTTCGGTTAAGACATATATTATCTCAAATGTTCCCTGATAATTTAGAGTATAAATCAGATGAACGGTCTGCTACTGCTTCAGCAACTATGGAAAAAAGTAACTGGGAAGATAAATCTAGTTCTTTTAGAGATAAATTGAAAGATAAAGATGAAGCTGAAATTTTAGAAAAGGAAGAAAAAATTATCCACAATGCTGATGACATTAAAGATATGGTTGTTTCACTAAAAAATGAACTTAATGCAAATCCTGAATCAGTAAAAATTATAAGAAAACTCGGATGGCTTTATTATAAAAGTGAAGAGTACCATGAAGCTTTGAATTACTTTAAAAAGCTTGAAGAAAAATCTAATATTTTTGATATTTCAATAAATAAAGCTTCAGAAAATTGTGTAATCTCAATTTTAGATTTAAAACTTGCTAAGTTAAGTGATAAATCTGATTCAGATTTAGAAGTAAAACAGATAAAAACAGATATTTTAAATATTAGAGAAAATTCAGCAGCTAAACGGGTCAGAGCATATCCTAATGATTTGGAATTACATTTTGATCTGGCAGTGGCTAGCTGGAATAATAATAATATAAATTCAGCAATAGATCACTTCCAGACTTCTCAAAATAATCTGAAATGGCGTCTACCGTCAATTATTTATTTAGGAAGATGTTTTTATGCTAAGCAGCATTATGATTTAGCTATTGATAAATTTAAAAAAGCAATTTCACTTAATGATGGCATAATGGATAAGTATTCATTAAATGCTATATATTATTTGGGATTAACATTTGAACAAATTGATGATAATAAAAATGCTTTTGAATGCTTTAAGAAAATTTATTCCATAAGCTCAAAATACAGAGATGTTGCTGATAAAGTTCAAAAATATTATGATAAAAACAAATAGAATTAATTGATGGAAATATATTTAAAGCGGCATTAATACTTTAAAGAAAATCACTTCTAAATATCTATAAATATATTTTAGTGTAATTCGTCATTTTATAAATTAACTAATAAATTTTATTGATTTTTTTATTAAATATTATTCTATAGAGCTTGTCTTTCTAAAATCAATGAGTATTTTAGTATCTCTTAAAAATAAGTGGTCCTGTAGCTCAGTTGGTTAGAGCAGGCGACTCATAATCGTCTGGTCGTAGGTTCGAGTCCTACCGGGACCACCATTTTTTTATCTTTTTGTATGATCTCAGTATCACTTTAAACTGGTCAATAAATTTTCTAATTTTACTGTTACTTCAAATATTTAATGGAGAAGTAGTATAAAAAATTTATAAAAAATACTACTGATAGGTTATAAAAGAGTAGCTCTATCTGATACAATGGGAGTACTTTATTTTTTTATTCGTATCTTCCTCCCTGTATGTATATCTAGAAAAATTATGAAACTTCTTAAAGAAAGTGGTATTGATTTTGGTGTTTATGCTGGGCATTATGGTGGATACTTATACCTTTAAAAGGTATAAATTTTAATGATTTACTAAAAGCTCTTTATTTTAAAAAACTATACGCAATTGGCAGGAATAAATATGGTGAAGAGCTAAAAAAGCTATAGACCAACATGAAAAAAATAATTAAATAATAACTGCCTTTTAAAGATAGTTATTATTTTTGCTATGATAGATAAAACAACTGTAAGATCTGAATTATGATCTTATACCTACTATTTTATTTAAGTTTTATGATACTTTTGTCATAATCTTCAGGAGCTTTATAACCTAATAGTTCAATGCATGTAGCAGTAAGTGAACTGATGCCTAATCCGTCTATAAGTTTTTTGCTATATTCGCCCTGATATTCAGGGTCATAAATGATCCCCGGTACAGGATTTAAAGAGTGGCTTGTTTTGGCTTCTTTTTTCCCTGTATTAGCATCAATTGTAATTTTACCCGTTTTTCTATCGTGTTGATACATATCATCACAATTTCCGTGATCAGCTGTGATAATCATTACGCCACCTGCTTTTTTAATCGCATTAGCTAACCTTTTTACGCATATATCCACTGCTTCAATAGCAATGATAGTGGATTGATAAATGCCGGTATGACCGACCATATCTCCATTTGGATAGTTAAGTCTTATAAAGTCATATTTATTGTTTTCAATAGCTTCTATTACCCTGTCTGTAATTTCTGCACATTTCATCCATGGTCTTTGTTCGAATGGAATTATATCAGAAGGTATTTCAATATAAGTTTCAAGATCTTTACTAAATTTACCTGACTTATTTCCATTGAAAAAATATGTAACATGACCATATTTTTGAGTTTCACTTATTGCCATCGATTTTAGACCGGTAGCACAAATATATTCACTCAGAGTTTTGTCTA
This sequence comes from Conchocele bisecta, assembly GCA_029237695.1. Lineage (NCBI taxonomy): Eukaryota > Metazoa > Mollusca > Bivalvia > Lucinida > Thyasiridae > Conchocele > Conchocele bisecta. The sequence continues at coordinate 118,945 of JAQRGA010000042.1, read as the reverse complement.
TTGTAGGAGGATGAACAAGGTATTTTTTAGGAACTTTTAGATCACCGTCGTATTCCATCATGCCTGCATAAAGGATAGAAGGGCGTGGTGAACGGTCAAATTTATTAAAAATATATTCTTCAAAAGCTGCTGTTATTTCAATAGACCTATCTCCTCTGAAATTAAAAAATATGACTGAGTCATTATCTTGCATTTTTCCAACAGGATTACCGTTACTGTCAGCAACAACAAAAGGAAGTAGATTTTGGTCAATTGCCCCGCTTTCTTTTCTTAATGTTTCAATAGCTTCTTTAGCAGTGTTAAATTTTCTACCATCTCCGTGAACATGAGTTGCCCAACCCCTTTTAACCATTGACCAATCGGCTCCATATCGATCCATTGTTATCTGCATCCTTCCACCGCCTGAGGCAATTTTGATATCACAGCCTTTTTTTATTTCATCAAGATATTTTTCAAATGGTTCTACATATTTCAGAGCTGAAGTTTCAGGTACATCTCTGCCGTCAAGAAGTATGTGAACTCTTATTTTTTTAACTTTGTCTGATATTGCTTTTTCTATCATAGCTTTTAGATGGCTAATATTGCTATGTACATTTCCATCTGAAAACAGCCCTAAAAAATGCAGCGTAGTCTCTTTTGAATTACAATTTGTTATTATTTCTTTCCAAATATTGCCATTAAACATTCTACCTGTTGCTATGGCTTTATTAACGAGTTTTGCACCTTGTTCAAAAACTCTTCCGCATCCAATAGCATTATGGCCAACTTCACTATTGCCCATATCATCATCACTCGGTAGTCCTACAGCAGTACCATGAGCCTTTAATTTTGAATTAGGACAATTTTTAAGCATATTATCAAGGTTTGGAGTATAGCTGTTTAAGAAGGCATCGCCGTCTTTATATTTGCCAAATCCTACACCATCCATAATGCATAACAGCAGAGGACCTTTTCTTTTTTTGAACTTTGAATTTTTTTCCAGTGCTTTGAGCATATTTTTACTCCTCAAATGAAATTTTTATACAAATTTAAATTTGCGGTTAAACTATATTTACTATTATTTGAATATGGATATAATCATGGTTAAAGTTTTAAGCTGTTAATGAATAGTTAATATAATGGCAATTTTATAAAATTAACTCTAATACATTAATTATTTATATAATAAAATTATTTATTAAGTTTATAAAATGCAAATTTTTCAATAAACAGATATAAAACCTTTAGGAGGTTATAGTGTTAAAAGGAATCAAAAAATCAATAATTATAATAACTGCATTATCTTTTAGTATTATTTCTTTTAATATTTATGCAGAAATTAAGGATAGTAACAAGCAGGTATCCGAATATAAAATGCTTAAAAATAGCCTTAAAGAGACTAGTCTTGAAATGAAGATTAAGAAAAAAATAGAAAAAGAGATGCTGGACAAAAAAACTGAAAATATTGTAGTAGAAAAAAGGAAAACTCCTCTGCATACTATTTTATATTATATTCCTAATAGGTTAATTGATTTGAGTGATATTATAACTTTTGAAGGAGGGGTTGGTCCTGAAGTCAGTTTAGAATTAACTTTTACAAAATGGTTGCAGTTTGGTGGAAGTTATGGAGATAGATATTTTGCAGAAAAAGGTTATAACCGTCAGTATGGAGGTGGATATTCCAGCGGATACAATGCTTCATTTGCATGTTTAAACGATGAACAGCAAATGGTTGACTATACATTCGGCAGTGTAAAACCGTATGTTAATTTAGATGATTCAAAAAGAATAACAGCATATCCAGATAAAAAATTTTATATAAACGGAGTTGTTGATTTTTGGCGAATAGGTATAAAAGCCGGATGGATTGTTAATATTGGAGTAAGTATTCATCCTGTCGCAATCGCAAACTTTTTTACCAGTTTCTTTTTTATAAGGTTAACTGAGACTCAGGATATTTAAAATTTTTCTATAAATTATTAGAAAAGGGTATGCTACCCTATTTTTTTTATGCTATTTTTAACGATACAAGATTAAATATTTTAAAGGTTTACTATCAGGTTAATATGACATTAAAAACTTGATAACCTTTAATATTAATAACTTTAAACCCGCATCTTAGTGCGATAACTTGAGAGGTTTATCCATGAATAAAGATAAAATTAAAATTTTAGTAGCCGAACTTTTAAATGAAGGAATTTCTCTTTCAGATATACAGAAAAAACTTCAGAATGAGCATGAAGTTAGAATGACTTTTTTTGATCTTAGATTATTAGCTGCTGAACTTGAATCAATTGATTGGTCAAAACAGAAAGCCGATATTAAAGCAGCTGAGGATGCAAAAAAAATCGAAGAAGAAAAAGCTAAAGCTAAAGAAAAAGCATTAAAAGAAGGTGAAGATTCTGATAGAGAAACCGCAGGGGCTACTCTTATTGAAGTAAGTAAACTGACTCGTCCGGGATCAGTAGCTAACGGATCGGTAAAATTTGCATCAGGTGCCAAGGCTGATTGGATATTAGATCAGGCGGGCAGATTAGCTTTAGATAAGGCAGAAGGCGAGCCTACAGAAGAAGATATACAGGAATTTCAGATAGAGCTTCAAAAGGCATTATCAAATAGCGGGATGTAATTCTATTATTATAAATATTTTAAGAAGACCCAATTAGGCTCTTTTATTACACTAAAATTAACTTTTATGTGACATTATATTTTATTTTGAACTGATTTTTTGTGAAAATTTATTATATATATAATATACAAGCTTCATGAATTCAATTATGGAGCAGATTATGAAAAATAATATATCTAATATAGATGAAAAAATTGATGATATACATCATTAATAAAATAGAAGAGTAATACTATAGCAGTCAGGTTTAATCGATTTTTTGAATAGTAAATATAATAAAAAAAAGAGCCTATTGAGGCTCTTTTTTTATAAAATCAAATATAGAAATATTAGTTTCTATCGATACATTTTAAATCTTCAAAAGCTTCTTTAAGTCTTGCGATCATTGTTTCCTGACCAGCTCTTAACCATTTTCTTGGATCGTAGTATTTTTTATTTGGTTTGTCAGCTCCATCAGGATTACCAATTTGTCCCTGCATATATGCTTTATTTTTCTTATAATAATCCATTACGCCTATCCATGTACCCCACTGAGTATCTGTATCAATATTCATTTTGATAACTCCGTAGGTAATAGCTTCTCTTATTTTTGCTAATTCAGAACCTGAACCGCCATGAAAAACAAAGTTAACAGGATTTTTTTCTGTATTCAATTTTTTTTCAATATATTTTTGCGAATTATCAAGAATTTTAGGAGTCAATACAACATTACCCGGTTTGTAAACACCGTGAACATTACCAAATGATGCGGCAATTGTAAAGTTTGGACTAATTTTATTTAATCTTTCATAAGCTAATGCCACATCTTCAGGTTGAGTATAAAGTGCAGAACTGTCAAGATGAGAGTTATCAATTCCGTCTTCTTCTCCTCCTGTGCATCCCAGTTCAATTTCAAGTGTCATATCAATCTTGCTCATTCTTTCAAGATATTTTTCAGAAATATTAATGTTCTCTTCCAATGGTTCTTCTGAAAGGTCAAGCATATGTGAACTAAAAAGAGGTTTGCCAAATTTTTCGAAGTGTTTTTCACCGGCCAGAATCAATCCGTCAACCCATGGTAAAAGTTTCTTAGAACAATGGTCTGTATGAAGAATTACGGGAACGCCATAAGCCTCAGCAATTAAATGGACATGCTGTGCTCCTGATATTGTTCCTAATATATCTGGTGAACCAGCTTTTTTACCTGCACCTTTGCCGGCAATAAAACTTCCACCGCCATTTGAAAATTGAATCATTACAGGTGAGCCGGCATTTTTTGCTGCTTCAAGTACTGCATTTACTGAATCAGTTCCCACACAGTTAACTGCAGGGATAGCAAATCCTTCCTGTTTTGCTATTCTGAATACTTCTTGAACATCTTTACCGGATAGAACTCCTGGAGCAACTTTATTTAAAATTTTTTCAGACATCTTTCTTTCTCCTATAGTTATATTATTTGGGAAGTTCATGTGTATTTAAATAAATAATTTAGCATAAATAATAAACACTTCATAATTTTTCTTTAAGAGTTTTAGAATTAAATAGTATTTCCTAAATATTATTATTATCTTACATATCAAAATATCTACTTAAAACATAGGAATAAGTGATTTCTAAAGGTTTTGAAGTTATGGGTTTTACATCTTTATAAAATTTTCTCTAAGTGAGTATTTTTAAGCAAATGGTGAAATTTTTTTATAGGCATAAGGTATAAAGTTTATTAAATCATCGGCTGTTAGTCCTCTTGAGCCATTTTTTAACTGACCTATTTCTCCGGCTTTTCCATGAATATAAACAGCTAGGCATGATGATTCAAAAGGATTGGAGATCTCTGCATAGTTTGAGGCTAAAATACCAGTTAGTACATCTCCGCTGCCGGCTGTAGCAAGAGCCTGGCAGCCTGAGCCATTAACAGATGTTGTAAATTTTTTATTTGAGATGGCAGTTTTATTTCCTTTAAGTATTACAGTGCCATTTAATTTTTTTGATAACTGCTCGCATTGTTCTATTCTATTATTAATAGATTTGCCATCAATTTTAAATCCATCAATGAGTTTTTTAGCTTCGCCTGGATGAGGGGTGTAAATAAATTTATTATTTTGGGTAAATATATTTGGCTGTGTTGAAATTATATTTAATGCATCAGCATCTATAATCATCTGTTTATCAAGTATAAGGATTGCTTTAAGAACATCATAACATGATTTATTTGTTGAAATACCTGGTCCTATAATTACTATATCGTGCTGATCGATCAATTTTTTTAATTCAGGTATAGATGATTTAGTAAAAACCCCTGTATTATCGTCAGATATTTTTCTTAAAATGAGAGAATGTTCATAATTTGAGACACTATCAATAGATTCTGGAATTGCTATTGTAACGAGTCCTGCACCTGATTTTAACGCAGCTGTTCCTGCTAAAAATGGAGCTCCTGGATATAGCCTGCTGCCTCCGATGACCAAGATACTACCGAGAGATTTTTTATGAGAGTTTGCAGGAAGTCTTTTTATTCGCTTGTAAGCATCTAATTCACTAAAAAAAGATAAGTTGCTGTTTATGTTATCTATATATTCCTGAGGCGTTCCAATTTCAACAATATCAATTATTCCGCAAAATTCAGGTCCTCTATTTATAAGTAATCCATATTTAGGCAGGCAGATTGTTACTGTATAGTCTGCTATTACGGCTTCATCCAAAACTTTGCCTGTATTACCGTTAAGCCCTGAAGGAATATCTATAGAAATAACTGGACATTTTGATTTATTTATTGCGTTGATCCAATTATCATAAGGGCTTCTTAATTTACCTTTAAATCCAGTTCCAAGCAGAGCGTCAATAATTATATCACCTTTTTTAAAGTTATTCTGATTTAAATCTTTTTTGACCTTTACAGAAATCTTTTTAGGAATAATCATTGAATGATATTTCGCATCGCCCTTAAGCTCCGACAGGCAGCATATACTATATATTATTATCTCTTTATCAGTGTGCTGTAATAGATATTTAGCAATTACATAGGCATCTCCGCCATTATTACCCCTGCCTGCTAATAAAATAAATCTTTTAATATGTTGAGTGTTATATCTTTTAATAAACTCTAATATTTTTATGCCAGTGCCAATTCCAGCTCTTTCCATTAATATTTCTCCTTTTATACCTGCTTCTTCAATAGATAGTCTATCTAATTCCTGCATCTGTTTAACAGATATAGCTTTCATATTCAAAATTTCCTAAAAGTTAATAAGAATAAAAAAATTATAATTATTTGAGCCATTTATTACAAATAATTGTATATTATAAACTAATTATTAATATAATGAATTTATAAATTTAGACAATAGACCAAAGGTTTTAGTAATAAATAAAAATAAATTTAGTATTTGTGCTGTAATCGATGTAGAAGAAGAAAATAGCAATATTGATAAGTATATAAAGAATGCAGTTAAAATTTATTTTGGGGTGATAGACTTAGAATATTGCTATTTTCCTTATAATAATTACTTTTCTGCAGGAGTTGAGGGTATTGCAAAAAATATTAAGTATTTTTTAAAAATTTTAGTCTAAAGAAACTTAAAGGATAGCTGTAAGTTTATTGGATATTTAATTCCAGTAGGTGATATCAAACGTACATTAATATCTTCAAAAGTTATTTTGATTGGTGATGCTGAAAGATTTATTAAAATATTTTTTAATTTAAAAACATAGAAAACCTCACTAAAAAGTGAGGTTTATGGAACTAAGATTATCAATAATAAAACTATTATTCAACTTTAGTTTTAGGCAGACCTAAAACTTTGTCGCCTTCCTTCCATAATTTTTTTTTCTGAAGAAGGTCAATTCGTTCATATCTTTTTAGTACATTTCTTTTCTGAATGATTTTTGTACTTCCTTTTAAGCTTGGATGACGAGACATTTTATTTACTCCTGTTATCTTAACATATAAAATACTTATTAAACTGCGATAAGAATCGACTAATATTGCTCTTTTTCGTTGATTTTCAATTATTAACTATAAATAACTCATAAAATAATATTGGAATTTAGCTTGTTTTAATCTTATTTCAAATAGGCTAAACTGTTGAATATGCTCAAAAAACAAATATCTATATTATTATTCATACTTTGTATTGTTATCTATTTTAATATAGATCTTTATGGCAAATCTGATAATTTAAGAAAAATAACTATTTATGCTACTACTGATACCCATGGCAATCTGTTAAGTAAAAAAGGAGGTTTGTTAAAACTTGCAACTCTTTTAAAAAAAGAAATTAAGCAGTCAGGTGGGCTAAATAACTCTCTTATAATTGATTGCGGAGATACTTTTCATGGTTCAATTGAGTCAACGTTGTCAAAAGGTGAGCTTATAAAAAAGATATTCAATTATTTACATTTTGATATTTTTGTGCCTGGGAATCATGAATTAGAGTACGGAACAAAAGTTTTAGCCAGTATAATAAATAATCTTGATGCTGATTCAATAGCAGGAAATTTAGAATTTAAAGATGAACACTCAACTAAACTTTATGAGTGGAGAATATATAAAAGAAACGGCTTAAAAATAGTAGTTATAGGATTAACATTTCCTTTTATTGATCACTGGATGTATCATACAGAAAAGGATAAGTATAAAGTAAAAGATATTAATAAGATTCTGAAAAGGGTTTTACCTAAAATACTTCAAACTTTTCCAGACTTAATTATTTTGGCTATGCACAGTGGATTGCACGGCTCATATAAATTTGGTTACAGTCAGGGGATTAAAGCAATTGCGTCTAATTATCCTGAAATAGATATAATTATTGGAGGACATACGCATCAATTATACTCAGGAACTATTTTAAACAATAATATTTATTATATTCAATCTGGAAGCAAAGCCGAATATCTAGCTAAAATAACGATTAAATATAATATAAAAAACCATTCTAAAATAATAAATTCTGAACTACTTCCTGTAGATTCATCTGAAATTGATTCATCTTTATTAAAAAAAATAAAGCCTTTTTTAGAAAAAATTGAGAAAAAAAAATCAGAAAAAATTGCTTATATACCTAAAAATAAAAAAGTTAATTTTAATAAACTTATAGCTGAAATAATGTCAAAAAGTACAAAGTCAGATGCGGCAGTTTATAATCTAAGCTATTCAAAAAAATATTTAAAAGGAACTGTTACTTATAAAAAAATATACGAGGTTCTTAAATATGAAGATAATATTATTGTCCTTTATTTATCAGCAGAGGAAATAAATAGTATAGTTAATGAAATTGTTAAATATAAAAAGAAAAAGAAAGTGTATAAAGGATTTAATATTTGGGGTATTCCTATCAAAAAAAGTAAAGGTATAAGTTTGGCAATAACTTCGTATTATGCATCAGGAGCTAGAAATAAGTTTCCGATAATGAAAAAACTTGCTGCTGAAAAAGGTGTAAATAGTAAAATACATCTTAGAAAAGCAGTTATAAATTATTTGAAAAAAAAATATCCTGTTAAAGAATAAATTATATTTTTGGATTAAATGTTAACAAGCAGGTTCTTTTGTAGTATTGTATCTGCTTATTTAAATTATAATTTTCAACAAAATTTGGAATATTTATTATGACTGAAAAAGAGTATGATTTTAAAAATATAGAAAAAAAATGGCAGAAATACTGGGAAGAGAATAAAACATTCAAAACACCTGACTGCATAGATAAACCTAAATACTATGCATTAGATATGTTTCCGTATCCAAGTGGAGCAGGTTTGCACGTAGGACACCCTGAAAGTTATACTGCAACAGATATTCTTTGCAGATATAAAAGAATGAATGGATTTAATGTATTACATCCAATGGGATGGGATGCTTTTGGCTTACCGGCAGAGCAATATGCGCTTGAAACAGGTACTCACCCTGTGATTACTACTAAAAAAAATATTGAAAACTTTAAACGACAGCTTAAATCTTTGGGATTTAGTTACGACTGGGATCGCGAAATAAATACAACAGATGAAAAATATTATAAATGGACTCAATGGATTTTCATTCAGCTTTACAATAAAGGTTTGGCTTATATTGGCGAAGTTCCGGTAAACTGGTGTCCTGAATTAGGAACTGTTTTAGCTAATGAAGAAGTAATAAATGGAAAAAGTGAACGCGGTGGTTATGACGTTATAAGAAAGCCAATGAGACAGTGGATGTTGAAAATAACAGAATACGCTGAACAGCTTTTAGAAGGATTAGATGATCTTGACTGGTCTGAAGGTTTAAAAGAAATGCAAAGAAACTGGATAGGTAAATCTACTGGTGCAAATGTACATTTCAGTGTTGATACCTACGATGAAAAAATTGAAGTTTATACTACAAGACCTGATACTCTTTTTGGTACAACGTACATAGTTTTAGCCCCTGAGCATTGTTTAGTAAATAAAGTCACAACTGCCGGCAATAAATCTAACGTAGAAGCTTATGTATTACATACTTCAAAAATGAGTGAATTAGAGCGTACTGGCCTGAATAAAGATAAAACTGGAGCATTCACAGGTGCTTATGCTATTAATCCTGTAAATAATATAAAAATACCTATTTGGATTTCTGATTATGTGATGATTAGCTACGGAACAGGTGCAATAATGGCTGTTCCATGCCATGATACAAGAGATTTTGAGTTTGCGACTAAATATAAAATTAATATTAAATGTATTATTTTTCCAAATTTAAAAGAAGTTAAATTTGAAGGATCTGATATAGAAAAAATATTAGCAGGCAAAGAGTGCTGGACAGGTAATGGCAGAATGGTTCATTCATCAAATAGTGATGGACTTGATATTAACGGCTTTGAAGTAAAAGATTCAAAAAAAAAAACAATTGAATGGCTTGAATTAAAAGGAATTGGCAAAGGTACAATTAATTATAAAATAAGAGATTGGCTGTTCAGCAGACAGAGATACTGGGGCGAACCATTTCCTATTATTCACATGGAAGATGGCTCAATAAAATTAGTTCCTGAAAATGAACTGCCTTTAGTTTTGCCGAAAACTGAAAACTTTAAACCTTCAGGAAGTGGAGAATCACCTTTGGCAAATATTGGTGACTGGCTTGATTATACAGATCCAAAAACAGGTATGAAAGGTCGTAGAGAAACAAATACAATGCCTCAATGGGCAGGATCATGCTGGTACTATTTAAGATATATTGATGCAGTTAACGATGATGTTGCATGGGATAAAGAAAAAGAAAAATACTGGATGCCTGTAGATCTTTATATCGGTGGAGCTGAACACGCTGTTCTTCATTTACTATATGCACGTTTTTGGCATAAAGTACTTTATGATTTAGGACATGTTTCAACAAAAGAACCTTTTCAAAAACTTATTAATCAGGGAACTATTTTAGGACTTTCTTATAAAGATCAGCGTGGTGTACTTATTCGTACAGATAAAGTTGAAAATAAGAAAGGTAAATTTTTTCATAAGGAAACTGGCGGGGAATTGGTAGAGTTTCAGGCTAAAATGTCAAAATCTTTAAAAAATGTTGTTAATCCTGATGATGTAGTTTATGAATATGGTGCTGATAGTTTACGTCTATATGAAATGTTTATGGGGCCTCTTGAAGCTACTAAACCATGGAATACTGCCGGAGTAGAGGGAGTTTTTCGTTTTCTGAAAAAATCATGGAGGATGATAAATAACTTTAAATTCAGTGATGCTGAACTGAGTCGAAAACAGTTATCGACTTTACACTCAACGATTAAAAAAGTTACAGAAGATACTGAAACTTTAAATTTTAATACAGCTATTAGTCAAATGATGGTATTTGTAAATGAATTTAGTAAGATTGAAGAAGTACCAGAATATGTAGCAGAAATATTCATTAAACTATTAACTCCTTATGCACCTCATATTTGTGAAGAAATGTGGGAAATTATAGGTGCAGGTGGAGATCTTGCTTATAATCAATGGCCTGAGTTTGATGAAAAATATTTAAAAGAAAATGAGGTCGAAGTGCTTGTTCAGGTTCTTGGTAAACCAAAAGCAAGAATAATGATGTCGCCAGATGCAGCAAATGATGAAATGCAGAAGATCGCACTTAAAAATGAAAAAGTTTTAAATGCTATAAAAGGAAAAACTGTAAAAAAAGTTATATGTGTTTCTGGTAGACTTGTTAATATAGTAGCTAACTAATTATAAGGTCTATCAGGTTAAGTATTTTAAAAATTTATAGCTTTTAATTTTATAACTGGTAGGGAGCAGGATATTTTATGAATTTATATATTTTTGATTTTGATGGAACTTTGGCAGATAGCTATCCTGTTGTTATTGATATTTTTAAGAAAGAATCATAAAAAATTTGCTATTGATACTAATATGCCTGAATTTGATACCTTTAGGAATATGTCTTCAAAAGAAATTATAAAAAGTCTTTCTATTCCATATTATAAGCTCCAGTCTTTTGTCTTAAAAATAAGAAAGTTGTTAAAAGAAGAAATCGAGTCTATTAATATAATATCTGAAATTTCTGATATACTTCTAGAGCTTAGCAAGGAAAATAATTTAATGATTGTAACTTCTAATTCTGAAGAAAATGTAAAATATTTTTGTGTAAAATTTAATATAAACTGTTTCAGTAAAATCAGTACAGAAAAATCTCTTTTTGGAAAAGCAGACACTATTAAAAAGATAATAAAAAAAGATAATGTTAAATATGAGAAGATGTTTTATATTGGAGATGAAACGAGAGATATTGAAGCAGCTAAAAAAGCAGGTATTCAATCTATAGCTGTGAGTTGGGGATATTCTGTTGGAGATATCTTAAAAAAATATAAGCCCGACTATATTATAGATAATCCAAAAGAACTTTTATATATCATTTAAGCGGGTAAATTCTCTTATAATATATTGAATTAAATCTTACATTACAGTAAATAGTAATTTGGGTATTCTTACCCGAGTATCTTAAATAAAACTTAAATAGAGGGATAGATCATTTAATGAAATATATCGACTTACATACACATAGTACAGCATCCGATGGGACTTGTACTCCATCTGAGATTATTAAGATTGCCGAGGATTGTAAACTGTCGGCAGTAGCACTTACGGATCATGATACTGTTGCTGGATTGGATGAATTTAGAGAGGCAGCAAACTTATCATCTGTAACTGCAATACCTGGCATAGAAATAGCTGCTAACTGGAACTATAGAGAAGTTCATATTTTAGGTTACTGGATATCTGCATCAAATGATAAACTAAACACTTTTTTAAAGGAAGTCAGAAATAATCGAAACAATCGGAATATTAAAATTATTGAAAAACTTAATTCAAATGGGTTAGACATATCAATAGATGAAGTTAAAGAAATAGCTAAAGGTGAAAGTGTAGGAAGACCGCATATTGCTTCAATACTTGTGAGTAAAGGTTATTTTAAAACACTTAAAGATGTTTTTAGTACATGTCTTGCGAGAGGCGGAACAGGGTATCAGCATAGAATTTTACCAAAAACAAGTGTTGCTATTGATGCAATACACCAAGCTGGAGGTATTGCATTTTGGGCTCATTCAATGCATAGAAATAAATCTTTAAGCAAATACAGAAATTTGAAATCTGATATTATTGAATTGACTAATAAGGGATTGGATGGAATAGAGGCTTATTATTCTCAATATTCATACGCACAGCAGATAAAATTATTGGAATATGCGAAAGAATTGAACCTACCTGTTTCTGGCGGAAGTGATTTTCATGGTGATAATCAACCATCAATTAAAATGGGTGTAGGAATAGATAATTTAAAAATCCCTGTCGGCGTATTAGATAATCTTCTAACATACTATGCAGACAACTTAAAAAAAGTTGATTCTTAATAGTTGATAAAAAATCACTGCTATGATAACTTTTTAACTAACAGTAATGTAGTACTACTAATATCTAATTCCGCTAAGTTCAGGTTTTAATTCTCTTGCTGTAGGTCTATTTTGAGGCAGTAAGCTAATACCATTTCTTTCCTGAGGGCTTTGATTACAACCATTACAAATTAATGCTAAAGTTAATAAAGCACCTACAAGCTTCAAGGTATTGAAAATTCTACTTTTAATATTCATTTATCTATTACTCTTTTTTATTTATTCACTGCTTTCTTCCGAAAAGAATACACTGTCCCCGACTCTGATTGTATCAACTGCCGGAAAAATGATATTTGCAACAGAATATTTATCGTAAATATTTACGATTTTTGCTTTAGCAAGGAATTTATTTCCTCTTGCAATATAAACTTCTTTATCTGTAGGAATTGGAACAATTACAGATTTTTCATTACCTGCAATATTCGCTATAATTGTATTATCTTTGCCTAAATTTACTATTATAAATCCCCATTTAGCATTGTATTCAACTATTTTACCTTTGAGTTTATAATATAATTCAGGATGATTTTTTGAAATTTTAATTTCGCCTATTTGTTTTCTTTTACCCAGTGTTTTTTTAAGATTATTATAAGATATTTTTGTTTGTGTTAATTTATTCTGCTGGGTATTTATTATTTCACGGAGTTCTCTAATATTTGTAGTTTTATCCAATGAAGTTTTTTCAAGTTTCTTAAGTTTATCCCCTGTCTTTATTAATTTTGAATTTAAACTGACAAGTTTATCATTTATATTATCTGCATATTTGATAATTGGATCTATTCCAAGAGAGAGTAAATTTTTATTATCGCTTTTAAATTTATTTATATCCATATCTCTACCCATTGCTGTGGAAATATTTATAATTGCTGTAGCTAATTGATCATTTCTAAGATTAACTTTATTTAGAAGCTCCACAAATGAGTTACTGGTTGTTTTGGTCGTTGATAAATTATCAAACTCAGAAGACTTAAACTCTCTTGGAAGCATTAAACCATCAGCAGATTTTTTAAGTGTTAATGATAATAAATTTCGTTGATTAGCTATTCCTTTTGCCTGTTCATTAAAATCTTTTAAAAGAATATTTAAATCTTTTTCTTTTAAAAGATTACTATTCTTTAACTTTCTGGAAAATTTTGTTCCCATTCTCTTATCCAATGTAGAAGAAACTTTATTTATGGATTCAGCCATTAATTTATTTTGCAGATTAATTTTTTTTGTTTGTTGAGCGAATTGTGCGAGTATTACGACTGAAATAATTGAAATAATAAAGACAATTATGGTAATAATTTTAAAAAATAAATTATTATGAGTACCAGTTTTGTTTTCAGTTTTCTGTGGTTTAGTATTTTTTTTCGGCAGAGCAGAATTTTTTAAATGGGTAAAATTACTAGCTTTATCGGTTTTATCTTTTTGAGATGTAAACTTCATTTGAAAGTCCTTGCATTACATTACTGTTTAATTGTTAATTATATATACATATTTTATCTAAAATATAATATTCATCAATATTACTAATGATATATAATTCAAAAAGTATCATTAAAATTTATAAAATAATTTTAAATTATGTTTAATTATTAAAAAAATAAGATGTATGTAGGTATGGATCTTTTTTATAATTATTTTCTTTTATAAAAATTTTCTGTTCATTACTTCTAAATCAGCTACCATTTAAATATAATATGTAGTAAAATATATTGATTATTGAATTTTTTCCCAATGATTTTGAGGTTATTATATGTCGTTTGTTTTAAAGGTAATTGAAACAGAAGATAGTGAAACAACAACAGCAAGAGTTTTTACCGGTAAAATACGAATAGGTTCTGGAGATGAGTGCGATTTAATTATTGATTCTAAAAAAGTTTTACCGCTTCATTCTGAATTATATCATAGAGGTACTGAATATAGGTTCCTTGCACATAGCTCTGCATTTGTTGAAATTAATAATGCAGAAATCTTAAAATGGCCGGCAGTCTTACATGATGCTGATATTATAACTATTGGAGATGTAAAATTTCAATTTCATGTTTTACAACAAAAAACTAAAAGAAGCTGGAAAGCAAGTTTTTCATCATATCTTGCCGTTTTTTTACTTGCAGTGCTGCTTATTTTTGAAGTTATAATTATGGTATGGCTCCCTTATAAACTTAGTCATCAAAAATCATTTGATTTGGCAACAACAATACAGGGAATATACAAAACTATGGATGATCTTAGAACTGATACAGGCAGGTTAAAGGTTGATAATAATAAGAATTTAAAGAAAAGCATGAAAGAAATGCTAATGGCCTGTGAAAATAATATGGTGAGTTATTTAAGACGATACGGGGCTAAAATGAATTGGACTCAGGCTAGAATAATTAGAAGAGATCTCTATCTTTTAAAAAATATAGTTAGTACATGGAATAAATATAGTGATATTTATTCAAAAAAACTTTCTATAAGCCCTAAAAAATATATTACCAATCTGTCAGATAAACTGGAAGCAAAAGCCCTAAAAAATAATAAAAAAGAACAGAGTAAAAAGAGACTTAATGTTAACTTTTAACAGTGTATGAGTTTTTTCAAAAATAGTTAATGTTTAAAATAACGTTATAATTTATACGAAGTACGATAACTCAAGTACAGAGATTTAAAAAATGAATAAAGAAAACTTACTGAAAATTTTTAAAAATATAAAAAATAAAAGAGTTGCTATAATTGGTGACCTCATGCTGGACACTTATATCTGGGGGAAAGTAACAAGGATTTCTCCTGAAGCTCCTGTTCCTGTTGTACATGTAAATAAAAAAACTTATTGTTTAGGCGGGGCTGCAAATGTTATGCGTAATATTGTTTCATTAGGTGGACAGGCAGTTGCTTTTGGTGTAGTCGGGCAAAAGGAAAATGGTCAATTACTTCTACAGTTAATAAATGAGCAAAATATTAATTCTGATAATATTATTATTGATCGGCAATACCAGACAATAGAAAAACAGAGAATTATGGCAGACTCTCAACAACTTGCAAGGGTTGACTATGAGGATCAGGAAACTATATCTCAGGAACTTAGAGATAATTTAATAGATAAAGTAATTGATTTAATAGATAAAAATAAGTTGGATGCTGTTATTTTTGAAGATTACGCAAAAGGATTAATTACATCAGAGATGATTACTAAAATATCTTCACTTGCCAAAGCAAATGGAATAATAACAGCTCTTGATCCTCATCCAAGTCATAAACTGCATTTTAACGGGCTTACTTTAATGACACCGAATCAATCTGAAGCATTTACTTTAGCCGGAATTTATAATAAAGAATTATCCGATAAACCTAATGAAGATAGGAATCTTCATGAAGTTGCAGAACAGCTAACAACTAATTGGGGTACAGAGCAGCTTCTGATTACACTCGGAGCAAAAGGTATGGTATTGTTTCATAAAGATAATTCACCGGTACATATTCCTACGGTTGCTAAAGAAGTTTATGATGTAACAGGAGCAGGAGATACTGTAATTGCAACATATATATTGGGACTTTTAGGCGGTCTTTCAGGGGCTGAAGCCGCTGAACTTGCTAATTATGCAGCTGGTATTATTGTTGGTAGAATAGGAACTTCTTATGTTACTCCTGAAGAATTATTGAAAGCAGGCTGCTAAACTTCTAATGAGTAATTTTTTTGGAAATCTTAGATTGTCATGAATAACAACTGAACATTTAAAACCCAAAACCGGCATCATGCATATAATACAAATTATTACAGAACTAAAACCTGCAGGTGCTGAAAGAATTTTGACAAATCTTAGTATATGTTTAAAAGAAAGAGGTTATGACATTACAGTTATTTCTTTAAAACCTCTACCTGAAAACAGAGCAATTGTAGATGAACTCTTCTTTCATAATATTCCTATTTTATCACTCAATATGACAAAATTAAAACCATGGAAAATCCTAAAATTAAACAAATTAATATCAAAACTCTTCTATCAGGTAAAAAGAACAAATTTAAACTCGTTCAAAACTAATGTAGTAGTACATTCCCACTTAATGCATGCAAATTTAATATGCCGATTAAGTAAAAAATTTGGAAGTAAATTTAAACTACTCAACACAATACATATAGCTGAGAAGAGAAAAAGTAGATTTTGGTATTTCATGCTGGATAAATTAACAATTAATTATGCTGATCATGTTAATGCTGTTTCAAAGGCGGCAGGAGATTATCACTCTTCAAAGCTTAATATTGATAATAGAAAAATTTCTGTAGTTTATAATGGAATAAAAACGCCTAGACAATTAAATAAAGAAGAAATTATTCAATTAAGAAAAGAGTGGAGAATGAGTAACTGCAGTAAAATCATTGGCTCTGTGGGAAGATTAAATTGGCAGAAAGGATACGATATTTTTTTAAATCTATTACCTAAACTGTCACAAAATATTCCGAAAGATGAAGTTTGGGGAATTGTGATTTTGGGAGAAGGAGAGCAGAGAAGTTTATTAGAAAAACTTACAGATAAAGTTCCTAAAAATATAAAAGTTATTTTACCTGGTTACAGGAAAGATGCTCCAGATTGCATAAGTGCTTTTGATCTGTTTGTAATGCCGTCGAGATATGAAGGATTTGGGCTGACGCTAATTGAAGCAATTTCTCAAGGGGTACCGATTGTTGCAAGTAGGGAAGATTCACTTCCGGAACTAATGTATAAATACGCAAACGGATTATGTGTGTCAAATGATAATCAGGCTAAAATAATAGAGCTAATTTTAGAATATATTGATAAGCCGCAAAAACAGTCCTGTAATAATTTTACAATTGAAAAAATGACTGAAGAATACCTAGAAATTTATAAAAATATGTAATTATATGAAGGTGCAGAATACTGTACTACATGACAAGATTAGAACTTGTCAGGCTCTGCCTGATTTACGCTATATTTTTTAAGCGGCTCCAATTGCTTATATTCAAATCTAAGATTCTAATCTTAGTACTCCAAAACTTTTAATCTCGCCAATAACTAACACTAAAAACCTATGTCCCAAGAAGCTTATAGCAATCCAGTGTTTTTTCTGCACAAATTTTCCAGTTACGCTCTTTAAGGAGTTTATCGGCCAGTATAGTATTAACTCTATTTCTTCTTTTGTAGAATTTTAAAATCAAATTAACCCAATCATTTCTATCTCTTAGTCTGGCGTATATCGGGTATTCTCCGGCGACTTCCCTAAAAACAGAAATATCACTACAAATCAGAGGTAGATGACACCTCATAGCTTCTGTTAAAGGTATACCAAAACCCTCGTAAGAAGAAGGTTGTAGGGCTAATGATGCATTTTGATATAATTTATTAATTTGTTCTCGTGAGATATCTTTTTCCCATCTGACTTTACTCGAAAGATTATATCTATTAATATTTTTTAGAAGCTTTTCGCCATCTCCATTGTCATTACCAATAAAAACTAAAGTAGGAATATTTTCTTTTTTACTTAATACTTCTTTATATACATCCAATAAAAAAAGCTGCTGTCTTCTTTGTTCAACTGCTCCTGAACACAGCATGATTCCATCAGAGGCTCTTCTCTCTTTAGGAGGAGTAACACTTACAGATGGTCCTAAATATATTACTCTACTTTTAGATTCAGGAATATGAAAAAAGACCGTAAATTCCAGCTTGGTAAACATAGAGTTAAAAATATAAAAATCACTATTATCTGTGACATTGTTAATAAGCTGCTTTAAAAATAGTCTCTTTATTTTTGACTGCCTAGGCTGCTCTAAAATTTGATATATATCATGTATAGTTGTTATAATCGGGCAAACTGCTCTTTTATTAACTCCTAAAATACGGGTAATATGAAGAATATCCGGATTTATTTTCTTTAAACTGCTATTTAGTCTATGACCTGCAGAAAAAAAATTACTTTTAGAATAATAAGAAATATAGTGAAAATTCTTGCCAAATTGAGGTCCCTTCCACTCTTTATTATCATATAATAAAAAATATTCATTCTCTTTATCAAGCCCAGACAGTGTTTTCAGCAAATGATAAACATATTTACCTGTACCTGTTTTATGGCTCTGAGCTAATGTAGCTTCAATTGCAATATTCATTTTTATGTCCACTAATATTTGCTGATTAAGACTTATTTAATAAGTATATATTTAATAAGTATATATTTAAACGTTTTTCATTTAAATGCTATATATCTGAGTTCTGTTGAAATACCTATTTTTCTCATTAATAATTTAATATATTTTTATAAATAAGAGGAATTATCAAATTTAGGATATTCGCATAACAAAGATTATTTTTTCTCTTTAACAGTGTTTCATAAGAAAATCTATTAGGAATAGTTAAAAGAAATATACCATTTGAATTAAGTTTTTGATATATTCCTTTACATATTGTTAGAGGATAATCCAAATGCTCTACACACTGAAGAGCAGTAATTACATCATGACTTTCATTTAACTGAAATATATCTTCTGTATATTTACTGGATATCTTAATAAGTGAAAATTTTTCTTTTAAATTATTTAATGCATTATTATTAGATTCAATTGCACTCATATCAGTTTTAGGAGACAACCTTAGTAACTCTTCAATAAATCACTCTCACCAACCAATATCCAACAATGAATTTATATTACAATCATACTTTTATATATTGTATACTATTTCTATCCATATATGTTTATTTCTAGTACTCCAATTGGCTTGCATAGCTTTGGAGAAGTATCTCTTCACTAATAAAACTAGCTTTTTATTAAATTGCTATTACTTTCCTAATTTTTATTCTATCAAATTTTAGAGAGATACATAGATTAGTTATCCAAATATAAAATAATTTCTTGAAAAATATCTCTTTGATAAATGAGTTATAATTTTTCAATTATAACTCCTGCCAGTAGAGAGACACTATGCATATATTTATCAATTTTTAAATGCGATGTTATAGGAGCAATTCCAAACTTTTCCATAATCTTGAATTTTTTCTGTTTTATAAACTTAGATAATGATTTTGACGTGAACCATCTTATATGTAGTCTTTGATCTGGAAAACGCGGACCACTGATTGGTATAAATGGGGTTTTAAATTTAACCAGCTGTGCTAACTCTATTCCTGACCCACTACCTATAAGAAAGCTAATTCTATTGCCTATAGAAACTAAATTAGGGACAGAAATAAAAGCCTTCCCCCCTCCCTTTAAAATTCTATAAATTTCATTCAGAAGTTCTTCAGGGGCTAATAAATGTTCTAATATATCACAGCATAATACAAAATTTATAGATGAATTAGGCAAGGCAGTTTAGTAGCATCACAAATCCATAAATTATGAATATTACTATCGAGAACATTAGGCTCCATTTCAAACATGGATGACGGGCTGATATCGACACCTATTTTAATTAGATTTTCCGGCAGCTTGCTTAAACATTCACCATTGGAACATCCTAAATCAATGATTACATCAGCAGGATTAAAATATTTATATAATTTTTTAATCGCTTTACTTTTATAGCTTAGAGGAAAATTTTTACCTGTAGCATGTAAATGGGTATCGCAAATAATAGCATTCTGATTTGAATATGCACCTTTTGTTATATTAATCTCCGGATTGAAATTTACTATATTTTTATTATTTATGGTATGTATTTGATATTTAGATGAGTTTCCAATATAGAAAGAATCATTATGCTTTAATGTAGTGCCGTCTGATGGATCAACTAATTTAAAAGGTATTTGAGTTGTATTCATAATTATTCTATTTAATCTTTTTTAATACTTCGATAATATATTTTAGATCTGAATATTTTTTCTTCATAACTATTACATTGTTTCCAATTGGCTTACATAGCTTTGGAGAAGTATCTCCACAAAACACTGTTAATAATTTTTTATTCTCAGCTGCAATCAAATGTGCTGGTCCGGAGTCATTTGTTATAGCAATATCAATATTTGCAATTAAAGCTATAAATTCATTGAGTGAGCGGTTAAAAATATTTGAATCGCTAATATGTTTTGCAATTGATTGACATAATTTTTTTTCATTTATTGATCCTGCAATAATAATGTTATAACCTTTTTTATTAAGAAACTGCCCGCATTTAATAAAATTATCTCTGTCCCATTGTTTTGATTTCCAGCCTGCTCCCGGAATAAGTAAAGCTAATTTTCTATTTTGGTCTAGATTTAACTCATCTAAAATATCTGCTCCGTTTATTTTAGTTTTTGCCGTAAATAAATGATTCCTGAAACTTATTTTAGGAATTAAACTCTTTACAGTATGAAAATATCTATGTATTTGATGTTGTTTTTTATCAAAATCATTTGATTTTAAACTGTATAATAAATTCAGTTTATGTGTATTTATACCAACTCTGACAGGGATACGTGCTAATGTTAAGAATATGGCAGAATATCTATTTCCTGTCAAATCTAAACTGAGATCAAATTTTTCTTTTCTTACTCTTTTTATTTCAGAGAGATATTCTTTAAAATTAAATTTTTCTCTATGTCGGTCACTAATTATATTTTTGAGTATTATAATTTTATCTTTATCTATCAACTCATACAATAAATCTTTTGAATGAGATTTAACCCCGACCCATATTTTTGATTCAGGATATTTCTCTTTAATAGCAGGAATCACCTGCATGGCCCAAAAAGTATCACCAATCCAGTGACACATTAATATAAAAATTTTATGTTTTTTAAGCATGAATAGTTTTAGTTGGAAATTTTTTGATTAAGAACCGTTTCATATATATTTAATGTTTCTTCTGCACATCTTCGCCATGAAAATTTTTTAAGAATCTCCTGTCGTGTATTTTGCGAAAAACAATTATCATAATTTCACTAAATAATCTAAACTCAAGTTTTTCAACACCGGTTGGCGTATCAGTTTCAAATATACTGAAATCATATCCAATTTTTATTAACTGTTTAATAATTTTTCCCACTGTTTTATTATTTTCGAAGAATCAAATTTTTCTAATGCAAGATGAGCTTTTGCTGCTAATCTATTTCGCAATAATGGATTTATAGCTAATTTATATATAGCTTCAGCAAGAACTTCAGGAGTTTTTTCTGATAGAACTATTCCATACTTTCCATATTCTATTACTTCAGCTGCTCCTGTATTTGTTACAATTACCGGCTTCCTGCAGTACAATGCTTCTATTATACTATAGGACAAAGACTCAGAGTCAGAACATGAAATAACAATATTAGAATTTTTTATATCCCTTAAAGGTTTTGAAACCATTCCTGTAAAAATAACTTTTTTCTCTAAAGAATATTTTAAAATTAATCTTTCCAGTTTATTTTTTTTAGGACTATCACCTATAATTTTTATGATAAAATTATCAAATTTATATTTAGAAATTAGTATATTAGCAGATTCTATAAGTCTATCTACCCTTTTTTCTTTACTCAGACGTCCCAATAAAGCAATTACTAAATTAGAATTTTTATATGGAGTAATACAAGTTTTTTCTGTATGCAGTTTAATTGGATCAAAAATATTATAAATAACATTAATTTTTATGTTTGTGTTATTTAAATATTTTATTAGAGAGAGTTTTGCAGTTTTGCTAACACATATACAGCTGGAGTTTGACAGGATCAATTTTATTATTTTAGTATAGAAATTATTATTAACTTGTTTGATTTCTGATTTACATATATGAATCCAATAGAAATATTTCTTAGAAGGGAATATTTTTTTTATCAAACCGGTACAGACTACCAATAATGGAATATCATGTATTATTATATAATCGTATTTTGGTATAATATAAATTAATTTTATAAAAAGAAGTATATGTTTTAATATTTTGGGAAGTCTGTTATTAGAATTAATTACACTTGTTATTTCCAAATTGGATAAATCATCTTTAAACTCGATTTTATTATTATATAAAACTATTTTTATATTAAAAGAATGTTTTAATTTGTGAGTTATATTTATAAGAGCTCTTTCTGCACCGCCAATGCTTAAATCATTCCAAATAAATAATATTTTTTTATTATACATAATTAATTATATTTATAAGATTAGCCCGTATAAAATTCATGATATTTTTTCACGTTTTTCTCTCCAGTAGCGATAAAATTTTCTCTGAGTTATAAAACGAAATATTCTATCTAATTCAAAAATTCTCTTAATCGGTCTCTCTAACATTTTTTGTGCTAAATTTAACTCTCCATGAGTGCAAAGTATAAGTGCCGTTTCTGTAAAACTTTTATGATAGTATTTGAATGTCTTCATTTCTTTGTGAAATAAAGCTTTCGATAAAACAGAATCAATAATATTACCATCTATTTTTTTTGAAAATTTGAGCCATAGGTCAAAATCCATGGCACAAAAAAAATATTCATCTAATCCATAAACTTCATACCATATCTCTTTTTTCCAAAATGTACTAGGTTGAGGTATAGCATTTTTATGCCACTCTTTTAGTGTATTATAATTCAGAGCGTGAGGCACTGTTGATTGCAACACTCTACTTCGTTTATTTATTACCTGACACGACCCGACCACCCACAGAGATCTCTTATTATTCTCAAAATGTTCTCCAATAATCTGTAATGTATTCTCAGTATATTGATCATCGCTATTCAACCATGCGTAAATTTCTCCTGTTGCGCGTTTGAATCCTTCGTTTATTGCAGCACTTTGTCCTCCATCAGGTCTGCTTTGCCAGTATGTAAGATATTTTTCATATTTTTTTATTATCTCAACTGAATTGTCTGTACTGCCGCCATCCATAATAATATACTCAAGGTTGGGGTAGTTTTGATCAAGAACAGATTTAATTGTCTGTTCTAAATACTCTCCCTGATTATAGGAAGGTGTTACTATTGATATTTTTGGACTTCTCATATTTTTCTCTCCAGTAACGATAAAATTTTCTCCGAGTTATAAAACCAAATATTCTATTTAATTGAAAACCTGTCCTAATCGGTCTTTCTAACATTTTTT
Source organism: Conchocele bisecta (assembly GCA_029237695.1). NCBI lineage: Eukaryota > Metazoa > Mollusca > Bivalvia > Lucinida > Thyasiridae > Conchocele > Conchocele bisecta. The sequence goes on along the minus strand of JAQRGA010000042.1, from coordinate 95,505 downwards.
GTGCTAAATCTAAATCTCCATGAATACAAAATACAAGTGCTTTTTCTACATAGCTTTTATCACGGTATTTAAATGTTTTCATTTTTTTGTGAAATAAAGCTTTTGATAAAACAGAATCAATAATATTACCATCTATTTTTTTTGAGAATTTGAGCCATAGGTCAAGATCCATGACACAATACAAATATTTATTTAATCCATGAACTTCATGCCATATTTCTTTTTTCCAAAATGTACTGGGTTGAGGTATAGAATTTATATTCCGATTTTTTAGTCTATTATAATTCAGAGCGTGAGGCGCTATTGATTGTATCACTTTACCTCGTTTATTTATCATTTGCCCATGACCGGATACCCATAGAGATCTCTTATTTTTCTCAAAATGTTCTCCAATAATATGTAAAGTCTTCTCAGTATATTGATCATCGCTATTCAACCATGCGTAAATTTCTCCTGTTGCGTGTTTGAATCCTTCGTTTATTGCAGCACTTTGTCCTCCATCAGGTCTGCTTTGCCAGTATGTAAGATATTTTTCATATTTTTTTATTATCTCAACTGAATTGTCTGTACTGCCGCCATCCATAATAATATACTCAAGGTTGGGATAGTTTTGATCAAGGACAGATTTAATTGTCTGTTCTAAATACTCTCCCTGATTATAGGAAGGCGTTACTATTGATATTTTTGGACTTCTCATATTTAACTTTAACCATTAATATTTTTTTATTCTGTCAACCGACAATCTGTTAACCGTGAATCAGACTAATTAAACGAATCATTTAAAACTGCTTATGTACTCCTGTAAAAAACTATTAGTGAAAATTAGCGGTCAAGGATACTTTTATACAACTCAATATAAGCTTTTGCCTGAATTTCATATGAATACTCTTTGACTGCAATTTTCCTACAGTTATCTGATATCTCTTCTCTCTTCAAATCAGATAAACTAAAAAATGCTTCTATTTTTGAAGCAAGTTCTTCTGAATTACCTTTTTGAAACAGCATTCCTGTTATTTCTGATCTCACCATATCAGGAACTCCACCAACATTAGAACCAATTACAGCTGTACCGCATGCCAGGGATTCTAAAACTGTATTTGGCAAATTATCTTCTAAAGTTGGAATTATAAACAGATCTGCAGAATTGTATGCTAAAGATAACGTATATTTATCATTCAGATATCCTAAATATTTTATTTGAGGGTTTATACACTCATTTTTTGGTTTTTTACCAATTGCATAAAGTTGTATATTTTTATCCGGATAATTTGCTAGCACCTTTAATAAAACGCTGAATCCTTTTCGTTTGTTATTTAAAGACTCTGAACAGAAGAGTATCATTTTTTTTTCTGTCGGAATATTTAAAATGTTTCTGCAAAATAGTTTATCTAAAGGTTTAAATATTGTGATATCTAATGAGTTGGGGATATTATGAATTTTAAATTTAGATAGTAATTCACTATTTTCTGCTTCAGATTTTAGCCATTTACTCGGTGTTACAAAGATTAATTTATCCGGTTGTATATTCTCAAATATCTCCTTCTTTTTAAGATAAACAATATTATCAATATCTTTTCTCTTATAATTACCTAAATCCAGTTCGCCGCCTATACTCTTTTTTAAGTAATCGGAATCATTTTTATAATGACATATACCTAAAAAAGTATTCATGTCATGCAGTGTCCAGACTATTGGTCTGATACCTACAAATTTACGAAAGAAGCTTTTATAATCAATAAAATCATTTATCCAATGTAAATTAATTATATCAGAATCAGGAATTTGATTAAACTCTCTATTTTTAAATGGAGAATTAATCGGACTGGCTATTTCTAAATTACTATTGATTTTATATATCTTTTTATTATGAATTCGCCAGCTAATGGAATTTTTAATTTTATCAATTAATGAATGGCTGATATTAAAAGACTTAAAATTATTTCTAGTCATTAAACATGACTCTAATCCATTACAGTTAAGAGCTATATTTAATCTTTCGGCAGCTTTATATGCACCGCCGCCGGAATGCGTATTTAAATGTAATATTTTCATATTTTTTCTTATATTGTTCAGATAAAAAATTATTTTTTTCTATAAATTGCGATAACGCTGTGTCCGACACCATAGAATTCAGGTTTAAGTTTTTTTGATATTATCTTATAAATAATTTTAGATATTTGATTTTTAATAAAGCTATTATTTTTATTGTTTATTAAGGTATTTATTAAAGTATCCCTGTACCATGATATATGTGTTTTTTGCAGCAGTTCATGATGCAGAATAATTTTTTTTATGTCAAATATCTTTTCAAGCTGATTTAATGTAAAATCTGGCCATCGTGTAACATGGTGTGGAGGCATATTAAGTGTAGAAGTTGTAGACCATTTTACAAAACTATTATCTGATGGAACTGACAGGATTAGTATACCTCCGCTTTTAAGCAATTTGATAGATGATTGTAGAAATGTATATGGATTCTCAACATGTTCCAGCACTTGAAAGCTGCAGATAATATCATAGGAGGCTTTATGATTGTTCGAATATTTTTCTACACTTTCTTTTATAAGTTTAATATTTTCTTTCAGAGCTTTATCTATTGCAGTTTGATTAAACTCTAAACCAATATAATTTTTTGTTGGAATTTGTTTTGAAAAATGTCCGCAACCTGCACCTATTTCAAGAACTGAATGATTTTCATCAATAAAACCTGCTGCAATTTTATATTCTTCTTTTTCATTTTGATAGTACCAAGGATATTTTTGCAAATTTTCATAAAAAATTTCATCACCGGTTATCAATGGGTCAAAAAATTTTAATCTGCACTTACTGCATTGATTTAATGAAATCGATTTAATATCTGTAAAAAATCTTTTTACATCTTCATTAAATCCATTAAAATACTCTTTTATTATTTGATCGGATGTAATAATTTCACATACTTTGATTTTATTATCTTTACATAGAGGGCATGGTATCATTTAAATTCTCCTAAAAAAAATATACGATTTGCTTCTGTTTGTCTTTTGTTTGTTCTTCTTTTATCAGCTTGAACTACTCTTGAAATTTTTCTCTAAACCAGTTTGTTGTATACCAAAATGGACATAGAGGTGAATCATTTCCATCCTACAAACCTAAAGGCATAAATTCAATGAGAATATATTTAACCACATCCTATATATTGAACCGGTATTTGCCATTTGGCTCTTCTAAAATTTTTTCTTTAAGCTTAATTGAATTAGTCTCCAGCTTTTTCCAAGATTGTTTCCATGTCCCTCATCCCCAACAAGTTGTCGGGTTATAAAAAAATGTTTTAGGAAGTTTTTCTGAATTTTTGACAGGAAACCAATATCCACTAATATGCATGACTTTTTCTTCATCTTTATATAATTCTAAAGCATTATTCATATATTTTAGAAAATAAGATGATGTTACAATATCATCTTCGAGGACAATAATTTTGCCAAATTTGTTAACAATTTCTGTTACACCGTTAATTATTGAATTAGCAAGTCCTTTATTTTTATCTGACACGGTAATATGTACTTCTTTGCACCATTTTGTTTTTCTAATTAGCTTTTGAACTTCTTTTATATTATTTAAATCAAGTATTGTTGCATTTTTTTTGGGACCATCTGAGTAAATATAGAGTTGATTGATCTGCTAAAATATTTTTGGACAAAGCTTCTAAAGTCTGCCTTGTATGCCAGGGACGATTATAAACAAAAAGCAACAATTGGAGCTAAATTATTCATGAAATTAAATATTAAGAAAGTTCTTTTAACTTCTTTTTATTATAATACTTTAGTAAATTTTTTAATGCTATATCATTAGGTGAGTGATTGTTATCAGGTGTATAGTTGTTTTTAGTATGCAAAGACGATTTAACTGTACCTTTAACTATATCATCAAAATGAACTTCAAAGTGATTTTTAATTTTGCAAATATTATTACCTTTTAATATTAGCATATACCAAAACCAAATATCATCCTGTTCTGGTGCCATTTGTAAAAATAATTTTTCATTTATAATATCTTTATAAAAGTATTTTCTACCAGGGTATAGAATACCTCCTACTCCTGTAGATAATAAAGAAGCCTCAATAATTTCTGCTTTATCTGTAATAATTTTTCCTTTCTCATATGCTTCATATGTGTAAGAATTTTTTTTTATCATTTTTCTACATCTATTTGCATGAATTAAGTGAGGATGTTTTATGTATGACTTATATAATTTACCTATAAGATATCTTGGATATGATATATCATCATCGACTGTAATAATAATGTCATCAGGAAATTTTTTTAATGCTGGAATGAGCTTTTTATAACTTCCAATATTCTTGACAAATCTAATATCAATGCCTTTTTTTAACATAATCGGAAAGATATTTTGGAATATAATTCTGATCCTCCTTATCTAGCCATAAAATTATTAAATCAGCTTTAAAAATTTGATTTAACAATGAATCTAAAGTTTCAGATAAATATGGTAGCCTTGGTTTCCATGAAGCTACTGAAAGAATTATCATTTTGTTGTTTATTCTTTTCGGCGGATTTAAGTACATATTAAAAGTTAAAAAGCACCTGTAAACATATCTGCAAAAAAAGTATTTCAATTTTTTTATAATATGAATATAATAAATGATTTTTTCTTTTATTAAAAGCTGTTTTAAATTATCACATTTCAATGGTTTCATATTGAGAAAATCCTTTGTTAAATATATTTTTACGATGAAGAATTAATAATCTTATGTATTTATATATTAAGCCTTTATTCTTGTATTTATTTGACCAAGCTAAGCTCCATAGATTAGAGTGCATAAAAGACCAAATAAGTTTTGGATATGTTGTATAAGTGATTTTTTTTTTAAATCCGTTTTTTTCCCTAATAATCTTAAATATAAGCAACCTATTTTTTTGGGTAATAATGGAAACCAAATAATATTATAGTGAGGTTCATAAAACGATAAATAATTCTCACAACTAATATAAGAAATACCATTTGGTCTTAAAACTCTGCTGATTTCTTTTATTGCTTTAGCAGGAATTTTCAAGTACTCAAGAACTTGAAGTGAAATAACATAATCAAAAGTTTTATTTTCAAATGGTAAATTTTCTGCATCTCCATTTAAGATACTTCACTTTAGCTTTGACCCGAATTATTTTTTATACAAAAAATATTTAACTGCATATCCATGCCGGAATATTCATTCAACTTATAAAATGGTTGTTTTAGATTAGATTGTAATCCCGGAGGAGAAATATAGACTCTATAATTATTATCTGACATAATATTCAGTATTCTATTGATACTTTGCTTCTTTTTTGTAAAAGAATGATATTCTATAAATATTCTGTCCACATTATCTAATAAATCTGCAATATCTTCTAAAACTATTGTTTCTGCACCTTCAATATCAATTTTTAGAAGATCAACGTTTCTGTTTTCTAAAAATGGTCTTAATGATATTACTTCAATTTCTGTAATATTATTTTTATCTTCATCAATTGCAATTCTGCCGCTATCTGCACCTTCAGAGAAAAATTTAAAATTTTTCTTTTTATTCCATAATCCTTTATTTATCAGTGTAGTATCTGTAATTTCAAAATTTTGAATATTATGTGTTAATACATCGAATATTTTTTGATCAGGTTCAAAAGCTATTATATTTGATTTTGGATATAGTTTTTTAAAATATATTATACTTAGACCAATATTTGCTCCACAGTCAATTATATGTGGAGTATCATGCATGCATCTAAATTCATAAATTTCATTTTCAAAAATTTCTTTATACATAGATAAAAATGATGCTGAATCTACAAGGGTTATTTTCTTATTAAAAAATGTAATTTTCTTTTCTTGAAATCTTGGTATTTTCTTTAAATAAAAAAATTTTTCTTTAATGAAAATTAATTTTAATATATCTTTTAAGGTTCTTGGAATGGTATTTTTAATTATATTCATCCACTTATTTTGATGTTTGTTGAACTGTTTTTTTATCATTGTTAAAGCTAATTTAGATTCCAGTAGTGTTATTTTTAAAATTTTTGGCTGACATGATAAGTTTGACCAATGAACAATATCAGATTTACCACAGTGTACACACCTGAATCATCATGACCAATATTATTAACAAAAGATTTATTTGGGTGCAGAGAGAGACCTTTATTCAAAAATACTGTTGCATACCATTTTACAGCCCAGGTTTTTATTTCTCCTGAAATATTCATTTCTAAGTGTTCTAAGAAATTATATCCATTTTTTATATTGAACCGGTATTTGCTATTTGGCTCTTCTAAAATTTTTTCTTTAAGCTTAATTGAATTAGTCTCCAGCTTTTTCCAAGATTGTTTCCATGTCCCCCATCCCCAACAAGTTGTTGGGTTATATATTTCAGGAAGTTTTTCTGAATTTTTGACAGGAAACCAATATCCACTAATATGCATGACTTTTTCTTCATCTTTATATAATTCTAAAGCATTATTCATATATTTTAGAAAATAAGATGATGTTACAATATCATCTTCGAGGACAATAATTTTGCCAAATTTGTTAACAATTTCTGTTACACCGTTAATTATTGAATTAGCAAGTCCTTTATTTTTATCTGACACGGTAATATGTACTTCTTTGCACCATTTTGTTTTTCTAATTAGCTTTTGAACTTCTTTTATATTATTTAAATCAAGTATTGTTGCATTTTTTTTGGGACCATCTGAGTAAATATATAGAGTTGATTGATCTGCTAAAATATTTTTGGACAAAGCTTCTAAAGTCTGCCTTGTATGCCAGGGACGATTATAAACAAAAAGCACAATTGGAGCTAAATTATTCATGAAATTAAATATTAAGAAAGTTCTTTTAACTTCTTTTTATTATAATACTTTAGTAAATTTTTTAATGCTATATCATTAGGTGAGTGATTGTTATCAGGTGTATAGTTGTTTTTAATATGCAAAGACGATTTAACTGTACCTTTAACTATATCATCAAAATGAACTTCAAAGTGATTTTTAATTTTGCAAATATTATTACCTTTTAATATTAGCATATACCAAAACCAAATATCATCCTGTTCTGGTGCCATTTGTAAAAATAATTTTTCATTTATAATATCTTTATAAAAGTATTTTCTACCAGGGTATAGAATACCTCCTACTCCTATAGATAATAAAGAAGCCTCAATAATTTCTGCTTTATCTGTAATAATTTTTCCTTTCTCATATGCTTCATATGTGTAAGAATTTTTTTTTATCATTTTTCTACATCTATTTGCATGAATTAAGTGAGGATGTTTTATGTATGACTTATATAATTTACCTATAAGATATCTTGGATATGATATATCATCATCGACTGTAATAATAATGTCATCAGGAAATTTTTTTAATGCTGGAATGAGCTTTTTATAACTTCCAATATTCTTGACAAATCTAATATCAATGCCTTTTTTTACATAATCGGAAAGATATTTTGGAATATAATTCTGATCCTCCTTATCTAGCCATAAAATTATTAAATCAGCTTTAAAAATTTGATTTAACAATGAATCTAAAGTTTCAGATAAATATGGTAGCCTTGGTTTCCATGAAGCTACTGAAAGAATTATCATTTTGTTGTTTATTCTTTTCGGCGGATTTAAGTACATATTAAAAGTTAAAAAGCACCTGTAAACATATCTGCAAAAAAAGTATTTCAATCTTTTTATAATATGAATATAATAAATGATTTTTTCTTTTATTAAAAGCTGTTTTAAATTATCACATTTCAATGGTTTCATATTGAGAAAATCCTTTGTTAAATATATTTTTACGATGAAGAATTAATAATCTTATGTATTTATATATTAAGCCTTTATTCTTGTATTTATTTGACCAAGCTAAGCTCCATAGATTAGAGTGCATAAAAGACCAAATAAGTTTTGGATATGTTGTATAAGTGATTTTTTTTTTTAATCCGTTTTTTTCCCTAATAATAATCTTAAATATAAGCAACCTATTTTTTTGGGTAATAATGGAAACCAAATAATATTATAGTGAGGTTCATAAAACGATAAATAATTCTCACAACTAATATAAGAAATACCATTTGGTCTTAAAACTCTGCTGATTTCTTTTATTGCTTTAGCAGGAATTTTCAAGTACTCAAGAACTTGAAGTGAAATAACATAATCAAAAGTTTTATTTTCAAATGGTAAATTTTCTGCATCTCCATTTAAGATACTTCACTTTAGCTTTGACCCGAATTATTTTTTATACAAAAAATATTTAACTGCATATCCATGCCGGAATATTCATTCAACTTATAAAATGGTTGTTTTAGATTAGATTGTAATCCCGGAGGAGAAATATAGACTCTATAATTATTATCTGACATAATATTCAGTATTCTATTGATACTTTGCTTCTTTTTTGTAAAAGAATGATATTTTATAAATATTCTGTCCACATTATCTAATAAATCTGCAATATCTTCTAAAACTATTGTTTCTGCACCTTTAATATCAATTTTTAGAAGATCAACATTTCTGTTTTCTAAAAATGGTCTTAATGATATTACTTCAATTTCTGTAATATTATTTTTATCTTCATCAATTGCAATTCTGCCGCTATCTGCACCTTCAGAGAAAAATTTAAAATTTTTCTTTTTATTCCATAATCCTTTATTTATCAGTGTAGTATCTGTAATTTTTTCAAAATTTTGAATATTATGTGTTAATACATCGAATATTTTTTGATCAGGTTCAAAAGCTATTATATTTGATTTTGGATATAGTTTTTTAAAATATATTATACTTAGACCAATATTTGCTCCACAGTCAATTATATGTGGAGTATCATGCATGCATCTAAATTCATAAATTTCATTTTCAAAAATTTCTTTATACATAGATAAAAATGATGCTGAATCTACAAGGGTTATTTTCTTATTAAAAAATGTAATTTTCTTTTCTTGAAATCTTGGTATTTTCTTTAAATAAAAAAATTTTTCTTTAATGAAAATTAATTTTAATATATCTTTTAAGGTTCTTGGAATGGTATTTTTAATTATATTCATCCACTTATTTTGATGTTTGTTGAACTGTTTTTTTATCATTGTTAAAGCTAATTTAGATTCCAGTAGTGTTATTTTTAAAATTTTTGGCTGACATGATAAGTTTGACCAATGAACAATATCAGATTTACCACAGTGTACACCTGAATCATCATGACCAATATTATTAACAAAAGATTTATTTGGGTGCAGAGAGAGACCTTTATTCAAAAATACTGTTGCATACCATTTTACAGCCCAGGTTTTTATTTCTCCTGAAATATTCATTTCTAAGTGTTCTAAGAAATTATATCCATTTTTTATATTGAACCGGTATTTGCTATTTGGCTCTTCTAAAATTTTTTCTTTAAGCTTAATTGAATTAGTCTCCAGCTTTTTCCAAGATTGTTTCCATGTCCCCCATCCCCAACAAGTTGTTGGGTTATAAAAAAATATTTCAGGAAGTTTTTCTGAATTTTTGACAGGAAACCAATATCCACTAATATGCATGACTTTTTCTTCATCTTTATATAATTCTAAAGCATTATTCATATATTTTAGAAAATAAGATGATGTTACAATATCATCTTCGAGGACAATAATTTTGCCAAATTTGTTAACAATTTCTGTTACACCGTTAATTATTGAATTAGCAAGTCCTTTATTTTTATCTGACACGGTAATATGTACTTCTTTGCACCATTTTGTTTTTCTAATTAGCTTTTGAACTTCTTTTATATTATTTAAATCAAGTATTGTTGCATTTTTTTTGGGACCATCTGAGTAAATATATAGAGTTGATTGATCTGCTAAAATATTTTTGGACAAAGCTTCTAAAGTCTGCCTTGTATGCCAGGGACGATTATAAACAAAAAGCACAATTGGAGCTAAATTATTCATGAAATTAAATATTAAAACAGTTTGTTGATTTATAAAAAACAGTAGTACACTTATACACAAAATAACCTGGACTAATTCCCCAAAAATCAATAAATTTAAACCCATTATTAATTAAATAATTTTTACCTTTACTATATTTTTCTCTTTCAGAATCATCTAAAATTATTACTCCATTTTTAGATAATGCTAGAGTTGAACATAAAATTGAATTAACTCTATCTCTACCATCAATAACTATAAGATCATATTTTTTATTATTAATTAATGAAGATTTACTGTATTCATTATTTAAATCTTTAAAAAGTAAGTGAATGTTTTTTGAACTTTTACTTTTAATTTTATTATACCAATCAAGATTATGTTCAACTGAAGTAACTTCTTTTACCCTTTTGGCATAAAAAAAAGTAGATGATCCGCAGCCATATTCAAAAATAGATAAGCTTTGATTTAATCTTAGCTTAAGAAATTCAATAAATGAGTATGTATACCATGGTAACTGGTTGCTGTCTTTATCAATATATTTTTTTCTTTTCAAAGATAGATTCCATCCCACATCTTCTAAAAAGCCTGTATACTGTAAGGACAAATATATTTTTTCATTGTCAGTAGTTAAAAGCCGGACTAAGAATTTTCTTATATAAATTTTATCTAAAAATATTCTAAAAATAATAATAATTTTTTTCATTAAACTATCTCCTTAATACTATACATAAATAAAAAATTACCTTGTGAACTATCTTGTATTCTTCCTGTATTATAAAAATTACCATTTTCCACAATTAAACTAGCTCCATCTATGACCCAGTCTGCTATAACATTATTAATTTCAGAAAAAAAAGTAATTGTATACTTGCCTGATCCATAGGGGAATTTGGGTATAGAAAATTTAACTTTAATATCTTTATTATTTAAAATTATTTTTTTTTCAATGATATCAGAGGAAAGATATCCAATTCCTTTTCCAAATGAATCATTGATACCTAAAGAGAGATGAAGATTTCCGTAGATGTCTTTTATTTTTTTTAAATGAATAATAAAATCAATATCATCACCACTTTTAATTATACAAGATTCAGAAGTTTTATTGTAAGCTTTAAATTTTGAAAAAATAATTTCTCCAGTTCCTTTTCTTGTTTTAATTGTTTCAAGTGAGTGCGGTATATTTTTACTAAGTAAGCTTAAATAATCTTGTATTGAAATATTAATATTATTTATAGTTTTAATTTTTCCATTGCATAAAAATATTCCATTATTGCATAGCTTTTCAACAGCACTCATATTATGACTAACAAAAATAATAGTTCTACCTTCTTTGGAGACATCTTCCATTTTGCCGAGGCATTTTTTTTGGAACTCTGCATCGCCTACTGCCAGTACTTCATCAACTAGGAGTATTTCGGGTTCGAGGTGTGCAGCTACCGAAAATGCCAAGCGTACATACATTCCTGAAGAGTAGCGTTTGACAGGTGTATCCAGAAATTTTTCTACTCCTGAAAAGTCAACTATTTCATCGAATTTTTTTTTAATTTCTATTCTGCTCATTCCCAGAACAGCACCGTTTAAATAGATATTTTCCCGTCCTGTCAGTTCCGGGTGAAATCCTGTTCCAACTTCGAGGAGGGAGGCTACACGTCCGTTCATTGTTATTTTCCCCGTTGTCGGTTCTGTTATTCTGCTCAGTATTTTTAAGAGAGTTGATTTCCCGGCACCGTTTCTGCCTATTATTCCTACTCTGTCGCCCTGTTTAATTTCAAAATTAATCTCTTTAAGTGCCCAAAACTCTTCCAAGTCTGTATTTTCTATGTTTGGGAGGAGGGGGTGTCTTAACCGCTGATACATTCCCCGGGCTGTGTGTGCTAAAGTGTCGCGGAGTGAGCTGTATCTATATGCACCTCCTGCATTACGGTTATGCCCGATGATGTATTTTTTAGATAAATTTTCTACTTTTATTATAGACATTTAAAACCAATTTTTTAACCGCTAACTGCATAAATTATACGAATGGAAAACTTTATTGAAACTGTTTAAAGCAATTCGTTAAATTACTCTGATTCGTGATTTTATATTATATATCTTTTTCTATTTTTAATTTCTTTTCCATAAATTAACTAGATAGTTCTTTTTCAAATGGGATCCTGTTTTGTTTGAATAGTATCTCAAATGATTCTCGGTATAGACCTTCTAAAAAAACCAAGTCCAAATTTATGATGCAGTATCATGCATGAGGTAATTATTTTATAGTTTTTAGTTTTATATAAGATTTTTTTCATTCGTATAATTTATATAATTCGTAGTTTTAAATGAAGTCGGCTAACTCTCTTTCTATTTTTCTAAAAACAAAAAAACCTATAAAAAATAGAGCCAGTGTAATGCAGATTGATAGTATAAATCCGGGCAGGTAGATAATATTTTCTGTTCCGATAATACACCACCTGAAGCCGTCAATAACCCCGACCATTGGATTTAATGAGTAGAGTAATCTCCATTTAGCAGGTACAATTGAACTGCTGAATCCTACAGGAGAGATATAGAGTCCAAATTGAATAATAAACGGCAGTATGTATTTAAAATCACGATATTTTACATTTAAGGCTGAAATAAAATATGTTATTCCAAGTGAAGTTATTATTGCCAATCCTAAAAATAGTGGTATAAATATGATTTTCCAATTTGGTACGAATGCATATACGCCCATTATTCCAATTAAAATTACAACGGAAATAAAGAAGTCGACCAGGCTTACGATCATTGAAGAAGTAGGAATTATTATTCGTGGAAAATAAACCTTTGATATCATACTGGAGTTTTGAATTAAAGAGTTTCCGCCTTCACTTAGTGTGTTGCTAAAAAACTGCCATGGGAGCATTGCGGCGTAAACCATTATTGCGTATGGTGCTCCTTCAGATGGTAATTTTGCAAGTTTTCCAAAAACAACAGTAAAGACAATCATCGTCAGCAGCGGTCTAATTACGCTCCATGCAATACCTATTATTGTCTGTTTGTAGCGGACGAGTATATCACGCCAGGCTAAAAATAGAAATAGTTCGCGGTAAGTCCATAAGTCACGAAAGTATCTGCCATGGATTTTGCCTGCTTCAATTGTTGTTTTGTGATTTTCTATCATTTTTGTCTACAAATTTTACTAATGGTTAAAAAATTAAATGCTTATATTCTAAACTTTTAGTTCTAAAATTTATCAGTAGCCCAAATTTTAAGTTTATTGCCTTAAGATAATTAATAACCTCTGTATCATGTTCTGAGTTTAATTTTTGCAATGCTTTTAGTTCAACGATAATTTTGTCGCGGTAAATGAGATTAGCTTGACACTCATAAATAGGAGTTATCATAAATTCTCTAGATTAGTATATTTATGGACATTTTTGCCTTTACCCGCTCTAGTCTATAGTCTATAATTTTTTTGAAGCTGGTTAGATTATATATATTTTTATCTTTATTTTCTGAATATAAATAGTCGGACCATTTTTTTATTTCATCTAATTTTATATTTGTTCCCAAAGTTGAGTAGCCTGTTAAAACCGCATGCAGTTCTTTCTCTTTCTCTGATATATTTCTCTCTAATAATTTTTCCAGCATTTGGATTTTTACATGAAAATGATTATTCATCTGCTCCATTCTTTTTAAAATGGATATATTTGATTTATGCCATCGATACTTCAGAAGATCTTCTTTTAGGTTTATAATTTTATGCTTTTGTGAGAGTCTGCACCATAATTCGTAATCCTGTGCAACTCGGTATCTTTCATCATAGAAATTATTCTCATCAATGATTACTGATGATCTTATCATAGCAGTAGGATGTATTAGTGCATTCATAAAGAACAGAGTGGCTTTAATATCTTCCGGGGTATATGGAATATATTTTTCATTATATCTTGTTTGTTCTGTAATAACATGAGATCCACAAATAGCTATATCTGGATTATTTTCTAAAAATTTTACCTGGACTTCAAATCTATTCTTGGCGGAAATATCATCTACATCCATTCGGGCAATATATTTTCCTGCTGCAAAGCATATTCCCTCATTTAGCGATTTTGTTATTCCTTTATTGATATCATTGTTAAGTATATTAATTCTTCTATCTTTATGAGAATAATGATCCAGTATTCTATCGGTGCTGTCTGTTGAACAATCATTTATTATAATAAATTCAAAGTTTCTATAGGTTTGATGCAATATACTTTTGAGTGATTCCTCTAAATGGAGTTCTCCATTGTGTACCGGCATTAGTACTGAGATAAGAGGAAATATAGATGCTGGGTGCTTTGGGGTAGGTGTTAGCATAAATAAAAGTTTTGGTAAATTTAATATAGACTTAAAATATCCAGATTAGTTTGTCTGATTGATCATTCTTAAGCATAATGTTTTTGACTTTTTTAGGCAAGTAATTTTTGGTTGTTGGATGTGATTTATCGTACATGCATACTATTAAATTATCTGCAAAAGAGTTTGATAGTTTAGAAAAAGTTTTAACAGGGTTTCCTAAGAAATTATTATGCAGGTCATCAAATACTTCTACTAAATTAAGATTCCACTCCTTTATCCCAAGATATACTATTTCTGCTAAATCACCAGTGCCTATCAAACCTATATTTTTTATATTTTGATCAGCTATTTTTCTGCAAACCTGTGAACTCTTTTTTCTGGCGTCATGATAAAAATGCATAGAAAATTCTAAAAATTCATAGGTTAGTTTTATTTTTTCTGATAATCCTTCAGGTGTTAAAAAATATTCCCAGTGTCTGGAATTAAGTTTTTTGATACTAAATAGACCTTTTAATGCCATTTTTTTCAAAAGAGTATGTGCAAGCTTTACGCTGCATCCAAGTTTTGCCGCAATAATTCTATTGCTGAGTTTAGGAGTTGATTCAACATGTTTCAAAATTTCTAATTTAAAAAGATTGTTTTTATTGAGACTCATTTATATAATTAAAAATAGTTTTAAAGATTTTTTAGGTCTAATTATTTTTATTGGAGTTTGTTAAATGAAATGGTATTTTAAAAGATTAAACCTCTTTAAGTTTAAAGGTAGATTATCTAGAAAATCATATTGGCTATTTGCTAATTTTAGTGGAATAATTTTTTTATTTCTCCGTTTTTTTGTTCTTCCTACTTCTATTTCATATTCAGGTCCTAATTTATTAAATCTCGTTCTAGCTATAATAATTTTACTTTTTACTATTGTTTTTGCTGCTCTTAATATCAGTTTTAGTGTTAGAAGGCTTCATGATATAAATAGATCAGGGTGGTGGTTCCTGCTGTTTAAGTTTATTCCATTTCTAGAGATGAATCTTATGTTACGACCATCTTCAAAAGGTGTAAATAGGTATGGGAGTCCACATGGTTCTGATGAAAATAATTTTTCTGACGGAGCAGAAATAAATCCAAATATAAATCAGCAAATTGCTGATCAGATTAGTGCACAGGCGAACAATGGATTTCACAAAGAGAAGTCAACATTGAATAAATCTCTTCTAAAAGAAAATTTAAAAATAGAAATTTTTTGTCCAAAATGTACTGTTAAATGTAAAGTTGACTCAAATTTAATGGGATCTAATACTGAGTGTGAAGGTTGCGGGTATAAATTTGTTATTAATTCAGACCTTATTTATAATAATGATTCGACTAAATTTTCGATAAAGTGTCCAATGTGTGACTATAAGTATGAGTTAGATTCCAGCTTAAAGGGGAGAAAGGTTTCATGTGCTATTTGCGATGCTGTATTCATAGCTTGATTCCAGTTAACATTTGATCATTGTTAGTTTGATGGGAATTGAGTTTTCTCAAATAAATTGAAAAACTTGAACACGCTCCGCCACATCAATTTATTTTTTAAAAGATGGTAAAAATCTGAAAATAGTCATTAACGTTACTAATAGTAACGTTACTATATTCCATATAGTTTTTCAATAGTATTACTCAAAAAAGATATAGAAAAAAATGTTTTTTGAGATTATTAAACTTTTAAATGGGGCAATTTTATATTATTATTATCATAATTATATCTTTAACCATACAAACCTTAATAATAAGGATAGCGTATTTAAAATATGATGAGTAGATTAAATTTTGAAAAATTTCCAAAATATATTGTAGAGCCTGTGATATTAGCTGAATCTAAAAAATATTTAATAAAAATAGCTGAAACTCAGGAAGAAATCGATAAAACTTTACGCCTTAGGTATGAAGTTTTTAATGTAGAGCAGGGGCATGGTCTTCACAGTGCTAATGAAAATGGTGTAGATTTGGATAAATATGATGAGTACTGCCTACATATAATTGTATTAAATAAAGAAACTAATTTACTAGTAGGTACATACAGGGCATATTTAGGATCGATTGCTACTAAATCTATAGGCTTTTATTCTGCTGGTGAATATGAAATGAAAGGTTTGGATAAAATTGCTCCTCTCAGTATGGAAGTTGGTAGATCATGTGTAATAAAAGAGTTTAGAAGAGGCTCTGCGGTGTTGCTACTTTGGGGGGGGTTGGCTATGTTAATGAGGCGTTCCCAATTGAGATACCTATTTGGCTGTGTTAGTTTCGATGGCTACAATCTGGCAGCAACATGGGCTGTTTATGAACATCTTAAAAGAGAGAATTTGATTTCTGAGTTGATAGATGGTCATCCACAAAAAAATTATATACTGGATCGTCCTGATGAATGTGAAATTCAAAAATATTTGGATGATATTTCAGATACGTTCAAAAATCATGTGCCGCCATTGTTAAAAGGATACTTAAGACTTGGAGCAAAAATTGCAGGGCTGCCACTTTATGATCCTGAGTTTAAAACGATTGATTTTCTTATTATTTTAGATTCATTTAATCTTCCTGAACGATACTCAAAGCATTATAATTTGCAAAATAGAGTATGATTTAATATATGGCTTTAGTTTTTTGTAATTCTGCCATAAATAATAAAAAATTCTTTAAAAGTAATTCATTATGGGAACAATTAAATTAATCCTTCGTATTTTTTTATTTACTGCTGTCAGCCTTATTATCCTGCCATATATTTTGATTGTAGGTATTGGAAAATGGAAAGGTATTAAACGCATTTCATACGTCTCTAAATTTTGGTGCTGCTGTGTTGCAAAAATATTAGGATTAAAAGTTTCTGTTCATGGTGATGCTAAAAGTATTAAAAGTTTGATAGTATCAAATCATTTAAGTTATATAGATATTTTTATATTGGGAGCTATTTTTCCACTTAGGTTTGCAGCAATGTCAGAAATAACAAAATGGCCTTTCTTAGGTTATATTTTAGGTCGCTCAAAACCAATATGGGTGGATAGGAGTTCTAAAAAAGGTGCAGTAAAAATTATGAACGAATTTATCCAGACAGTGAAAAATGACATTTATATTATTAGTTTTCCTGAAGGAGCGATAAGTGACGGTAAAAGTGATTTGCTTCCATTTAAGTCAACAACCTTTGAAGCTGCTATTAGAGGTAAATTTTATATTACGCCTGTATTAATAAAATATAAAGATAATGATAAAATTTGCTGGTGCAAAGATGAAACTTTGGTGAAGCATGCAAACATAGTTTTAAGAATGAAAAATATTTATGCTGATTTATACATTCTGCCAAGTATTATGTCGGATGAAGGTGAAGATAGAAAATCTTTTTCAAAAAAAGTTTATGATATTATGAATAGTAAATATATGGAATTAACAAATTAATATTATAGTATTTAAATCGTTTAGATTATTTAGTCATTGCTAACTTGGTTATAAAAGCCGGTAAATTATATGAAGTGTAAAATATTTAAGGAGAATTATGGAAAACATTTTTGTTAATAAATTATTAGTGCCTTTTTTTAAAGCCTGGAACTTATTTTTTGAAATACCTTTTCCTCTAAGTAATAAAATTAGTTCAGCATGCAGTACAAATGAAGAAAATATTTTGTATGCAGTTCCTATGATTGGACTTATTCTGGGGGTTATAGCTTATATTTTTATACTAATTATGTCTCTGCTATTTGGTACGGTTTTAGCTGCTATATTATGTTCAATTACAATAATATTGATATGTGAAATACTGAGTTATGGCGGAGATACAAATAATATGGTACACTCTTTAACTAAGAGATTATTTGCTAGTTCAGGAAAAAGTTCTGGAGAACAAAAAAGTTTAAAGGAAGATAATTATCTTTTTATTTATATTTTTATTGCAATATTTCTACTTAGGATTATCTGCCTAGGAGTTATAATTTATGCTCACAATTTTAGTTGGATTATTATAATTATAACACTTTCCATGAGTACACAGGGATACCTTGCCATAAATTCTTCAGACTCATTAATTAATATTTCTGATAGAAGATCAAATATTATTGTATGGATAATTCCTGCAGTTATATGTGCCGTTTTTGGATGGTATGTTTTTGCTGCTGCAGTAATTGCTTATATACTTACTTTGGTAATAAGTCTGCAGATGAAAAGACATTTAAATAATAGTAATGGTCTATTTGGTAAGAATATTGGTGTATCAGGTAAATATATTGAAATACTGGTACTAATAATTGGGCTTATTGCAGTAACTCAGAATTAGATTGATAGTTGATGATGTAAAAGGTTGGTAAACAAAAAGTATTTAGATTTAAAAATATTTAAAATATGAAAGAGAGTATTAAATGGAAAATCTAGTTATAGCAATAGACGGACCGGCCGCTTCCGGTAAAAGTAGTGTCGCAAAATTAATTGCCGCAAAGTTAGGGGCTTATTATATAAATACCGGCAATATGTATAGAGCTGCTGCCATATCAGCAATTAATAATAATATTGATTTGGATAATGTAACAGAGGAACAGCTTTCTACACTGATTATAAATTTATCTGTATCTTATATTTTATCCGATGCTAAAAAAATGATTTTAACTATTAATAATGAGCCTGCAAATACTAAGGAAATTAGATCAAGTAAAGCATCTAGCGGAGCTAGTAAGATTGCTGAAAGCAGAGTTATACGTAATTGGCTGGTTAATGAACAGAGAAAATTTACAAAATTTGGTTTAATCGTAATGGAAGGTCGCGATATAGGAACAAATGTTTTTCCTGATGCAAAATATAAATTTTATCTTACTGCATCAGCTAAAGTTAGAGGCTTAAGAAGATTAAAACAGAATGATGAAAATCCACCTGATTCTACTATTGTAACTGTAGCTAATGATATTAGCGAACGTGATAAAAGAGATTCACAAAGAGAAGTTGCACCTCTAAGACAGGCAGAAGATGCTGTCTTGATTGATAGCAGTGATATGACAATTAAAGAAGTTATTCAGGCTGTTATTAGAATAGTTGATAGCTGATGGTGTAGTATTTCTGTAAATTCTGATTGCTTAGTTCTGAGCTAAACAGGCACTATTAAATGATAAATTATTATGTTAGCTCTTCGCCTGTACAGTCTTCACTCAGTCCAGCACTTATTAATGTAACAACTGCAATTAAAATTAATATAATTGAAACATATTTTGATTCATTATTAAGATTATATACAAAATTAACCAGCATTGGGATAAGTGCTGCGAATGCAAAAGTAATGTTATAACAAAATGCCACACCAGTATATCTTATTTTAGTGGGAAAACTCTCTGCCAGCATTGGATAAAAGCATGCAGAGAGTGCTGAAATGAATGTTTGATAAATTATTATAAAAACTATCAGGTTATAAAATGTATTATCGCCTAACATTCTAAATAAATATATTCCTGAAGTAATAAATGCAAGAGAGGCAAGTATTAACAAAGCTTTTCTTGTTATTAAATCAGATATAAAACTGAATATAGGAAGTGATATTACTGACCAAATATACCCTACTGTTATTGCATAATAAACATCTTCGACATCATATCCATATGCAGAGACAAAATAAGTAGGCATGCACATTACGAACATAATTAAAACGCTTGGCAGCAGCATAATCCCTATGCCGATAGCAATTTGCCTGTAATATTCTGTTACGAGCAGCCAAAGAGTATTTTTAGGTTTATTTTTCTGTTTTTTAAACAGAGGAGTCTCTGTTGTAAAAAACCGTATGAAAAATGTTATAATCGCAAGTCCACCGCCTATAAAAAATGGAATTCTCCAGCCATAAGCCAGCATTTCTTTATTAGTAAGATATGTAGAAAGGAGATAAATAGTAAAAGTTCCCATTATAACTCCCATTGTAACGAATGAGATTAGTATGCCGCAATGAACAGATCTAAACCTTTTGCCAACATGTTCGCTGATAAAAGTTAATGCACATGGCAGTTCTGCTCCGAATGAAATTCCCTGTATTATTCGAAGAAGCATAAGTAGTAGAGCGGCATAAGCACCAATAGAAGCGTATGTTGGCAGAAATCCCATAGCAGTTGTTGCTATGGACATGAGCAGCAGGACTACAACAAATGTTACTTTACGTCCGTATTTATCTCCAATCATTCCAAAAATAATTCCGCCTATTGGTCTTACAAAATAACCAATTGCAAATACGCTGAATGTTTCTATCAAGGATACAAATTTGTCTGTTCCAGGAAAAAATAGCTGGCTTATATATCCTGCAAGCATGGCATAAATAATAAAATCAAAATATTCCAAACCTGCACCAAACGAGCTTAAAAATGTAGTTTTTGTAGGATTCATAGTTTATATAATTACTCAATATGTATTAAAACTAAAAGGAATAATTTAGCATTAAGAAAAATTTATGCCATTATAATAAAAAAATTATTAAATTATTTTTTTCATATTAGTTATTTTTATCTATTTTGAAAATAAATCTAATATTCTCTTAGGATGGAAAATTTGCATTGGACTAATTTTTTCATCAAGAATTTTAGAAATAAAATTCATAATTTTTGGACTTTTACATATTTTTTTAAAGAAATATTTTTTAAATGGTGTTTTTGCTAATGTTAAATAAGCAGCTCTGTAAGGATAATAATTTTTTCTAATTCTTTTTTTTATTTGTCTAGTATATTCTATAGATAAATTATAATTAGTATCAGGTGAAATTAGTCCATTAAGACATATTTTACCTGCAATAATACCTGTATCCATAGCTTTTCCAATGCCTTCACCTGTAAATGGATAAGTTGAACCTAATGTCTCTCCTGCTAAAATAATATTTTTACTTTTTTTGCTGACATTTAAATTACAAAGGTCAGCTCTTAAAAATGCAGCTTTAGGCTTTTCCAGCCACTCACCTGACATGAAAAATTGTGCATTCGTTCGATTTATAAAATCTTTTAAGCAATATTTTAATTTTTTTGTTTTTTCTTTATTTATTTTTCCGCCGCATCCAATGTTGAAAATATTATTTCCCATTGGAAAGACCCAAATATATCCAGGATCAATTTCTTCAGCAAAATAAACTTTTAAATTTTCTATCGGCCAGTTTACTTTATAATATCCTCTGTAGGCAAGAAGATCAGGTTTTGATATTTTAGGGAGCAATATTTTTGGCATTCCTTTATCGCTTTGGCACCCAGTTGAAATAATTATATATTTAGCTGAGATATGTTTCATCTTTTGAGATTTAGATTCGTGTATCTCCAGTTGAGTATAATTCTTATAATTTTGTGTTATTCCTTCATATTTCCCTACTATAAATTCGATACCTAGGCGTATAGCTTCATCGTATAAAATTTTATCAAAATGTAGTCTTCTTAAAGTAATAACCTTGTTTTTTAATGTAAACTTACTATTTTTATCCGTGTATAATTCAATTTTATTAGAAATAAATCCTTCCTGCTCAATTCTGCTCAGCAGATTGAAATTTTTTAAAACTCTCAGACTATCTCCTGTTAATCCATCACCGCATACTTTGTCTCTTGGAAACTGCTCCTTATCTATTACAAGAATAGAATAATTATGTTTTGCCATCGTTATAGCGGCAGTTAGTCCTGCAGGACCGGCACCTATAATCACTGTATCGTATATTTTATTATTCATATTCTCTTAACGCTATTGTAATAAAGTATAAGTTATTCATTGATAGTTCTTTTATAAATGAAAAAAGCCAACTTAAATATAAGTCGGCTCGAATTGATTTCAATATTTTTTATTAGCGTAATATACTAATTAGAAACCAGGCATTGGGTATTTGTCAATGAAGACTTTTACTTCTGTTGCTATTTTTGCTAGTTCTTCTTCATTCTCTTTATGAGTTACAGCTCTATCTATCCATTTAGCAATATGATGCATATCATTTTCTTTTAGGCCGCGTGCTGTAACAGCAGGAGTACCAATTCTGATACCACTTGTTATAAATGGTTTTGCAGGATCAAATGGAATCATATTTTTGTTAACAGTAACACCTGCTTTTTCTAAAGCAATACCCGCAGCTTTACCGGTAATATTTTTAGGTCTTAGGTCAACGAGGATTAAATGATTGTCTGTTCCGCCTGATACAATTCTGAACCCAAAATTAGCTAAATCCTCTGCAAGCTGTTTTGAATTTTTAACAACCTGCTGCTGATATGTTTTAAAATTATCCTGTAATGCTTCGTGGAAACAAACAGCTTTTGCAGCAATAATATGCATTAGAGGACCGCCCTGAAGTCCGGGAAATACTTTTGAATTAACTGTCTTTAAATATTCTTTTTTACATAAAATTAATCCGCCTCTTGGGCCTCTTAATGATTTATGTGTTGTACTTGTAACAATATCACAGTAGGGAACTGGATTTGGATGCAATCCTGTAGCAACTAAACCTGCAATATGAGCCATATCGACAAAAAGTTTTGCGTCAACTTTATCTGCAATCTCACGTAATCTTTTGAAATTTATAATTCTTGGATAAGCACTTGCACCTGCAAGAAGCATTTTTGGTTTACATTCAAGAGCTATTTTTTCCAATTCATCATAGTCAATAGTTTCAGTATCTTTATTAACACCGTAAGGAACTATGTTGTAAAGCATTCCGCTGAAGTTTAATGGATGACCATGAGTTAAGTGACCGCCATGATCGAGACTCATTGCTAAAACAGTATCACCGGGTTTAACTAATGCGAAATAAGCAGCCATGTTAGCTTGGCTTCCTGAATGTGCTTGAACATTAGCAGCTTCAGCACCAAAAAGTTCGCAAGCTCTATCAATAGCAGCCTGTTCAACTTTATCAGCAATTTGACAACCGCTGTAATAACGTTTTCCTGGATAACCTTCAGCATATTTATTTGTAAGAATACTTCCCTGAGCAGCCTGAACAGCTTTGCTGCAGAAGTTTTCAGAAGCAATAAGTTCTAATCCGTCAGTCTGTCTCTCTTCTTCTTCGTCAAGATATTCAGCTAATTCTGGGTCAGCTGTTCTAATTGTTGCTATTCCATCATATGAGTTTGATTCAATTTTTTCAAGTCTTCTGATATGGCGTTCTTCTTTGGAGAATGGAGTATTTAACCATGCTTTAGTGATTTTTAGTGATTCTTCAAGATTAATAAATTCCGAAGGAAGAACTAATACATTAGCTGCATTATGCTCTCTGCCAGAAATTGCACATTTCTCATTGTATGCAGAAATTGCTCTTACATAATTAAACCTGTTAGCATTAATTGTCATTCCTGCACCGCTTCTACAGATCAGAATACCGCAGGATGCTTTTCCGATAGAAATAAGGTGAGAAAGTTTAGATGCATAGTCTGAGTAATCATCTTTAGGATCCAATAGATTAGGTCCGAGATCAACTATTTTGATATTTGCATTTTTTAGTTCTTTAACGAGAAAATCTTTCATTTCTAGACCAGCATGGTCTGTGGCAATTAAGACTTCTGTATTTTTACCGAACCAGTCTTCAATTTTTTTCATAATATCTTTCCTTGTTTTATATTGAAAATATTAATAAAATAATACAATCCTACGAATACTATATTTAGTATTTATTTAAATAGCAAATTATCAATCTCTTTAAATAAATTATCCAATGGTTTTTTCATGCTTTGGAAGCACTTATGGTAAATATCTGTACTCCCTCCATATGGATCGTCAATATCATGGTCGACATTATCAAATTGATTAAGGAGGAATATTTTTGACGGATTAGATTCATAAAATAACAATGAAATTGCATGTTTATGTATTTGAGACATTACAATAATGATATCAGCCCAATTTATTAAAGTATTAGAAAGAGATTGACTGTTATGTGATTGTATATTAATGCCAAAGTGCGACATTATTTTTACCGAGTCAATAGAAGGAGGCATGCACTTTACTGTATTAATTCCGGCAGATTGAATAACGATATCATCTCGTTGTTCTGTTTTACATAAATATTTGAAATAACCTTCAGCCATTGGACTCCTACATGTATTTCCAGTACAGACAAAAATTATATTCATTTTAATTTCCAAATAAATATTTTATATTAATCTTGTTAAACTTCTAATTCCAGTGGAGTATTTCTGATAGTTTGACTTTTTCATAACTGATAGAATTTTTTCTAATGAGTAAATTTCTCGAAAGATTTTATCAAATAAAATCACAAATACTTATAAAAATTTATTGCATACAAGTCAGGAATGCAAATAGCATACTGTTTTTATATCACGGTATGGAAAGAAAATATTTAAAGATTTACTGCTTAGTGTAGATTAGTAAAATATTATGAGGACATTTATTGAATGATTATCTTTAAATATTGAAATAATCCATCCTTTTAATAGAAAAGAATTATGTATTATTTTATTAATGGGTGATTGAATTACTTTTATTGCTAATTTTATTTATTATAATTAATTCTTTTTTTTATCTCTAATACAATATCAATATACTTAATAAAATTACCCCATTTTATAGAGCAAATATATGAGGAATAACTAGTATAAACATGATTGAATTTTGTACATTTTTTACACTTAAGATTTTTTATATTGAACATATTATTTTTAAAGATTGTAAATAGAGTATCAGTTTTTAAAGTTCTACATGAACATGAGTTGTTACATTTATGCTCTTCTATATAATATTTATAAGACTTATTGCAATCAGGGTAGTACTACTGCTAATAAAGCATTGCTTGAACTTCTTCTGCTATTTCTAGAAGACTCTTTCAAAGAATATAATATTTCCTAAGGTATCTATGGTATTTGAAATATAGACGGAAAGTTCTCAAAGGTGATATTGCCAAGAGACTCAAATATTTGATATGTGAAAAATGTAAAGTCCATGATGCGGATATTGTCGAAATGGGCTTATTCATATTTTGCAAACATGAAATGCAGGCAGCAGTTTAATTGATTATAGGAATACTGAGAATTTTAATTTTATTGTCTGATTTTATTATTTAATAAAAATTAATAAAGTTCTTATTTTTTATTGTTAGATGCTTTTTCTATAGTGAATATTATTAATATTATCTACTGAACCTAAAAGTATCTCTGATTGTAACTTTTTCTACACCTTTTTCGTCGAGAAGTTCTAGGTTTCCCATTGTTCCGCTCAGCATCCAGTTCGCTGGATATGATATTTCGACACCAAGCTTGGTATCTACATATTTTTTTGTGGCTGTAAAACTTTTGGGATCATATTTTTTTTGATATTGGCTCTTAAATATATGAAAATATGTAGTTCCTATAATTTCTTTATTTGCATATATTTCTACCTTGTATTTTCCGATACTCCAATATCCGCTATTATTAACAGGCATAGCAAAAGCTCCATCGTCTGATGCTAAAGGTGGAACCAAAAATTTTCTGCCCAGCTCATTCCATTTATCATTAAGCCGAATAAACCATTTTGCACTTAGTTCATCAGTTACCGGAATATTATTGTATTTAAAGTACATATAAATTTTTTGGATATCAGAAGGGAATTCTTTAATTCCATCCACTTGTTTGCTGCTGCCGTTTTTTTTATTGTCTGTTATGTGGATATTTGTTATTGAGGGTTTATTTAATGTAAAAGAATCAATAACATCATCCATAATTTTATCAAAACTATAATCTTTTGAATAGATATTACTGAAAGATATTACTGAAAGAATTAAAGTTAAAAATATAAAAATTAGTTGTTTTTTCATGTAAATATCCTGATTTTTAAATATAAAATAATGAATTATTGGCTCAACAAATAACGGTGTCCGAAAAACGGTGGTTCTTAAATAGGTATTATTTAATTATAATTATGAAGTATTTAATTGAAAATTTAATAGCTGAATGGAAAATAATTGTTAAATCTTTTCTAAACTATACAGTAAACTTATAATAATTTTTATACTTCTAAAAAAAGCGGACTGGATAAATATTCACCACTTGTTTTATTTAATATATCTTTTCACGTTAATATTTTTTAATAAATCTGTAAATACTTTTTAGTATGGTGATTTTAGTTTTAGATATATAATAAATACTGCAATAAGGTTTACAACAGCCACATATAGGATGAGTGGTTTTTTTATGCACTTTGAAAACCAGCTAAATAAAGGTGTCTCAGGTACTGCATCTGCATTCCAAAAAAATAAATGAAGCAAGAAGTGCTGTATGGTGTAAGGTCTATGTACTTCGCTGTTCCCAAATATGGTATAGAGTATAAAACGCCAAAAGCTATAATTTTAAAAAATAGCAAATCTGATATAAAAATTTGACTAATAAAGACACCTTCAATCATTTCAGGTATTTCAGTCAAACCTTAGTAATGATAAATTTATTCTCAGAACGTAAATTTTGCAGAAAATACTACTTCTTTCCAAAAGCTATAGAAAAAATTTAAACACTATGTTTTCATAAATGAAACTATAGTGTTTGGGTATATGTAAAGGCTAATGTAATAATTTCCAAACTCTGTAAAATTCTGTTACTCCCCATGATTGTGCATCACAGCCTTTTTCTTTATGCGGAAAATTGCCATCAAGAATTTCAGGCAGATGTTCAATACAGCCATGTTTAAACAAACAACTTGAGGATGACAATACACTTTTTGCATGTTCTCTGCCTGCAGAACCATAAATTTTCAAGTATGCTTCGCAATATGATGGAAAAGGCCATGTCCATGCTGTCCCGTTATGATATGCAGGTTTTCTTGTTATATTTTCAACTCCTGTATATTCTCCAAAATATGGATTATCAGGATTATTCAGCAGTTCACCATTATCATAAACAGGTAGTTTGTATATTGTTTTTCTGTCAGCAAGACTTCTTATTGCACCAGGTATTATTAATTCATAGCAAACTTCAAGAATAGATGCACCAAACTCTATGTCATCAATGACATCTAAAGTTAAGGCAAATAGCTGATTAGGTCTTATATGATCATCTATTTTTGATTCTGCTGCCGGCTTGAATTCGTCACAATGGAGACAGTCTGAGAGATAGCGTCTGCCGGTTTTAAAACCATTTTCATCAAGCTCTTCAAAAATGAAATACTCTTTAATAGATTTTTTTACTTTAACTGCCAGCCTTTTCCATTTTTTATTTTTATCTATTTCAGATAAGAATTGGAGTGCATAAAACCATAAAGCCTGAATTTCTACAGGGTATCCTGTTCTTGGTGTACCTGCAGGGTAATTGGTATCCATCCATGTGAAATGTGATGGACTGAAGACAAGCTTGCTCTTTTTATCTACTTTTATACCGTTTGGCGTACCATTTATATACCCTTCTGCCAATAAAACTAAGGATTCAAGAAGAGTTTTTTCCCCATCGATTTTTTCTTTTAAGAGGTCTCTGTTTTTAGCTTTTAAACAATAATCTCTACATGTGGCAAAAAGCCATAATTGAGCATCTGATGTGTCTCTATTGCCGACAGTTTTGCCATGTATGATATTGGGAAGAGTACCGTTTTCTATATATTTTGCAAATTGAAGAATAATCTCTTTTACATATTTTAATTTGCCCGCAGCAATTAACCCTCGTACGCATATAAGTGTATCTCTTCCCCAGTCAAGAAACCATGGGTAACCTGCAATTACAGTCTTTAACTTATCTCTTTTTACTATGAACTCATCAATGCTTCTTATTAATATGTTTTCAATAGAATCATTAGCAGCTGTTAGTAAATTTTTGCTATCAGTATGATCTTTAAAATCTATTTTTTCTTTTTCTTTGTCTGTATTTATCTGAGCAATTATTCCGACATGTTCTCCGCCTGTCAACTCAATATTAAAATAGCCCGGACTGAATAAATCACTGGTACTCTCCATCCCTCTTTCTGCATCTATCTTATGATAAATTGAATATTTATATTCCGGCTCTATGCCAAAAATACCCTTTGTTGTCATAATTTTTAGAGTTCTCTCCTCAGAAGGTCTAAATTTAAAACCCTTATTAAAATACTCAAGTGATTCTTCCCAGCATTTTTTTAGATCATCATTTAAGTCTGTTTTTTCGTGAAAATTTCTATCTTCAATATCAGGTCTTAATATTAAATGAAGATTAATAGAATCAGGTAAAAAATGTTCTGTTCCATCGGTTTTATGCCTCAATAAAGTTAAATTGACTAAATTTTCCCCATTATGCATAACTACACCAATACTCATGTCAGTATATAATCCATTACCAACAGGGACATGAAAATTCCAGGTTCCGCCATCTCCTGCGTTAATATGAAAGTTGGTTAAATTGTTTATTTTGAGTTCTGTTGATCTGCCCTGATAAAGAATCCACGCTCTGCATCGGGTAAACATTATATGTCTGTCAACAGGAACATTTGGATCTAAATTAGCAGCAAGCAGTGCATCATATCTGCTGTTTATTTCTCCCCATGCAATACTTGTGTGTACCATGCCGCCTCTCTGATTTCCATTTAGAAAGACACTGTCATTTTCTATTACTTCCTGATGACTTAATATTGGCTTGATATTATATATATCTTTTGTTAGGTATAATACTTCAGATTCGCCTTTATGGCATTTATTAGATGCAAAAACAGAAATTTTAATTTTTAAAGTCCTATGCTCATCTAAATTCATTTTAGGCGGTAATATCAGAACTATATACTCTCCATTCGAACATACTAAGCCATTAGTATGTACAATCACCTGTTTATTCTTTATGAGAGAAATTCTAAATCTGTAAGGAGCTATTATCATTAGAATATGATTATATGGAATTATAACCTTTCTGTTTAAATCTACAGGCCATTTCCACTTGACGACAGGTGTCGGTGCATTTGAAGAATATAAACTTTTAATGAATTCGTATGGATTTTTAAGTAGACGCTTTTCGATATTTTCAATATTAATGCCTGATAAAATATTTGTGCCGTTTTTACAGGATAAAACACTTAAAGCACAGGCTTTTGCTCTCTGCCTTACAATTTTATCAGGTCTTAAAATATTTTTAATTTTATTTTCATTTATCAATACCAAATCAGATAGTTTAGGTGAGAGGCAGAGAACTTCTCCGGGATATAAATTTAATAAATATGTTTTTGGGTTTAGCTGGATTTTTCTATCTGTAATCAGATCATATACAGGTTTACGATTATAATCAGATAGATCAAGTGATTTATAATATAACTGTGTAGAGTTTTCGCAATCTAAATTTATAATAATGAGTACTTGTTCACTATTATTTTCATTAGAACGCAAAACTGTTAATACATTTTCATTTTCATTATCTAAAAATTTTATTTTAGCAGCTCTATAAAAACTTTGATGTGCAATAAGTATAGTATTCAGCCTGAATATATGCTCTGTCTGATTAATTCTGCTGCTCCAGTTTAATGCACCGGCCTCATGAACATCAATTTTTTCCTGAGCAAACCATTCTACTCCATTAGTAAATCCAAAACTTCCACTATCTGATAATAATGCACAGAGACTTGTTCTCATTTTTGCATAGGTATTTGAAGTAGCTGCAAGCCTGTTGTTATCATGGGTTTCAGCATAATGAACCATTAATCCGTTTTCCAAACTGATTTTATGGGATTTTGCAATATAGTTTTTAATTTCAGATTTTGAGTAATTTTGAAAGAGTTCAGAATATGCCCAGTTCATATTTGCTCTATCTAGCAGATTAACTGTAATTTTAGGATCACCGCCAAGCCCCTCAAGTAGAAAAATAGTACTGCTGTACTCTGATCTGACTTTTGCAATGATGTATTCCCATGCTTTAAAAGGCACCATGTATCCGGCATCACATCTAAAACCATCTACTCCTCTTGCTGTCCATGTTAAAAATATATTGGCTAAATATTCCCATAAATGATGGTCTGTATGATCAAGTTCAGTAAGATCGCCCCATGTTACGCCCCATGCTCCCGGAGAAACAATAGTTCCGTCTTCTTCTCGAACTAACCATTCAGGATGTTCTTCATGTATTTTTGCCGCCCAGCCTGTATGATTAATAGCAACATCAATAATAACTTTTGCATCTCTTCTATGTATTGCATCAATAAGCTCTCCAAATTGTTCCAAAGGTGTTGCTTTTTTATCAAATTCTGCCAATGAAGGATCAATATTTGTAAAATCTAAAGATGCGTATGGACTGCCGTAACGTCCCATTCTAGCATAAACAGTAGGTGTGGGATTAACAGGCAGCAGGTGTATAATTCTACAATTTAGATCACCTATTATAAAATCAAGTTCTTTTATTAGATCTCTGAAAGTACCTGATGGGGGTATGATGGTGAAGCCCTGTTTATCAAATTTGAACATTTCTTCATCTGTAAAATCTCCTACAGGTTTTGACTTCAGGTAATTCTTGTTTGGTCCAAACTGTCTTGGAAATGCACAGTATATACTATTGGCACAGCAGAATTGAGCTGGTTCTACATTAATACTTATATTCTCATAACCAGGCCATATAGGTTCAAGTTCACCATCTAATAAAAAAAAAGTTATGGCTGAAAAATGACCAACTTCAAGAAGTGACAATGAAATAGAATATTCAGTATCTGAAATTTTAATTAATGGAATATCATGCCAATCCTGTCCACTTATTGAACGTTTTGAGTGAACATATTTAATAATCTCTTTTCTTCTAATTGAAGCTCTGCCTAAGTTTGTTCTTAAAAATGCTTTGCCTGTTGCAGGCTCTGAAAGTTTTAGGGAAAATTGAATAGTATCTCCTCTAGAATATAATCTGCTAGTTCCAACTTTTGGAGTTTGATTTAGGTGAACCATGAAAACCTCTTCCTGAAAATACTGTTTATAACTCTTGTCGTTGAGTATTCTATCATATAATAATAGAATTATTAGGCAGTAAGATATCAAAAAATACTAATTATTATCTGTTCGTAAAAATGATATTTTTTGTAATTATATAAAAAAAGATTTAAATTAGATGCTGGAACGTAGTAAAATGATGTGTGAGCTGCATAGTTAGTCGCTTTACATTTAAAGAACATAATAAAATAAAAATATAAAATTTAAAACTCAAAATTCGCAGAGAGTGCGATAACTTAAAGGTGATTAACATGAGAGAGAATTTTTTGCCATTTTGTAAACCTGCTATTACTGAAGGTGACGCACAGGCTGTACATGATGTTTTACTTTCTAACTGGATTACAACAGGATCATGGTGTACTAAATTTGAAAAAAACTTTTGTGAATACACAGGATCAAAATATGCTGTGGGATTGACTTCGGCTACAGCAGGAATGCATCTATTAATGAATGCATTGAAAATTGGACCAGGAGATGAAGTTATTACTCCTTCATTGACATGGGTTTCTACAATTAATATGATAACTATGGCAGGTGCAGTACCGATATTTGCAGATGTTGATCGTGATACTTTAATGATCACAGGTGAAACAGTAAAAAAATGTATTACCATTAAAACTAAACTCATTATTCCTGTTCATTATGCCGGAGCTGCAGCTGATTTAGACAGTATAAATGCTGTTGCGGCAGAGCATAGTATAACTGTGGTTGAAGATGCAGCTCATGCATTGGGAACTTTTTACAAAGGGCGGCACGTAGGCGGAATTAATAATACAGCAATATATTCTTTCCATCCTATTAAGAATATTACAACTGGGGAAGGGGGCATGTTTACAAGTAATGATTCTGAGTTAATTAAAAAAATTAGGCAGCTAAAATTTCATGGTCTTGGAGTTGATGCATTTGAGCGTAAAACTTTGGGAAGAGTACCTCAGGCAGAGGTAGTTGCTCCCGGATTTAAATATAATATGACTGATATTTCTGCAGTCCTCGGTGTTAGACAGCTTGCTAAAATTAATGAATTTAATAAAGAACGTACAAAAATAGCAATGATGTACAGAGAAAAGATTAAAAATATTGAAGGTATTCAGACTCTTAAAGATCCTGATTATGATTTTATCCATACTTGGAATCTTTTTATTGTTAGAGTTGTATCTGATAAAATATCTAGAAATACATTCATGGAAGAGTTAAAAAAACTAAATATTGGAACAGGTTTACATTTTCTTGCTGTGCATGTTCAAAAATATTATCGTGAAACAATGACGATTAAAGCGGACTCATTAGTTAATACTGAATGGAACTCAGATAGAATGTGCTCTATTCCATTGTTTCCCGGTATGAGTGAATCTGATGTCGATGATGTTGTTGAAGCTATCAAACATGTTTTATCTAAAGCTTAATTATAAATCTTGACTGCAGGATAATTTATAAGTTTTTATTTATATAAAAAACTCTGCATTTTTTGTATCTTTTAGTGTAATACATCAAAAGATATTACAAAATAACGATGTATGGAACAATTATCATATAAACGATGCTCCTGATTTAAACTTGGTAGTAAAGTAGTAAAAACTACCGTTTTAGATCATAATTCAATTTTTTTCTACTTACAAGATACGTATTTTAAGCTATTTCTTAATGGTAGTATTGATTGATAATTAGAAAATTTTATCTATCCACCCACCGGCAATTAGTTGGTCACCATTGTAAATAGCCAATCTCTGTCCTGGAGTAACAGCTCTTAATGGAGTTTTAAGCTCTATAATAGCATTATTATTATCTATTTTATAGACAGTTGCAGGTTGAGGTGTCTGTCTGTATCTTGTTTGAACTTCACATTTAAAATCATCATATTTAAAGTCAAGCCAGTTCATTTTTACTGCATTGAATTTAAAACATAAAAGATTATCTAGATCAGTGCTTAGTGTTACTCTGTTATTTTTTAGGCTAATATTACTTACATAGGCAGGTTTTCCTAAAGCTACCCCTAAACCCCTTCTTTGACCGATTGTAAAATTTTCTATTCCTTTGTGTCTACCAACAATTTTGCCTGACTCGTTAATAATATTTCCTTTTACTGCTTTGTGTTCAAAAACTTTTGAAAGTGTATGTGCAAAAGTCTCGCCTTTATATCCAAAACATGCATCCTGACTTTCCGTTTTTTTTGCATTTGGAAGCCCTAATTTATCAGCAATATCTCTAACTTCAGTTTTTTTAAGTTCTCCAAGCGGCATATATGAATAATTAAGCTGTTCTTGGGTCAATGCAGATAGGAAATAAGTTTGATTCTTTAAATCATCGAGACCTTTAAATAGAGTTACTTTATTCGCATTATTTCTATTTATGATTGCATAATGACCTGTAACTACTCCGATTGTTTCAAGTTTTTTTGCAAAATCAAGTAAGGCACCGAATTTCAAATAATAGTTGCATAGGATACATGGGTTAGGTGTTCTAGCAATACTATATTCATTCCAGGCATATTGAAGAATTTTTTTTTTAAATTGTTCTCTGACATCTAAAAAATAGTGAGGTATATCTAGTTTTTCAGCTACAAGTCTTGCCTGTATATTATCATCCAGTCCACAGCAGGCCTTAGTTTTTTCATTGCTGTCATTACATGATTTCATTTTTAGTGTAACAGCAATGACATTAAAGCCTTTTTCAAGATAGATTGAAGCGGCTACTGATGAGTCAACACCACCGCTCAATGCAACGATAATAGATTTTTTTTTTGTGTTCATATAATTTTATATGGTTTCTATTCAGAAACAGTTATCAGCTTTTAAGATTTAGGTTTTAATAAGTTTTTTATTTAAATCCACGACTATACTACCGCTACGAGCTTTAGCATTAGCTGTATGCTATTTTTAATGTTTTTACTAAATTAATATTATATTGTTATTTAACAAGCTCTTTAAGCACATCTATAGTATGCTCTATATCTTCCATTGTTGTGCCAAGTCCTATAGAAAATCTTAATGAACTATAGAGTTCTTTTGCTGATAATCCCATTGCTTTAAGAGGTCGTGAAGCTTCGCTGCTTGCTGTACCGCAGGCAGAACCCGTAGAGACAGCAATGCCATTTAAGTCCAGTTTAATAAGTAATGATTCACTTTCTTCACCTGAAAAGCTTATATTTGTTGTATTTGCAACTCTATGCTCAGAGAGACCGTTAACTTTTGTTTTATGTATATTTTTTAATATTCCTGATTCCAATGTATTTCGCAACTTCGTTAAATTGGATATATTTTTATCAAGATCTCTATTTGCGATTTCACATGCTTTGCCTAAACCTGCAATAGATGGAACATTTTCAGTGCCTGATCTGATCTTTCTTTCTTGACCACCACCATAAGTTATAGGAGCTATGCTTATTCCACGTCTTATATATAATGCACCAATGCCTTTGGGCCCATATATTTTATGAGCTGAAATTGATAGAAGATCAACACCTAATTTATTTACATCAAGTCTGATTTTGCCTGATGCCTGTATTGCGTCTGTGTGCATATAAGCTCTATTTTCTTCAGCTATTTTAGATATTTCTTCAATATTTTGAATTGCACCTGTTTCATTATTAGCAAGCATTATTGATATCAAAATAGTCTTATCCGTAATAGCAGATTTTACATCTTCAACTGAAATTTGACCTATACTGTCAACTGGTAGATAAGTTACATCAAATCCATTATTTTCAAGAAATTTACATGTATTAAATATAGAACTATGTTCAATGATACTTGTAATGATATGATTTTTTTTCTTTTTCTTTTTATATGCAAGACCAATTAAAGCAAGATTGTTTGATTCTGTACCGCTGCCTGTAAAAATAATTTCATCTGCTTTTGAATCTATGAATTCAGCAACCTGTAATCGTGCATTATCCATAGCATGAATAACCTTTTGACCAAAGTCATGAGTACTGGAAGGATTGCCGTATTTTTCATGAAAATACGGCAACATTACATCTAGAACTTCTTTGTTTACAGGTGTGGTAGAATTATAATCTAAAAAAATACGTTTCATTTTAATTAGTTTTAGATGCAGATTAATGCCTGTTCAAAGTCGGCGATAATATCTTCAATATCTTCAATGCCTATCGCTACACGAATTGTTTCATCTGTAATTCCTGCAACTTTTTTAGCCTCGTCAGAAAGTTGTTGATGCGTAGTTGAACCTGGATGAATTATTAAAGTCCTAGCATCTCCTACATTTGCAAGATGCTTAACTATTTTGACACTGTCAATGAACTTTAATGCAGATGCTGCTCCACCCTTTACTTCGAAGCTTAATACAGAACCAAATCCATTTGATAAATATTTTTTTGCTATTTTATGATAGGCATGTGAAGGCAGTCCCGTATAATTGACACTTTTTACGAGATTATTAGTATCTAAATATTCAGCAAGCTTAAGTGCGTTATAATTATGCTTTTGTATTCGTAAAGAGAGTGTTTCCAGACCCTGTAATATGTTAAATGAATTTGTCGGGCTCGGGCATGGTCCTATATTTCTTAATCCCTGAACTCTAGCTTTTGTTATAAATGCAATATTTCCGACCCCTGGAACATTGCCTAAAGCATCCCAGTAAACTACGCCATGATAACTTGGATCAGGAGTAGTGAAATCTGGAAATCGCCCTGAAGACCAGTCGAAATTGCCACTGTCAACAATAATACCTCCCACAGAGGTTCCATGTCCACCGATCCATTTTGTTGTAGAATGAACAACTATATCTGCTCCATGTTCAATTGGTTTGCAAAACATAGGTGCAAAGGTATTATCAATAATAACAGGAAGATTTTCTAAATGTGCTGTTTTTGTAATGGCTTTTAGATCAGGAACATCACCTTTAGGATTTCCTATTGTTTCGCCATAAACAAGTTTTGTATTATCTCTAATAGCATTTGTTATATTTTCAGAAGTAAACTCTTCTATAAATGTAACTTTGATTCCGAATCCGGGCAGAGTATATCTGAATAAGGTTTCAGTTCCTCCATAAAGAGATCCTGACGAAATAATATGATCACCAGCTTTTGCTATATTTGTTACTGCTAAAAAAATAGCAGACATTCCGCTGGCAGTTGCTAAAGCGGCTGTTCCACCTTCAATTTCAGCTATACGCTTTTCAAGTACATCTGAAGTTGGATTCATTAATCTTGTATATATATTTCCAAACTCTTTAAGGGCAAATAAATTTGCTGCATGTTCTGTTGATTTGAATACATAGCTTGCAGTTTGATATATTGGAACTGCACATGCACCTGTTATCGGATCTGAATGATAGCTTCCATGTAGACTAATTGTTGAATCACCAAGTTTACTCATTATTTTCTCCTAAAATATATCTATTTATTACTTTATCTATATTATTAAATTTTTGATATTCTACGACTTTGTAAATTTTTTACCTGAATATTAGGAAAATAAACTTGTTGATAAATATCTTTCACCTGTATCAGGTAAAATTACTACGATATTTTTATTCCTGTTCTCATTTTTACCCGCTAACTCTAAAGCAGCACTAAAAGCAGCACCTGAGCTTATTCCTGCTAAAATTCCTTCTTTTCTTGATAAGTTCTTAGCTTCTTGAATAGCTTTTTTATCCGAAATCTTAATGATCTTATCTAATAAATCTCTGTCTAATATTTCTGGTATAAAACCTGCACCAATACCCTGAATACCATGTTTTCCTGGTGCTTCACCCGATAAAACAGCTGAGGTTTCAGGCTCTACTGCAACAATTTTAATATTAGAATTTTTTTCTTTAAGATATCTACCTATTCCTGTTATTGTGCCTCCTGTTCCAACACCTGCTA
This sequence comes from Conchocele bisecta, assembly GCA_029237695.1. Lineage (NCBI taxonomy): Eukaryota > Metazoa > Mollusca > Bivalvia > Lucinida > Thyasiridae > Conchocele > Conchocele bisecta. Next base: position 58,638 of record JAQRGA010000042.1, on the reverse strand, counting down.
CTAAAATATCTACCCTGCCATCGGTGTCAGCCCAAATTTCAGGTCCTGTTGTATTATAGTGTATTTCAGGATTTGACGGGTTTTTAAATTGCTGAGGCATATAGGAAGCTGTTGTTGCATTATGAATTTCTTTAGCTTTTGTTATAGCTCCCTGCATTCCAAGACTGCCGTCAGTTAATATTATTTCTGCCCCAAGTTGCTGCATTAATTTTTGTCGTTCAACTGACATTGTCTCTGGCATTGTGATGATTAAATTATAACCTCTGGAAGCAGCAATCATCGCAAGTCCAAGCCCTGTGTTACCGCTTGTAGGTTCAATTATTGTCCCTCCTTGTTTTAGCAATCCTTTTTTTTCAGCATTATCAATCATGTTGACAGCGATTCTATCCTTAATACTTGCTGTAGGGTTATAAAATTCAAGTTTAGCAAATATATTCGCGGATAAGTTCTCGGTTGATTTATTTAATTTCACTAAGGGTGTCCTACCTATCAATTCACTTATATTTTCATATATTTTCATATTACGTACTCCTGAATATTTGAATTTTGGCATTCTTTAATAACATCTTCAAGTTTAATTTTTCGTGCTTCATCTGCCAGTATATTTGATAACTTTATCCAAATAGGATCTGTCGGACAATTATTTAAAAGACTATATTTATATTTTTGATGAATAGAGTCTGTAAATTCTATTTTTCCTTCAAACAGCTCTAATATGTCTAAAACAGTGATTGATTCTGGAGATTTATTTAGTGCGTAGCCACCGTTACATCCTCTAATCGTTTTAACTAATGCAGAAGTTTTGAGTGGGATCATAATTTGTTCTAAATAAGGTTCAGATATTTTCTGTTTGTCGGCTATTTCTTTTCCTTTGAGTGCCTGTTTATTTCTATTCATTGCCAGTTGTACTAAAATTCTAAGACTGTATCTTGTTTTTATTGTTAATTTCATACTCAAATATTCCAATTCAATGAATCTTTTTTACTTATCAATTTGCCGTCAACTATATGTATGCCACATTCTCTTTGTTCATCTTCTTCCCACCACCATCTACCGCTTCTGATATTTTGTGCTGGGCGAACAGGTCTAGAACATGGTGCACAGCCAATAGTGGGGTAGCCGCTATCATATAGTTTATTATATGGCAAATTATTATTCCTAATATAATCCCATACAGTTACTTCAGACCATTTTGCCAACGGATTTAATTTATATAAATTATGCAGATTATTCCACTCTAGAATACTGATATCCTTTCTTTGTGCTGATTGTTCTCTTCTCAGTGCCGATATCCATAATTTTACACCTTGCAGTGCTTTTTTCATAGGTTTAACTTTTCTAATATAGCAACATTGTTGTCTATTTTTCGCATTTAAATAAAAGAGATTAGGACCTTTTGATCTTGTTAAATTTAATAAGTCCTTTGAATTAGGTGAGTAAACTTCTATATCAATATTATACTTATCCACAACTTTCTGCCATGTGTTGTAAGTCTCAGAAAAATTTCTACCAGTATCGATAGTAAATATTTTTGCATTTTTGCATGTGCGTAGCAGCATGTCGATAAGGACTATACCTTCAGCACCAAAACTTGTTGAAAGTTTGATTTCTGAAAAATTAAAAGCAGTATAACACCATTGAAGTATGTCAAGAGTACTTTTAGTTTCAAGTGATTCGTTGATTTCGTTTAAATTCAGCTGCATTAGATTATTCAAATTAATAATTTTAATATATTTATATAAAAGTTTACAATATATATATTATATGTAAAGTACTAAAATATAAATAATGAAGTTTTTTTAGTTTTTTGTTAATTTGATAATTTGCAAAAACTATTAATTATTATAAGGATTTTTTAGCTATGTAAAATAGTATATTTCCTATTGATCTAATAAAGTTTTAAATAAATGGTGATACTGAAAATCATCTCTTATTCCAAATCTTGTTAGAGAAAAATCATATTTTACAGGATCATTTTGGTCTAATTTTCTAAACTTATCAGTGATTTCAATTGCAGTTTTCAAGTTAGCTGATTTTCGTGTTGTAAAGTTTAAGCTTTTTGAAATAAAATACATATGAGTATCTAATGGAATTATTAGCTTACCTGCAGGTAGATTTTTCCAACATCCTGTGTCTACATTATCATCTCTAATCATCCAGCGTAAATAGAGCATTAGTCGTTTACATGCACTTCCATTTTTTGGACTTGGGAGTAAATAAGAACTTTTATTAGTGAAATATTTATTCAAAATATCTGTGAATTTTTCTAATGTTGTGGTATAAGTTTTATCATCTTCAGTGTAGCAGGTTGCAAAGCAGCTTTGGATAGAACCATATCTTTTTAGTGTATCCTTTATCCCATGTAGTAAATTTATAATATTTTCTTCAGTAGTGAATCTATGCTTAAAATTTTTAAAGTCCTTCCTGAACTGCGATAGATCATTTTCAGTAATATAGTAGTATGGTGAAGTGTCCATAGGAGATAAAATTTTATCAATGCTTTTTAAAATTTGTGCCACACGACCATATGCCAATGATGATGCAATAAGTCCTACTATTTCAATATCCCTATTCTCTTTATAATTATACAAAAATTCCAATGGATCAGGATGTATTAGATTATGTTGATTATACTTGGAATATATATATTCCATATTTCTTTTTAGAGTATTCATAGTCATATTTTATGTTACTAAATCAAGTTTTTTTAATGCAAATTGATTAAGTTATCTTTGATAAAAGAAAAAAACTGCTTCTATAATGAAGCAGTTCAGAAACTAAAGCATAAAACCCTGAGGTTCCTGTTGATATTTTAAAGCTTCTTCTCTAAGTTTTCTGCCTGCATCTCTGCATTTTTGAAGGCACTTTTCTGTAGGAACAAATCTTGACTGTATCGGCTTATCTAATAATAAGTTACAGTTCATTTGTTTTAGATATTCTAAAACATCATGCTGACCAGATTTTTTTGCCCAGCCGTATGATCCGAATACAATTGCTGATTTATTTGCAGGTGCAAGACCTCTTAAATATGTGAGTACTTCAGCAACTTTCGGCATTAATGATTTATTCAATGTTGGAGAACCTACGGCTATTACAGCGGCGTTTAGTACTTCTGTTGCTATATCAGTAATTGTTGTATACTTTAAGTCAAATTTTCTAACTTTTACATTATCATGTAAAGCACCTTGATAAATGGCATTTGCCATCATCTCTGTACTCTTCCACATTGTATCATAAAAAATAACTACTTTAGGGTCAGGTTGACATACTGCCCATTTTTTATATCTTATAATAATCTCCGTGATATATTTTTTCCAAATAACACCGTGACTTGGAGCAATCATATCGATTTCAAGTTTTGCTATTTTCTCCAAAACAGCTTGAATTGGTTTTCCATAGAGCATTATTATGTTTGCATAATATTTTTTTGCTTCTCTTAATATATCAATAAGATTTTCCTCATAATCAAATCTACCTGAGTTTGCATAATGTTGTCCAAAACCATCCATTGAAAAAAGAAGTTTTTGCTCAGGAATATATGTTACCATTGATTCTGGCCAGTGAGCCATTGGCGTATTTATAAACTTTAGTGTATTTTTACCAAGAGAAAGCTTTGATGATTCATCTACAATTTTAAATTTCCAATCAGCCGTATCATAATGCAGAAAGAGTATATCTTTACATTTAGCGTTGCAGACTAATTCTGCATTTTTGCATTTCTTCATTAATATCGGTAGTGAACCTGAATGATCAGGTTCAGCATGATTGCATACTATATATGATATTTTATCAAATGATGTGTAATTTAATATATTTTTTAAGAGTGCTTCAGTATACGGACTTTTTACAGAATCTATTATAGCTATTTTTTTGTCGAGTATTAAATATGAATTATAGGTGCTGCCTTTATCCGTGTGATAGCCATGAAAATTACGTATATCCCAGTCAATATAACCGATCCAATAAATATTTTCTTTCAGAATTATATCTTTCATAAGTAGAAGTCCTTATTGTTATTATTCAAATAAATCCTGATAAATTTCAGTATATTTTGTTAATTCTGTAAGATGTCTCTTTTCTTCTTCGACTAACAAATTTACAGCGTCTTTATCTTTTTTATCAGGCATTGCATCTTTTAATCCTATGTAGAAAAGGATTGCATCTTTTTCTCTTTCGATTGCGTAGTTAAATACATCCATTTTGGTAATAGAAGAATCTATCACATGTTTTTTAATTTTATTAGTAAAAACATATTGTTTTGAAAGTGCATGTAAATATTTTATAACTGTTTCATCTATGTCATTAACTAAAACAGAATTTTTAGAGAATCGTTCTTTATATATTCTAAAAATTTCTTCATGTTTTTGTTCATCATTACTCAGTTTAAGTAGTAAATTGTGCAGCTCCTCGTTATCAGTGAATTTTTCTGCTGCTTTTCTATAAAATTTGGAACCGTTTCTTTCTATTTCCTCTGCAATTTCAAAAATTTCATCCAGATTGAAGTTATTCATGGAACTCCTTAATTTTATAAGTATTTTTAAATATATATAGCCGATTACATCTATATCTATTGTTATATACATTAATCAGGCATATATATTCTTCAAGAATAAATATCCAACTAATCTATAGTTTATATGATTTCTTTAATAATTAATGTTGCATAATTTTATTATTCATATTTTTTTAGTTCAGCTGATATTCAGGAGTACATTTCTACCATATTTAATATTATAATTTTTCTATATTTGCTAAAGTCTAATACTACTTGATAATTAGAAAATTAAAAAGAGTGAAGAGTATTAAATACTCTTCACTCTTAATATCTTTTTTAATTAAAGTTTTTTCTGATTAAACTTCAGAAAAATTGCTTTTGTCTACTCCGCATTCAGGGCATGTCCAATCTTCTGGAATATCTTCAAATGCTGTTCCCGGTTTAATTCCATTGTCAGGATCTCCTACCTTAGGATCATATTCCCAACCGCATATACCACATACATATTTTTTCATTTTATTTTCCAATATTTTAATGGTTTTTATTATTTTAAATAACGGGTTAACAATCATTGGAATTGTTGTCCGCGGCGTGATTCGTCTTTGCATATTTTATGTACTGTGTCATGAATTATATAAAGATCTAATTGTCCGGCTTTTATTGCTAAATCTTTTTTATCCTGACATGCACCATGTTCTGCTCTTTCAAAATAACTTTTTATGGTTATCTGAAGATTTATTGCTAACTATATACCAACTTTTGTGAATTTGTAAGCGTTATATAATAATGTCCTATTTTTAAATAATTAGAAATGTTATTTTTTAAGTTTTATTCTACCTGAAACTCTAAATGAAGGGCATTATAATAATGACATAAAAAAATCTATTCCTAATAGATTACATGAAAAAATTGTCGAAGAAAAAGATTACTCAGAAAGAAGTAGGTTGGCTGCTTAAGCTGACAGAAAAAATGTCTGCAGACTATATGCCAGAAGCAAAAAATATGGGACAGAACATTATTATGATTTTACTCCAACTTTCGCATGTGAAAAACTCAGCGAACTCTATGCTGTGGTTAGAATTTTAATGATTAAACCTAAATTATGGAGACTGAAAAAGTAAAAACTTAAACGAGGTCATCAACTTAGAAAGGATTACATTTTGGATAGCTGATACAGATAGACAGTTATATTTATACTCGTTTGAAGTAAATCTCCAAAATGTAATCTTTTTGTTTATGTGGATGAGGTGACCAGTACTCTTATAGAATTAAAATTCATACCTAAACAATCAACTTTTAATTATTTTAAAATGATAAAAAAGTATCTCTTAAATTATGCTAAATTTATTTCGTTCTACAGTGATAATCATTTTTAAACCTCCACAAGTAAAAAAAGTCTTAATCCAGTTCACTAAAGCTTTAGATGAGCTGATATTTACTCTTTTTATAATTCCAAATCTAAAAAGTCTAATATCTCAATAATATCCTTATTTATTTTGAAAAGATAATTTTTCTAATTTCTACTTACAATATTTATCTGTAAAATTTTTCTGGAGTTCATCAACTAGATTTAGATCTTTTGAGACACTGATTTTCTGCTCATCTGTTTAAATAATTTTCCCTATAGATCAATCATCAATCTGTTCATTAAACTTTGATTTATCTGCACCGCATCGTGGACATTTTTCAGGTGCTTCTGTGCCTTCGTGTACATAACCGCATACAGAACATACAAATTTTTTCATAACTATCTCCTAATTTTAACTTAGCTCTTACTTTGAATTTAGTTATTTATCAGCAGCAATTGGTGTAAAAACTCTTTGACCAAACTCTTTATCCAAAAGAAAAAATCCACCTGGTGATTTTTCAGCCAAACTTATTTGCTGAACTATTGTGGAAAAGTTCGATTCTTCTTCAACTTGTTCAGTTATAAACCATTGTAAATGTATATGAGTTGCATGATCCTTCTGCTGCAATGCCATATCAACTAGATCATTAATTCTTGAAGTTACTATTTGCTCGTGTTCATAAGCATTTTGAAATACATCCAATGTTGAATTCCATGTTTCTCTAGGTTTTGCAATTGCTTCAAGAATAACTTTTCCATTACGCTCTTCAAGAAAATTATACATTTTCATCGCATGTCCTAATTCTTCCTGCACCTGTATCTGCATCCAACTGGCAAATCCGTTGAGATTTATAGATTTTAAATATGCTGACATTGACAAATAAATATATGAAGAATAAAGTTCAAAATTTATTTGATCATTTATACCATCTACCATTTTAGAATCCATTTTTACCGCCTCATGTGTTTAAGTTTTATAATGACACCTCTTCCGTCTTATAATCTATTATTAATAATAGATTATACCAATATTAAAACTAAAAAAGAATAATATTTAAACAATTTTTGAAAATAGTTTTATTATTTCAGGCATTAGCTTACTTGTTATAGGCATAACTCCATCAAGAGTTTTAATTACTTCTTTATGTGAGAGTGGATTTTTACTAATACCTGCACATTGATTTGTTATGCATGAAATACCTGCAACTTTTATACCCATTGCATTAGCCAGCATTGCTTCAGGAACAGTTGACATACCAACAGCATCTGCTCCGATAGCCTTTGCAAATTTTATTTCTGCCGGTGTTTCGTATGTTGGACCTGAAAAAGCTAAATAAGTACCTTCTTTAAGTTTAACTTCGGTATTTTCTGATGCTTTTTTAAGTATTTTACACAATTCAGGTTTCCACACAGTTGACTGGTCTGCAAATCTTGGTCCAAATTCATCATTTTGAGGTCCAGAAAGTGGATTGGATCCCATTTGATTTATATGATCTGAAATAATCATTAAATCTCCAGGTGCGTGTGAAATACCGCCGGCAGCATTTGTAAGGAATAAAATTGAGGCTCCAAAATATTTTGTGGCATAGGCAGGAATTACAACGGGTGTCCATCCTTCGCCTTCATAAAAATGCTTTCTACCTTGGAATATAAAAAATTCTTTTCCGTTGATTTCTGCAAGTGATAGTTTACCTGCATGTCCAACAACTCCGGCTTTACCTAGTCCAGTAATTTTTTCATAAGAAATTTCATCTTTAATCGTGAATGCTTTGATTACATCCCCCCAACCTGATCCAAGAACAAAGCTTCCGAAAGGTTTAGCTTTAGGCCAATATTTTTTAATATCTTTACATGTTTGTTTAAGTATATCAATATTTATATTTTTCATAATTTGGTGTCTTTATTTTAATAAAAATTATATAAGAATTTCTTTTGTAAGTCTGTCATATCTGTTTATAGCTTGGCGAACAAATTTTCTCTGTTCCACATAATCACCGTAGTAAAAACATCCTTTAAAGCCAGCAATAACTATATCTCTTAATTGTTTTTGTGTAATTGAAAGATTATCAACTAATAATGATAATTCACGTGTGACTGTTGTACTTGATATAAGTCTATTATCAGTGCAGATTGTAACAGAGAATTTTTTATCGATCATCTTTTTTACAGGATGGTCTTTGATATTTTTTATTGATGATATTGTTTGAAGATTACTTGTAGGACAGACTTCTATAGAAATTCTTCTACCTGCAATATAATTAGCAAGTGAAGTAGAAAATTCTTCAGGAGATTTAATATCTGGATCCTTTATTTCTGATGCGTCAAATAGAAATGTACCATGCCCGATACGATCCGCATGACAATCTGTGATTGCCTGAAAAATAGATTCCGCTCCGTATGCTTCACCGGCATGCACTGTTTTACCCATGAAGTTTTTATGTACATATTTATAGGCTTCATGGTGATCAATCGCCGGATATCCTGATTCTTCACCAAGAAGGTCAAACCCTAAAATGGGGAGACCTTTTTCATTTCTCAGGTATACTGCAGATCTTGCTAAATCCATTGATGCTGCTCTAAATATGCTTTTAATAGGTGTATTTGGTAGTATTTTTATTAAATTTGCATAATAAGGAGAATAATGTTTGTTAAAACATCTCATTGCACCAACTATAATTCCGTATTTAAACGGTATATCTTCTCCTAGAATTACAGCAGGCTCCAGTTCATGCTCTTTTTTTGCTCTATTAAGACCTTTATGCACGGCTTTGATTATGATTTCTATTGATTGCATATCCTTATTGATAAGCAGTTGCGGTGCGAGACGCACTTCTAGATATCTTACATTTTCATTTATGTTATCAATAGCCAGCTCATAAGAAACTTTTTCCAAATTTTCTGCATTTCTCAAGACATCACATGTGTATGCAAAGCCTGTTAGGTAGTCTGGAAGGTCTTTATAATGATCTTTAAATACTAATTCTTTCAAACCTGTTTCTTCATAAGAAGGTAGTTCTATATTTTCTTTTTTTGCTAATTCTATTAAAGTAGAAAGTCTTAAAGAGCCGTCAAGGTGTACATGTAAATCTGTTTTAGGTATGAGTTTAAGGAATTTATGTATGTTTTTAATAGCCATTTTTACCTCCTTAAATTTGAACATTTATATAGGATATAACTATCTGAACCTAGGAACTAGAAATTTAAAATATATACATTACACTATTTTTATCAAATTATATAGTATAAAAAACATATAAATTATACCAGAATAAAAAACTTAAAAAAGTTACTTAAAGCTTTATTAGAGTGATATTTATTTAAAATTTAACTAGTTTTTTTCTAAAACATGGTGATCTTAATAACTCGTACAACGTGCGAAAGCTTTAATTACATTATTATTGTTTCCTGAATACCTCTATGTATTTCATACCAATAGTCAATGGCAGTAGTTTTTTTCTCTTTTTCAAAACGTTTAAGCCATTGATCCAGATCAGGATCTTTAATTTTATCTACATCTTTCTTTCTTTTTAAAAAAGTAATAATATAGTCAATGGATCTTTCAGATTCCCAGAATGTTGCAGCATTTCTACTGATAATTCTTTCAGCAGTTATTTTAAGGTTGAGCATATATTCTTTTCCCATGCCGTAAAGTGATTCCATTATTTCAGGAATCATTTCTTCAGACCATCCACGATGAAATCTGCACATACCCATATTATCACTTATCATTTCGCCTGTTAATCTGGCAGCACACTGTTTCCCGAGTTCTCTAGGCGGCAGGTATTTATCAGCATAAACCATAAAATATTTACCCATCATAGGCATTGGAGCCAATGCACCGGGAACCCAGTATTGATTAGGAACCATCCAGCCGTCACGACCATTGGGAATAAAGACAAATGAATTTAAAATTTGAGGATTCTTTTTGATTTTAGACTGATCACGGGCAAATTTACGAACACCTTTATTAATCTCAAGTATTCCACGGTTTTCTATTATTGAATCAAATAATTCTATACCTATTTTTGCATTATGTTTAGATACTTCAATAAGATTTTCTTTTGTTATATCAAAGTTAGGAATTTTAGTTACACCAAGTTCTTCTTTTGTGAAATGCCCTTCTATTAGACACTCCATTAACCAGGCTATAACAGCACCTCCTGATATTCCGTCAAACCCAAGCATATCACAGTGATGATTTAGTTTTTCAGCAGCACGCTGGTCAAATATTCCTGAAAGTGGTCCCATCGTTTGGTAAGGTTCATAATCTTTCTTGAATTTACCATTCATTTTTTTGCAAAGAGCAGCACATGGTTCACCGCATGTCATTTGCTGTTTTTTATCTATTGTTTCTTCATTAAATTGTTTTAAATAGTGATCAACAACTAGATTTTGATGAATATCAACTCTTTTTTCTTCTGTTTCATAAATGCTTTTATAGTTAAAAAACATCATTTTTCCCTTTAGTGTTGTGTAGTTCACACCAAAAGTTCCACCTGTTTTGAATTTAGTTTCATAGCGGTATTTTGCAGTTGCTTCCAAATCTTTTACAGCCAATTTTTTCTGATACTTATTAACAAACCATTTATCTGCTACTTTACGGTCTCTAAAGTCTTCATCAATAAAAGTACCGCCATAAACTATTGCGGCAATTCTATGTTCTTTAAATAATTGAGTGCCAAAACCGCCTCTGCCTGCCCATGTATCTACGTTATTTAATTTACCGTTTTTAATTGTAACTGATCCAATTGCACCGAAGTCAGAATTTTCTGCAGCAGGACCTACAGCTAAAATACGGGGATCAGAGGTATATCTGTTTCCAAAATATTCATATGCATAGTCCATTAAGCCATAGATACCTTTTCTACCGCTGTCCCAAATTTGATGAATGCTTATACCTTTCATTTCAACTTGGATTTCTTCACCATGTACACGGTTTAAATAAAGAATAGAGTATTGATGAGCTCTGCCTACGATGGAAAGCATGTTAATGCCTAAATTATCAAAAACAAGACCTGCACCTCCCATAGAAGAAATATAATAATTTTTCCAGCATGGAGATGTTCCAGTAAAAAATAGGCGATTTGATCCTGGAAAAATTGAACCTGCTAATAAACCAACTCCCATATTTAGACTTTTTTTCTTACGTGCTAGATAAAGACCTAAATCTATTGGCCCAAAGAAATCACCTACTTTATATCTGTCGATTTTGTAAAAACCTGTATTGGCGTGGATTGAAAGTACTTTTTGATTGTCTTCCATAATGAATTCCAATGATTAATATTAATAAAGACTATATTCCATTATAAGAGCTGATTCTTTTTTTCTCTAGATATAGTAATATAGCTATAACTTTTTTATACTTAATTTTATCAAACTTATCAATTGATATTTTCAGCCAAGATAGTTATCTGGATACTTAGTTTCCATACCATGGAATCTTGTCATCCATAAATTTAGAAATACCTGCAAGTTTCTCAATAATTATATTTTTTATTACTCTGAAAAATCTATGCCTCTACTTGAAGAGGCAGTTTTAGTATTTAAAGCTGCAAACTATACACTGTCAAGCTAATTATGAAAAATAGATCTGATAAATCTAAACAATTCCAATAGCTAGATGCTTATGGTCTTTTTGTAAAAATTTTCTTATAATCACTAATTATGAGATTCTTATTTGCTGTATACTTCTCAGCTATCTCTTTTCTCGAATCAAGCAGCACAACATTATAGTTTAAAGGTTTCATATTATAAAAAAGTGTGTTATTAATATGACCTGCACCAAGAATATAAACATTACCCTTATCTGCAATATATCTACTTAGTATTTAAGATCATATATAACTATAAATCTTGACATTTAATTTATAAAGTTGAATAAATTATTTATGATTTTATCACTATGCTGGAATATATTTACATATTGCAATATCAAAATTACTAAATAAAATCATATAATAAATTGGAAAAAAAATGAATGGATAAGAATATTTGGATTAAAAAATACAGTATCGATGAAATATTAGAGTATTTAAGTACCATAGGAACCAATGAAGTTATTAATGCAAATATGAAGTTGGGAATTAAACCTAAATTTATCTATGGAATTAGAATCCCAGAATTGAGAAGAATTGCTAGAATTCCCAAAACATACATCTGATAGTAGGATTTATGTAAAAAAGGCTATCAGCTGGGCAATGCGTGAAATTGCAAAAAAAAATTCATATCTTATGAATGAAGTATACAAATCTTCTCAGAATATGATTAACAGTCCAAACGCAAATTGTAGTTGGATTGGAAAGAGTGTTTTGCGTAGATTAAGAAAGTAAAATGATATTATTTCGATAATGCCTTAATTTCGTAATATAAATATTGCTTATATTTATATTGGTATAAAAAACGATTAAATTGTTAGGAGGAATATTCTATGAATATCCACACTCAATGGAAAATATTTATGGGGTATTATAATTGCAATAATATCTTATTTTATTGGAGGTTACATTTCAGATGCTTATGTTAGAGTAAATTGGGTAGGAATTAGTTCAATAATAGATGGATATGTTGATAAAATTGTAGCAGAAAATAATCGGTTTTTTAAAAAATTGATAAATTGTATAAGTTTTGCAGGAAAAAATGGTGGGCGGCGAGGGACTCGAACCCCCGACATCTTGGGTGTAAACCAAGTGCTCTAGCCAGCTGAGCTAGCCGCCCTTATTTAGAAGTTTATAAATTATCCCTGTTTAAAAAATTATCAAATAGTTATTTCTAAAAAAAGGTAAAAAAGATAAATGCATTTTTTTTTAAAATGCTATTGGTTTAATTAGGCAAAAGATAGATAATATATAAAAAATAATAAAAAGATAAAATGGTTAATATGAAGTTATCCTCGTTACTTAATCCTGATCTTATAATTTATGATATTGAAGGTGATAATAGATACGATATCTATAAGCAGCTTGTAGATAAACTATCTCAGAAAATAAAACTTTCAGAGTCCACTTCTCGCATTACTGATAAACTTATTGAAAGAGAAGATATTAGTGTAATTCCTTATGAGAAAGGTTTTTCTTTTCCTCACTTAAGATTAAGCGGAATTGATGATCTGCATGTTGTAATAGGCATTCTTAAAACTTCTTTAAAATTAAAGACTATTGATGTCGATAAAACTAAACTGGTACTTATATTTTTGATTTCAGAAAATACTTCACAGGTTTATTTAAAGGTGCTGTCTACATTTACAAAATATCTTATTACTGCCGGAAATATTAATAAATTAATTGATTCAAAAGATTCAGATAGTTTTTTAAAAGTATTGGATCATGATCAAGTTAAACTTAGACGTACTCTTGTTGTAGAAGATATTATGAATACTGATTTTCCATTTGTAGAAGAATCAGACAGCATTAGTAAAGCTTTTGATATATTTACGAAAGAAAAAAAATTAGTCCTGCCTGTTCTAAATAAATCAAAAGAATTTGTAGGTGTTATTGATGCTAATAGTATAGTTTCAAACTATTTTCCTAAGTATATGCTGCTATTAAATAATTATAAAATTTTTAAGAGCTTTGAACCATTTGATACGCTGTTTAAAGCAGAGGATACTTCTTCAGTCAAAGAGTATATGATTGCTCCTAAACTCACTGTCCCTATTGATACGCCGATTATACAGGTTACCTTATGTCTATTACAGGAAAATGCGGTAAATATTTTTATTGTTGATGGTAAAAAGCTTGTTGGTTTAGTATCAATGCAGGAGATTATTAGAAAAATTATCAGAGGATAGATTTATCTAATTGTTAATAAAAAATGAATGGATAAAAATATTTTATATCTATATCAATATTTCTGTAATGATAGATAGAATATGTTAAATTAAATTTAAAGCCTGCTAGTTAATAATTAATTAATCCATTAGTATATATGAGTATTCAATTTTGGTTTGCAACAATAGTTTTTATCTTAAGTTTTACAGCTGTTGCAACAGAGAAGATACATAAAACTACTGCCGTTTTAATAGGTTCGGCCATAATGCTACTTTTTATTTTACCTGGACCTATTGGGAATATGATTTCTAGCGGTAGTTCAATGGCAAGTGAAATGGTATCTCCTAATTTAAACTCAGGTGCTGTCGGTGTCTTAAGTTTAGATACATATTCTAATTATGTTAATTTTGATGTGATATTTACACTGGCAGGTATGATGATACTGGTAAATATTCTCAGCGGTACAGGAATATTTCAGTATATTGCTATTAAGTCGGCAAAATTTGCTAAAGGTGACCCTACAAAAACAATGATACTTTTAGTCGTATCAACAGCTATATTATCCGCTTTTCTTGATAATGTAACAACGATTTTATTAATTGCACCTATTACATTTATTGTCGCTTCAGAACTGGATGTGCCGGTTTTGCCATTTTTAATGTCAGAGACTTTAGCTTCAAATATAGGCGGTGCCGCAACATTAATAGGTGATCCTCCAAATTTGCTTATCGGCTCTGCCGCCGGTCTGAATTTTATGGCTTTTATCTATAATCTTGCTCCTTTCATTATTGTATTAATGATCATCTACTGCTTTTTTCTTAAACGTTATTATCGGACAAGAATGAAGGTGACTGTAGAAAAAAGAGCTAAAATAATGGAGCTTGATGAGCTCTCTGCCATTACAGATTTCAGGAATTTAAAAAGAGGTGGCTTTGTTGTTCTTATTACTCTTATTGGTTTTTTAATTCATGGTGCTATAAATGTTCAGCCATCGGTAATTGCAATGAGTGGTGCAGCTTTGGCTTTGTTGGTATGCAAAGTCAATGTTGACAAAATGCTGGAGAAAATTGAATGGAGTACACTCTTCTTTTTTATAGGGCTTTTTATATTAGTTGAAGGTGCAGAATATGTTGGTTTAATTTCTAAAATAGGTCATCTGCTTGATTTGACAAGCGGATGGAATCCACTCTGTGTGATTCTTGTTTTCATGTGGTTTTGCGGAATTATTGTAGCATTTATGAATAATGTTTCATTTACAGCTGTAGCTATTTCAGTAGTTGGAGGGTTTTTAACAGCTTCGCCACTATTCAGCGGTAATCCTCAACTGCAAAGACTGCTATGGTGGGGATTAGCACTGGCTGTTTGTTTAGGCGGTAATTTTACAATAATCGGTGCTGCTGCTAACTTAGTTACTGCCGGAGTTGCAGAACAGGCTGGCAATAAAATAAGCTTCAAAGAATTTATGAGATACGGAATTCCTGTAAGCTTTGTATCCCTTGTACTTTCATCTATCTATATAAGCTTAAGATATTTCTTAATCTAAATAATTAAAATATTTAGATAAAAGCTAATCTGTTTTTTTTCTTCTTCTGATATAAATTGATTGTAGTATTCCAAGACATATTAGGGATGTTATCATGAAAGATCCTCCATAGCTGACTAATGGCAGTGGGAGTCCTGTAATTGGCATTAACCGTATATTCATTGCTATGTTTACATATAAATGTTCGAAGTAAAGAGCAGCTATTCCTGCTGCCAGTATATGTCCGAATTTATCTCTTGCAAGGTAAGACGTCCGCAGCATTGAAAAAATAAGTATGAGATATAATAGAATAAGAGTGCATGCTCCTATAAAACCTGATTCTTCGGCAATTACTGAAAAAATTAAGTCGGAATTCGAAACACTTTGCGGTAGAAACCCCAGTGTATTTTGCGTTCCGTGTAAAATGCCTTTTCCTGAAAGACCTCCGCTGCCTACAGATAGTAGGGTTTGCCGACTTGTCCAGCCTTGGTTTAAAGGGTCTCTATCAGAATTTAAAAAAACAAGAATTCTTTCTTTCTGGTATCCTTTTAAAAAAGGGTAGACAGACGGAAGAAGAACAGCACCGGCAATCATTATTATTATTATCCATTTCCAAGTTAATTTTGCAGCAAATGCAACAGCTGCTAAAATGACGATGAATACAAGGGAACTGCCCAGATCAGGTTGCTTTAATACCATTAGAAATGGAACTATAACGACAGCGCTTAAGAATAATAAATGAGTTATTTTATTGATTTTGAAGTTTTTAAGGGATGCAATTTTAGCTGTTATAAGCAGTGTGGCTATTTTAGCAAATTCAGAAGGCTGAATATTAATGCCTCCAAAGTTTAACCATCTTTTGGCTCCGTAAATTTTAACTCCGAAAAAAAATACCAGCAGCAGCAAAAGTAATGAAAATAAATAAATAAGGGGGGATAAAAAACCTAGCATTCGATAATTCATATAACATAGGACTATCCAAAAGATAACGCCTATACATATCCATAAAATCTGTTTATCCCAAGCTTTGGCCATAGAGCCGCCAACTTGCTGGCCTGCACTATAGATAAAGAGTAATCCCATTGTGATAAGTAAAGCGGAAGAGATAATTTGTATAAAATCCAACCGCAAAAACTGAGTCTTTAAATACGAAAACAGGTTTAAAAGAAAAGAAACTTCTGCATCTTTTTTACCTGGCAGTTGGAAAATAAATTTCATTTAAGTAATATGATTAAACCTGCTGTCAATAATTGTATTTCGAAGTTTATGTATATATAAAATATATTCTTCAATTTTTTCTGAATTAACTGTCTCTATTGATTTAAAACTATTTAATATTCCAATAATTTTATTGATAATAGATATTTGTCTTTTTTGTAAAGCTGTTTTTAAATTTGGTAGATCGCTGCTCGGTGTTTGTGATATATCAATTTGTAATGACATAAGTTTTCCAAGTAGATAGACTAAGTTAACAGAAGTGATATTTGAAATATTTCCTTCAGTAGCTATAAAAATATTTATTGATGTCGTTAAATTTCCAATACTATAATAAAATTTAGAATTAAGACTATCTTCTTTTTTGACACCGAAAGAAACATCACTTGTAAAATTAATTTCTTCATCTATATCTTCCCATAACGGTAGATCATGAAAAGATATATTCTTTTCATTTAATTTATGGAAAATAATATCTTCTTCATTAGGAAGATCCAGATAATGTGGAAGTTCCTCTAAATACGCACTGATTTTTGCATCTTCGCGTTTTAGCTCTTCCTCCCAGTTATGTTCATTCCACTTTTGATATTTTTCAGTATTCATCTTATCAGTTAGCCTTAAATATTAAAAACCTTAAACTTGAGAACTTTATAATTGCATTAAATATCGCCTGATAATCTTTCAGCTAAAAGTTCTTCCAATTTTTTAGCATCTCCCCAAAGCTCTTCAAGTTTATATCTTTCTCTAGCTTCAGGAGTAAGAATATGAACCATTATATTTCCAAAATCAATAATAATCCATTGACTCTGCGATTCACCGTCAACAGCAGTAGGGCGTATATTATATTTCTCTCTCACTTTTCTTTTTATCCATTCTGCGATTGCTGCTAAATGCGGAAGCGAATTTCCTGTGCAAATAATGAAGTAATCAGATACTAGAGATATATCAACTAGTTTTAAGCTTTTGATATCTTCTGCTTTTTTACTTTCAGCTATTTTGATGCATAGTTCTGCAAGCTCTTTTGATGATATATTTTCGTTATTTTCTGACATTCTTTACCTTTCTGTTATCGATAAAATAAATATGTTGATAATAATATATATTATTTTTATATGAGTAATATGTGAAATAATAAATTTAACAGAAAAAGACGTATTTTAAATAGCTGAATCTTATTTTAAAGCACTATTAATATTTTTATATAAACGATTTTTATGAATATAATCTATTATTTTCGGGTTTAAACTATCTTCTAAATTGCCGCTGGAGTATACGTTTTTTCTTACTTCTGTTGAAGAAATAGGGTATCTTTTTGATGAAATTACGCTATTTACAAGCTTGGTGCCTAATTCTTCTGACCAATAGTTTTTTATATCTGATAAATCAATATTTTCACTCGGTCTGGGATAAACAATGCAATTATATTTTTCAACAAGTTCTTTTCCCTTATACCATGTATGTAGTTGAAGAAGACTATCGCCGCCAATTATCAGGAATAGTTTATCATTTTTAAAACTTTTACTAAGGATGTTTATTGTATCATAGGTATATGAAGGAAGTGGTAATCTCTGTTCTTCTATTGTCGAAATTTTAAAATTATTATTATGGGCAATTGCTATACTTAGCATATTTAATCTATGTTTAAACGGCGTTACCGGTTTATTAGGTTTATGCGGAGGAGCGGCAGATAAAACAAATAATATTTTATCTAATTCTTTTAATTTTAATATATGTTCTGCCAAATGGATGTGTCCATAATGTGGTGGATCAAATGTTCCGCCAAAGATACCAATTTTCATACAATTTTTATTTCATTCAAAATTCTTTTAAAAAACAATATTAGTTACACGCTAATACAATTATATATGACATATATGTTATAGTTAAGTAAAAAAATACTATTTATTAAATTTTTTCTAAATATATTGAAAATATAGGTGCATTGTTTATGTTTAAAATTAAACAGCTTACCAAATTAACGCATACTTATAGGCATTTTAAACGATATAGGAAGATTATACATGTTTTAGCTAAGTATGGTTTTGGCAGTTTAATAGAAAGAGTCGGATTGCATCAAATTATTGGACTGGGCAAAAAAGTTTTCACTAAAAATAAAAATTATAAATGGGAAACTATTTCAACTGCTGTAAGACTGAGAATGGTATTTTCTGAACTAGGTCCTACTTTTATAAAACTAGGTCAGATTTTAGCAACAAGACCAGACCTTATTACCTTAGAATTTGCTGAAGAATTGACAAAATTACAGGATGATGCACCTTACTTTTCTTATGAGGAAGTAAAAAATATTATAATAGAAGAATTTGGTGCTGATCCTAAAGATATATTTGATTCTTTTGTTGAAGAACCTCTAGCCGCTGCTTCTATTGCTCAGGTTCACAGGGCCTGTTACAAGGGTAATCAGGTTATTGTAAAAGTGCAGAGATCTAAAATTAAAAAAATAATAGAAGCAGATCTGGAAATTTTATATCACTTTGCAGTGTTACTGGAAAAACATATTTATGAGTTGAGTACACATAAACCAAGTAGAATTGTAAAAGAGTTTGCAAAAAGTCTTGAAAAAGAGATTGATTTTACTATTGAGCTTAAAAATACAATAAGATTTTCTTCTGAATCAGAAGTAGAAGGTGTTGTTTATGTTCCTAAAATGTATAAAGAAGTTAGTAGTAAAAGAATTTTAGTCGCTGAGTTTATCGATGGAATTAAAGGCTCAGATATGGAAACTCTGAGAAAGAAAAATTATGATCTTAAATTAATTTCAGAAAGAGGAACAGAATCTTTACTCAGGCAAATTTTTATAAATGGTTATTTTCATGGAGATCCTCATCCCGGAAATATTTTTATCTGTCCTGATAATGTGGTCTGTTTTATTGATTTTGGCATGATGGGAAGGTTAAGCTGGCAGGAAAGAGAAAATTTTTCAAGTTTTCTTTTATATTTGATTAATAAAAAAATTGATAAAATTGTTGAATGTCTATTAAAATTCACTTCATATGAAGATGAGCCTGATAGAGATGCACTACAAAGAGAAATTTCACTAATAATAGATGAATATTTAGTTGAATCTTTAGGTGAAATAGATTTTGGTAAAATTTTAGAATCTCTAGTGATTATAATGTCTGAAAATAGTTTGCGATTGAAACCTAATATGTTTATGATGCTGAAGGCTTTGATTTCTTTGGAGGATATTGCTATACAGTTAAACCCTGATCTAAATATTATTGATATGTCTAAGCCTTACATCAAAAAAATACAGATGGAGCGCTTCAGATTTAAACATCTATTTTTTAATGGAATGGATTGTATAACTGATATTCTTAAACTGGCTAATGAACTTCCAAATGATATTCGGGTTTTGATTAAAAAAGCTAAGTTAGGTAAAATTAAATTTGAGCTGGAATATATTGGTCTTGAAAAGTTTAGAAAGAGTATTGTGAAGTCTTCAAATAGAGTTGTCATGGCTATTATTATTGCGGCATTATTAATAAGCCACGCCTTGATTTTATTAATTCCCACTGGGCATTATACTGATTTTATTAAAGTGGAAGGTATGATTGGATTTATGCTCAGTGTTATATTTGGATTTATATTATTAATTGCTATTATGCTAAGTAGGAATAAATAATTTTAACAATAGAAATTTATGCCTAAAGATCTATAGTATATAAGTTTTTATAAAAATAAATATTCTCATCAATGAAGAATTTTAGAAATACGGACAAATAATTTTAGGAGCAGTGCTTTAATGAGTGAATTTGACGATAAGAGTCTTGATGACGTAAAAGCCAAAGAAAACAGTAAATCTAAATATAGTGCAGATAAAATAACAGTTTTAGAAGGTTTGGAAGCTGTTAGATTGCGTCCAAGTATGTACATTGGAGACACAAGTCAAAGGGGATTGCATCATTTAGTTTACGAAGTAGTAGATAATAGTATTGACGAAGTATTAGCTGGGTATGCATCAAATATCAAAGTTACAGTACATGTAGATAACTCTATTACTGTGATTGATGATGGTCGTGGTATTCCTGTTGATATGCATCAGGGTGAAGGTAAACCTGCTGTTGAAGTTGTTATGACTGTTCTTCACGCTGGCGGAAAATTTAATCATGATTCATATAAAGTTTCAGGCGGACTTCACGGTGTCGGTGTTTCATGTGTAAATGCTTTAAGTGAATGGCTGGAAGTCGAAGTTCATAGAGATGGAAATGTACATCATATGAAGTTTGAAAGAGGCGATGTTACTAAAAAGTTAAAAACAGTAAGATCTACAGACAGAACAGGTACATCAGTCACGTTTAAAGCTGATGGTACTATTTTTTCAACAACTTTATATGTTTGGGATATCCTGGCAAGCAGACTCAGAGAGCTGGCTTTTCTTAATAAAGGTGTTGAAATTATACTTATTGACGAAAGAACTGAAGGTGAAGAGAAAAAAGATACTTATTTTTATGAAGGCGGTATTAAAGAATTTGTAACTCATCTTAATGTCAATAAACAGATTCTACATCCTCATGTTATCTATTTACAGAAAGATAAAGATAGAGTAGATGTTGAAGTTGCAATGCAGTACAGCGATAGCTATTCAGAAAATATTTTTTGCTATGTAAATAATATTAATACAATAGAAGGCGGAACTCATCTAACAGGTTTTCAAACAGGTCTTACAAGAACAATTAATACATACGCAAAAGGTACTAATCTTCTGAAAAATGAAAAAAGTATGACTGGTGGTGATGTTAGAGAAGGTCTTACTGCTGTAATTAGTATAAAAATTGCCGACCCTCAATTTGAAGGTCAGACTAAAACTAAATTAGGTAATAGTGAAGTCAGGGGTATTGTTGAATCTGTGATTAATGAAGCATTTGGTGCATTTTTACAGGAAAACCCCAGTGCGGCAAAAAATATAATTAATAAAGCTTTAGTTGCATCAAGAGCTAGAGAGGCTGCTAGAAAAGCAAGAGAGTTGGTACAGCGTAAAGGTGCACTTGACGGTTTCTCTCTTCCGGGAAAACTTTCAGACTGTTCTGAAAAAGATCCTTCAAAATCTGAAATATATATAGTGGAAGGTGACTCTGCAGGAGGTTCAGCTAAACAGGGAAGAGATAGTTCATTTCAGGCTATTCTACCTATAAGAGGTAAACTGTTGAATGTTGAAAAATCAAGAATTGATAAAGTTCTTGAAAATAAAGAAATACAATCCTTGATCGCTGCATTTGGTTGTGGATTTGGAGAAGAAGATTTTAATATTGAAAAATTGAGATATCACAGAATTGTAATTATGACTGATGCGGATGTTGATGGTTCACATATTCTTACATTGATTCTCACATTCTTTTTTAGACATATAAAACCTTTAATTGAAGCAGGATTTGTTTATATAGCCAAACCGCCTCTTTTTAAAGTAAAGCGTCGCAGTAAAGAGCGTTATATTGACAGTGAAGAACAGTTGGATAAATATTTAATTGAGCTTGGGTCTGATGATATAGAAGTTGTTAAACTGCCTGATGATAAGGTAGAAAAAAAAGAGCTGCAGGAACTTATCGATTTTGTTAATACTTCAAACATGATTAGTATTGGATTAGTAAGACATGGTATTGATCCATTTGCATATTTTTCTCAAGAACAGGACATGAAATTCCCTACATCAAGAATAGTTATTCGTGAAATAGATGGTTCTATAACTGAAAAATATGCATTTTCAGATGATGATGAATCATGTATTGTTTTAGATGCTGAAAAACGTTTAGGGCTGCTTAAAGGTGATGGTGAAGAAAATGAAAATAAAGAAACTGTTAATACAAGAAAAAAATATGGTAATGAAATAGAAGTTACTAATGTCTATGAATCTAAGGCCTGTGAAAAACTGGCTGCTGAAATGAACGGGTACGGTCTTTCTACAAAAGATATTTATCCTGGTAATAGTCCTATTTTTAAAATTATATTGAGTGAAAAAGGCGTTGAAGTCAATTCGCTGTCTGAACTTTTTGAACAGATTAAAAAAATTGGTAAACAGGGTTTTCATATTCAGCGTTATAAAGGTTTAGGTGAAATGAATGCTGAGCAGTTATGGGAAACAACAATGGAACCTTCTAATAGAAAAATGATTAAAGTTAAAATGGAAGATGCTTTTCAGGCAGAAAAAATATTCTCTCTTCTTATGGGAGATGATGTTGAGCCGAGGCGTGAATATATTGAAAAATATGCTGCAGGTGTAAAAGATTTAGATATTTAGAAACTATGCAGCTGTTCAATTTTTTTAGTGTCTCTTTTTTAGCTTCATGTTGTAAAAGATATTTTCTCGCAGATAATGAAATAACAGCTTTTCATTCCTAGAAAATAGAGATGGCAATAATTTAATATTTGATAAATCAGATAATAAAAAGAGTTGTTAAGATTATTCTAATTCTTCCAGCTAGTATTATAGGTAAGTTTTAAAAACAGATTCAAAGAATTTAATAAAGCTAATGGAATAAAAAATATACCCAAAATAGATACCTTGAAAAATATAATGATTTATTATTTTAAAACTGAATACTCCTGTTAACTCATTTAATCAGCTTTAAAAAGCATTAAAATCCACTAATGCTTAGAATATAATTATATTTAATTAGGAATGATAAATTAATAATTGCGAATTAAGCATTTCATCTGTCCAGCGAATTATTTTTCATTATATTTTGTACTTCTTTTGTATTGAGAATCTTCTCCATTTTTTTTATAGTTTCTATCTGTTTTATTTTTTACTCTAAACTCAGGATTTAAGACCATAGTAGCATGTGCTAAATGGTATATATATTCTGACATTTTAAAATCAGAAATTATATTGGTATTAAAACCCCTTTTAAGCATTTGAATATACATTTCTTGAGCACATGTCATCCCATTTTTTACTTTCATGCTAAAAGTAAGATTCTCTTTTAATAATATTTCTGTGTTATAGATCGCACAGATAGCTCTTATATAAAACTTCTTTCTATTAGGATTATTGGGTTTTAATTCTTTCATCCATTTTTTGCAATTGGTGTATTTTTTAAGCAGTACCTGCCATTTTTGTAAACCTAGATCTAAAGCTGTTCCATGTACCATAGAATTTGATAATTCTACTATTGGACGATTCCGATTAGCTTTATCCATGGAATTGTTTTTAAATAACTATACTCTATTTCCTAGTTGTGAATAGGTGTTTGTAATTTGCAGCTGAGAATTGTAAGTGAAAATGGCGTTAAATAGATAAAAGAGTAAATATTATGACTTTTCATTAATAATAAATTATATGGTGTTAATAAAAAATAAATTGATACTATTGATTTATCTGCATGGATATGTAATACTTGCGTCTAAAAAAAATAAATCCTATCTAAATTAGATTAGATAGGCTTTGTTAGTTTTTATAATAAATTAAAATTGATTTATACTATTTGGAGCACCGTCATATAAATTATAATTAATATTATGTTTATGTAATTCTTCCGTTATTTTAACAGCCAGTCTTAATGCTTCTAAGCCATGTTTTCCTGAAACTTTAAGCTTAGGGACTCTCCCCGTTTCTACGGCAATTAATGCATTTGTAATAAAGTTTTCAAGTTCAACCTGCAGTGCATTATGATCAGTAATTGGAACTGTTTCTTTTTGAATGCCTGTATCTGTTTTACTATAAACAAAACCAGTTTTTTCCTGATAATCCAAAGAAATATAGGACTCAGACTGATAAATTTTCATCCTTCTCATGGCAGTAGTGTTTATTCTGCTTGCCGTAACGTTGGCAATGCATCCATTTTTAAATGTAATTCTTGCGTTAGCAATATCTTCAGTTTTACTTAATACTGGTATTCCTGTAGCTTCAACTTTTGAAACTTTACTGTCCACCATATGCAAAATTAATTCTAAGTCATGTATCATTAAATCTGTTACAACTCCGACTTCTGTTCCTCTTGGATATAAGCCGGGTCTTGGAGGTGGATATGGAGATAATCTTCTTGCTTCTATAAATCTGGCATTCTCTATCTTTTCGCATAGAAAGCTCATTACCGGATTGTAACGTTCTGTATGTCCGACTTCTAAAACACAGCTATTTTCTTCTGCTGCTTTTACCAATTCCCCTGCTTCCTGTACTGAAGCTGCAAGTGGTTTTTCCATTAAAAGATGTTTCTTTTTTTTCAATAAAGGAAGAGCAATTTGATGATGAAGTGTTGCCGGTACTGCTATGTTTATTCCCTCACATGCTTCAGTAAGTTCTTGAATTGTAGAAAATATTTTAACACCGAATTCTTCTGAAATCTTTTTAGCTGTTTCTTGATTTGCATCATATATTCCGACAAGATCTGCATTTGAAATTTTATTGTATAACCTGGTATGATGTCGCCCTAAAGCACCTACTCCGATTACACCAACTTTTAATTTTCTGGCACTCATATTTGAAGCCTTGTGTTTAGGTTAGAATAAATGTCATTATTAAACTGATATTAAGGTAGCATATATGAGTAATAGTTACGAGGTATCTCTTTGGAGAACTTATATAATTAAATAAAAAATTTAGTCTATAAAAATTATAATACTTACAGGGATAATAATCGTTTTTTAATCTAAAATGATTGAAAAATAAAAAATATATGCGACATTACATACCTTTTATCTAATGTATTATATGATATTTAAGAATAAATATTTGATTTTTCAGGGGCAAGTTTATGAACTATTTTTTTATGATAACATCACTGATTATATATATAGCAGCCAGTGCTTTTTTAATGATATATGGATTGCATTTATATTTGATGATAGGTCTCTTCTATGGACGACAGAAAAAATGCAGAAAAAATATTAATAAGGGCGTGGAAGATTTTTATAAAAAGAATACATTGAATGATCTTCCAATGGTTACTGTCCAGCTGCCTGTTTACAATGAAGGTGAAATTATAAAAAGATTAATGCTCACAGCTGTAGAACTTGATTATCCTAAAGATAAATTTGAAGTTCAGGTAATTGATGACAGCACAGATGATACAGCATCAATCATAGATAGTTACATAAAAGTACTCAAAAAAGAAACTGGTGTTGATATTTATGCTGTCAGAAGAGATGACAGAGTACATTTTAAAGCCGGAGCTTTGGCAAATGCCCTTAAAGTGTGTAAAGGAGAATATGCCGCTATATTTGATTCTGATTTTATTATTCCTGCAAACTTTTTAAAAAGAAGTATTGCCCAAATTCATGCAGATTCAGAAATGGCATGTATTCAGGGACGTTGGGGGCATACAAATAGATATGAAAACTGGTTGACAAGGGCTCAAAGTATCGGTATTGACGGTCATTTTGCTGCAGAACAGGGTGCTAGAAGTTATAATAATTTATGCATGAATTTTAATGGTACAGCAGGTGTATGGAGAATAAGTTCTATAGCTGATGCAGGTGGGTGGTCAGGTGATACTTTAACAGAAGACCTGGATTTATCATACAGAGTTCAACTTTTTGGGTATTATATTTCTTATGACTTTGATTTAGTATGTCCTGCAGAACTGCCTAATAATGTAGTTGCACTAAAAAGTCAGCAAAAAAGATGGGCTAAAGGATCCATGGAAACAGCAATTAAACTCATGCCTGAAATTATAAAATCAAAACAATTAAGATTTCATCAGAAACTCGAAGCTTTTATTCATTTAACTCATTACAGTGTCTCTTTATTAATGGTCATTTTGGCTATATTTACACTTCCTGTAATTGTACTTCTTCCAAAAGTTGATCTTGGTGTTTTAATTCCTGTTCTTTGGATTGTTATCATTTTAAGTGCACTGGCACCATGTACTTTATATACTGGAAGTGGAGCTATGCAGAAAAAAGGAATATTTTCATTAATACATTTTCCGATAATGTTGGCTGTAGGAACAGGCTTGTGTGTAAATAATTCATTAGCCATTATCGAGGCTTTTATGGGCAAAAAAAGTGCTTTTATCAGAACACCGAAAAGTGGAAGCTCTGATACTATAAGTAAACAGGCTGCACATAAAGTTAATTCAGCTATATATCCTGCTATTTTTGAAATTTTATTAGGAATTTACTGTGCTTATACATTTGTTATTTACTTTAAAGCTTCTAAATATTATTTCTTTGGACTTTTCATCGGAGCATACTCAGTAGGTTTGATTATATTTGGCTGTAAAACATTAGTTCAAATATGGAGTGGTGAAACTCTGAAAAGAGCCATGGAAAAAGAGAAACCTACATTGGTTTTAAATAAAAAGTAATCAATAAATTTGATTATTTTTTATATCCAGCTACAGTTATTAACTCTTTAGATCCCCTTTTTTGTTGAGAGATAATGGTTAATTTTAAGTTTTATATAATTTGCCATGTAATAGAAAATTTAGCGGTAGTTATTAACGGTTAGGAATGACCATTTTATTTTAACAAATAACTATACAACTTTTAATCCGCATGTAGTGCAATAGTAGCGTCTAACACTATTTAGTATATACTTTTGCCAGGCCGCCTGTAGATGTTTCTCTATAGTCATGATGCATTTTTTTTCCTGTTTCTAAAAGTACATTAACTACATTATCATAAGATATTCGATGTTTTCCATCAGAAAGCATTGCAAAATTGGCACAGTTGATAGCTCTTACTGCTGCATGTGCATTACGTTCAATACATGGTATTTGAACTAAACCTTTGACTGGATCACAGGTTAATCCTAAATGATGTTCTAATCCCATTTCTGCAGCATATTCTATCTGTTCATTTGATCCGCCCAATAACTGTGTTGCTGCCGCTGCGGCCATTGCACATGCAACACCTATTTCTGCCTGACATCCTGCTACTGCACCTGATATAGAGGCATTTGTCTTAGCTAAGTTCCCATAGATACTTGCAACAGCTAAAGCGTATAAAATTTCTTTAGGTTCACACCCCCAATCATTGTAGAACATTGTTAAAACTGCCGGAATTACCCCGCAGGAACCACATGTCGGAGCTGTTACGACTTTTCCTCCGCTTGCATTCTCTTCACTGGCAGCGTATGCATATGCTGCTAAAAGTGCCTGAAATTTAAATGTTCTTCTTAAAGATAAACTTTTTCGTCTAATTACGGCGGCTCTTCTTTTTAAGTTTAATCCTCCTGGAAGCTGCCCGACGATCTGTAGACCCTTTTTGACTGAAATGCCCATTGTTGTCCATATATCATCTAAATAGAGCCATATATCTTTATCTTCAAATTTTTCAATATACCCATATAAGCTTAGGTTTTCTTTGCTGCAGTAATCTAAAATTTCTGACATCTTTTTATGTGGATATATATCTAGTGAATCATTGTCACTCGCCAAAGCTCCGCCGCCAAGGCTTGATTCTATAATTTTATTAATGACCTTTCCATCTATATCTAGAGCCTCCAGCATGAAACCATTTGGGTGATTCATTATCTGCTGATCTGTATTCCATATAAATTCAACATGAGTTGGTGCCATGGATTT
The DNA here is from genome assembly GCA_029237695.1 of Conchocele bisecta. Taxonomy (NCBI): domain Eukaryota; kingdom Metazoa; phylum Mollusca; class Bivalvia; order Lucinida; family Thyasiridae; genus Conchocele; species Conchocele bisecta. The sequence continues at coordinate 30,809 of JAQRGA010000042.1, read as the reverse complement.
TTTAATTCCATTGTCTGTTAGATGTCCTCTTCCCGTTAATGCTAGGCTGCCAGACAAAGTTACCCTGAAGGAAAATGCATCTTTATTGCTATTTTTAAAATCTTCTGCTGCTCTACTTGGAGCCATTGTATGGCTGCTTGATGGACCATATCCTATTCTATATAATTCTTTTAGACTTTTCATTTTTACCTTGAAGTGTTTGGTGATAATTATTATTATCTAGAAATAACAAGTAGTAAAAATATTACTTTTATACGATATTTTCAACTAAAAAATAATATTCTATATGAATAAGGTATTGTTAATTCATTTATTTAATGGTAGTTTTTAGTTACTCTTATTTAGAAAAATTAAATATAGTTGAGGTATAAAATGAAAATTAGTGCTAGAAATATTTTAAGAGGTAAAGTGATTAATTTAAAACATGGTTCAGTAAATTCAGAAGTAGTTTTAAAATTAGCAGAAGGTGTTGAGTTGGTTTCTATTATAACAAAAGAGTCAGCAGAAAAACTTGAATTAATCAAAGGTACTAATGCATGTGCTGTTATTAAGGCATCAAATATAATGATTGCAGTTGAGTAAATTTTATTGTCATTTTTAATCTTTTTTTGTGACGTTACTTTTAATACTTTTCATGATAGTAAAATTGATCATATTAGGTATGAATAAATATATAAATGCAAATATTTCCAGCATTATCAATCCAGTTTTTAAATCTATTTTTATTAATTTATTTCCCTCCGTCAGGAATAGCAATAATGCCAGACAAAATACATCAAGCATTGAAAACTTTGCAACCTTTTTCATGAAAAGAATGAGAGTGTAATGAAATCTAGGTTTATGCTTTATTATCAAAAAAAGTAATAAACATAAGATGTTTAAAAGCGGAGCGGCGATAAGTACAATCATGAAAAATATTGATAAAGTGCATGATAATGACCATAATGAAATAACAGAGTTGATAATGCTGTAAGAATAGTTTTTAAACAGGTAGCTGTTTATAGTAATGTATGAACTATTTAAAGCCAGCAGAAGAAAAACTATTCCAATGATTACACCTAAAATGATTAGAGTCCGTTCCCCCCATTTCATATTCAGTGTTCCTAATATAATTTCTTTTCTTTTTATAATAGATATTTTATTGGATTTTAAACATATAACATCAATTAAAATTGAGCATATAATACTTATGATAATTGCAAAAAGGAAAAAATATATCCCTATTTGCGGAGTTGAGCTAATCCAAAATTGATTATTTGTTAATATTAACATTATGCAGATTATAAAGACGTCAAGCATTGACCATTTCCCGAGAGCCTCAACTCTAGTGATGAGTTTTGTCCTAAGTATATTATCATTACTTATAAACCAAATAAAAAATAGTGTAATAAGTTTTACAAAAGGAAAAATAATAGAGAATCCAAATACCATTATTGCAATAAGGTAGAGACCATGATTCCATAATAGAATCATTGATGTTGGTAATGTATATATTAATTCTGATTTAATAAATGGTGAAATTTGTATGAATGGCAGCAGCAGTGCCATAATATTAAGTATCAGTGATGTTACTAACATTATTGATATAAAAATAGTTATGGTCGGATATTGTAAATAAAGCTGTTTATTTTTCATGGTGTATGAATTTACTTCAAATCCTTTGATGTATAGCGTATAAAATTTTTAAGTTTATCTGTTTATTTTAGCAGCTTTGGTATTAGTTATTAGTAATTTCTATTTGGGTTTAATTCAACAGTATTAATTTGTTATTAACAGTAAAAGCTTAAAGATAAAAAGCAAATAAGATAAATTCAAAAAATAACCACCAGTTATAGGAATTTAAGGAATCCTTGAAGATTTAATATTTGCATAAAGTGAAATACAACTTATCTCCTCTTCTGTTAATTACCTATTCACAGCTATTTAGACTTCGGTAAGGGTGCTGTTTGTTATAATATTCTTTAAATATTGATACTCCAATACATTATAATGAGGTAGCACCTGTTTCTTCTATTATTTTCATTAACCATTGATGTGGTGCTGAGTTGTTGATTTCAGTTCGCCAAAATATACTTATAGGTATTTTAGGCATCTCATAAGGTAGTGGGATAATTTTCAAATTAAAAGCATCCGAAAATTTTTCAGCTATTCTCCTAGGAACGATAGAGATAAAATCACTATCTTTAATTATGGAAATTCCTGATACAGTATGCGGCACTTCTGTATATCTGAAATTTTCGACATTAAATTTATTCAGTAAATTTTTATAAACTTCATTGGTTCCTGTTTCAATGCTTTTATTTTTTCCATGTATTATGACTATATGAGGCTGTTTGAAAAATTGTTCCATGCTTATTTTTTCATTGATTTTTTTATTGTTCTTATCAGCTACGATCACAAGTGAATGTGTTGAGAGAATTTTGGATGATATACTTTTAGGTGCTTTAGGATAATAGCCGACTATGAAGTCGATGATATGTCTATCAAAAACTTCATAAGATGTGAAATCAAGGATATTTATAATTGATATCTTTATATTGGGTGCTGATGCGGATATTTTTTTCAATATATTAGAGAGTACTAATGATGTACAGGTATCGTTAAGGCCAATTTTAAAATGCATATTTGATGTTGCAGGATTAAAATCATTCTTCATAAAAAGGTTTTTAAGATCCTTTATTATTTTACCAACGGGTTCAATTAATCCTAAAGCTGCAGGTGTTAAGCTCATTTGGCTTGAGAAGTGTCCGCGTACTAAAAGTTTATCTTCAAAAATTTCCCGCAGCTGTTTAAGTGCCTTACTTATTGACGATTGGCTTATATGTAATTTTTTACCTGATTTTGTTGTGTTCTTTTCTCTTAGCAGAGAGTCCAGTATTACAATAAGATTTAGATTGACCTGCATTAAATTAACCATCTGTTTATTCATGTTGCCTTCCTCTTTTATATATTCTAAAATGGAATTGTCGAGTATAAATATAATTTATTTTACGAATATTTAAAATGCTCTTATATTTAATATATTCTAAAATTAAAGGACAGGAACTGCAGGTGTGAATGATATGAAAAAAATGAATATGAGTAAAAGAAAACTATGGACTCTGATTGCAATGACATGTTCTTTGTCAATGATTTTAATAGATCAGACAATAGTTGCAGTAATACTGCCTAAACTTCAGGATACTTTTTCAATGAGCAATGATAGCGTGCAGTGGGTTCTCAATGCTTATATTCTTAGTTTGGCTGTAATGGTTGCCGCAGGAGGACGGCTGGGTGATATTTTTGGACGTGTTAAAATATTTAATTTAGGTGCTGTGATTTTTGCTTTTTCATCAATTGGCTGCGGCTTTGCTATTTCGGGGAATATACTTATTTTATTTAGAGTGGTTCAGGGGGTTGGAGCAGCTTTAATGCAGCCGGCCTCAATGGCTATAGTCAATAATACTTTCGACTTTCATGAAAGGGGAAGGGCGATGGCTATTTATTCTGGAGTGGCGATGGCTTTTCTTGCGCTTGGTCCTGTTCTTGGTGGATTTTTTACTCAGTTCCTTACATGGAGACTTGCATTTTTTATTAACGTACCTATAGCTGCTTTTGCAATAATCCTTACTTTGGCAGTAAAACCAAATGATAAAATTATTCTGGGACAGAAGATTGACTATAAAGGATTTGTTCTGTTCTTTTTTGCTTTAGGGACTTTTATAATTGGAATTCAACAGGCAAATATATGGGGCTTTTTTTCATTTTATACAATCTCTCTGATAGTAACTGGATTAATTTTATTCTCTGTTTTTGTAATGGTCGAACTGAAAGCGATGCATCCGTTAATAAATTTTTCACTTTTTAAAAATTCAGGTTTTTTAATAAACACTTTTATTCTGTTTTGTGTACAGTTTGCTTATGTAGCGCAAAGTATTTATACAGCTCTGTATATACAAAATGTACTTGGTTACCAACCTTTTTATGCGGGATTATTTCTATTGATCTCAGTTGTAATGGTAGCTGGTATAGCTCAGGTAGGCGGTAGAATGTTTGATAAATTTGGAGTAAAACTTCCATGCACTCTTGGACTTTTTTTAGTTGGTTTTAGCTTCTTTTATCAGGCAGTTGTATTTAATATTCAGAATATTTATTTAGTAATACCTTCGCTGATTACTATGGGAATGGGTGTAGGCTTTATAATGGGACCTTCAAATACCGATGCGTTGAATAGGATTTCAAAAAGTGCTAAAGGTCAGGGTTCAGGTATAATACAGACAGCAAGACAGGTAGGTGGAACGTTTGGTATTGCTGTTATGTCCTCCATTGTAAACGGTATCTATTTTATAAAAGTTACCAATATTGCAGCAGGTGGTAATTTCTCTGATGATGTTACTGCGAATACTCTTTTTAATTTGTTATCACAGCCTCTAGTTATTCGGCAGAATGTGTTAAGCAAAATTTCTGAAAACTGGCTAACTGTGCAAAATAGTCTAAGATTAGCTTTTTCCCAAAGTATTACATATGCATATCTTGCAGCGGGACTGGTAATATTATTGAGTTTTTTTATGGCACTAAAATATCAAAAAGCGGGCAAATTATGTGATGAAATAATAGGTGCAGATAAAAAGTAAACACCCTTTTTAAAAAGTATTGGTATTCCCATTTTATTGCATGATTATATGTTATTGAAAAGAAAATTTATAGCTAAAAGAGTTCAGTTTTATTTTAATAAGTTTTAAAAATATCTAAATACAGATCTTTATCAATAGACAAACTCAATAAAAAAAGAATTCACTCTTCTTTTGAAAAGCTGAATCCTTAAATTTATTAATAGTTTATCAGATAAACAGTGATGAGCTACTTTCTGATGAGAGTACTGCAAAATTAGCAACACCTGCAAGTTTTACATTATCAATTAGTTCTGCCTTCTGAATGCCCATCATGTTCATAGCCATTTCGCATACAAGAAATTTAACTCCAAGTTCCTGTGCCTGTTTCATTAATTCAGGTAGTGAGCTGATATTTTTGCTTTTCATTACATTTTTCATCATTCTGGTACCCATACCCATCATATTCATCTTTGATAGTACAAGTCTTTTAGACCCTCTGGGCATCATGAAAGCAAACATCCTGCTAAGTATATCCTTTTTTACTTTAGGAGGATTATCTTTTCTCAGAACATTAATTCCCCAGAATGTAAAAAATATTGAAACATCCTGACCAAGTGTAGCGAAACCGGAAGCTATTATCATAGCAGCCAGTGCTTTATCCAAGTCATTACTGAATAGTACAATAGAGGTGCTTTTTTTGCCATTGTTTTCTATTGTGGTAATGTCCGTTTGTTTATTTATTCCTTTTTGAATTATAGCTATGACAGAGTTAGAATCTTTTTTGACATCAATCAATGTATGCCCTACAGCTTGACACCAGGCAGGAATATCATTGGCAAATCCCATATCGCCGACTTTTATTTTTAAAACTTCGCCATCGTTAAGTTTTTCTAAATGCTCTTTAACTTTAATTATTGGTCCGGGGCATTGAATTCCAAAGGCATTTATATCAGCTGTTATTTTTATGTTTGAGTTCATTTTAATTTTACTCTTATTTTCAAATTTACTAAGAGGAGTACTGCTATTAGTAGTAGTGCATGTTAATTCAAGAGGGTTGAACAGCCTCCAAACTTCATAGCCGCCACTTAAATTTTTTACTTTGAAACCATTGAGTTTTAAAATTCTTTCTGCGATGTACCCTCTTAATCCGGCTTTACAGTAAACAGTAACTTCTTTATCTTTTGGTATTTCATTCAGCCTATCTCTTAGTTCTCCCAAAGGTATATTGACTGCATTTTTAATTATTCCCATAAGGAATTCATCAGGCTCTCTTACATCAATGAGGTGATCTTTATTATTAAGTGTATCTGGAAAAGCGACATCTGAATCGCCTCTCAATATGTTATTACCCACAAAACCTACAAAGTTAATCGGATCTTTAGCGGAACCATAAGGCGGTGCATAGGCTAATTCCAACTCTTCAAGATCTGTCAATATAAGATTATTTCTTATTGCTGTTGCTAAAATATCGATTCTTTTATCAACGCCTTTAGTTCCTACTATCTGTGCACCAAAGAGTCTACCTTCACCATTAAACAGCACTTTTATATACATCATTGCACTGCCAGGATAATATCCTGCATTTGAATTCGGTGTAATATATAGTTTTTTATATTTAATTTTTGCATCAATTAATTTTTTTTCATTAACACCTGTTGATGCAGCTGTCTGTTCAAATATTTTACATACTGATGTGCCGAGACTTCCTCTGTATTTTGATTTACCGCCTAACACATTTTCAGCAGCGATTCTGCCCTGTTTATTTGCAGGACCTGCCAAAGGTATCATTGCGGGAGTATTAAGTACTAAATCTTTTACTTCTATAACATCGCCAATTGCGTATATGTTAGGATCACTTGTCTGCATCTTTTCATTAACAACAATACCGCGGTGCTTATTTATTTTTAATTCGGCATCAACTGCAAGTTTTGAATTAGGTTTTACCCCCGCTGCAAATATAACTATATCTGTATTTATTAATTCACCCGATTTCAGTGAAAGATTAAATGCATTATTCTCTTTTTTTATAGATGAAACTGCATTATTAAGAATTACTTTTACACCATTGTTATCCAGTGATGCTAATAATGGAGTTGTCATTTCTATATCTATGGAAGGCAGTATCTGCGGAAGCATTTCAACTACTGTAGTGTCGATACCTATTTTGGATAAATTTTCTGCAACTTCCAAACCGATAAAACCACCGCCTACAACAACAGCTTTTTTTGCATTGGCATCAATCCTTGCTATTATTTTATCCATATTAGGAATTGTCCATAATACAAAAACATCTAGGTCATCAGCACCTGGAATAGTAGGGCGTAACGGAGTAGAGCCGGGAGAGAGGATAAGTTTATCATAAGTTTCATGATATGTTTTTCCAGTTTCAAGGTTTTTAACTTCAACGTTTTTATCAGTTTTATTTATTGAAATAACTTCCTGTTTTATTCTGACATCCACTCTAGCTCTTCCGTACAATTTTTCAGGTGTCATTACAAGAAGTTCTTCTCTTTCAGGTATATCTTTGCTTATGTGATATGGTAGTCCGCAATTGGCAAATGAGATGTATTCACCTCTTTCAAAAAGTATAATCTCTGTCTCTTCGTCTAATCTGCGAATTCTTGCTGCTGCACTGGCACCACCGGCAACTCCGCCTACTATTAAAACTTTCATTCTTTTCTCCATAAAAAAATATATATAAATAATTAGTCTAAACATCGAAAACTTACGATATTACGATATACTACTTACCATAAGAAAAAAATACAATGATTAAATATAAAATATTTTAATAAATAGAAAGAGCTGAAGTGCTATGAGTGAGAGCGGTAAAAAATTAGAATTAATGGAGTATTCATATATTAATAAAGTTGCAGATTGTTTGAAGTTAATGGCACATCCTACGAGGATTAGAATGATTGAGATTCTCTCTAAAGGAGTCTATTCAGTTAATGAAATTGCCAAGCTTTGCAAAGTTCCTCCAAATCAGGCATGTGAACATTTGAGACTGCTGAAGAATCATGACCTACTTGACAGTGATAGAGATGGCAGAACTGTATATTATAAAATCAAATCACCACAATTAACAGGTTTGCTATCCTGTATTATAACTAACTGCCCACTTTCACAGTGAGTAATTTGTTACACTACCCTTTTTATTCTGTAACAATAAATAATTTCTATCTGTTATGGTTTTGCTATCTGATTCAATATTTTAAGAATATCTCTTTCCAAGTTCAAAATTATCAATAATTAGTTTATTCGTATAAGCATACTCTAAAATAGCATTCTCTGATAAACTGTATCTTGGGACACTTTTGAGCTGTCTAATATATCTAGTAACCATTATCTACCTCTAAAAATTTCACTGCCAAATAAAAAATTTATTTTTAATCATCCTCATTTTATTAGAAAGCTTATAGATTTAGTAAACCATTGGTGAGAAATAAAGATGCTCTAGTATTTATACTTACGAATAAAATATAAAATGAGAGCATAAGAATGGTACGCGAGGCGGGACTCGAACCCGCACGTCGTAAGACACTAGATCCTAAATCTAGCGCGTCTGCCAATTTCGCCACCCGCGCGTAAAGAGATATAAAAATACACTTAATTTATATTTTTTCAACTTAATTTAATTTAGAAACAGTGAAAAAAACCAGTTTTGTAGTTTCACTGCAATAAGTTGAAATATTTGATCTCCTTACCCCGGCAATCCATAATATTTGATTTTGTTCAGTGCAGAGAATAGGTATCTGCTTTCTCTCTTCTGAATCTATTTTTTCATTCTTAAATATTTTTTTTACTCTTACCGGAATATTTGAATTAAATGGAGTTATTCTATCACCATTATTCCAGTGACGAATAATTACTATTTCAGATAAGGCATCTGTGTCAAAATAGATATTTTGAGTATTTAAATTATTAATATCACTGGAAATAACTGCCTTAAATTCATAATTATTCCAAAGTATTCTACTCTTTTTTTTCCAATTCCAGCTGATTGGCTGGACGAAAACGTTTTTTAATTCATCATCAGTGATAATACTTATATTTTGATTTTTTAATTTTAGGAAAATATTTTGATTAATAGGTACTAATTTTTGATCAAATGAATTCAACGATAATTCATGTCTCAATCTAGTCATGAGATTTAAATTTGGAATTATCTCATAACCCAATACATCTTTTATCCAATATCTCAAAACTCTTATTTGAAGAGCAGAGGCTAATGTATTAAAAAAATCATAAGTAAGAGTAGATTTATTTTCTACTGTTTTATATTTAGAAATAGCTTCATTTTCTATAAACAAAGCGTCTTGCTCAAGTGCATTATAGGCATTAATAAATCCCGGGCAGGAGTTTGGTATGCTATTTTTGAGTTTTGGTAATATGCTATTTCTTATAAAATTTCTCTGATATATATCTTTATTATTTGATAAATCTTCTCTCCAGTCGCTTATTTTTAATGATGAGAGAAGTTTTATTATCTGCTCTTTAGAAAAAATGAGCAATGGTCTGATAAAAGAAATATTATTAACCTGATTAATGATTCTCAGAGATGTTAGACCTGATGAATTTGAACCGCGAATAAGTCTAATAAAAAGGTTTTCTATTTTGTCTCCTGAGTGATGCCCCAGTGCAATAGCGTAATCTTGGGACAGTGAAAGTTTTTTCCATATATTGATTCTTAATCTTCTGGCACCTGCTTCAATATTTTCACCCCTTTGAAGACTATTTTTTACATCAAGAGAGTATTTTAAAAACTTAATTCTATTTTTTTTGCAGAAATATTCGCACCATTCAGCATCTTTAATACTTGTTTTACCTCTTAAACCATGTTCAAAATGTACAGCTGTTAAACTATACTTATAAAATTTAGAAAGTTCATTTAAAACTAGCAGCAGTGCTGTACTATCTGCCCCGCCGCTAAAACCTGCATAAATCATTTTATAAACAGATAGATCTATTTCTGCTGAAATTTTATCTATAAATTTTAATAATCTATTCTGTTCAGTTTTAACAGGCATGATAATAAATTTTCTAAATTTCTAATGAAATATCGATTGCTCTGACTGAGTGAGTTAATGCTCCGACTGAAATGTAATCTAAGCCAATTTTTGCCAATGAAGGTATTCGTGCAAGTGTGATCCCGCCGCTTGCTTCAAGTTTAGAGCTTCTATTATTATATTTAACAGCTTCGGTCATTTGGTCATTGGTCATATTATCCAAAAGTATCCAGTCGGCTTTAGCTTTAACAGCCTCTTTGAATTCATCAAAAGTGTCAGCTTCAACTTCTACCTCTAATTCAGGATAATATTTTCTTGCTCTTTCTACAGATCTGCTAATACCGCCTTTTCCTTCAAGTCCGGCCAGTGATCTATGGTTATCTTTAATCATTATTTTATCATAAAGTCCAATTCTGTGATTTTTACCTCCACCTGCAGCAACAGCATATTTTTCTAAATTTCTCCATGCAGGAGTTGTTTTTCTTGTATCTAGAATCTTAGTTTTGGAATCCCCTAATGCTTTAACGTATTGATAAGTAGCTGTGGCAATACCTGAAAGTCTCTGCATGAAATTTAATGCAGTACGTTCTGCAGTCAATATGGTTCTTGCATCTCCTTTGACTATGGCAATTTGGTCACCGGGTTTTAATAAATTTCCATCTTTAACTAATGAAATCCATTCGATATTGATGTTTAATTTTTTAAAAATTGCTTCAGCTATGGGCAGCCCTGCACAAATGCACTCCTCTCTGGTAACGAATACAGCTTTGGTTTCTCTTTTTTCAGGGATAACAGAAATACTCGTGGCATCTCCTGTTTTAATATCTTCTGTTAAAGACATGTTAATAAGTTTACTAATTCTGTCCCAATCTAACGATGGAAGTTTTTGACTTGAGTGCATTTCGCTACCTGATGTATAAGTGAAATAAATTAATAAATGATTAATTCAATGCTTATTTTTTTATATAGAATTTAATATATTTTATATATATAAACATATATCTATATAAAAATGATTGCCAATCATTGGCTATAGGAATCGTGATAAACCATCTGCCGATGATATTATTAGCCGCTGCTAAGTTTTCATTATTCTGATAACATATATCATAAATTGCTATTATTTGAGCCTAAATAACTGTTTAAAACAGATCTGTATATTATTTTTTTTAAATCTATATAAATAGAAAAGTATTATTATCATTAAAATAATATCTATTAAATAATATTATTTATAATAAATAGATAGAATTTTATAAAATAATATTTTTAGAAATAAAATATTTATTGTTGATTTTTAATGTACATCAATTTTATCTATTTTATTCTCTCTTATAATTTTAAATCTGCACTGTTTATATATCTTTTAATAATGTTAATAACCTGTTAATAACTTATTAAAAATTGTTCTACCTGCTCTATTTTAAGTGTAATATTATAGAACTGTAAAAATTTTTTTAATTTTTTTTTTATTGCATTATGATTTATTTATTTTAAAAACAATCTTAATGCACTGAAAAGCTCTAGTAAAATTTTTATTTTTTCATTTGTAAGCTATTTTACACTATTTACTTTAAGCTCTGTTTTTGACGAAACTGCATATTTTACATTCTGTAAAATAGTAATAATCAAACACTGGATTTAAGGGATTAAAATAAACTTTAAAAAGGGAGAGTTATGGAATATTCTAAAAGAGCATGGGTAATTTGGGGAGTGGCAATACTGCTGGTGGCATTTCAGCTTTTTATTAATATTTTATTTGGTATAGCAACAAAAGAGATCTCAATGTCATTTTCCATAACAGCTAATGAAGTGAGCAGAGTTTTAGCTGTATACATTCTGGTTTATGCCTGTATGCAGATACCGGCAGGTTTAATTCTTGACAGATTTGATGTGAAATATATCCTTTTTACGGGTTCATTTCTCATTACTGCATCTCTATTTATTTTAGGTAATTCACACTCTGTAGAGATGGCTTATCTTTCCGCAGCTGTAATGGGTATTGGATCTTCTTTTTCATTCGTAGGGGCAGTTATATTAAATGCTAGATGGTTTCCGCCAAAAATGTTCTCTATTGCAACGGGTTTAACATCAGGATGTAATGGTTTAATTGCTGCACTATTTGGATTTTTAATTGTATCAGTTATGCCGTCCTTTAATATTATCAACCCTCAAATTATACTTACAGGTTTTATAGGAATTATCATAATGCTGTTAATACTCCTATTGATAAAATCTCATCCTCAGAAAACTGATATAGAGGATACTGACTCAAAACCTGTGGTGAAAAAAAATATCTGGTTAGGTTTATATATGGCAATCTGTAACCGCCAGATATTACTTGCTTCATTGATGACAGCTTTAGTTTACGGATCTATGCTGGCATTTATTACTTTTTGGAACCCCCAGTATCAGGCATTATACGGTCTGTCAACTAAGACTATTTCTTTATTAAATATCGTAGTTTTAGCAGGTATCGCAGTAGGTGCGTCGCTATCAGGTTTTATCTCAGAAAAAATAGGCAGGCGTAAACCAGTAGGTTATGCGATTTGTGCAGGTCTGTTTATCTGTTTGATAATAGTTCTCCAGCCGATAAAACTCTCTCTTCCTTCGGTATTTATTTTAATGTTTTTTCTTGGAATATTTTCTAATAATGTACCTATCGGATTTGCTATTATTAAAGAGAATTCAGATCCGCATTTTGTAGGTACGGCAATTGCATTTGCAAATACTGTACTTTTTTTAGGTTTATCATTAATGCAGTTCATTCCGGGAGCTGTAATGCCGTTTTTATATAAGCATCAAAATATCCTGATAAGCAGTTATATCAGTAAAGATATTTCTGTAATGAGTATGGCTAATTACTCATTTTTGGCCGCAGTTGTCATCGCATTTATCTGCCTAATTTTTATTAAAGAAACAGGCTGTAAATCTGTTTCTATTTCTCAATAAAATAAAAAATTTTAAAAATAAGCTAGGTCGATTGTTAAATAATTGAGGGAAAAAAATGTGGACATCTGCCCGCAGGTGTCCGCAGAGTAAAGTATATAGAATAATAAACAAGTTCAGAAGATTGTATCACTCTGTTGAGTATTCAGGTTTATTATACTCGGATATCAGGTAAGAGAGTAATCCCTTCTACCAGAACAGCCTAATATTTATTTTTTATGATATTGTAATTTTCAGCTTTTTTAAGCATGGAATCACTTTTATAAAATTTGATGAACTCTTTTGTAAACTGTTTCATATTTATTCTTTTCCATGCCTTGGAAGTAGCTCTTTTCTTATCTCCTGTGCGTATCAGCTCTTTATAATAAGTGGGAAGTATTTTTGAATAACTGTAGGCATATCTATTTTTAACATACATAAGCCCCTTTTGTAAAAAATAAATTAGACCCCATGCGAGAGTATAATTATCCCGAGTTGATGAACCGCTGTTTCCAGTATAAAACTGCTTATATTTCATATAAAGTAAACCGTTAATATTAGGTACTCCACCGCTTCGGATGAAGGATTTCATCCTGTTTTGATATCTAGCAGGTAGTATTTTTGCCCCGTTTCTTTTAAACTCTATTCCTTCGAAAAAAGCGGCCTGCCCTTCATTAAACCATGCACTTGTCCCTGTTTCATCTGCTGCGTAGTGTAAATATTGATGAAAAGCTTCATGGTTTAATATAGAGACACTGCTCTGCCCCTGCCTGTTAATACTCCTATTGCCGATAGACGAAATAACAAGCTCTTTTTTACCCGGCATCCATAAGCCTCCTGTCCACTTTTGGCTATCTCCTACATACCTTATATAGTCGCTGCGTTTATTAAAAATTTTAATAACATTAACAGGTTTCATTTTTGATCTGCTCTTATAAAAGAGAGAATAGAGTTTAGTCAGCTTATCCAGATGTGTTCTAATTTTATAAATCTCTTTTTTAGATTTACGTGAGATATTGGTAGTTATAATAAAATTACCGGAATCCAGATACCACCAATCTTTTAGGTTTTTTATACTCTGTAAAACTTTACTTTTAGCATCTTTATATTCTGAAGAACTATTTTTGTATTTGGAGTTTCTACCTTCATTATAAGTTTTACTTTTCTGCACCATTGAATAAAACTTTATACTCTTTAAGGATTTATATATTAAATTTTTAATTTTTTTTGAATCAAAATAAGATCTGACCTTATACTGAATAACAATATATTTTTTTACGCCTTTTCCTGCTTTAACAGTAAAAAAATAGGTTCTGTATTGACTCTCTCTGTTATCAGTTTGATACTCTCTAATTTTGAGACCGTAAGTGGTTCTAAAAATTAATTTACCTTTAGAAATTTTATTTCCTGTATAGTAATTCAACCATTCATTTACTTCTTTTTTTGCCCAGTATATAGATTTTTCATCTGTTTTTAAATAGTTAACTTTTTTAAAAGTATATCGTGGTCTATTTTTAGGTACGGCAATGGACATTTCGCTAACTGATACCTGAGCAGTTCTACTCTTCCATGAAGCGCAATACTGCCTGTACTTCCATAATTTATTAAGCTCAAAAACTTCTCCTTTTCCATTTTTTAACTTATAAATTTGAGGAGACTGAATAGGACTGCTCTTTAAATCGGAAAAAATTCTTATTGACATTCCAATTGAAGGTATTTTTGTTCTTTTATCTAATTTTAATTCTATATTTTTTCCAAAGCCGCTAAATGAACTTAGCAGTAAGAGAAATATTACGGATAAATATTTATTAAGATTAATCATAATTTAGGGATTGGTTGAGGGTTATTAACTATAATTCTTAACTCAGGTTTCTATACTGATTATAAATAGTCAGCTGTTAATTACACTATAAATTCAGTATAATATTTTTTAGATTTATTTTTTATTGTCTGCTTGTAAATATAAAATATTAACGCTAAAAAGATTAAAGGCAATAGGCGTATATAAATCAGGTATCCAAGAACTAAAATATTAATTATGAAAAAATATAAAAATAAATTATTTACACTTATGGAAATATTGGCTGTATTAGCTATTATCACCATCCTGACTACAATAACAGTTGGTGTCTACGGATTAATTTTAGATACTAGTAATAATAACAAAACAGAAATGACGATTAAATCTATTTCCGCCGCTATGCAGAATTATAAAATTGACATAGGATATTATGGGGCTTGGGTTTTTAATGGCTCTAACGGCAATGCTGATTTTAATGATCTGCGCTACAACTGGGCCGTGATAAAAGACCCAAACATTAATTCAATAGTTATTAATAAGACTGACAGCACTTTTATAAAGTATTTTAGTTATGAGACTTTTAAGGGTAACGGGATAATAAAAAACTCAAAATATCTCTCTTATACCTACTCCTATTTTACCGACGCATGGGGCAGACCTATTATCTATAAATATCCGGGGAAAGTTAATACGACTCTATTTGATATAGGATCTCTCGGAAAAGATGGAAGATATGGTGATAACAGCAGTGATAGTGCTAAATTTGGTGAAGGAGATGATATTACTAATTTTAATAGGTAATATTGTAAAAAATATAAAAGGTGAAAAATAAAAGGATTTTATTGTGTATAATAATTTTGCATACAGAGAGCAGTTGACTGCTCACCATCTCAGAACCTCTAAAAAAAAATTCAGCATGATTGAGTTAATGGTTGTTATTTCTATTATTGCTATTTTAGCTGCAATGCTGCTGCCTGTATTGTCAGGTTTAACCGAACGGGCGAGAGTTACAAAAGCAAAAGCTGAAATGAATTCAATTAGCACTGCAATAAAAATGTATAAATCTACCTACGGGATACTGCCTATTCCGAGCGATGAGTTCCCTGAGGGAGATTATGATTATGGAAAGATAATGACGCTATTGACAAATGTTTCTTATAAAAATGAGACAGTGAGGTATAATGGCCATAAAAATGCAAGGAATATCCGTTTTCTTGATCTGCCTGCTAATTATAGAGAAAAGGGCTATCTAAGTCCGTGGGGTGACGAGTATAAGATAGGTATAGATGCGGATTATGATGGTATGGTTTCTGGAAAGAAAACAACAACTGCTACTAATGAATGGCTTGGTAATCATCTTGTTAAAGATGATAATACGGCTGATAATTTATATGGAACTGTGTTTCTAAAAGCCAAATACGATGTTAACGATGGTTTAGAGCCATATGTCTATTCATGGAGAAAAAGAAAAAGAAAATGAAAAAAATAAAATGAAAAAAATAAAATGAAAAAAATAAAATGAAAAAAATAAAATTTATCCGTGAATCGACAGGAAACCCTGTTTCATATTTTCATTTTACTCTTATAGAAATAGTGACTGTCCTTACTATTATAATTATAATTTTTAGTATATCTCTGCCTGCTTTTTTACATATGACAAAAGGTCAGAGTGTAGAAATAGCGGCGATAACTATCGCTTCTAAACTAAATGCTGTGAGAGGTTATGCAATTACACACAATAAGTCTGCAGCTCTTGTTTTTATTACTGATGAAGATGTTAATAGTAGATATAACTATAGAGCATATAGAGCGTGTAATGTTAAGTCGGATGGTGAGTTTATTAATTGGGTAGCTGACGAAAAATGGGAATATCTTCCTACAGGCATAGTACTGCTGGGTATAACAAACAATAAAGATACCATTAAAGATTATTCAACGTTAGAGATTGATAAAGTTGAAGATCCTATATTTACAGGAAAAAAGAAGTTAAAAGGAATAATTTTTAAGCCCGCAGGAGATACTAAAGGAGCTAGAAAAATAGTTATTGTCGGGTCGGGTGTCTTTACGGGTAAAGCATCACCGAACGAAATAAAACAGCTTAATACTGCCAATAAAATATGTATAACCGTTGATAATTATACAGGGAGAGTTTCTTATGGATCAGATTAAAAAAGTTCAGACAGTTAGACGTAAAGCTCTCTTTTCTACCATTGAACTTATTCTTGCTATAAGTGTTTTGGCTGTTGGAATGACTTCTGTTATCGCACTTTTTCCCGCTGGTCTGGATGAAACAGAGCAGGCTGTAGGGAAAAATTATTCTGCCATGGCTGCAAGGACTATGCAGACTTTTATTACCAGACAAAGTAAAGACACACAAAACAATAAGAACGGATGGAAAAAGTTTCCCAGCGCTAATTCAGAAAATGCTAAATTCAATAATGATCAAATACTAACTGAGGATAAATTTAATGATATATTGAATAAGAAGCCTCCTGCTTATAATCAATATGGTAATATTTATGAGATAGAACGCCCCAGCTCCAAGCCGTCTATGCTATATGTTGTTAAAATAAAATCAGAAAATTCATCAATTCCGGATTATCAGGCTCAAATATTAATTCATTATGAGGAAGTATCTGATTCATTGACAGGAGTCATGCGTGGAGACTTTGACATTGATGAACAGGGTAAAAAGAATCACTCAAAATACAGTGATGTTATTATTATTACTATGAAAATATCCTATCCGCTTGCCAAACCATATGAAAGTCGTTTTATAGATGTTTATTCTTTTGAAATTTTTCTCTCTAAATGGAAAGATGAACTGAACGTGCAAAAAGAAAAAAATCTTGATGATCCTTGGATTTATATAGATGGTGAACTTCAAAATTGGAAAGCTCAAATCCCTACTCCTTAACTAATAATAAAATGATAAATCAAAATAAATCAAAATTTTTTACACTATTGGAATTAATAATTTCAATGTCTGCATTAGTAGTTGTTTTATCAATTTTAATACAGTTTTTAGGTACTTCCCAAAAGGTTTGGGAATTTGCTGATAATAAACAGACTAGCTCTATAAATGCACGTATTGCATTTGATATGATAAGTAAAGATTTACAGGGCATATTCTATAGTGATGGGAGCAATCATGCACCATTTTGGCATGCCAAAGCGGCCGATGCTTCAACCTACCCTTTAGCGGGGAATGAATTACTGGCTTTTGTAACTAATTCAGCTATTCCGCCAAATGATGAGTGTAATAAAGATAAAGACGTGAAAAATTTAGATTTATACGAGGTAAAATATCAAAATTACTATTACGATGGCTCAAATAATTTGGAGAAAAAAAAGCTTAACGGCTGGTTACGAAGAAGTGTTATAGGGGATAAGAATGAAAAGAGTAAGAGTAAGAGTAAGAGTAAGATTAAGAGTAATATGAGTAAAGATAATAAAGATAATAAAGATAAAAAAGGTACTGGAAAGTGGAATGACTTCAATGATGAAACTCTGATTAGCGTGATGAATGTCAGCTATGATGATAAGGACAGTGTATTTACAGTGAATTCTAACTCTTCAGGAAAATACAATAAACTAATTCCTTATGTAACGAAACTTGAGTTTGAATGTTTTGATAAAGAAAATAATATTATTCCTATTCACAAAATCAGGAGCACTGCTATAACTGAACTTGATGCTCTTACGTATCGTAACCCTAGTAATAATAAAATCACGGATAAGCTTTTTCCTATTACCCCTAAGAATGCACAGCCACCATATTATTATATACCTCCTTATTCAATAACTATTACTCTTACTTTAATGGATAGGAAATCATGGTATAAATGGATCTCTTTGGTAAAGAAATCAAAAGATTTAAATCCTGCTGTAGAAGATGATGATAATTACAAGTTATCGATTCAAACTGCTGCATATAAATTTAGAATTAAGAATCAGAAGACATTCAGTACAACCGTATTTATCGGAAATAGAGGTAACTATTAGGCAGTACTGAGCTTAGTCGTGGAATTATTTAATTTATCTTATAATTTTTTTAATAAAAATCACTCATATTTGATATATATCTATGTATTAAATCAAAATTTCAATATTAATAAACTTATTCGCACCGCCTATAAATATAACCATTGATATATATATACAGGGAGAGTCTTGCATGGCTCGGATTAAAAAAATTTAGACACTTAGACGGAAATCCTCATTTTCTACTATTGAACTTATTCTGGCTATAAGTATTCTGGCTGTTGGAATGAGTTCTGTCATCGCACTTTTCCCCGCTGTTCTGGATAAAATAAACCACCTGTTTTTGTAAGTACTTTGCATATTCTGCCAAATGATGACTCTGCTTCAGATTTATACAGGATAAAATATCAAAATTATTATTATGACGGAACTGCGAATCCAACTTATACATACAGTTTTAGAGTAAAGAATCAGAAGAGGTTCAGTTCAACAGCCTCTACCTTAAAATTAGCTGTTTAATAAAATTTTAACTAATTTTCTGATTAGGCATTCTTGTTAATTGGCATGATATTCATTACAATGCAGTTAGTAATGTTTTGATTGTTAATCTTTAAAATCTAAATAATAAAGAGTGAGTTATGAATTTCAGACTTAAATCAGGCACTGACCACCAGCCAACCCTAAAAGAAAATCCGGCCGCTGTCCGGCCGCTGTCCGGCCGCTGTCCGGCCGAAACGACCTAAACAGCCAAAACGGCATGATCTCAATTTTTGTATTAGGCATTATTGCAATGATTATGATATTGGGATTAACATTTCTCACTACTGCTACTTTAGAGAAAAAAGCCAGTATAAATTATAATAATCTAGTCAAAGCAGACTTCACTGCAGAGACTGCCTTAAACAGAGCTATTCAATTAATAAAAATATACAGTGTAAGCCCAGTTGCCGATTATAGTCATATAATGAGTTTTGATAATCCTACTAAGCGTATTTCTACTCCCGATTTTCCTACTCCTACTTCTCTTACTCAAAAAGAATATGATATACTTACCCACGATTTAGATAAGATGTCGACAACAACGAACGGAATAGAATACTATAAGTATGACAAGAAGGATAATGAGAAGCCGTTAACATGGATTTATTTGAAAAATGAAGATGATGGTCCAATCGTTTCAAGAATGGCTTTTATTGTAATCCCTCCCGAACAAAAAAAGGTGGGAGAAATAGATCCCGCCGCCGCGGTTGATGCAGGACTTAATGTAGATATAAATGGAGGAGGAATACCATCTGAAGAAAATATAGGAATAGCCCAAGACAGCATCCCGCCGCATTCAAGTCCTTACGCCGCAAGCCACAGTGAAATTACAATGCGTGATAAGCAGGGTAAAGATGTAATTGGGCGGCCGGGAAGAGATGTCAGTGAACTTTTTCTACGCACATTAAAAGATAAGAATTCATGGCTTACAGATCAATATATACAGGATTTAGGCTCAGACAAGGCTAACCCCGTAGGGAAACTTAAAGCCGGACAGCGATGGAAAGATTATCCTGAAGTTTTTAAAGCTCTTAATATAACCACTGCTGATGAGAAAAATAAATTCAAAAAACTTTTCCGCGACCCTACAGACTCTGCAGACCCTGAAGCATACTGGATTGATGATAATGGCGATGGTGTAAAAGATTCGGGTGAGTTATATCATAGATTTAACCTCGCAAGAACAGACTGGGATAATTTCAACAATAAAATTGCTAACTCACCACTGGCAGATTCTCCTGTTTTATTTTCAGAAAAAGATCCAGATAAAATAAAACTTGGCGGAATACCATGGCTGAAAAACTGGAAGAGTAAGGGTAGTTTTAAAGATTCAAAACAGAGAGGGAATCAGATTATTGCAAACCTGATTGATTATTCTGACTCTGATGATATTGCAACAACAGACTTTGATAATGCACAACCAATAAATACTACAAAAAATTCTAGCGGTACCGGAAGTTACTATATTAATGCACCGACCTATGTAGGTCTGGAAAGAGTTCCATACATTAATGAAATTAACATTCTATTTCCAGTTTATATGGCATATAAGAGGAGTAAGAGTAGCACAATATGGAGCCAATATGCATTAAGTGTCGAGCCGGTTATAAGTATTGAATTAATTAATATGTATTCGCATTCCAATCCTGAAATGACAGCAACTGTGGATATGGAGTGGGAATTTACTGCTAACGAAAAGAAGTATTCATCTACTAATAAACCTAAGGAAATAGTAATACTAAGTTCTACTAATAATCGTTTTCCCGGCGTCTATAATAGAACTGTTAATAATTCGTGGACACCACGATGGCAAATCTTAGGTCGTAAGAATGTTTACTTAAAAGTTAAAGATTTTAAAATTAAGAAACTGACAGTAAAACTTGAAGGTTTGAATCCTAAAACGGGGAATAAGGATTTTTATGATTTTGCAAATATAGTAACACCGTCGGATATAAAAAAACCTGTTAACTCTATAATATTGGAGGTCAGATTAGTATGGCCGGACTATCTTTCGAAAATGATCCAATTTAACGCACAAGTTAGAGATTCACGGCAGAATTTAAAACCGTTAGACTGGTCTTCTAATGTTAAACGGTATGATTTCCCTGCCACTTTTACGGCCAAGGGTACACTGGGAGATAATAATAACCCGTGTAACCCAAATAATGTTACCGACTTGGATAGAGATATAGAAACTAATGCACAAAAACCATGGGAAGTTTCTACAGCCTATATACGGAATGCACCTATGGAATCACCATGGGAGTTAGGTCTTATCCACAGAGGTCAGAAATGGCAGACAATTAATTTGAAAAAATTTAATACTGCAGAGGGTGTAAAGGATGATGCCGGTGGAAATGCTTACAGCCACGGCGACGCCAATATCCTAAATCAGGTAAAAATGAGTGATGCCACAGAAACATTCGGAAAAATAAATATAAATTCAGATAATTTAGATGCATTGAAAATTCTATTTCAAAAGATACGTGTGGGTAGTTTTACAGATCAAACTAATCCTGAAAATGTGAATATGTATCCCGGTTGGCTGACTAATAGAGAGATTGACTCAGATAAAGCAGAAGATTTAGCAACAGAGTTGAAGAATATTTATGACAAAAAGAATCCTTTCAAATCCAGAGCAGAAATATTAGGAGGAGGGCGTGCTGAAGAATTTAGAAAATTATTGATAGGTAAAAACAGTTCTTTAAATTTAAATCAGGATAATGACGCAGAGCAGGAAGAAATAATCGGTAAGTTTATAAATCTGACCAAAGCAGATAAACCACAGGTACTAAAGCAGGATAATGCTTTAAAAATTATAGCGATGGGAGAGTCAATAAAAGATCTTGGAGATGTAACTATAAATGGTAAAAAAGGCACAGAAGGTGTTTTTGATATCGGAGTGGATAAAATACTGGCTTCTCAAAAAATATTTGCAGTTATAGGAAGTAGAGAAGATTCTGAGACCGCGAATAAGAAGGTTTTTTATATTCAGAAATTCAAATATATAGATTAGCTGTTTAAGAGCCAAAGGGATAAAAGTCGCGGGGACGGCTTTTTTCTCCCAACTGCAGAGTTTAAATAACAGAATCTGATAATATTTTGGCGGGTATTGAGTATATTTTATGGATATTGATATATTAAAAGCTGTTTTTAGTAAATTAAATAAAGTATCCTGAAAGTAAAAGCCATGGAAATTATATAGAGTTATCAAAAAATTAAAGGTCATGCAAAAAACTGGTCGGGATGAGAAGATTCGAACTTCCGACCTTTTGACCCCCAGTCAAACGCGCTAACCAAACTGCGCTACATCCCGATAGACTCTCCATTAAAATGCCTTTAATTCAAATTTTATCAAATAAAAGCAGTTAATAATCTAAAAAAAACTTTTTTCATCTTGAATCTAAAATACCTATTGTATTATAATACCGATATCACACATTAAAGGTCAGAGAACGGGCATTTAAACAGGATGCTGTTTTAAACTTTAAAAAAGGATTTAAAAAAATATGAAAAAAAAACTGACAGCATTAACTTTTACATTTTTATTTTTATTTACCAGTATGATTGTTAATGCCGATAATCATGCTATTGGTCAATTGGAAAAAAATGGACTGGAGAGCCTGTTTAAGAAAAATGAAACATGGGGTGACAGGTTTGTTCTTTATATTCCCAACAGACTTGTTGATTTAGCTGATATTTTTGATATTTCTCTGGGATTTGGTCCTACAGTAAGAGCTAAATTATGGGCAACAAGATACGTAGCCCTCGGCGGAGGTCTCGGAGGCAGTGCAAAAATGATTAAAGGTTACAACAGGCAGTATGGTGCTGGTTTACAATCAGGATGGGATGGCAGTTTTTTAATGCTGACAGCTGCAAATATAGAGATGTACGACTCAACTAGAAACGTACAGGCATATTTTGAATATTACAGAGGAATTCCTTCTCTAAACAGCAGTGTTTATGATTTTTGGAAAGGACCGAAGGATATGTTTTCTATCGGTGCTGAATTTGCAGCATTTGTGGAAGTTGATGCAGAAGTACATCCTTTCGAACTGTTTGACTTTTTTGCAGGAATACTCTTCCTTGACCCTAAAGGTGATGATTTTACAATGCAGGATTTACAGGAATAATTTAGCCGTTTATCAAGGTGTTTACTGAATACCTTTTTATACTTAATGATAAAAATAATATTTAGCATAGAAAGAACTATTGCAGGTATCATAAAAAAACTTTATTTAAATTATTGCTTTTCAAGAATCTTCGTATGATTTTCCAGCGGGTATTTTAGAAAATATTTTAATATTTATTTTCTGTGTAAGTTTGAAATTGAAGTTGAAAAACATATAATTATATGTAGCTCTAATTAGCAAAATAGTTACTTTAAAATCAGCTAACTTTGCAATAAATAAAATTAATTATTAATAATAGGACAATTTATTATGGAAAATCTAAAAGTAACTCCTCTTCACGATAAACATGTTACTCTTGGTGCTAAAATGGTTCCATTTGGCGGATGGGATATGCCCGTTCAATACTCATGCGGTATTTTAGCCGAACATCATCACACTAGAAAAAATGTTTCAATTTTTGATACATGCCATATGGGTGAATTTATTATAAAAGGTTCTAATGTTGCAGAGGCTCTTGATAAAGTTTTTCCAAGAGCAGTAGCCAGTCAAAAAAATGGAGTTGCCAGATATAACTTTCTTCTTTCAGATAAAGGAACTGTGATGGATGACCTTCTTATTTATAGAATGGGTGATGAAGAATTTATGCTGGTTGTAAATGCTGGAACAATTGATAGTGATGCGGCAAGAATCAAAGAATTACTTCCTGATACTATTGAATTTATAGACAAATCAAACGAAACAGGAAAAATTGACCTACAGGGGCCGATGGCTGCTGAAATAATGATAAAACTTGGATTTGACCCTGCTGAACTTCCCAAAAGCTATAAATGGATTAGAACAACAGTAAAAGGAATACCTACTATTTTAAGTAGAACAGGTTACACTGGTGAATTAGGTTTTGAATTTTATACCGATGCAGATAAAATTGATGAACTATGGGATCATTTATTATCTTTTCCTGAAGTTAAACCTGCCGGACTCGGTGCAAGAGATACATTAAGGCTTGAAGTTGGGTATCCTCTATATGGACATGAAATGGACGAAGATACAACACCTGTAGAAGCCGGATTTTCACAAATTATGAAATTGGAAAACAGACACGGTTTTATTGCAGAAAAAGTTCTTAAAGATCCTGCTGAGGTTAGAAAAATTTTAACTTCAATTGTACTGGAAGGACGCAGAGCTGCCAGACATGGTGATAAAGTCGTTCTTGAAGACGGTACAGAAATAGGAACTGTTACATCAGGAATGTTCTCACCTCTATTGGAAAAGGCTGTTGTTTTATCTTATGTTCAGCCGAAATATAAATTAGAAGTTGGTGATAAAGCTTTTCTTAAAGTAGGAAAAAAAATACTTTCCGGAGTTGTTGCTGCACCTCCATTCTACAAAGAAGGTACAGTTAGAATGAAAATTTGTTAAGCAAATTATTAAAATAACCTAAATAAAAAAAGAAGGAATAATTTAATGAAAAGATTTACAAAAGAGCACGAATGGATAAATTTAGAAGGTTCAGAAGCATTTATAGGAATTACAAGGTATGCAGCAAAAGAATTAGGTGATATCACCTTTGTTGAACTACCTGAAGAAGAAGAAGATGCTATAGTTGGTGAAGTTTTAACTGTTGTTGAATCAGTTAAAGCTGCAACAGATGTATTTTCTCCTGTATCAGGAATAATCTCAGCTGTCAATGAAGAGTTGGAAGATAATCCTCAGTTAATCAATGAATCACCTGAGGATAGAGGCTGGATCTGTAAAGTTACTGGAATAGATAAAGCACAGTTGGAAGATTTAATGAGTACAGCAAATTACAAATCGTATTTAGCAAGCTTATAATTCAGCAGCCCAATCAAAAATAATATTAATAAAGAGGTAAGTTATGCCTTATATAGCCAATACAGATGCTGATAGAAAAGCAATGTTTGATGCTATTGGCTGCAGAGATTTTGACGAGTTATGGTCTAAAGCCGAAGTTCATTGTCCGCAGCCTGAATTCAATTATATGCCAAAAGGTAAATCTGAGTTAGAAGTTATACAGCAGGCAGAAATTTTATCAAAAAAAAATCATTCTCATCTGGTCAACTTTGTCGGTGCCGGATATTATGACCATCATATTCCGGCAGTAGTACCAGCATTAATCGGTAGAGGAGAGTTTCAAACAGCTTATACTCCTTATCAGCCTGAAGCTTCGCAGGGGACATTGCAGTCAATATATGAATATCAGACAGCTGTCTGCCGTCTGACAGGGATGGAAGTTTCAAATGCGTCACTTTATGATGGTGGAACTGCACTGTTTGAAGCAATGATGTTGGCAGTAAGGATGACACGCAAAAAAAGAGTAGTAATTTCAAGTGCTGTTTCTCCTATTTTTAGAAAAATGATACACTGCTACAGCTCAAATTTAAATATTGAACTTGTTGAAGTTCCTGAGGATGAAGTTTCATCAAATCCAAAAGTTCTTCTTGAAGCTGTAAACAACAAAACAGCATGTTTAATAGTTCAATATCCTAATTTTTTCGGTACAGTTGAAGAGTGGACAGAAGTAATAAAAGAAATTCATGGCAAAAAAGCTCTAGCTATCTGCTCAACCTATCCAACTTCACTTGCGTTACTGAAAACTCCCGGAGAAATGGGATTTGATATTGTTACAGCTGAAGGACAATCTCTCGGAATTCCATTAAGTTTTGGTGGACCATATCTCGGAATTATGGCTGTTACAAAGAAATGTATGCGTAAAATGCCAGGTCGTATTTGTGGTGAAACAGTTGATCAGGATGGCAAAAGAGGTTTTGTTCTTACGTTACAGGCAAGAGAACAGCATATTCGCCGTGAAGGTGCTATGTCAAATATATGCTCAAATGAGAGCTTATGTTTACTATCAGCTATTATCTATATGTCAGCTTTGGGAAAAGAAGGACTTAGGCATGTAGCTAAACTATGTGCTGCTAAAGCAATTTATGCAAAAGAAATTATTACTAAAATAAAAGGTGTCAAAGCTGTAGGAAATAATTCTTTCTTTAACGAATTTGTTGTAGAATTACCATCTGATTCTTCTGAAGTTGTACAAAAATTAATTGATAAAGGCTATGCCGCAGGATTTCCTCTCAGCACTTACTACAGCGGAAGAGAAAATCAACTACTTATCTCTGTTACTGAAAAACGCAGCAGAGAAGAAATTAAAGGCTTGGCTACCTCATTGGAGGCTGTATTATGGAATTAATATATGAAATTGGCAAAGAAGGCAGAACAGGTTCATCATTACCTGATTTTGATGTTCCGGAAGCCAGTGCTATTCCTGAAAATTTAATGAGAAAAAAAGCTGCCGATTTACCGGAAGTTTCTGAAATGGAGTTAGTTCGTCATTTTACATTATTAAGTCAGTTAAATATTGGTATTGATACCAACTTCTATCCACTTGGCTCATGTACAATGAAATATAATCCTAAATTTCATGAAAAAATTGCCGCTTTAGAAGGATTTGCAAATATGCATCCACTTCTTCCGCAGTTAAGACACGGCGGCTCACTAACTCAGGGTGCACTTGAAGTTATTTATGAAACAGAGCGTATGCTTTCAGATATTTCAGGTTTTGCTCAATATACTATGCAGCCAATGGCAGGAGCACATGGGGAATTGACAGGAGTTATGATTATTGGTGCTTATCATAAAGCAAGAAATGATTATGACAGAAAAATAATGCTTATTCCTGATGCCGCTCACGGCACGAACCCTGCTAGTGCTGCCGTTGCAGGCTTTACATGCAGAGAAATACCTTCTAATGAAAACGGTGATGTTGATCTTGATGCTTTGAAAGAAGCTCTGGGCCCGGATGTTGCCGGACTAATGTTGACAGCTCCCAGTACATTGAGTCTATTTGATCCTAATTCTGCAGAAATATGTCGTTTAGTACATGAAGTTGGCGGATTAGTTTATTGTGACGGAGCCAATTTTAATTCGATTCTCGGCAGAGTTCGTCCCGGAGATTTAGGTTTTGATGTTATGCATCTTAACCTGCATAAAACATTTTCCACCCCTCACGGCGGCGGCGGTCCGGGTTCAGGTCCTGTTGGAGTAGGTGAGAATCTTATTCCTTATCTTCCTATTTCCCGCGTAGCAAAACGTCAGGACGGAACATATACTCTTGAATATGATTATCCTGAAAGTATTGGTTATATCGCACCTTTCTATGGAAACTTCGGTATTATTCTAAGAGCTTATGCCTATCTTTTAACTATTGGCAGAGAAGGTCTGCTTAGAATTTCTGAAAATGCTGTGTTAAATGCAAACTATATCAGAATTAAACTTCTTCCTCACTACAAAGAATCATATGATAGATATTGCATGCATGAATGCTTATTCTCTGCTGATTTACAGGTAGAAAATGGTGTTACTGCACTTGATTTGGCAAAAGGATTACTTGATAGAGGATTCCATCCTCCTACAATATACTTCCCTCTAATTGTTCATGAATCTCTGATGATTGAGCCTACAGAAACAGAAAGTAAGGAAGAGATTGATAAGTTTATCAATGCTATGATTGATATTGCAAAATTAGCAAAAGAAAATCCTGAAGAAATTATTAAGTGTCCAGTTACACTGTCAGTCAAAAGACTTGATGAGATCCGTGCCGCTAGACAGCCGATCTTAAAATTTGAAGGATAATCCAACGAATAATATATTGAATGGCTTTATTTTCGAATAGAGCCATTTTTTTTGTGATTAAAATTTTTTAGCAGGAAAGAAAAAAAAGAGTATTAGAGTATTAAAGATAAAAAAACAGGTTAAATATTTTAATTATTTTTCTATTCTAAGCTTTATTACCTCTCTTTTCTTACTCTTTAATTATATCAGGTTTTTATTGAGCCGGCAGTATAATATAATTCCTGTACCGCCACAAGTATATCATTACTACTATTAAGATCACCGGTTATAGACTCTATTTTTCTTATTGTTTCATTGACCAATGCTTTATTTACAGTTGCTATGATAATTTGCCATACATTAGTCTCAACATCATCCCAAAGCCCCATAAAAAGTGGAATTTTTGTTAAGAATTCATGTGGCTGCCTAGATTCTACAACAGTAACAGATGAAGAATCTATCGCAGTAAATATTTGAAGTATTTCAGTGAAGATATCTTTATTGCCTATAATAATATGAAATAGACTTTTCTTACCATGTTCTTTAATTTTCAATTCACTTTTTAAATGGCAGAAAAAAATATTTCTCAAAGTTTGAGGATCAGTGGCATTGATCATATCATTTACTGCCGTAGATACTTTACAGACGCGTGAAATTGATGAGAGCAGCCTAATATGATTATCTGAATCAGATTCAGGTGCAATGATATAGACGGCTAATTTTACTTTTTTACCATCTTCAGATTCAAAATTCACACCATTAGGTAAAGTAATAATACCTACCATAAACTCACTAATGCCCTTTATTCTGCAATGAGGAATAGCAATACCATTTCCAAAGCCTGTAGTTCCAAGTTTTTCTCTATCCATAAGTTTAGAAAGAATATCATCTTCAGTGATATTTTTAAACTTATACAGTTTAAAAATATGAGAAGAGATTGTCTGAAGAACTTCATATTTACTATTTAGTTCAACATTTGATATAATGTGTTCTTTTTTCAGCCAATCATCAATTTTTTTCATTCTTAATTCCCAATTTCAACTTATAACACATTGTTGAGACTATAAAGTTATTATATTAAAAGTTATAAGGTTTTAGAATAACCTTAAATATTAACCCTTTTCTAATAAATCACTTTTTTGTAAACTTATTTAGAATCGGGATAATATAGTAAATGACCGCAGGTATCGCAACTTGTAATCTGACCTTTTTTAGAGTCAGTTATTGTCTGTGGTGTTAATTTTAGGTGGCAGCAGCCACAAGTACTATTATGTATTTTTGTTAATGGTTCACCATCTTTTTTTATTAATCTAGAGTACATAGGCAGTATTTCAGGATCAACTTTTTTAAATAATTCTTTTCTCTTTTTTAAAGCCTTTTCCATTTCACCTTTTAAGCTTATTGCCATTTCATCTAATTCTTCTATACTTTCTTCAGCTTCAACTTCCATATTTTTTAATGATTTTTTGGCAGATTCTAACTCATCTTTATCTGAATCAAGCTGTTCATAATATTTTAATTCTTTGGTTTCAAGTCCACTGATAAATGATTTTTGTGACGCTATTTCATTTATTAATGCTTTATATTCATCATTTTTCTTAACCATTGCAGATTTACTTTGTAAATTTTCAACTTTAGCCTGAATTTCAAGCACTTTTGATTTTACATTTCTTATTTTTACTTCAGTAACTTTTATCTGCTCTTTTGCCTTAGTCAGTCTATTTTTTTCTAATCCTAAACCTTCAAGGACTTCTTTTTTTTCATTTGGAATTTCTTTCAATCTTCTATTCATTCTTTTTGTTCTAAGATCAGCTGTTTGTAGCTCTAAAAGGTTTCTTACCCAAATTTTCATCTATTAATCCTCAGTTATTTTATATTAAATATTATTATAGTAAATCAGGTTAGATATCTCCCAACTCCTTTATTTTATCACTATTCCTACCTATTAGTTTAATCGCCTTGCTGTGGCAGTTCTTCCCTGTCTCGTCCTCATCATATAGCCTTCCTGAATTAAAAATGGCTCATATACTTTTTCAATAGTTCCAACTTTTTTTCCAACAGCCGCTGCAATATTTTTTCTTATACGGTTATCGGCTTTTACTGGCAGCCTGAATAAAAAGTTCAACTCTATTTTTTATTTTAACCTGACTAGGAAATTCATTAAAATACTGAGGTCTTAGTGTTTCATCTATATTAGCATCTTTTTTACTTAAGCTAGAAGTTATAAATTGTTCTTCTGTCATCGAACTTCCTTAAAAATTTTACATTCAAAAACATCTACTTGAAAAATATAGCATAAAAAAAAGATTATTAAAAAAGACGCTAGGCTAAATCAGCTATTTTTTTTATAGTTTATATCATTATATTCTGTTAAAATTCAAACTAACAAAAGAACACTTTACTATTTATCTTGATTCTCCTTACATATAGAGTTAAATTCTAATCAATAATATAAATTTAATTTAAGCTGTTAGAAGTTATTATGAAGAATTCCGATATTGAAAAACATGATAAATTTGAAATAACACCAACCGTTGCCATTGTTGGAAGACCAAATGTAGGTAAATCTGCCCTGTTTAATGCAATCATAGGAAAAAGAGTTTCCATTGTACATGAAGAAAGCGGAGTAACAAGAGACAATATTATAGCTCCTGTAAAAATACAGGGGAATTATATCCAATTGATAGATACAGGCGGACTTGGCATGGGAAAAACCAAAGCCCTTAAAAGAACATCTTTCTTTGATGCAAAAATATGTAGTCAGGTAGAAGTCGCAATTGATTCAGCAGATGTACTGCTTTTTGTTGTCGATGTAACTGCTGGCGTAACCCCGCTGGATGAAGAGGTTGCCACTACCCTTAGAGAATCAGGGAAGAAAATAATACTAATAGTAAATAAAAGTGATAATAATGAGCTGGAAGGCAATCTTATAGAGTTTGCAAGATTAAATATAGAAGAAGTACTTCCTGTTTCCTGTCTTCACAGACGAGGACTAAAGCGTGTTTCTGAAACTATCAGTAAACATATATGGAAATCTAAAAAACCTGCAGAAGAAAAAAAATTGGCAATAACTGTTGTCGGTAGACCAAATGTAGGTAAATCTTCTATTATTAATAAATTAACAGGTAAAAATAGAGTAATCGTAAGTGATATTGCAGGTACAACCAGAGATGCTATTGATCTA